>CM053770.1:480564839-480653383 GCA_028658325.1 Potorous gilbertii
ATCATCATCATCATCACCATCATCATCACCATCATCATCACCATCATCATCACTATCATTATCACCATCATCATCACCATCACCATCATCATCATCATCATCATCACCATCATCATCACCATCATCATCACCATCATCATCACCATCACCATCATCATCACCATCATCATCACCATCACCATCATCATCACCATCATCATCACACTGTCACCACCCTCACCCTCACTGCTATCATCATCAACATCATCTTCATCAGTTTGTATGGAAAATTGGAACTTAAATCTGTGATTTTAATTTAGGGAATTTTTGGGTGAGAAAGCTTCTTTAACCAAAGTAGATTGGCATCTTTTCTATAACTGATGCTTGTGAAGAATACTATAGAGAGCTGAGGCTAAATGACTGTCCCAGGATCACACAAACAGTATCTCAGAGGCAAGCACTTGTACCCAAGTTTTCCTGCCCTCTACCCACTATGCTCGGTGTCTCACATTACATGTATTATAATAATAATATTTATAATAATTACCCTTAGTACATGCTTCTTGTGACCCTGTGCATCATGGTAGTTCAGTATGAGAGGACCTTTTTGATCTGCTTTTTTCTCTCTGTCATCTTCAGGTAAGAATATCCGATGCAGATTCTGTTTAATCACAGATCACATGTTAGATTTTAAAAAGAGACTGCAGATTTTCCAGTGCTGGAGGCACTGTACTTACCTCTTTTTCGGCCTCTGTGAGACAGAGAGATGGCAGGATGGATACGATGTGAGCTGCGATCCTGGGATCCAATCCATCTTCTCGGGGTATGGGTGGCATTAAGCTAGGTGGGAGAAGTTCATTCTCCGTTGCCACAATCTATTAAAATATAAAAAGTTTTCATTTCCTTGGAAGACAGTAGCTGTCCTAATGATCAGTTTTTTTTTAGTTAAACTATATAATTCCATAATTCAGGAGAAAAATAAAATAATTGTTGAAAGCAGAAGATCAGTAATTGTGAAATTGTGAAATAAACAAATAAGTGGAAAAATACAAATACACAATGAGAAACACTACCACTAAAGAAATAAGAATGTATAATGTATTTTTTAACTTGCACTTTTATCTTAAAAACTCAACACCTATGCGTTAGCTTTTTAAACTTTGCAGGTAGATAAAATGGAGAAACTGAGGCCACATGTAATAGTGGAATTAAGTCTAGAAGTCAGAAATACTTGAGTTCAAATCCAGGCCACATTGATCTCATGATGATGCAATGGAATGACTCCTTGTAGCAGGAAAATAACTGCCTTACATTTATACAGAGAGGCAGGGTTTGATCAAGAAACATAATAAAAATAATAAAATGGTAATATTGTAATATTTCAGACAGTCTTGATTTTCATCAATGTGAACATTACTTCTACTTATGTAGAGATCCCAATTCTTCTACCACTCAGTAGAAGTCTTTAAGAATTGCTGTGATCAAAATCAAATACCACTATTGTAACCAACCAAGTGAAGAGATTTTCTAAACTTTGTTTTGAGTTTGGTTCTCTGAAGATCAGAAAATTATCTGTCCCTGGGTTTATCCTGATGGTAATAGCTTATTTTAGATAGTACCCTGTGGTTAATAATGTCTTAATGCAGTAATTCTTGAGTAGATCTCATCCATATAGTAACAATATATGACAGTACAAATCACAGCTCATCCATATCTTAGTATCTTCTGAGATCTTGTCCACGATTTCTCAAAAATACCTCCAATAGAGGTGAGGAAGAAGACCACTTATCATGAGAATGTTATGAGGGAATATAGTTTCACAGTCTTCCACTATCTTTTACTCTTTCATAGTCTCCCACTATCTTCTTCCTAAAGGTTCTGAAAACAGGGAGTGCCATGGCTATCATTTGTCTTCACCTTGCGTTTAGATTCAGGGTGTGATGTATGAGCTGACTTATAGGATCTTTTCATCTTTTCATTGTAACAAGTACTTTGTCAGGGTCCTGTGTCAAAGTCCTTTCTTTAGTTCATACTTTCAAGAATCTATATATACTTTGTTTAACTATGTTGTTGCAGCTATTTTAGATTGGATATCTTCTCAGAATTTCCACCCAATCCAGATCATGGTGGTTATTGTTATTGGCCACAAGGTCATTTTCCCTCCTTCTGAAGGAATTAGGCACCATCTTCCTTTACTTCCCAAATCTCACTCTTCTGCTAGGGAACTTCCATATTCATACTGATGATCTCTCAAATTTTCAAATGTCTGAGTTTTTCAGTCTCCTTAAATCCCATTACCCAGTCCTTTATTCCACACCTCCACTACACTTAGAGATGGTCATGCTCTGTATCTTACCATTAGCCACAATTGTTCCATTTTGTTGATAAAATCTCTAGACACTCCTTTGACCATGATCTCCTAATTGTTCCAACACTCTCTCTGCCTCACCCCTCCAAAAACTTTGCCCTTGACTCAATGTCTAATTTCTCTACTCAATACTTTCTTAGGTTATACTCCCACTTTTAATTTACTTTTCTCCCATTCCATTTTTAGCCCATAGCTAGTCAATCTAATCTACTCTTGAAGCCCTCATCCCGTTTTATTTCCTCTTCCCATACCAAACCTCAGCTCTATATTACTCTCATCATCTACTTCCTCTTCTCTTACTCGTATAAGGAAGTCATACAATAGTGATATAAATTCATGTTATCCAACTTTAATTGGGCCATCATGGCATCAGAACAGTCCTTTTATTTTTCTTTAATCAATTCCCTAAGTCACTCCTCACAGAAGCTAATTCCAATCTTCTTTTCTCTATTCAAGCTTCTCAGATCCCCCACTTTCCTCTTAGTTGAAGACCTCACCTCTCGTTTTGAGAAAACTGAACCCATTCTTTGTGCATTCCCTCTTATGTTCATCTCAAAACTCACTCATATCAACCCCTTCTCCTTCCTCCTTTGCTGCAGTCTCTGATAAAGAGATAGCCCTTCTTCTATCCAAGGCTAACCCTTCTGCAAATGACTTAGATCTTATCCATTCCCATCTATTCCAACAGATTACAAACTCAATGATCACTGTTCCCCTGCTTCACTTTCATCTTCAACCTCTCCTTATAGACTAGTATTTTTCCTTCTGCCTTCAAACATGTCTGTCACCCACCTTAACAAATCTTCACTAGGCCCTACTGTCTCCTCAAGCTAAATCTTACAAATCTCTCCCCCTTTTCAGAGAAATAACTAGAGAAAACTACATTGAATGCCTCCTCTTCGCATCCACTCACTGACTCCTACATCTTTTGCAATGTAGCTCTTGATGTCATCACTCAATTTCAAGTCCTTTCTCCAATATTAACAATGATTTCTCAATTGTCCAATCTGATTGTCTTTTCTGAGTCCTCATCTTTCTTGACCCATCTACTATCTTTGAAGAGGACCTGAAATGAGTATATACCGTCTGGAAGCTAGTAGCCAAAGGAAACCAGGATCTCTCCTTTCCCAAGCTCTTGCCAACTCCGCCTCTCATGCAAGTATGTGAACATGTAGTTATCACTCTCTGCCAGTGAGTAGAGACTTAGAAAATGGATTTAAGCCTTGAGTTACAATAGCTTCATAGGTATAGAGTTAGAATGTATCTCTATGCAAACCAACCCCCTCGCTTTAAAGATGGGGAAAGTGAGACCAGGTTAAGTGACTTACCCCAAGTCAAACAACAGAATGTAGAACTGGTCATTGAACCCAGGGCTTCTGACTCCAAGTCTTGTCCCCTGTATAGACAATTAAACCTTTCCCCCCACTCATAATCATTACCTCATTTTTAGCCTCCCGGGGGGACTTCAGCAAATAAGAGCAGACATCACTATCAATCAGTCCTTGATTTAGTGAAGAGAAAGCCAAAGCACAGACACTGTAAGTGACTTGATGAAGGTCATGAAGTTGGAGAAATGACTGTGTAGAATTACCCACCTGTTCCAAGATGCCATTGAGTATCAAAGGTACAGAAATGAATTCTTCAGGAATCTGTTCCATCAAATCATTGTAATATCTCATATCCACTTCAGTAGAGAGTGAACCTATTGTGTACAAGAGAAGTAACCCATTGCACTATTATGTGTATTCTCCATGAGCATGTTATTCATGGGTGGAAGTCTTTGCTGTACTAGTGTAATTAGAAAGAAGAGATCAAGAGATACTAGAAAGGAGTTTGGGGATAATTGCTCTGTCTAAAGAAAATCCTCTAAACTGCTGATCCCGCTCACACCCTCAATGTTCAAGCCAAGCTTGACATCTCCTGACTGAAAGCATGTGCCCTCCTTGTCTCAGCTCACCCAACATGAAACGCGCTTTCATCTGTACCTCTCAGAATACTTGTATGACTCCAAGGCTCAGCTTGGCATCGCTTCTCCTGAGAAGCCTTTCTTGATCCCACCCCACCTCCACTCAGTTGATGATACTCTCCATTCTCCTCAAATTTGCTTGCATTTTTTCTAATCTGCATCTGCTTTGAATCCTCCTCTCCCCCCCTCAGCTCCCCAGAAGAATATAATCCCTTTGAGGGAGGCGCTTGCTTTCTTTTTGTTTTGGTGTCTCCAGTACTGCATTGTACGGTGTAGGAGCTGAATAACGACTTTATCCAAGTTCTAAGCTGATCTGAATCTGAACCTGTAAGCTTTCATACATACTTTCCCGTGTTACTTGCGACTCATCCGTCTGTGTTTTCTTCTTGGATGAAATGGCTGCTGAACTTGCAGATGCTCCCTAAAAGAATCACAAAAAATCCCACATATCTAATTGGGCCAAAAGAAATGCTCTTAAATGCTGGTAATATCTTTTCTGAGATAATGTCAATGGTGCTTCCTAACCTTTTCACTGGGTCACTCCATCTACCACCCGATTATCTTCCTAATGTTAGACTACACTCGAGGGGAAACTATCAGAATCAAGGGGAGTTCATGATGGAAATGAACACTTCTTGCTTTCCTGACCAAAGTAACTGTTTGATTTTAGAGAGGGGAAGAGCATTAGGAGATTTTTTTCCTGTGGGAAACCTTAGATTTGCCCAAGTGTTGGGCCTTAATGAGGCTGCTGAGAATCAAGGAAATCTTCCCCTATTAAAAATCAGAAATGAAAAATTAATGTTGCATCATTGTGACCTGAGTGCCATCAAGTGTCCTGACATAAGGGAGTTGGCAGCTACATTTTATCCCTAACCACATACTTCAGAGATGTGCCTTCACACCCCATCTTCCTCCTTTTACTTCTTGAAATGGCATCAATTTATCTCAGGTATTTTCAGTTTATTCTTCTACACAATATTCTGCAATACTATATCACAAATCAGGAAAACAACCTTCTCTAAACAATTAGCATTTTAAAAACAAGAGAATGTGCTACCTCAGGAGTCAAAGGGATATCCAGATGACCTCTGTCACTTGTGACTTGTGGGACATTAATAAGTGTCATATTTTCTAAGTAGTTCACATGCTGCCGCCTCCAGTCCAGGCTGTCATATATCAAGCAAGCAATGACTTCAAAAAGTTCAGTACCAAGGTCCAGCTACAGGGATAAATGCCATGGAGACGGTCATGAGTTTTGTGTAATCAAGTAAAGTTCAGAAAATATCTCTCTAGCTACCTAATGTTATAATTATTAAGCTAGCCCCCACCTGTACATACATCTCTCTCCTCCATTATTATTATAGAAATCAATGATCAATAAACACTGATTAAGCACTTAGTACATTTGAGGTGCAGTGCTAAGCACTGGACACCAATGAATTGAAGAACCACCAAGTCATAGAAGCTCATAGTTGAAATGGGCATCCAATCATAGGGTGGTAGGGCCATAGACTACTGTTCTAGGTTACAGAGTCTTTAGAGTTCATCTAGTCTAACTCTCTTATTTTACAAATGAGGAAACTGAGACCTAAAGTATTCAAGTGACTTTCCCAAGTACATAGAGATAGTAAGTGTCAAAACTAGGATTTGAGTTCAGATTCTCTCAGAACTCTTTCATTGGAGTCATGCTATCTTTAGAGGCCAGCTAGTTTAGCCATATACCTCCAGGGAAGGGAGTATCACTGCTTTTAGAAGCAGTGTCTTCCCTTTTGGGACAGGTATAGCTAACTTGAACTCAAAGTGATTACAAATGATTCAGTAGGGATGAAGTTTTTTGAATAACTGAGGCATCTGCTGGAGCTTTCTCTCTACCAAAAGTATAATAACAGAAAAATCCTTGACTTGTCTTAAAGAATATTCCATTCTTCAAAAAAAGGAGGCAATTACAGGGAGGACTCCTATTCTGGGCTTGACTCTGATTAATAAAGACAAACTAGTTGCTTGAAGTAGAAATGATCGAGCTTGGAGGTTCTACCTGGGAATTCCTGGTAAAAATGGGGAAGAAAGATGGGTAGAGTCTGACATGAAACTTAGACTTCAGAAGAGCAACTTTTAAAGGGCCCAGAGAATGAAAGCTGCTTAAAAGCAATTTCATCGACAGGCACTCCAAACATTATTGTCCTTCATCTGGACAAATCCGAGGTCCAGAAATGTGAGGTGATTGGCCCAAGGCTGGAGAGTTGGTAAGAAGCAGAAACAATATTTAAACTCAAATCTCCACAGTCCAAGATCCATTCCCCTGTACCAGACTTCAAGGAACAATGCATTTGTGGCTTTGACCCATAACTAAAGAGTCATCATCTCTACAGCTGCTGCACACAATCTTGTCAGTCTCCTCCTCCTATTGGAAACTTAGGCTCTGCTGAATTCAGGTATGCTGAATTCAAATATTCTATCATGTTAACAGACACTTGTTGTAGGATTTTCTTGGCAAAGATACTGGGGTGGATTGCCATTTCTTCTCCAGCTCACTTTACAGGTAAGGAAACTGAGGCAAACAGGGTAAATGACTTGTCCAAGGTCACACATCTGGTAGGTGTCTGAGCCCAGACTTGAACTGATGAGCTCCTGACTCCAGACCTGATTCTCTATCCACTGCACTACCTAGCTGTCCTTAATAGACACTACAAATATCTAATAGATGGGCTTTCTTCTTATCTTGTCCAAATCTAGGCCATTCCTATGCCACTGGAATGAACTTCCTTGTATGTATTGTTTTCTTTCAAGAGATTATAAACTCTTGAGAACAAAAATTTTTTCACTTGCATGTATTTGTATCCTCAATGCTTTACATAATGCCTAGCACATAACAATCCCTTAAAAATGTTCTATCTTTCTTTCATTCTATCTATCTATCTATTTATCTACTTCTTAATAAAAGCACTAATAAGTTGATCTAGATTTGAATCCAGGTCTTTGTGATCCTTAAGTGAGTCGTCTGAGTTCTACTAAACTATATTTTATTAGATTTAGTTAAAGAGAGAACAAAGATGGTGGATTCATGAGAAGAAGCATAGCAAACTTCCCTTTAAAACTACTCCAAAGGGATCTAGAAAATGTTATCAGACATATTTACTATGGGGAAATCCAAAAAAAGTCACAATAAGATATTTTTTTTCAGCCCAGATAAGCACAGGAAGATAGATAAAGAGTTCTATGTCTTGCCCAGGAGCTCATGGTCTAGTTCATTACAGCAGGCAGGGAAAGGCTATGAACTAGTGCCAGAGGAAGTCCCTTACCAATATGGGGTATCCCTCAGACATATCGTGGGGCACTGCTACAGTAAGAGATGTAAACATCATTTTTGTTATCACTACCCAGGTCTGTGTCACTGATTCAGAGTGGACTGAGGGAAGAACTGCACACAGAGGTGTGTTCCACCCAGATCATATACATATATATATATATATACATATATATATCTATATATATACATACAAACATACATGCATACATACATATCCTCTAATCCACACTGCTTCTTTAGAAATCTTATCATGAATAAGGCAAGTATCTTAGAAGCACTGCCATTTGAACAGATGCTGAAGCATAAAAAGCACCGAAGTCCAATTATTAGTGTTGGAATTATTTTATTATTTATAAAGAAGGCCAAGCCTCTCTTAAGTACTTAGTCAAAGGCATGGGTTCACTATTCTCTTTAGTTTGTATAGGACAAAGAATAAATCTTGGCTTTGTTTTCTCCCAGTTCTGTGACCTTGGGCAAATCGTTTTATCCCTGGACTTCATTTTTTCTTTTCCTTTGTACAATTAAAATGTTTAACTCATAGGGTTGCTGTTAGGAAAATGATTTAAAAACTTAAGCGCTCTCTAAATATGAGTTTTTTTCTTAATATTACTTTAATCTATTCCATGGTCTTAGCCACAGAAACACTACGGAAGCTTTATCTGTTACTGAATATTTAATGAATAGACAGACAAGATAACTGCATCAAACACAGTGTCTTGTACTTTGTGTCTACTCAGTAAATCTTTGTGTAATAAATAAATAAAATACACGTATCCATAATTACAAATGTTCAGGAGGGTCTCAGAGAGGAAGCTACTAACCAAGAGTTCACTGTCTGTCCAGTCTAGAGGAAAGAACTCTTCCTTCACCACATGTTGAAGCCTGGCAATATCAAAGAGATTAGTTTCAGGTTTTGCATTATTCAAAATGGGTTCCAAGTATTTCCAGAAAATTTCATGCTCTTTCACTTCTTTCTCCCTCTTCAGTTTTTCGGCTTCTATTTCTTTTGACATCGTAGCTGCATCTATATTAGATACAAGAGACAAAATTTTCTTTCTTAGTAGTAATTTGGGAAGGGACATGTACTACAAGGTGTCTACTTGGCACTAAAATGTTCCAGGAAGGGCATAAGTCTTTGACACTTCTTGGGATGAATTTCTCAGTACCTTAGGCAACTTTCTAAGTTAGTAAGATAGAAAGCAGTTGCCGATCTCTTTGAAAAAGGGAATTTTCATATTGGGAATTCCAACATCAGTGAAATCATAAATCCAGTAAAAAAAAAACCCTAAAAATGTATAAATCAGCATTGATGAGGTTTGTGTAGAGCAGGTTGGGGTCAAGTGAAAATATATATGTATGCATGTATATATATGTATATGTTTACATAAACACACATATATTCACATACCATAGATATAGTATATAAATTTCTTTCTCTATTTCCCCTTCCTTCCTTCCTTCCTTCCTTCCTTTCTATCATACTCTTTGGAAAGAATATCACAATAGAATGGCTCTTCTTCCTGCGAAAGTGACTGATCCCTGTTTGAGGTGATTGTACATCAGTGTAAAGGGGATTTCAATTTTTAAAAAGCAGATTATTTGTCTGTTGAAGTAGAAGAAAGAGGATATCATAAATGAAGGGAGCTAAAGATACGTTCAGGATACACATGGTAACAGTATTTGCATTAGTAACAACCATAATTGTAAATAATGTTCAGTTTTTCAGTTGCAAAAGAGAAAACTGGACATCCAGTAACATACTTTCTGCCATAAGAGAGGCCTCGTGTTGCTGGGCAAGGCTTGCCAGGTGCGCCTTCAGAGGTTCATAGTTCTCAGAAGTTATCTTAATCACATTGGATACAGGAACCCCAAGCTCCGCCATAATCGCCAGTAGCTGTGGATTGTGAAAACCCGTGATGATAAAGTAATGTTGGGCGCCATCGTCTGGCTCGTCATCTGCTCAGAACGTAACAAAAGAAATCAGGTCATCACAACACTATAGAGCACGTTAAACACCATTCATTCAACAGGTATTTACCATTCCTACGCCTTGCCCAAAGGAGGCCCATTGACTGTGGCAATATCAAGGGCCTCATGGTTCCTTCTTGCCCTTCCAACCAAGAAAGCCTGGACAATTTTATAAAATGTCTGATTAGGTATGCAAATATAATACGTGAACCATGGGATGTGTGTGAAAATTCTGCCTCAAAGGGATGGGTAGTAGTAATGGTGATTAGCTGCCTAAATTTGTATGAGCTGAAGTGGTTGCCAAACATTAGGTCAATGACCATCAATTATTTCATTCTGTATTCATTTAGTTTATTTTTGATTCAATTATCAGTTTTGTCAGTATGGCTCATTCTTCCACAAAGATATAGCATAACTGAGAGGGAGGCATCATGGTAGACACTGAATTTGTGTCCTAGATTTGCAATTAGGGGATCCTGGTTCAAACCTGGTTCAGCCATGCACTTCCTGAGTGACTTTAATGAGCCATTTTATACATTTGGGCTCCAGTGTCCTTAACTGTAAAATGGACGCTTTGGACCAAGTGAACTCCTGAAGACCACTTCCAGCTCTAAACCTATGACATATGTCTGACTATGATTTAATAGATAGTCTTCCAGAAGTGCTGGGACCAAAAAATTGCCAAGTGGTCAAAATGCCAACCTGGTCATAAGCCTTTCTGAACACAGCTGCATAGAAAGACTGTCACCATGCTCATGCTGGAAGACTTTCCATCTTGGGAGAAATTGCCAGGACTTATATACTGCTGGCATAGCTTTCAAAAAGCCAAGTTCATTTCCAAGCTATCTCATGAGTCTAGACATGAGTTTTAGCATAAGACTTTAACATTGTCTTAGTTAATACATTTTAAATCTATGATGTATGTTATATGCAGGTCTAAGGCTATTTTTCTAAAGTTTTCCTAATTTTAAAATTATTTATTATTGTTAAATATCAATGAATTATTTCTATCCTAAATTAGTTAAATCAGACCAGAGAGGTTTTCTCAGGCATCCTTGATTTGTATGTGATATACACTAAAACTTCGTAATATTTCAGAGCAGTCCTTTGAGGTATTACTTCAAAAGATCCAAAGAGAAGGTGACACAATTCCCAAGCCCTTTTATATTCCTTAATATAATGGCTTTCATGAATTTTTATTAGTAGAACTTGAACTACCAAGACTGATCTCTAGTGTCTCTACATTTTAAGTGAGGAGCCTCTTTGAACTTAGCAGGACTGATTTCCCTATAGCATACACCCATACAATCAATCACCAGGCTCATCAATGTGTAAAACCTTTTTAACTTGGTATAGCTGGCATAGGGTCATCACCAGGTCATGATAAAGCATCATTGTAAGACTTCGATGGAAGGGGAGATGTTAAGACAAGTTCATAAATATTACAAGATTCACAGCTTTTATAATTTACTTATTGGTTAATATGCTATCTTGCTCTAGGAGAAGGCAAATCCCTTTTGCAGAGGCTATCTCATTTTCACGTTTGTATTCCTTTTGCATGACACATAGTAGGTGCTTAAAAACTCTTATGGATTGGTGAGCTGAAATTCATGGTTTTCTCATTTTGGTAAGGTTACGAATATGATTCAGTTTTAACATTCCCAATTCTATGAGACAAGGTTGTAACCACACCAAGGCCTTTGGAGGACATAATACGTTTAGATGTCAGGTTACAGACTTTTTTGTGTTGAATCAATAGAGCAGAGGGGAAGAGAAGACAATGCCCAGCCTCTTCCAATGTTTCTGTCACTGTTGTCATTGATTGTCTGGACTTTCAAGTGGCATCAGGCCATATAGCAATGGTATGACCATCAATTAAATCCATTGATGTCTGGGATGGTGCTGACTGACTATGAATGAAACCATGTTTTTTGGCAAGGAGGGTCAGGTCTCCTCCTTCCACATTTCTTTGTGTTTCATCACTTTCATGAGAACCCATTAATGCCATATTACTGCATGTGGTCCTGTGAAATAAACTTCTATGGAATAGAGTGTACAGTAGGAAATATAGTAATTGAGGGGAGAATCTAGAAGGGAGGGTTTAGTTATAAGGCACTTTCATAAGTATATTACCAGAAGCTGTGATAGAGTGGGAAGGGCAATGGTTTTGGAGTTAGAGGACCTGGGTTCAAATCTTGTCTCTGCCACTTACTAGCTATGTGATCTTTTAGCAAACTACTTAACCTCCTTGGGTCTCAATTTCCTCATCTGTAAAGTGAGAGGGTCTTGGACTAGGTGGGCTTTGAGGTTCTAACTATAAGATCTAGGTTTCTATAAGAAGAGGTAGGTATTTAAATTTAATTAGATAGAGCCTTGCTACTAATTAATCAAATGTAAATTGCTATGCTTGGTATTTGGTATGGGCCCTTCACAACCTGGCCCATTCCTGCCTTCCCTGTCTTATTTTCCACCCTCGATTCATTCTATGACCTAGCTACGTGGACCTGCTTGCTATTTCTTACACCTGACACCCACCCATCTTCCAGCTCTTCACATTTGTATTGACAGCCCCTCCCCAAGCCCAATCAAATGCTGAAGAACCAGCCCTCTACCTCATCTCTGACTCCCAGCTTCACCATTATCCTTCAAGATAAGTCAAATCCCACTTTCAGTTGGAGACTTTCCTCTGTCCCTCCTGCTGTTCTCCCAGTCCCTTCCATTCAAACTATATGTGTGTATACATATACACACATATACATGTACATACAATATATATGCAAATATATGTGTATGTATGTAGGTATGTATGCATGTCTGTCTGTCCATATAGGCAGTCAGATTATGCAGTGGATAGAGAGCCAGACCCAGGGTCAGGAAGACCTGAGTTTAATTCTGGATTCAGACACTTACTAACTTTATGATCCTGGTCAAGTCACTTCACCCTATTTGCCTCAGTTTCCTCAATTGTAAAATGAACTGGAGAAGGAAATGGCAAACCCCTCCAGTATCTTTGCCAAGAAAACTCCAAATGGGGTCATGAAGAGTTGGGCATGACTGAAATAACAGAACGGCAGCAAATATATGTGTATATGTGTGTATATATATATATATATATATATATATATATATATATATACACGTATATGTGTGTGTATCTCTATCTATACCTTATATGTACATAGTTATTTGCATCGATTTAATTGTGAACTCCTTTCGGGAAGAAATCGTATTTTTTTCTTTCTTTATATCTTATTTGGAACAATGCCTGTCACATAGTAAATACTATTTAGACCAGATTGTATTTAAGATTATAAACTCCTTGAAGGCAGGGACTTTTACCTATTTTGTATTCCTAGCACTTAGCACAGTGCCCAGCATATGTGTCCTTAATAAATGTTTATTGATTGATAATAAATAAATGCTTATTGACAGACTGAGATACTCTAACAGGAAAAAAAATCTAATGGCAGCTTACGTTGTAACTAAGATTTGGTGGGAATCTGCTAATTGTTTATACAAAACAGCTGAACAAGCTGGCAATGTATCTCACAAGAAAAGGTGAGGAATCTTAGTGTAAATTAAGCTTTGCTCAGGAGGCTGAGCCACCAGCACAAGGAACAGGAATGGTAGAGCAGTATGATGTCAGAGAGGTTCAACATGAACGCTTGTCATAAGAACCAGCCTACCAAGAGAAAGATCAGAGGACAGAAGATCTTACCTCCAGCAAATTTAGAGGGCAAGAGGAAGCCTGCTGTGACCTACAGACACACAGTTAATTTGTCTGAGAGCACCAAGTAATACTTCAACCAGCATTTATGAAGTGCCCGATATGTGCCAGATACCAGGAAAGGGATACAAGCATGTGTGTCCAGAGTTCAGACTGAATCCTCTTCTACAGAAGGTCAATACCTTCCCCAGCAGAATATCTCATTCCTTTCTAGATACTTAGGGAGAAGGAAGTAAATACTTATAAGAATGAAAGAAATGCTTCAGGAAATAAAGACAAGAAATAACAAGAGAGAGAAATTTATTTTAAAATAAAAATAAAAGAAAAAGGTAGAGGGAAATTGCGGTCAGGAAAGGAATACATGTGAGAAAATAGGAAAAGAAGAATAACCACTAAACACTTGCAGTGAAATATTAAGTGTGAGGCTCATTTGGTTGAAGTGGTAGCTGGACTCTCTCAGGAGGAATCTCCTAGACAGGAATATGGTCCAATTTTGTTGTTGAGTCAGGTTTGACTCTTTGTGACTCCATTTTTTTTTGCCAGGGTGATATGCCATTTCTTTCTCTAGCTCCATTTTTAGATGAGGAAACTGAGGCAAACAGGGTGAAATGACTTGCCCAGGGTCACACATCTAGTAAGTGTCTGAGGCCAGATTTGAACTCAGGAAGATGAATCTTCCTGACACCAGGCCTGGCACTCTGTGCACTATGGCGTCCTTGAACTGCTCTGTTTCAAGGAATACTGATGTGTTACCTAAAATAACTATTAAGAGAGATATCTTCCTCTGGCCAGAGAAAAGAGAGATGAATACTAATGGTCTGTGTAAGGGGTAGCAAGGTATTAGGCTGCTGTAAAAATCAAATGAGATAACATATATAAAGAGTTTTGTTAAAGTATTACATAAATGCTATATATTTTTATTATAATACCTGTGGTCCTGAGATAGAGAAAAAAAATAGAATGATCTGTTGCCTTCCTGAGCATGCTAGAGAGCCTCCTAATACTGGTTAAACTTGATGAACACTAACTACTCCTGGTGATTGATGCTGGAACAAATACCACTGCCAGAAAGTTTATAGAAAACATTGCTAGGAATTAGAAGTCCTGAAGAAAATGCTAGATCCCTTAAGGGCACAGGTTTTTTTTTAGTGGGGGAGGGTTATTGAAAGTTCAGAGGAGAAAGGCAGATTTGGGAAGGCAATATATGAATTGGAGGGTAGAGATAAAGGGGTTTGGGTTTCTGGTCCATGGATCAAAATAATGAAACAACAGACTTTCACCTAGGGATGGAGTGCAACTAATGAGGGCTAATTAAAAACATGGATTTGCCTGGAGTCTTGCAAGTCATGTCAAAAGGATTTTAAACTGGAAAGGGAGAGAATAAGAAAACTGCTTACTTAGATCTGTCAAGTCAGATACCATAAAGAATAGCAGGGTACAGTTTAAGAAGAAAAGTTTAAGTATCCCGCTGAAGAGATGACTTCTATTTTCAAGACAAAATAAAAAAAAGGAGTCAACAGTAAAACTAATGGCCTTTATGCTGATATACAAGCAAACGGCATATGAATAATAAACAGGATGAACTAGAAATCTTAATGAGGAGGTAAACTTTACATCATAGGTAGGAGTCAATGACTAGAGAAGATGGATCTGGAAGGATATTTATTATTCAAAAGGAGCAGATTAGATAAAAGGGATAGGGAAGTAGTATTTCATGTTAAGAAAGTACCATTGCATAAAGGAATTGGGATGGGGTAGACCATGGTGTACAACCAATGAAGGGAGAATCTAGTGAATTAGAGACCCCTAGAACAGGGAAGGACAGAGATGAAGATTTTGGAAAATAGATAAACCTGGAGGGACAAGGAGAGAAGCATGCTATATGGGGAAATTTCAATTATCTGGCTATTTTCTATCACTTTCTTTTAAAATCAAAAGCAGAGTAACTGACAAACTCTTGCACTGCATTAATCATCATTTCATTCTTTGAAAGGTGAAAATGAAGAGGAGAATTGCTATTCTGGATCCAATGTTGACCAGTAGGAAGGAATGTGCCCAGAATTCACTTCTCCCTCTCCTTCCCCACCCAGAATTCCTAATTTCCTTCAAGATTCAGATGATGTGTTATTTTTTAGGGGAAGTATTTCTAGGTCTTCCTGGTGGTTAGGACTCTCTTTTTCCTCCTCAAATTTCCATGTATAAATTTACCTGTGTCAATGTTTTAAGATCTCTGGGAAGGCAGAGATAATTTAATTTTCCTAGCATTTCCTAGCATGGTGCCATATATGAAGTATTGGACATCGACCATTCCCAAAATGAGCACATGCACACACTTAGTCCTTTTATGCAACACCTAACCCAGCATGCCCCCTCACTCCCCAGAGAGATTACCAGGGAGCTAGAATGATGCCAATCAGATATCTCCCATCTTCTATGTCTTTGCCATCAAGAATGATGAATATTGGAATCACTCCATTGGAGATCAAAAGCACCCTCCATCCTTCAGGCTGAATGGAGGATGGAAGCATTGACCTTGAAATCCTTTCTTAATTCTCAATTATGTTCCAGCTCCCACAGATCAAACCTCCCTTTGGGGACAAACTCTGCTCTTCTGAAAATTTGTATGGGGACAAACCACCAATCAACTGAGAGGTTAATTAAATTGCCTGGACAGCAACAGCTGAAGACTCAGTAACTAATATCCTTTCACTCACAAGAATTAATTTCTTCCTCAGCATCATTTACCTCCATTAACCCAAACCCTAGCTCTCTGTTCTCCTCTCTTCACATGTGACTCTCAGGATAGTCCATCACAAACTCTTATGTGATGACTTACCAACAATCCCTGCTCTACCAGTGGTAGCAGCAAACAGCAACGACTACCCTGTTGCTCCATTATGGCTCCAGAGAAATCAAACTCCATAAGTAGACACAAGATTACTTTCTGACCATCCAGATGAATAAGGTTTAGTAAGATCCAGACTGATTTAAGGTATATATCTATATCTAATATCTAAGATATTTGGTCAGACTAAGCTCATTGCCTTTTTTTCAGCACTGGTAGATCAGATTTATCAGACCAGCTCAGATCTCTCCTCTCCCTGATCCCAAGCTACTGTTGCTCCTAAAATTCCTCAACTATATCTATCTGCATACATGTTGTAAAACGCAAATTCTCCAGGAGGATTTGAGATCCTTGGAGGTACTGAATGTTTTGCTTTTGTCTTCTTTTCCAGAGATGAGGATTTTGCACTTTACAGGTGCTTAATATTATGTGAATTGCATTTATTGCTCTAGACCTGATATATCCAGACTTAAGCAAAGTTTTTGCTGAAGTATCCCATGCCATCCTGGCAGAAAAGATGAAGAGATGTGAACTAGGTGACATATGGTTTACTGTATTCAGGACGACTTAACTGAGCAGATCTCAAGAGGAATCATTAGTCAATTTGTTAATTGAGATGAAAGCCTGAATGGAGTGCCCCAGGACCTATACATTTTATCAATTACTTCAGAAGCCATGCTCATCAAATCAGATGATGGCATGAGGCTGGAAATGACAGAAATATAAATGTGAAATCCTTCACTTTGGTTGAAGCGATAGATTCACAAGACAAAAAAGATGTGCGAGGTTTGTTGTACAAAGCTTGGACAGGGAGAACAAAAACACATAATGTGATCAGCTGACAGTTATTTTACAGGGCCTGGAAAAAAAAAAGACGAATATCACCCATGAAAATTCTTAAGTCTTACAGACCGATGTATTTTTTGATTTTCTCCTCTTCTCCTCGCCGCTTCAATGTGCTCTCTTTTTTCACTATTTGTCCTGAATCTCCTTGATCCTTTCCCTTTCCTCCTTTCCCTTTGCCTGGTTTCTTCTCCTTTCCAGCAGCCTTGCCCTTTCCTTTTTCCTTGTCCTTTTCTGCTTTCATTTTGTCTTCTATTGCCTGGAAAAAAAGAGAATTGGGTCATTATCACAATGGGAAGAACCAGTACTAACAAGGGACAGAGTGCTCTGAACACGGCTAGGGAATCACAGGAAGAAGAGGAATCACTCAGTGATTACCAAGCTCTTACACAACACTGTCTGCTTTCCAAAGCACTTTCCTCTAAATAGTCCTTAAAGGTATTAATTTAATATTTATTTAATGATCTATACTGTGTATATATAATATTACATGCGATTTTTTAATACTATATGTGATATAATATATAGTATGTATATATAGCTTGTATAGTATATTTAGTATGTTTCATAATAATATGTATAGTATAGTATGTTTAGTATGTTGCATAATTATATATTTTTGTTTTTTAGTTGTTCTCAGTTGTGTCTGATTCTTCATGACCCCATATGGGCCTTTCTTGGCAGAGATACTGAGTTGTTTGCCACTTCTTTCTCTAGCTCATTTGACAGGTGAGGACTGAGGCAAACAGTGTCAAATGACTTGTCTAGGATTACACTGTTGGTAAATGTCTAAAGCTGGATTTAAACTCGGGTTTTTGTGACTCTAGGCCCAGCATGCTATGCACTGTACCATCTAGCTGCCCATAATTATATATAATCACATCTAATTACATATGATACTATACGCTCATATAAAAACCTTGTATGATATAACAATATACATTAATTTAGACATATAATCATTAATTAAAATATAAATATTGATTATAAGTAGATTAATATATTTTAACTAATATGAAATTATATAAAATAAAGTAATATTAAATTAATATAAAAGGTAATAATATAATCATAACTTTCATCCTCTAAGAGGTACAAATAATTAGTATTTCTTTAATACTTTTTAGTTATGCAAGTCATTTTACATAGAGCATCTCCTTTGATCTTTACAACAACATTGTAATATAGATGTAATTTTCATTTCCATTTTACAAATTAGCAAAGAGGCTAAGACGAGGTAAATGACTTACCTAGGTTAACAAAATCACTATGTCATTAACATACATAGCAACATACAGTTGCTAAGGGTCAGGGTTGTCTCTCAGATAAAATTTAATAAGGATTTGAGTTGCAGGAACAAGAGAGTGGTGATAAGAAAGCCAATTAGGATGCCACTGACATTGCCTGGATGGGAAATGGGACAGTTAGGTGGCATAGTGAACAGAGCACTTGACTTGACATCAGAAAGTCTCCTCTTCATGAGTTCCAATCTGGTCTTAGACACTTACTAGCTGTGGGACCCTGGGCAAGTCACTTAACCCTGTTTGCCTCATTTTCCTCATCTGAAAAAGGAGCAAGAGAAGGAAATGGTAAACCACTCCAATATCATTGCCAAGAAAACCCCAAGAGCGGGATATGACTGACCAATAACAGTAGGCAGGGGTTAAGGACTTTAACCTTAGGCTTTTTTCACTCTAACACACAAATATTCCCCTCCTCCTATATATATACTTCCTGAATCTCCAAGGTACTCATTCAATTTTAGGATCTGATATATTTAATTTTACGCTTTATTACCTACTGTCTTGGTGTGTGTAACGCTAATGCAATACCCACAGCCACCACTATGGATGCGTATGTGTATTTCCAGGGTAAATTCACAAAATATAAACACTCCCTTAACATTACTGCGTGCTAGATGGTTGGAAAACTGGACCGAACTTTACACAATCCATGAACCTACTTGAGTCTTTCAACTCTTCTGCAGTGTAGTCAGACGAAATGTTCAGCGTGACTTAAATGTTCACAAGAAAGAATAATATTATTTATTATGTGCAAAAATAAGTGGAGGATCATCCATAGAAAGCCATAGCACAGAATGATCTTAGGATAAGGGAGGGTAAGGAGGAATTTAGAGATTATTTAGTTGAATCCCTTCATTTTACAGATGACTGAAATAGCATGATATATTAATAAAGGGTGCTAGATTTGGAATTAAAAGGACTTGAGTTGTAGTCCTGAGTCTTTAACTTATGATCTGTATGACTCTGGGCAAGTCCCCAGATTTTCCTGGCTCCACAGGCCACTTTCCACTTCACCACACTGCCTCTCATATTTTTTCTTTTGTGTCTAATTGAAGGACACTAAAACTTAAGTTACCATCAAAAATGCTAACACTTTCTTGCCTTCTTTGTTTCTCAGATCACACAGTTCTCCTTACATCCACACCAAGGGTGGGTTTCCCTCTGAAAATTTATGAAAATCTACAGATAAGCAGCTTCTCTCTGATACACTTTTTATCTGAAATATAGAAACTGAGGCATGGGCAGGTTGATTTGGAGTTTATCCAAAGTAACACAATTAATATTCGGGAGAAACATAATACTCAGATTGCAGGACTCCCAGGGGAAGAACTACTATGACTGACTAAAACTTTTATTTTAAAATTATTTCCCTCTTGTCAGTTATTTCATAGGAAGTAATTTAAAATAAATTCACATTTATTAAAAGTATGTTGAAATTATCAACCAGCAAGAGACAAGGAAAATATGTACTTTAGGTCAGGGGGATGAACAGGTGGATTTATTGACTGGAGACAGGTAGAGACAAGACAGCAAATAAAGTCAGAGAAATAACTGGCTAAAATTCCAGCTTTCAGGGAACATGGAGTGTGTGAAAGGGAAAATGGGCACTAAGGTTGGAAAAAATAATTGAAATTGGTCTGTGGAAAGCCTTAAAGGCTAGGCTAAGGAGTCTATATTTTATTGAAGGTACCATTGAAGACTTTTTGGTAGGTAAGTAATGTTGTTGGCCCTGTACATTAGAAATTTTTGAAGGAAGCTTTGCAAACATTTCCATAAAAGTTGGCATCTTCTAGTAGTCTATTAGTTTTTCAGAGTTATCTAGAACACTCCAAAGCTGAATGAATACCCAACCAGTATTGGTCAGATATAGGCCTTGAACTCATCAGGTCATTGTGGCTATGAGGTCAGCTCCTTACGCATTACAATACACCATTCCCCACAGCCAACATATGAATAAACTCAAAACTTTAACTGAAATTCCATTACTTTAGCTGGTTTATCTAACTATATTAAATTTATTTGATCATACTATTTAACGAATCAAGTCAGAGTCTGCTTTAAACAAGAATTGTACAAATGGTTATTGGTCAGTGTGAGAGTCACCTTTTATCTATTGACCGGAAAATAAGAAGGGGGAGGGGTGTGCAGACTCCCAGTGGGAATGAAAAGGAGATGAAGTAAATACTAGAAAACCCACCAGGAAGAGGAAAGCATGCTTTCTATTATGCCAGACATCAAAGTAGGAAGCCATCTCCCTCTTCCCCAATGCACATTCAAAAAGAGGGGGAGGGGAATCAAAGAGAAAAGGATGGAACCCACTTGTGAGCCATACATAATACCCACTAAATAAAAAAAAAAATCAGCAAATAAAGAAAAGGAAGCCATGACAAGTAATCTGAAGCTGCTGAGCCCTCTTCAAGAACACCATTCCTCCATGATATCATTAGGATTGCTTCTCCCATCCCCCAAGCCCTCCACATCTGGTAAGTAGTTTGTGTATAAGTATGAATGAATTGATATCATGGCATGGATGAACCTCTGTGTAGGCCACTGTGTGTGGGCATATGTATTAGCACCAGGTCAATAAAACTTCTTAACCGGAAGACTCTTGGAACCTAATAAATCTTTAAAAATAGAACTCTGAATTTTTAAGTTCTGTCCTAACCCTCCCTCTTTTTGTGACCCCACAGATCTAGGAGCTTTGGAGTTTTGATAATTAGAACCCTCCAAATTTCTATTCTCCTGAATGCTTGGCACTGTCATTCTAGCCGTCAGTAAGTTGGCTCCCCACTATAGGGCCAGACCTAAGCCTTGATCTTTCTTTCCCCATCCTAGCTCTACTAATAGTGAACCTATATCAACCATAGCAACATAATAACCACCACTCACATTTCTATAGTATAACGATAGAGCTCTTTCCTCACAACTCTGTGAGTTGGCAGTTCGAATATTGTTATTCTCTTGCCCTCCCTATCCTCCTCTACCTACATCCATTCATAAATGAGAAAGTTGAATGGTTAAGTAATTTTGCCTATGGTTTCGGAGCTAGCAAGGGGCAGAAGTGGGTCTTGAACCCACTTCTTCTAAGTTTAGCGCAAATGCTTTTTCTGCTCTGAACTCCCATACTTCATGATACAGCAGCTGAGTCTACTCTGTAGCATGAAGGTACAGCTATTTTATTTTTGAAATTTATACATTCAACTGAATTTTTCCAAAAATTTATCATACGCTCTAATTAATTATCCAGAATTTCATTTAAGAAAGAAAGTGCTATTCTGGCATCTCTGGTCGTGGTTTATTATTTTTTTCTCCTTAGTCCTATTTTTAGAGCTTACTTAGGCCTGGGAATCACGACAGTAATTAATTCATGCAAAAAAGGGGACTCTACCCCATCTCTGAAGAATTCCAACCAGTTAGTGAAGCAAGCTATGCTTTTCCTGAAATCATGTTGGTCGCCCTAAACTATAAAGTCCCTGCCCTTCCTTTTTTTTGATATCTGAAAAACAGTTTCTAAAGATTTGAACCGCAACTGAATCAAAACTAACCAGTCTGTAATTTCCTGGTATGTCCCTATGGCTTTTCTTTTCAAACAAATGAAAGAAAAAGATTTTTTTAAGTGGCATTATGTTGGCTAGTTTCCAGTCGTCAGGGGTTTCCACTGAACCAAACTGGAAAATGTCTGGGAAAGTGGTTTTCATTTCTTGTCCAACTTCCTTTAGGGGAGACTCTGGGTCATTCATGGCTATAGTCATGATGCATTATTATCAAATTGCAGAACTCTGAGTGGCTAAAGAAGTGCCTATCAGCACTTCTCCCTCTGAGCCCCCTCCCTCCTAACCTCCCCAACCCCTCCCCCCATCATCCCTCTTCTCTGTTGTCTTTCTTTGCCTCTAATTCTGTCAAACATATAGTACTTGAGCAGGCCAGCAAAGGAACTTTTCAGGCTTCCTGCAGACATGGTTTCTAAAACCAGTGAAGGGTGAGATGGATCCAGGACTCATAGAGTCAGAGCTGAAAGGTATCTCAAAAATCAGCTACTAGCTCTTTCCACTTCCTCATTTTACAGATGAGGAAACCAAGTCCCATAGATATGAAAGTGAAATGCACAAGGTCACACAGTCAGGAAAAGAGGTGAGATGTAAACCAAGGTCTTCTGAATCTCAATTAAACATCCTTCTCACCTCACCACTGTTTCAGCTTGGGTTTTTTGATGAAATTTACTAATAAGAATGCAAAATAATCAGAATTAATTTATCTCTTTCCCTAAAGACTGTTAATTAATACATGAGGGCTCTGAATTCACCGGACAAAAAAGTATGTCTATTCCAACCCAATAAGCATTTACTGTGTGTGTCTATGTCTGTCTATGTATATGTGTATATATATGTCTACATATATATGTGTGTGTATATACACACACATAGTCCCTTACATTTACACACACATATGTGTATATCTATATATACAGATATATAGGTATATACACACATATACACATACAACTGTATTCCAAACTATGATTAGTGCGGTATCATTTTGTAAAATAATCAGTCACTTGTGGATGTGTTTCTTTTTTAGAGGCACCATTTTCTTTTGCTGGTTTAATTACTTTTCCAAGTTAAATTCTCAGAAAAAGTTAAATATTTCCAAATACACTTAAGGATCATGTTTTTTGATGTTCAAGAAATAGTGTAGGAACTGAAGTAAGAAAAAACTGCCATTGTAGAAAAAAACCATTACCTTTAGGCTATGATTAAATTAAACATACGGATGAAAGTGGATACAATACAAATAGGTTGCTTAGCATGAAAATGATTGATGGGAACAGTTATCTTGGGAAGGCGAAGGTTAACCGATGAATTGCCTGCAAAATTCACATGTATGTGATGTTGATACCTATGGTATATTCATGACATGCTGTTACAAAATTCACATTACCGTAAAACTGAACTCAATTGAAACAACAGAGGGAAAAGGCCAAACGCAATGTAGGATTTGAACCCAGATCTTCAAACTAACTTTTTCCCCTTGCACCACAGCTCCTCAAGTAGCTCCCATCTTCTAAATGTTAGAAAGTTCATTTACTGGGTAATGACAAATTCCAATAAGATTTCGTCAGTTTCCTTTGCACTTACTCATGTGGTTGTGACTTAAGGTTTGGGGTCAATGTTTTACAGCATTTGTCTAATAAAGACAGACATAAATTGTGTAATTATCTTCTCACAAAGTTCTATCCATAGCAAATACTCATTTCCTATATCTAAAACTCAAGCCTGGACTTCTTTGGTAATTATTGTCATAACTGTATCAGGTGTTCTCATTTATATAATGCTAAAAAGTTTTACAACATCTCCTTTGGTCCTCACAACAACTCTGTAAAGTAATTAGTGTGATTTTACTAATCCTATTTTACAGATGGAAAAACCGAGGCTCAAGGAGGCAAAAGGACTTGCCAAAGGTTACACATCTAGGAAATGATGGAACCAAGATTTTATATTGTACGTGTGTATATATACACACACACACATATGTATATAAATTATCTAATTTATAATTATTTATAACTATGCCTGATGGCTTCTATTTATGCCAGAATTATACTTAGGCAATAAAACAAGTCCATTGGCATTTATTAAGTGCCCTGTATGAAGAGTAATCACTAGACAGTGTATCTATGACTATGACGGGATCATAGATTTGGAGCTGACAAGGACCTTTGGGATCATTTAGTCTAGCTCCTTGATCTTACACATGAGGAAACCGAAGTCCAGAGAGAGGAAGCAGCATGTTAAGTTCACACAGGTAGAAAGGTAGAGTTGAAGTTTGAATTGAGGCTGTTTAGGTACAAATCTAGTACTTTTTCTACTGCTCCATATAGATTCCAAAGCAAGTAGAATATGTAGTAGTCTCCTCTCATGGAGCTTAATGGTTCCAATTAAAAATTTTGCCTCCTGCATAATAATGAATTTCAGGTAGTTGTTAAAGAGTATTTCAACACTAGTGGTGAGTGTACTAATTTTTATACTGAAAGGTTCTACACTCTCTCAGGAATTTCAAAATCACAGATTCCGGGAAGATTCACCATGGTAGAAATCAATGGCTAGAGACCCTTCCTGGAACTGACATGTTGTCTTTGAACTAGGTAATTAACATAGGCCAAAAAGCTTTGAAAAGTATAAAGCACTCCAAAAATATTCAGAATTATCATTGCTGTCTTTTCTCCTGGCAAGATTTCTACTAGTTTAAAAGTATTATAATTTTTTTTTTTATCACAACAATGCTTTGAAGTGAGTCGTGGAAATTTTTTTTATTATCCACATTATACAGATGAGGAAATAGGCTCAGAAATTATTTACTGGTGGATGGTCATCAGTGAATAAGTAGCAATGTTAGAGTTGCAGAACCTTAGAGACCATTTGGTCCAACTTTTATCTGATTAAGATGCCTGTCTAGAGAAGACCTGACAAGTAGTTGAAGTTTCCTGAACTCCCCCAAAGAGAGGAAACCCATCACTTGCAAAGGCAGATTATTTGACTTTTGGAGAGCACTAAGAGTACTGAGTATTGAGAAGGTGTTCCAGGCATCTAGGCTAAATTTGAATCTCTGCAATTGTCACCTGTTAATGTGAATTTTCATCCCTTGGGTTAAGTGCAATAGATATGATGCTGGACCCCAAGGATGGGGTAGAGGGATGCAAAGATCAGTTAAGACATTATGGTCTTTACACAAGTTAGCTTCTTCTCTTCCACCTGAGAATATCTTTATTTTCTGTTTATAAAAGATGAGAGAAAGCACTTAGAAATCTATTTGTGCTACATGTCTACAGAAGAACATGCTGCTCATGGCACTGGGCCATTCAAATGGATTTTCAATGAGACCCCCAAACAATCTAGCTATTCTAAGTAGTGATAATGAATGAATGGATTTGATTTTGACATCACATTGCTAAAAATATTTAAGAGTTTTGTTGGACCAGGTATAAATCTTTGTGCCAAGTGTAGCTCCATTTCCACAGACAAATTAAATGAAATTCCCACAAGTAAATGAAATACCCAGACAGGTAATACATGAGCAGAAAAAGAAAATGAATCCCTGCTAAATAGCTTTAGTTTGGTATAGAAGTACAAATTGATATTCTAGCAAATAAATGCCATGCACAGGGGCAGCGGATCACTGAGGAAAGGATACAGGATTTTGAGTCACAAGTTTTAGGTGTGCATTCTGACTGCCACCAATTAATAGGGTTCAAAGAAGAGATCAGTCTCTTAATTTTTTTGTTTCCTAATATACAGTTTATGTCAGGGTTATTAGATGGAAAGTACTATCTAAATGTGAACCAGTATTTTCATCTAAGATATTTAAAGCTTGATTAAGGCTGATTCTTCTCTGCCTCCTCTCCTCATCCTTTTGAGTTTGCTTTCATTTTTTCTTTCCATTTATCCCAACTTCCTTTTTTTCATGACTATTTAAATAGGTTACCAGAAAAACAAACCTGGGATATATCTGACATCAGTGATTAGTTAGTGATGTCTTCACATAGTAAGAATTAGCAACCCTACAACAAAGTATTTATTAAATCACTGTTATATACAGTGTACCATGCTAAGCATTGGATATATAAAAAAAGAAAAAATGAAACACTTTACTCAAGGAACTTATATTCTTTTGCGGGGGAAATAAAACATACACATATAAGTATAGATGGACTACATGGAATTTCAGGAGACACAAGCACCTGAGATGGATCAGTGACAGGTGGTGCTTAAGCCAGAATCTGAGGAAAATTAGGGGTTCCAAGAGGTGAAAATGGGACAACCTATGCAAAGGCACTGAGATGGGAGATGGCAGCTGGTCACTTTGGTTGAAACGCATTGTGCATGGAGAACAATAGTAAGATACAA
Organism: Potorous gilbertii; assembly: GCA_028658325.1. Classification (NCBI taxonomy): domain Eukaryota; kingdom Metazoa; phylum Chordata; class Mammalia; order Diprotodontia; family Potoroidae; genus Potorous; species Potorous gilbertii. The sequence continues at coordinate 480,591,048 of CM053770.1, forward strand.
TGCTATTGTTATTTTTAAAAGACAGGATCATCCTACATTTGTTTTTGAGGTCATCAGGTGCATTTCACAGGTAAGAGAATTGAAACCCAGAGAAGTTATGTGGCTTGCTCCAGGTTATGCGGTTACTGACAGAGGGAGGATGTAAACCACTCCTGTCCCTTTTCCATGTATGTGGTTTTGAGAAATCAAATCCTCTATTTGGAACCTCAATTTTTGAAAAGAGTCTTAGTGGGAGGAGGCAGCCCAATGAGCCAAGGCACCACTTAGCTATGGGATCATGAAAAGATGAATTGCCTTGAATGCAGAGGTTCTTAAACATCATCTCATGAATTCTTTTAACTATTTGGTGAAGCATGAGGCTTCCTTCTCAAATGCATAAAATAAAATAATAAAAAAATTATAAAGGAAATTAATTATATAAAAATAACCAATTGGAAAAGTAAGATAATCTGTGGGTAGCAGTGGACTCTACAAATATTTGCTCTGCAGAACATGTCTAGGTTTCATTTCTCTTTTCTTTCCATCAGAGACCCCGCCATCCTACCTTCTTCTCCATAGCCCTTCGTTGTTCATCCTTTTGTTTGAGATTCAGCAGCTGATATTTAATGAGCTTTCCAATCAGTGGCTGGGTAAGTTTCTCTCCAGCAATTGTGATGGCTCTGGCTGCATTTACCACCTGTGGGGACAGCAGTGGTTATTACAAAAAGGGGGTCATCACCAGTGAACAATGGTACCACATTCTTCCCAAGATTGCAAGAGAAAACAAACATTTCTATTTGTGAAATTTTAATTTTTTTATAGTTGAGGATAATTCATATTTATTCAATATTTTACAATATCCAATGTTACAATATCCAATCGCAATAGTGCCATCTCAATGGTGCCCGAACAATTCTGGAACATGCCACAGGGCCATGACATAGCATAGCTACAAAATCATAGGTATGGGAGAAAGGAAACAAGTATTTAGATTCATATGCTCACTATGTGCCAGGTACTGGGCTACATACTTCACTAATAACATCTCTTTTGATCGTCACAATAACCCTGGGAGGTAGCTGCTAGAATTATCCTCATTTTTACAGTTGAAGACAGTGAGGTAGACTGAGGTTGAGTGACTTGCCTGTATCTAAGTCTACTTCTGAATTCAGGTCCTGCTGACTTCAGGTCCAGAGCTCCATCCATAGCACTGTCTAGCTGCCTCAGAACTAAATGGAAGTACTTGCTTAGTCACGTACTATCCCTGTGACTTTCGGTTAAGTTACTTAACCTTTTCAACCCTCACTGTTTTGGAAAATAGGTCTAATCCATCTGCAGAGAAAGGCGGTAAGTTTTCATGGCTAAAGAAATGGCCTTGACATCAGAAGAACTTGAGTTTAAGTCTTGACTCTGACTCATTCTAGATGGGGGATCCTGAGCAAATTGTTTAACATTTCAGTGACCCAGTCAACTCTCAAAGATAATATTTCATATTTGTATATATATACATATATGTATACACACACTTATATAAAAGAAGGTGCTATGCTCTAAGCAAAGTAAAGTTGCAGTAGCTCAAAAGAAATGCGAGATAAATTCAGAGACAACTCCATTCCAAATTGATTATTTGTGCCTGACCTATGGTAGAACATTTTGAGCTTGCATTGGTCTGATCAGTCACAGTTGGATACACTGTACCTTGACCCCCACATAGATTCCATTTTGGTCCTTTTCAAGCATGAAGGACAACAGCCAACTAAGCATATGCACATACATACACACACATATACACATATTTACATGTGTATGTATGTATACACAAATATATATATTTGTGTCTGACTATGACCTCTTTCTTGGGGGCCCTCTTGACAAAGATACTGGAGTATTCCATTTAATTTTACAAGTGAGGAACTGAGGCAAACACGATTAAGGTAATTGCATAGGTAGAGGTTTCCCCTGGGGAGTTTCCTATGCTAATGAAATCAAGGGTTGGATACCAAAACACCCCTTCCCATAAAAAAAAAATCTTTCAAGACAACCTTTAGACCAAATGGTATCATGAATAGGGCATTGGACTTGGAATTAGGAAGATTTAGATTCATATGTCTCCTCAGACATCTATTAGCTCTGTGACGGTGGGCAAGTCACTTAAATTCCTGTGCCTCAGTTTCCTTAGAGTCAATGACCTCTAAGCTTCCTTCTTGCTCTAAATTTATGATCTTATGAATATTGGAAGTCAATTATAAAACTTAAATGCAATAATTCACATTATTATATAAAATCTATTATATATTACATGTGCAATATATATTATATAAAGTATATCATATAAAAATAATTCACATAAAGTACTTTATGACCATGACTATATGAATATTATTAATCATAGACTCAAAGAATGTCTGAGCAGAAACCTTTGAGACAACCACTCCAATGTACAAATTAAAAAATAAACGCATACACACAACAGCAGCACCTTTAAATTAATTGGATGGCCACTGATCATCAGCATGGTGCAGAAAGAAGAGGGATGACATTCACTCCTCCAATTTTTAAGAAATCAACTTAATGCATCAGGAAAGGCTGTTGTTTTCATTCTTTTAAAAAAAATAATCCTGGAGACCAAAATTCCAACTTTAATTTGTTAGTTCATGGTACAGAATATGGTTTTTTTTTCATAATTATGGGAGTAACTGGGCTAACCTCTCTTCCATATCTTGCTGACTAAATTCAGCTGAGAGATAAAAGCTGCTTCCTGGAGAGTCACCATGCTTATGAGCCTTCCTTGCCCACCCCCCTGACATTTAATGCTGATTCTGTTGGTATGTAGCCTAATTGGGGTGAAATAAGGCTATTGAGTTTTCCTTGGGTGACGACGGTACTAGGAACATACAGCTGCATTGTCCAGATGTGTGGCATTGACAGCCTGGTTTATGGCTGGATTTTTTACAACTTGTTTCCACTGCATTTCATACAAGTCCCTAACATCTGGGTCCTTTTCCTTGGAGCCCCATAACCACTTTGTTTACTGAAAAAAAATAATAATAGAATTAATGTTTTTAAAAAATCTATAAAAAAGTTGTTACACATTTCTTTTTGTTCATGTTGTCTTCTTACCCACATTTACTCACTGTCAAAGAGTGATTTTGTTTGTTGCAGTTTTTCTACTTCTGTTTTTAAGTAAGCATTAGATATATTTATAAGCTTGGGATGAATTAGGTGTTACTAAAATGTTCTGACATGCTGCTTTCCACTTCCCAATCCCACCCCCCCCGCCCCAGCCCACTCCTAGCTCCCCAGAGCAATTACACGTGGGTCCATATGGTGTCAATTTCATCTACCTCAGACTCAGACACAATGACCAGGCACACTGCATCTCACTGAACCGTGTCTTGTCTAAGGTTCGTACCACCGTTCGGTCAGGGCTTTCCTGACTTTTTTCTTCCAGTTCCTTATGGTTTTTTCATTCCACAAAGTGAAACAGCCAAATAAAGCATAAGAAGGATGAAAGGGGAAAAAATGTATATGTGGGGGAGGTGAGCGGCAAAGGGTGAGGATACTTGTTGCCTCTAACTACAGAGAACTTTATGGATTCAACCATGCCAAAATGTAACTAGAGGTCTTATGGACCTGATTATGAGTTTGTATGATGAGTTAGCAGTAGGGAAAAATCGTGGGAGGGCCTCTCTTAAAATTCAGCTCTTCTTTAAAAAAAAGAAAATATTGAAGGAAGAAATCAAGAATCAGAATCACTTGGATATGTTCTAAAAATAGGATTGGATGACCTTTAAGGATTTTTTCCTCTATCTCTAAATCTATTTCCCCAAGATCTTAATGATTTTTTATTTATATAATACTTTAATGTTTACATTGTGTCCTCACAATTGGCCCCATATGAAGTAGATACTGGAAACACCTGAATCTTCATTTTACAGATTATATATATATATATAGCAAGTGGTAGAGTAAGGTTTTGCACTCAGGTCTCTTGAGTCCAAATCAATCAATGTTTGGAAAACAGACTCCATTCAAAGAGTCCACTCTTTAAAAAAGAAAAAAAGCCTCCATAACATAATTTAGAAAATATTTTCACTGAATTGTGAAACACTGAGCACACCTTGTCAGAACCCCTTGCAACAACTACAGCTTCATGAAGAACAGGTCTCAGATGCAAAGGCAGCTCCAGGGAACTGGAAGGTTGCATGATGCCTCATAAAATGAAACCACCCACTTGCGGCTGGCCCTGGGGGAGAACCTTAGGATTGATCTGAAATGGTACTTGTAGCCATTTGCCAGGAAAGTTCGATTTCTTGATGACAATTCTGCTGCACTGGGAAAATCTGCATTAAAACTCAAAAACACATAAGCTGACTAGCTGAGCATCAGCCAAGCCTGTAAATGGAGTGCTGAAATAATGCAGGCGCTAGGTGGCGCCATATTGCACAGAGCACTGACGAGTTGAAAGCCAGTCTCAGATATTTTGTAGCTGTGGGACTCTGCTTAAGTCACTTAACTTGTTTGTCTCAGTTTCCCCCCAGCTGCAAAGTGGAGTTAATAATACGATTCGGGGTTGTTGTATCTGATGAGATCACATTTGTAAAGTGCTTAGCTCAGTACCTGACATATTCCAGGTACCAAATAAATACAAATTCTATCCCACCCAATGGGATAGCATAGTCAGGGTGGTTTGAATATCACAAAAATTATCAAAGTATTAAACGGTGGAATGGCCGATGAGGTGAGCCCTCCTTACCTGGTGGACCTGTACAAAGGAGATGTTTATCTACATGTCTGGAGTGGTTGAAGTGAAGTGACCCTGGCATGTTGATGATGGATTGGATGTCTCTTGAGTGGCCTTCCCTGTCTGTGTTTCGATGATTCTGCAATGAACGCTACCTCTCCGTACTTAAATTTCATCAAGTACAAGAAAATAGTCTGATCTAAAGCTACTCACGGGCAAAGCTATTTCCTGGGCTTTCTGCAATCTGTGATCCTCAGAGAGTGCTGGGCTTAAAATCAAAATATGGCAGTTTCAAAACAGAAAAAAAGCCTTTTATGATGACAGGGTCTGATGGGTAGATGGAAGGAAATAGGGGAGACATAACATTGGTAAATTCCTGGCTGCCTGTGTTATGATGATAAAATGTGTTTTCTGTGGTCGCTGAGGATGAGGAAGGGAAGAGACTGATCTAAAATAGCCTCCCCCAGAATCGTGAGGGCTGAACTGGGAGCGATCTCAGAGGGCATCTAATGCAATCCATGTATGATCAGAGATACCATCTACAAGTCTACAACCTGCCTGACTAGTGGTCATCCAGCCTGGGTTTGAATACCTCTAACCAGCTTAGGAGAGAGCTTAGCTTGCAGCTGTAGAATTGGGTGCCTCATGGTTTGGGGTGGGGAGCACAGCTGTATGAAATCCCACTGTAGAAGGATCATACTCAGCTCCAGGGACCAGTGTCCAACTTGTTGCTGGAAAAGTTCCTCTTCCAGGCTCCAGCTCAGGATGTCAGGAGTTGTGAAGCCAGGCACCCCCAAACTGCTCCTACAGTGGGAACTCTGAGGAATCTTATTTATCTCTAGTTTCTCTTTTAAATTAGGGAAGATGAGCTCCATTGTCATGATAACATGATATTCATGAATCCTTGGGAGAGTGAGTCATATTACATATATGTCATATATTTCCCTTCCATCTTTCCTCCCTCCTTTCCTTCCTTCTTTCCTTCCTTTGTTTCCTTCCTTCATTTCTTCTTTCCTTCCTTCCTTCTATCCTTCTTTCCTTCCTTTCATACTTCCTTCCCTCCATCCCTCCTTTCCCTTTCTTCTTTCTTTCCTCCCTCCCTCCATTCCTTCCCTTCCTTTCTTCTTATTTCCTCTTTCCTTCCCTCTTCTTATGAATCAGACTGAGACAAAAAAGGTGGGAGGCATTACATGTGGCCCTTTGGAAGAGAAGAAAAAGAAGGGAAAACTTATCATTTCATTTCACACGATCCCATTTTAAATAATGAATTCTATTCTTTATTGGTCCTCAGGATGAAAATAGAAGTCTTTAGACCCCCTTAGCCTGAAGAATGATTCGCATAGGTTAGGGTTCTTTTGGAAAGAATTAGCAAAGAGGCAAAGAAGGGAGAGGAGAAGGAGATCTGCTTGAATAGCTTGTCCATGGAACAAAACAATAGTGACACACAGGAAACTTATGAACGAACAGGAATTGAAAATTAGTGCTCCATCCTTGACTGTATTAACTGAAAATAAACAAGTTATTTAAGCAGGATGTCTATGTGACATAGTTAGCCTTGAAGCCAGGATGATCTATCTGGGTTCATGACATATGCTGGCTGTGTGACTCTGGACAAGTCACTTAATTTGTCAATGTTCTTTGCAGCTCTCTAAAATCGTAAGTTAGACATAACTTTAGAAATAGAAGGAAACTTAGAGACTATCTCTAGTTGGACACTTTCATTTTGCTAATGAGAGCACTGGGGGTCAGAGAAATTAATCATTTGCTCAAGGTCACACAGTCATCTGTGGCAAGAGGGCAGAATATGACCCAAGAAATAGAATTTAGGATAAGACAGACAGATTGAATTGTGCATACTCACCTTGATAAAGCACTATAAAAATGAAAATGGGAGAAATTGAAAGCCAGACCCTGGGGCAGTGGGAGAGGGAAAGACATTCAAAGAGAAAAAGAGTAAAATACAAATAACGACCAAATGATCATGTGGAAGCAAATCTAGTCACTTTGGATGGGAACAGAAATTAAACGATGAAAACGTCAGGTCTCTTAAGTATTTATACAGACGGCAGGTCCTACCAAGGTTAAGCAAGAGGTCCTAGCTACTGCAAGTTTTAGATTCTGAGGGGAGGAGGGAAAGCTGTTGCAAGAACTGATTAATGTTAACGCAACACAACCAAGGGAAGGGAGATGTGGTTGTGTTTAATGTGAAGATTTTATTTTGGATATGTGGGGTATCAAGACCATTGGGACACTTGGACTTTTCAGTGTATTAGGAAATAAAACTTTTTTCCTTCTTCTTTACTTATCTGGCTCAGTGGCTTATGTTATCCTTATTAACCAGTAACTCATTCCAATATAAATATACATATATTTTCGACTTTTTCCCTGTCTAGGGATCAGGCCCACCCAATAGTGCCACAATCACCTTCTCCCTCTCTCTTCCCCTCTATATGTCTTTCCTTCTTTAATAGCTTAAAAAACACAAATACTCAGAATTCCTCCATGGATACAGATCCTCATGGAAATAAAATTAAAAGGGAGCAGAAAAGGCAGCAGAGGATGTTTCATGTCTGTGCCTGAATTTGCATTAGGTCAATTGCCAGAGTTCCTTGGCAATGTTCTCAGTTGTATGTAGTGAACTGAATAGTCACTTAATTTACTGCCATGTCGAATCCCAGTTCCTTTATGAGCAAATTCAGGCTGGATCTGACTTTGGGGCTACATCTGCCTATCTTGGAATCAAACTGTAAGTCAACAAGCATTTATTAAGTACCTACCATGTACCAGGTACTACACTAGAGACCAAGGATATAAAGAAAGGCAAAAATAGACTGTACTTATGAAGTCTATCTTATTAATAATTGACACTGGGGGGCCAGATTAGGCAGAGTTTTTTTCACAGTCACAGTCTTGGAAACTTCAGATTTAACACTTAAGAAGTTGCCTCCAGTTCTATGAAGCTTTGGTTGATTCCAGGTCTTCCCTTAATTTATTGATTCCTATTATCAGAGTGAGTTCATGATTGGGGATTGAGAGGTAGGGTGGTATAGTAGAAAGTGTACTGCAATAGGCAATGAAGAAACTTAGTTCATTCATTCAATGACTACATCATCTTGGTCAAACCATTGAATCTTTCTGCCTGAATTTTTTTCTGGGTTAAAAAAAATGGGATAGTATTGTTTAAAGGGATGGTTTATGAATGCTTATAGAGGAAAGAGTTGATCACTGGGAAGCAGCATAGGTTCATTAAGAACAAATAATAACAGACCAGACTTTTTCATTTTCCGGACAAGATAAATATACTGATTACTGATAGAGAAGAGGAATACTTTCAGCAAGACAGTGTCAAGTCTGATGGTGAATTAGTGTGTTCATTGGATTCAAAGAGTGTTAGAGGTTTGATATAAACCTCAAAGAATGTCCCTTGTGGAGTGACACTGAGCTCTCTCCTTGTCTTGTTCTGGTCAGAGTTTTTATCAAAGACTTGAATGAAGGTATTGATGATGTGTTTGTTAAAACAGCTAATGAAAAAAAGTTGGAAGGGTTAACAAATGTGAGATTGTTGGAATCAGGATCCAAGAAGTTTAGAATGCTGGGTTGAAGTTAATACAGTAAAAGTATATGTGGATAAATGCAAAGTTCTGCACCTGAGTTTAAAAAATCAGGTGTCCAAAATAGCAGTGCAGGGGAATGGTGGCAAAAACATTGGTGTAAAAAAGATTTAGGTGTTTTAATAGACTATAGATTCAAGATGAATTCAAACTCATTGAGATTGCAAGGCATCTCAAAATTCATTAGACCTAATCTATACCCAAAGAGGAGTTTCTTCAAAAAGGTCAATAAGAGTCAAGGCATCTAGAAAGGATTTGAAAGCTCATCTTTGAATGAAAATTCACAAATCTCCCAGACAAGCAATCACCCAGTCTCTAATTAAAGACCTTCAGTGATAGGATAACCTGCCTGGTCCTCTTCTGTAAAGTTCTAATTGCTAGCAAATTTGTTTCTTACATCTTATATCTACTTTTCTGTAATTATCACATATTATCCTTACCAGAACAAATACTACAACCAGAACCAAGCAAAATAAAATTAATCCTTCTTCCACATGACATCTGTTCAAGTACTTGAAGGCAGTTATCATTTCTACACAATATTTTACTTCTATTCTTGTATTCTTCTTTTCAGGTTAACCATCCTGGTTCATTCAACTAATCCTTACATGGCATGATTTTGAACTTCCTCACCATCCAGAACACTCTTCTCTATATGTTCTATAGCTTGTCAATGTCCCTTGTAAAATGTGGCTCCCAGATATCAACACCACGCTCTCTGTATGTCATGACTAAAACAGGGAACAGAGACCTTTTCTTCTCTCATTCAGGATACTGTGCTAGACACAAAACTAGGAATTTTTGCAGCTGGAACAAGTAGTATGAAAGAAATCATCAGCTGGTCTATACTTTTCTCTAGCACCAACATATTGAAAGGGGAAGATAAATACATTGTTGGAAGAGACAGACACCGAGAGGCAGCTATTTGGGAGGATGCCCTGAAGCACAGAAAAACTAGCCACCTAATGACTTCTTATCTTATCTGATGTTTATGATAAGAAGGTGCTAAGGTTAATTATTCACAATTCATATTGAAAATCCTGATTACAGCGAATAGGGGAGGTGAATGTGGAAATCCTTCCACCAAAAAGAGAGATGCTTTTGGGGAGGGGGCCTGAAACAAGGCTTGAAGCCATGTACAATTCAAATCTTAAAGTATGACAGAATGATAGAAATGGGGATTCTTGGGATAATTTAGTCTTAAATCCTTTACAGAGGAGGAAGCCAAGGAAGTCCAGAGATGATTTCCTCTAGGTCACAGAGGAAGACTCACTCAATTATTACTAAAAATGAGGTTTAACAGAGGGAGACAAAGCACCCAAATCTCACAGACTTGTAGACTGTTTAGAGTTTGAAGGAAGCTTAGGGGCCACTTTGTCCAAATCCTTTACTGAACAGAGGTGCAGAGTTAGTGTCAGAATAAAGACTAAGTGATAATGCATAACAAATCTGTCGTCCAACGAAATGCCCAATCATTTTTCACACAAACTATTGTCCAGTGATGCCTCTGCCTTTCTGTGCTATCAGTAAGGCGATAAAGCCCCTCCCTACTATGTGGGATATAAGAAAGACTGCCAGACTGCCAAACTCTTGGGCCCAAGGAGATCTGTGTCCACATTTCAGCTTTGCAGGTTCCTACCTGCGGGACCTTGGAAAGTCATGTCAACTCTCAATTTACTCCCCTCTGAAATGAGTAAGATATGGGGCATCGTGGAGAGAAGGCTGGACTGGAAGCAGGAAGACCAAGGTGTCAAACCCTACCTCAGGCACTTTTGGGGAAATCCCTTAAACTCTCAGTGTCTCAGTTTCCTCATCTGCAAAATGGTGTAATAATGGCCATCTACCCCCTCGGGTTGTTGTGAAGGCCAGATGAGAAATCATACATAGTGTGCTTTGCACATTCAATGCTATCTACCCTCTACTGAGGCACTTTCCAGCTCCAAACCCATGATTAGAAGCTTGGGCTTCATAATAGCACTGCATATAAAGTGAGGGAAGTGACAGTCTTTTGAACTCTGCCTTGATCAAGCAACACCTGGACCATTGTGTGTCTAGTTCTGGGTTGTCACATTTTAAGAAATACTGAGGTAAACTGGGGTAGCACATACAGAAAAGTGTCCAGCATATTTGGGAGAGTATTGATGGGCGGGTTTCAAACCATGTCATATAACTAACACTTTATTGAATCATTGATCTAAGGCTGGAAGAGACCTCAGAGGCTCTTTACTTTAATAGATGAGAAAAATATGGTCAGAGAGGTTACAAACCCAAGATCAGTCAAGTAGTAATTGTCAGGGGTTAGTTGTCAACAAGCATTTAGCACTAGGTAGGATTTGGTTCCAGGTCCTTGTGAAGGCACCACAGATGTTGGGCATAGAGAAGAGAAGACTTAGGGAAGTCTCAGTGACAATTTAAAAAATATCTGAAGGATTGTCACATGAACGAGGGATCTAGTCTATTTGGGAGCAGAGAAGAAGGGAGGGGCAGAGCTAAGCACCTTGGGGAGAAATTACTGGAGGATATATTTCAATTTAACATAAGGAAAACTTCCCAAGAATTGGAGCTGTCCAAATGGGAATAAATGAACTGCCTCCCAGGATCATCTGCTCCTTTCCACTGGTATTTCAGCAATGTTCTAGGTGATATTCAAGATCTGTTTGATGTCATGAATACCTGCTCTGTCTACCATGCAGTTTCATTTTTTTTAAGGTCAGGTGGAAACTTGAGTTAAGGACACTGCTCCTCCCACAAACAGACCGGAGAGGAGGAGGGAGTCAAACATATTGGTGAATGCGTAGACGTCCTCATCCTTGTCATCTGCTGCCATCTACCCTCCAAACTGAACTTTCAACAATCATTGCTGGGAGTGGGCTCTGCACTTAGCAGTGTCCTCTTTACCTTGTTACTTTCAAGCGGTCTCTGTTCCCCTACTCTCTCTTCTTCACCCCTTTCCTCCATTTCCTACTTGTCTTAAAAATGGTGACCACATCACATCTACTATGTGATGCTGACTGTCCTATGGGTCTTGGAGACTTCCCAATCCATAATTCCTTTCCTTGGCCCTACTCCTCTAAATGTTCCATCTTCTTCTTTAGAATTCAAGATCTTTAAGGGTAGGATCTGCCTTATTTTTGATTTTTTATCATGAGTGCTTCTATACTGTAAGAGAAAGGGGGAGGGGGACTGCATCTAGGTGGTACAATGCATAGAGTGACAGATCTAGAGTCAGGAAGACTCATTATCCTGAGTTCAAATCTGGCCTCAGACACTTAGTAGCTGTGTGCCCCTGGGAAAGTCACTTGACCCTGTTTGCCTCAGTTTCCTCATCTGTAAAATGAGTTGGAGAAGGAAATGGCAAATCACTCCAGTATCTTTGCCAAGAAAATCCCAAATGGTCATGAAGAGTCTGAAATGACTGACTGACAACAGAATAAAGAGAATAAGGATAGGGAGTGGACCTATGATTCCACTGGCTTTGGGAACTCCTTGGAATTTATAATTTTCAGAGCACTGGGAGGTTAAACAAATTCCCCCAGTCACCTATATTCCACAGCTATTATGTGTGAGTGACAAAATTTGAACGTTGCTGCGAAGTCAGTTCTCTACCCACTGCACCAAGACTGTCTCTTGCAGATGACTACTGCCTAAAATCATGCCATATTACAACCTAACCTCTCCAAAACCATGCTATGTTACAATTTTAATCCTTACCTTTTTTTATCCCTTACCAAATTGTAAGCATTTAATCGATGTTTTCTATTCATTCTGTATGTAAGAATGCTTTGAATTATATGCATTCCTATGCAAGTATAAAAATTATTAATATTCCCAGAGCTCTGAGTTCATTCTGTGAGACTTACACATACAGTGAATAACTATTTGTTCATGTTAATCCTAGGAACATTCTAATCCCCTGGCAACTCCATATCTAATTTAATCTTCTTAAGGCCCTTGGGATCAAGATTGATTTGGTGGTTTGCAATAGATGGAAAATTTTGAATTTGAGTCAGGTGAAACTAGAAACTATTGAAAGATCTTAATTTGAACAGATTATAAATAAGAAGGTTTGAAAGGCTAATGAAATCAAACTCCAATAGAAATGGAAGGGGCTCTAATTTGTACATACGGATTCTTATAGGCCACACACTGACTTAGTCTTAATATTATTATTTTTTATTATATTATTTCCACTATTATGTTTTACTTGTTTTATGTTTTATTGCATTCTAATTTATATCAAATTAATATCATTTATGTCTTATGGTATTTTAATTTATCTTATTAAATATTTCTTAGTTGTAATTAAATCCAGTTTGAGTGGCACTTAGGAGGGTTGTGGGCCACATTTGGCACTTCTGTGAAAGGCATTTCATTTTCCCTATCCAATCTCTTACTGGTCAACACATTTCCTTAAGGACAGTCTGAATCAGGCTGAATATTTAACAAGCATATTAAGTCATAATTTCCCCAAATGTCCAATATTTTTACCCTAAAAAGTCAGGGAGGTGTAGGGAATTATGTGAGCCCCAAGGTCCTGGTTCCTTCCCTTGGCAACCATTTTTAATCTTTGAAATTCTTGCCAATCTTTAGTAATGAAAGTACAATCCAGTGACCCACCAATCTATATCAAAGAAAGGGCACTGGAGATTATTTAGTTGAACTTGCCCATTTTACACATGAGGAAACTGATGCCTAAGGAGATGAAATGCAATGGGCAAGGTTGCCCATCTAAACAGTGACACAGCCAGAATCTGAACTCAGTTCTCCTAACTCCAAAGCCCCTGGACACCTGGTTTTTGGAATCCTGCCTTTCTGTTAACTATTTAACTACATGACTTTGGGAAAGTCACTGAGCCTGTCTTGGCCTCAGATTTTTTTCACCTGTAAATGAAGAGGTTGGAATCAGTTTTATGGTCCTTTCCTCTAAATCTATGATTTCTATAAGCCAAAGGAAAAAAAAGGCGATAAATAGGTGAAAGGTGCATAGAGGCAGATTTTGTCTTATTCCAGTAAAAACTTTCTAATGATAAGAAATATCCAAGTTTAGAATATACTGCTTCATAAAGCAATAAGTTCCCTATCCTTTGAAGTATTCAATAAGAGGGCTGCTTCTCAATGATGCTGTAATGAACAATGATGCTTTAGGTAAGGGTTAGGCTGGATGATCTCTAGAGTGTCTTCTAGCTCTAACATTTCATGACTTCAGCACAAGAAGAAAGAGGGTAGGGTTAGAAGAAACATTTTCACACTTCGTCTGTCATGACAGGAAAATAGTACTGCAGACACAACTCCATTTTTAGCTGACTAGGCCCTAGATAGGTAGAAAAGGCATTAAAGTCATAAGCTCCATCTTGAACACACTCTCTAACCAAGTGAAGGTTTACAAAGTGCCCAGATCCTTGCTCCGTGAGCTTATAATGATGATAAATAGCTACAGCAGGTGACTCCCTACTCATTTGCAGCTGGCCCTAATTAAAGTGGGATCCATCTCCGGACAATGTCAGAACTGTAAAGTAATTCCAGTCACTGGCCTCCTCAACATCTGTGCTGAAATGAAATAATATTTGGCAGTAACAAGGAGTCACTGAAACTAAATAAACAAGCCTTTTCAAGACTGCATAAAAGTCAGGAACATAATCATATTTGACAGGGATTAAGACCTCTTTGGGGGTTTGAGGAAGTTTCAGCAGCAGTAATAATAAATACATGGTAGGTAAAACAAAGATTCATGTTATAACAGACATGTGTAATTTGAAATATGATAAATTTCCCAAGGGAGATGTGTGTTTTGGATGTCTAACCTGAACATGTCAAAAAAAAGTGCAAGAATACATGCTAGAAACCTTTGCTGCAATTGCTCTTTGAGGAAGTCGAGAAAATCAGATCTTCCTTTGGTAGCAAATAACAGCATGGTGTGGTGAAAGGAACACTGTTTTGTGGAAATGTAAGGTCAATGTGTGTCCCAGCTTTGCCTTTTTCTAGGTGTGTAACCTTGAAGAGATTGCTTAGTTTTTCTGAACCCCAATTTCTACATCTGTATAATGGGGAGAATGAATAAATGAATGAAAAAGCACTTATTAAGCTCTTACTAGGTGCCAAGCAATGTGCTAAGTGAATGGGGTTAAAAAGCAACAACAAAGAAAATCCCTGTTCTCAAAGATTTTACATCCTAACAGGGAAGACAACACACAAAAGAGAAGAGTGGTCAGGGAGGGCCATTTTGGTGTGGGAAGGTACAGAGACAGGGAGTGGAGTCAAATGGGAGCAGATTGACACACCCTTTCCAAGAGCAATGAAAGTTGATTTGATGATGGTTCAAGAATTGGAAAGGGTGTGGGAGGACAATGATGCTTGCACTCCCTACCATGAAGATGGGTGAGAAAAGCATTTTGTAAATGGAAAAAGTACAATGAGGAAAAAAAATAGCTAGGAAACTAAAATTTGACAACATATACTCAGTATAGCCAAGTTGGAAGGGACAACAGATACCATCGAATAGAACCCATACTAGAGGAAGAATCACCCCATCAAGATCCTCAGGCAGGTGATCATCAGATTTCTGCATAAATTTCTCTCCTATGTTGTCCAACAGCTGTTGGCCAACCATGCTTCTGTCATCTTGTACTGATGACATTTTCTTTTGCATACAATTTTTTTGTATACAAAAGACTTTACATTTATCCCTATTGAATTTCGTCTTATTAGATTCAGCATAGTATTTGACTACAAATAGTTAAAGTTTATTGAAGGTATAAAAATGGGGTGGCTTGGCGCCCCTTGACCTCTTTCTCATCACTCTGCTGACATGACTTCAGAAGCTGAAGGGTGCTGAATAGAGCTGAGAGATGGTTTTTTTTTCTTTTTGCCTCATGGATTGTCATGGCCAAAAAAAATTCATTGTCAAGTGTCGAGCATATTGTAATTGAGTAATATGCCTCTCTACAGTTAGAAAATGGACTCTTTGTCCTGGGGTCATATCTGAAGCCTTTTCAGAATGACAAATCCTGCCTTAGCCTACATTCTTTTGGTTTTATCTTCAAGAGCTGAGGGTCACTGTCATACTATAATGAACTATCAGAGTAGCACTTTGTGGAGACACAAATAATTTAACACAAAAAGACATGTGACTAGGGGTAGAAAATTTGAATGGCATCTCTCAAAATGCTACACACACACACACACACACACACACTCACACACATGCACATATACATAAATACAGATGGGTTTTAGTGGCATCATTAAGGAATTAAACCAGAAACACCAGAGTCACTGGATAAGAGTACACAGTGGGGTGTAAGGTGTAAGAATATTGGAAACAAGGAATAGGGTGAGTGATGGAGAATTTTCGACATTAGAAGGGGGATTTTATGTTTGATTCCTAGAGATGACAGGGAGTCTTTAAAGTTTACTGGCTAGGAAGGGGATATAGTCAGACTTATACGTTAGGAAGAACATCTTGACAGCTAAATAGAGGATTGATTTAGAGTGAGGAGAGATTTATGGCAGGCAGACCCACCAGCTGTCTGTTCCAAGAGTCCAGATAGGAGGTGATGAGGGCCTATACCAGAGTGGTGGCAGTGTCAGAGGAGCAAAGGGGGTGAAAATGACAATTGTTACAAAGATCAAATCTACAGGCCTTGGCAGAATATATGTGGAGCGGGGTAGAGTGAAGTGAGAAGCAGGAATAGAGGCTAACCCCACAGGCTGTGAGCCACCAGCCTCTAGCTATGGGTTACTGGGAGGATGGTGGCACCCTCTGCACTAAGAGAGAAGTTAGGAAGAAGGGAGGGCTTCTGGAGAAAGATGATGAGTTCACTTTTTGACATTCTGAGTTTAAGGTACCTGCAGCGCATCCAGCTCCTGGTGTCTAACAGGGTATTCTTCCCTCACCCAACTCCATTTCCCTAATTGTTCTTCTCTATTTATTTTCCTCTTTTTAAAATATTCCATCCTATCCTAGATACAAATGGCACTGTCTTCCCTGTCCCTTTCCCTCCTCTGTCCATTGTGGTTTTCTTTTCTGAGAAGTGTTAATTTACTGTCCTCTGCAAAGCCTCCAAATTCTTTCTTTCTTTTTTTTAACTTGTTCTGAAGTCTTGTGTCACCTCCATGGGTGACACACTTATATATAATTGATTACTATTTTTATATATGTCTTAAAGAAGGCATAGTTTTTGGAAGACAAACATCTTTGCTCCCTGTCCATTCCCATTCATGAACTAGCACGATGGTGGACTTCTTTGTCTACCTTCCCATCTCCTCTCTCTTCCCCTCTCTCATTTAGGTTTTTCCTTTGGTGTGGAGGGGGCATTTCTCATGAACCTCAATTCCAGAAATATTAATTCTCAAAGGAGGAAGTGTTGTGTTATGGAAATCACTATTTTTATAGTCACAGAGCCTGGTCCAACTCCATGCCCTTATATTAACCACTTTGCCATAAATCTTACCTCTGCACCTATGTTCCTTTATCCACTATGAACACTAGATGCTCCCAGTTCTCAAGCACTCCATCTCCTGATATTGTCCTGGGAAATACAACTCATACTAAAATAAGGAAGAGAATATCTCCTGAGTTGTGCATTTCACTCGAATGAAGCCCACTGGGAGGGCCATGTTACTTCCTCCCTATTCGCATAAACACATTTCAAGGACATCCTCTCAATCTCCCTACCTAAGATAAGACATGGTCTACCACTGTTCTCTCAGTCCCCAAAGAGCCCCTAAGAGTTCCCTAGAGCCCCCAAAACTCTACTTTTCCCTTGCTTTCCCAAATCTTTTTCCCATCCACCCCTGGGAATAGGTACAAACTAGGTCGGTCAGGAATGGTGAGCTAGCATCTACTGTTATATCAACAGACTTTGCCCTTTTGACTTTCCAAGGGACAGGAAATCTAATATATAGATAAGTAATTAAATCCTCTCTAATTTAGAGAAAAAACAAAAGAATAAAAAATATAAGGACAGTTTATGATGGATTTAGAAATACTTTATCCTTTCCAAATAAATTATTGATGAAGGTTAACAAATTTGATACCAACTTTATCAATTTTGATCTTCTGACTATGATGGATAGGAATTTTTATTCAGTATTGTCAACCTAGAAAATCAAGAATGCTTTATTAATGTCTTCTGTTTGTTACTGTTCAGTTGATTAGTCCTGTCTGACTCTTTGTGACCCAGTGGACCATACTGTCCATGAGATTTTCTTGGCAAAGATACTGAGGTGGTTTGCCACTTCTTTCTCCAGTGGATTATGCAAGTTGCCCAGGGTCATATAGCTGGTAAATATCTGAGGCTGGGTGTAACCTCAGGTCTTGCTGACTCCAGGACCATGGCTCTACACAGTGAGTCATGTAGCAGCTACTTACTATCTAGTAATCCTGAAAATTGTGAGCCCAATACTCACAAGCTTGAAACAGAACAGATCTATTCAATGAATGCAGTTTTGGAGAGAGAGTTTGGCACTTGTGATTTCCATCTCTAAGAAGCCTGCATCGTAGCTAGTGTTGCTCTTACCAGAAGCATGGATAAGAAGTGAGGGCAACAAGCTAAACACTGAATACAGTCTATGATAGTCAGGATCTAAGTATGGAGCTTTTAGACCAGAATAGAACCAATGTAAACTCTCACAATAAGTAAGCACAAAAAATGTTTTTAAGCCCTGCCTCTATGATCTCCCAGGCCAATGGCTGAGAGGAAAAAGGGTGAACACATTAAAAAAAGTTTATAGAAATATGAAAGAATAAGTGATTATTGCAGCATTCATAAACTTCAAATAGCAGGAGACCCATTGATGAATGAATCAATCCACTGAGTTTAGTTCAAGTGGAACTAATGTTACAGGAAATGCTTAGTATCCTATAGTCGGCAAGACCAGGCACACAATTCATTGCAATGATCGATTGTCATCTTCAATGTTAGGGTAGCTGGATGGCTCAGCTGATAGAGTGCCAGGACAACAGTCAGGGAGACTCATCTTCCTGAGTTCAAATCTAACCTCAGGCATTTATTAGCAGTGTGACCCTGGGAAATTCACTTAATCCTGTTTGCCTCACGTTCCTCATCTGCAAAATGAACTGAAGAAGAAAACAGCAAACCTCTTTGGTATCTCTGACAAGAAAATCCCAAATGTTGTGAAGAGTAGGACAAAACTAAACAACTAATTAAATAACAGCAACAAAAGTAATATTTAGGGATAAGATATTTCTAGGAGCATAAATTTTGGAACTGGAAAGGATATCACATATCAAGTCCAAAGTCCTTCATTTTTTTACATTAGGAAATAGTCCCAGAAAGGTTGAGTTAACTTGCCCAGAGTTCCTGACTATAGATACGGTACACCATGATGTCTTTTGAAGTGCAAGTTCATACATAAGAAGGTAGAAATATGTGTCTAGTTTCTCTCAAGGCAACAGAAAATAATGCAATGATCCAATCCAAATTTTCTTGGAGTTAGATAGATTTTCCAGGGAATTAAATGCTGGTTCACACTTGAGTCATCAAATTTTATTTAGTGAAAAACTTGTGCCCATGACTGTGTGATATAGTGGACATCTAGTATGGAGTACTAGATGTGAAGACCAGCCAGATCAAAACCTGAGTCTACCACTTATTATCTGAGGGACCTTGGGCAAATTGTTTAGCCTTTTCAGCCTTTGTTTCCCTCCTGAACTCCATAAAAATGCATGACAGAAACAGAGAGGAAAGTTGGGCAAATTAACATGTACCCTAGTTCCGGGGAGAAGTTATTTCAGTGTTTAGAGGAAAGATGAGTATCATATCAAGGTCTAAGATTGTACAGCAGTATTAGTTCGAAAGGGGTAGAAATTTCCTAAGAATTAAATTATGTAGAGATAGACAAATGATCCTATTAAGGAAAAAATAGGGAAATTTCTAAAAAGATGGATGTGATTACATAGAAAATTCACAAACTTAGATTTTGTTTTAGAAGACATATATAGGACTGAAGATTAATAAGGTATGAAATCCATTTCTTTGACTTAAATTATCCTTTCTATTCAGATGATTCCCCAATTTTCCAACTCAAATATCTCTTTTGAACTCTAGGTTTGCATCACCAACTAAATGACTGCTAGATATTTTCATCTACATGTCCCATTTAATTAAATATATTCAAAAAGAAACCTCATTACCTTCCTCCATTTCCTTCAGACTTCCCAATTTCTGTGGAGGCCACCTCCATCCTCTCATTTACTTTCGTTCATAGCCTTGGAGGCCAATCTCATCTAATCCCCCACACTGAATCATTTGCTCTATTCATTAAATAAATATTTATTAGGAATGCATTTTTATATAATCAAATTAATTAGCAAGTACTTATTAAATGCCTACTATGTGTCTGGCATTGGGTGAGTGCAGAAATGAATGCCTGGACAAGGAAACAGCTCCTGCCTTCAAGGAACTTATATTCAATTGAGGGAAAATGATACCTATTAGTAGTGAAGATGAACTAGACACAATCTATTCCATAGACACATCTCTGCCTTCCTGCTTTGACATCTTTGCTTCCACATTGCTCTCTGTGAGCAGTTTCCTCCTTCCTCTTTCACCTTTTGAGTTTCCACTCCTCCTTTAATGCTCAAGTCGACAGAACCTTTCCACAGCCTCCCTTTTGATAATAGACTTTTCTTCCTTGGGCAGCACATAGTACTTGTTTTTGCATGTATCTAATATTCATACTATTCAATTCAAAAATGCATTTGTCACGTATAATTGTGCATTAGGGCTATCTGTGTTCATGTTTTGTCTTCTGACAGGACTGTAAGTCCGTTAAATGTAGGGATCAGGTTTTATAGAAACTTTTTAACTCTATCAAACCTAACACAGTGAGAGAGAGAGAGAGAGAGAGAGAGAGAGAGAGAGAGAGAGAGAGACAGAGAGAGACAGAGAGAGCACAGACTGCAATAAATAATGAGAAAAGATGGGAAAAATAGGAGTAAAAAATGTGATGGGTTAGTTATGTAGGATGGGCATGGGATGACAGATAAGAGTGGAGAAAATGAGTCAGGCATCCAAGACACTAGGTAAATCCCTCATGGTGAACTTATGAAAAGGCATATATTAGAGTTGCAAAAGATAGACAGGCATGGATAGGTGATGATCTACCTTGATGCTGAAAACTTCAAAATCTATGAGATCTCAAATCCACTTTCATATTTGAATATTAATTCTCTTGTTGTCTTTGGACTCATGTACTTATGCACATATCCATACTCTTCTTGTCACCAAGTCCTGGCCCTTTTCTCATGATCAGACCATGGGCCTAGTCTGGTTCTTGCAAAACACTCTGGACTACCAGCGTTGGCCTTCATTGGTTTGGATCAATCCAGTGACATCTGAGTGCCCACTTCTGACATAAGTTCTTATTTTTGATTATTTTGATTTTTAGAAATCCTTCCTTTCTTACCTCTACAAAGTTTTTTTTTTCTGCACAATTTCTACTTGTGATGCCTTTCTCCCTTCTTCATCTCTGGGCAATGATTCCTCCCTGTCTTATAGTCTACAAGTACAAATTCTCTTTGAAGAAACATTTTTCCATACAAGTCCCTAATCGTTCTTAAAGCAGGCTGGAGTGGGTTTGATATTACTGGCTTTTCCACAACTTGTGATTTTATATTTATATGTATCAAGTTGTATTAATTGGTTCCAGATTAAGATCATTTCACTGGATCCCACTTTTGGGGGTTACTATTTTGAAAGAAGTTTTAACTGTGGTTGCTAAGAGTCCTGGTGCGGACCTCTGCTGGTCTCTAGGCATTTCTTCACAATTGATGTGGAATGGAAAAAGATATGCATATGCTGTTACTCACTTTACTTTTTTAGGTCTGTACTGGCAGTAATATCTTCAAAGAATTTCAACAAGTTCCTAAAACATGACCTTCCCTTCCAGAAAATCATGTTAGCTGGGCTTGCCTGACTCAAGCTTTGCTTTTCTAAGCATCCTTTTTTTCTTTTTCTAAGCATCCTTTCTCTTGATCTCTTGCAGCAGTTTTTAATACTTTCCCTATAAGTGAAGTTAAACTAACTGGCCTGTAATTTCCTGGTGTGTCCCTAAGCTCTTTCTGAAATAATGACATTATGTTGGCTATTTTCCAGTTCGCCAAAGGATTTTTTTTTGTTTTAAAATGCAGAATTGGAAATGCAAGAGAGTTTCCTGTCTCCATTTTCCTTAGCCTCTTCCATGACATACTACATGGTCTGGCCCCCATGGATTTGCCATTTTAATAACTCCAAACTGCTTAAATATTTTTACAAATTATTTATTCTTATTGCTAAAGCATGCATACTTGACCATTTTTCATTTTGACAAGGGATACCCCAGAAGTAAGTAATGGCTTCTACTTGTATTGCAAAGACTGTCAATGGGAGCAGAATTTCCCATACTAATTTGGGAATGCTCTGGGACTTGAAATATATTGACAGAATTCACAAATCTTAGACCAGGGGGCCCTGTCAGCGATAACGGAAAGCTGGATAAATTCTGGGTTAAAATAAAGGAAATTAAACCAATTTTCATACGAAACATCATTGCACATAATAAAAGGTTTTGATATGTACGTCATTATGTATTGAATGTTTTGGAGGTAAAGCCATCACTAGCATGGACATTTTCTTAGTGAATCCCTGTAGACACTATGGGGAACACCAATAGTTTGGGAATGACAGAATTAGAGGCATTGTTTGAGGAATGAAACGTGAATGTCTTCTATATTATGAATTGTTGCAAATACACATGGAGAAAAGAACTTCGAACCATGTTCATATAACATGGTGGAAAGAAGACTAGACTGGCAAGACGGGGAACAAGGTTATGGCACCAACTTGCCCCTCGGTGACTGTGTAATATTGGGAAAATTGGTTCATCTCACTGGACCTTCATTTGCACATCTGTAAAAGAAGGTGGTTGGACTAGAGGACCTCACAATTCTCTTCTGGCTTTGAGATTTTGTGAGCTATGGTCTGCTCACTTTATTTCTAGGCAATATGAAAAAAAGAAAAATGAAAATAATACATTTGGGTGAGGAGCTAATCCAGCTCAATGGCAATTCAACAATACTAAAAAGCATCTATGAGAGAGTAAAAGCAAATTAGAAATGAAGAATATTTTCAATTTACATGACTTAGCTTGGGTTTATCCCAATACTCCCAGGATGAATATCTGAAATAACTTTTCTATAAGCCAGTCACTCACTCAATTATGAAATAAGTTCATAGAAGAGGAGGCATTCCCTCTAAGACATTTACACTAAAATGGGTCCAGTGGGGGTGGAGAAAATTTATATATATAAATATATATACACATATATACACACACATACATATATGCGTATACGCACATAAACCATTTCTTTATTGGTAGAAGAAGAGAAATTTTAGTAAGAAAGTTATGATCTGTATAAATGACTTAAATAGCACAACCCAAAGGACTGTCTAAATTAGGTACTGTTTATATAGTTTACTGTTTATATACTGTATAACAGTATAAGCCAATATCGTTCCGACTATGTGAAAGGCACTGTTAAAGTGCCTTTATAATATCATCTCTTTTATCTTCACAACAACCCTGGGCAGTAGATGTTATTATTAGCTCCATTTAATGGATGAGGAAACTGAGGCAAAAAGATGCTAAATGACTTTCGTAGGGTCACACAGCTAGGAAGTATTTGAAGCTGGATCTCTTGGAGTATATAAAGATTTAAGGTAGCAAAGAATCATATGGATTACCTAGTACATCCTCTTATTTTACATGGGAGGGAACTGAGACCTGCAAAAGTAAAGTGACTTGTTCAAAGTCAAGCACTAGAATTTGAACTCCAGTCTTTTTGGTTCAAATTCTGTGCTCTTTCTTTCGACTATTATCATGCTGTCAACAAGGATATTACAACCTCATTGGGGAAGATAAGAAAAGCCCCAAAACAACAATAATGGTAGATAGATGCACAAGAGAAATACAAAGTGCTGAGAGTTTGGAGGAAGGAGAGCTTGGGGAGATTAGGTGAGGCTCATCAGAGGCATTGGCACTGAACTAGACTTTGAAGGATGAGTGGGTGGGAGGAGAAGCAGAAAGTCCTTTATGAAGAGGGAATAGCATGTCCAATTTACCAACTTCAACACGTCAATAAAATGATTATGATGATATATTCATAGTACACGTTTTTGCCAAGTGTTTTCCTTATAACAATTCCTTGAGTTAGAATAAGTACTCCCATTTTACAGATAGGAAAATTGATGCTAAGACTTTAGACAACTTCCCCATGATCACACAACTTCCATTAAGAATTAGAGGGGAGAGAATTTAAACACAGGTCTCCTGACAGGTGATAAACAAAGAGAAAATATTCACACACAGAGACACACATGAATATATGTTGGAAGAGTTTATAAAGACCAATGAAAAGGATTTTTGTCAATGTTTGAAAATATTTATATTTGTCATAAATCCACATTTTGAGACTTTTAAGAGATCATGATTTAAAATGAAAAATTCAACTCAATCATTTAGAAATTATTTAAGTACTTAACGTTCACTATTCTAGGTGCCTACTGGGGTTGCAAAGACAAGTGAGTCACAGTTTCTATCCTCATGGAGCTTTCAATATAGTAAAGGGAAAAAGACAAAGTACATAAATAATTGCAATAGAAGCACAAGAAGGGTGGTCTATAGAGTATACTTAATTTCCCACAAGCCCTGAATTAGGGAGGAAATAAGTTCCACTGGAGAGAGTAGGGGGGAAGTGTCCGAACCATGTCACTCAGAAAGCCATATCTAGGTACAAAGGTTTTAAAAGAAGACTGGGAGATATTTTCAAATAGATGACTGTGACCATAACTTGAGGGAATATAGCCATGGTAGTGCTGGGGGCAAGTGATAGAATTAGGGGTTGGAAAGGGGATACTGTAAGACATGCATGTCTTGAAATATATTTCATGAAATAACCTCCCCCTTTTTCCCCCAGCAGGGCAATTCATAGTAGAATTAATTGCACTTTATGAGCCTGTGGTAGTTTCCTACACTTGCTGAGCTGGAGATATCAAGAGATTAATCAGAAATGAGCCTAGTGGGAGATGTGTTGAAAATCTATGGCACTTCTTTGGAATTGGGGGCTATGAAAGTTGAATAGATATTCAACTGATTTCTACATTATTGACTTACACTGTTTCAGTAATTGTTTTTGCTTTGAATGTGTGTCCATCTGGTTTGGTGTAGCAATTGAAACATCAGTGGGGGCTCATCAACTTATCAGGGACAGGGACCCGATGAGAAAGCGCAACTGTAAGCAGAAGCCTGAGAGGTATATGAGATAAGATGTGGTAAGAGTCATCAAAGAGGTATAATCAGAGACCTTTGAGGAACTATGAAATTTGGAAGAGGGAGCAGTTATGTTCAGCTGGGGAGAATGATGTGAAACTCCCCAGAGCTTCAGTAGAATAACTGCTGCCATTAAAACATCTATGTAAAAAAAATAAGCTTGTCCTTTGGGTGTTTTTGTTTACATGACTTTAAACAACAAGATCCAGTACTTGTAATCTTCCAGATGGTTATTTTAGTTTTTGTCATTTGCTGTGAAACAAACTATAGTCTTACAGTACTAGTATTAACTATTGTTGTTATCCTAAAGTCAATAGCACTTTTCTCAGGTGCACAGTGCTATTCTAACAGATTAATATCTCTTTTACCTAGCATCCTTGGAGAATGAGATGTGATCTATAAAAACATTTTCTGATTAACTGAGACTTACCCCCATAAGTGACAAAACTTTAACATTTTTAACCATTTTGGATGGAATTATTTCTGAAATGAAACACAAATTTTGCTGTCTCCTTAAGAGTATAATACTGAATATAATCTTGGGCAAATAATTTCATTGCTCATGGACTCAGTCTCCTCATTTATAAATTGAGTATTAGATGATTTCTGTGGTTTATTTCAGCCTTAACATTTTGTGATTCTATAATTATATAACAAGACTTTTTCTTAGTAATGCAGAGTCGTCATGGACATCAGTTACTATACTGTGCTTTAATACAAATAATATTGTCATGGCATATAGTGTTCTGTTTAGGGTCATTTTAATTCCATACCAAATAGTTCCATGCTATTATACTTTTTGTTTTCTTTCAAAGAAGACAGTAAAAGAAATTCTAAATTTGGGCTAATGGGAGGATTCCTGATCATTGTGTTTGTTCAGGCAGGTCTGGGGAAATTTTGATTCTTCCTTTTGTCAATATAGATTATATGGACATTGATGTTTCTTTGACCAAGATTTGAATGATCCAAGTTATTTACCTCAATATCCTCATTTTAATACAGTCCACCTCCCATTACTTTAATCAGTGGGAGTTGATTGGTACCCTTCAGGAACACCTACTCTTCAAAGTGCATATAAATTGTGAACCCACCACCATGAGTGGTCTTTGATCTAATAGAGATGTCCAAATGACCATCCTATTATTTATTCATTATTATATTATTATATAATATAATTACATTTATATATTATGTAATATATAAATGTATACTATTTAATATAAAAATTATCATTAATTATTATTTATTAATCACATACTGACCTTATTAATAAAATGGTTAAATTATCCAGAAATTATATCTCGTGGAATTTTTAATCACCACAATGTAAGTGAGAAATATTTAACAAATTAAATGAAAATCCAATAAAATATAGAAAATACTGCATTTTAAAATGAAGTCAATATGCTCCCACAGAGATCCTTATATAAGGATTAGTGGACCTCATTTCTATTTGAGTTTGAGGTCACTAACTTAGAGAACTAAGAGGTGAAGTTATTTGTCCATTGTTACAAAGTCAGTATGTAGGGCAGGAAATGAATACAAATATTTCTGACTCCATGCTGCCTTTCTTACTGTCTTTCTTACTGTCTGCTTTCAAAATGTGATAGACTGGGGAACAAGATATTTGATTTAATTCAACGAGCTTTATTAAGTGCTTACAATGTGCAAGACATTATGCTTGATGGAATTGTGTTTAAACAAGAATAGTCTGAGTGAGGACCTAAGGGATTTTCCTATGAATAAAGTACATGAGTTTTAGAACATGTTTCTACAACATCTGTTTGAGCCCTTACCACACATACCTTTTTCCTTAAGTCCCTTTTGTATATCAGGGCTGAACTTTATTTATTGACTTTGATCCCCAAGAATTAACCTTTTTCTACTTTCCTGCTACAGACTTGGATTTTCCTTCTGGATTGTGATTGTGGCTTTTTCAGAATGACCCAATTATTTCATTTATTTTGCCTGTTGGGATCTCATTTATTACCAAACTGTGCTCTGGACAGTTGAGGTGGCTATATAAATGATCCCTAGATAAATGGGGGATTATTATAAAATAACATTGGAGATAAACTATTACCTTGGCAAAGTTCATATTGTATTTTGAATTGCTTTCTTTCAACAATAGGTAATCTGTATGATATCCAAATAATTGATTGGATAGGCGTAGATGACTCTAAAGTTCCTTGCAATTCTGAGATTCTGGTTAATTTGGTCAACTAACCAGTCAAACGATTGATTAGTTTAGTAAAAGAACAAATTGGTGTTCTAACCAGTTCGATCAACTATCCATCTAGGAATTTACTGTGCCAGGAATTATGCGGAGGTGCTCTCTTTGTTTCCTCTAAATTTTTCCTCCAGTTAGAAAACTGCAGAAATGACTTAATTCAGACTCCAAATACTAAATAGGTCTCACTAAATAAGGAAGACAGTGCTAAGGAAATATGTGAAAGTCAAAGTGAGAATTAAACCTACCTTATGCTCCAGTGTTATAAGGCTACCCACTGAGCCACAGTTGGCAACGTCATAGTTAATAACTTGTTCCAATTATTTTCTCATTGCTTGGAATTCATAGTATTCAATGGTTCAAAGATTAAAGGAATGACTTTCTATTACGAATAGGGCAGAGAATTCTTGGAGCAAAACTGTGGCCTTCAAGAGTCAGATGGACTGGGTTACTTATTTTTATTAATGGGGCAGGAGGTTCTCAAGTAAAAACTGACTGATTAAAAAAATGATATCCCTTCCATTGTTCAGAGATGGTAGACCATAGAATATAGGAGGTAAGATACTGCTTCTCCATTGGGGAAAAGACTAAGGAGCAACTTTGGATACTAGCCATAAGGTACATTAACTTGGCCAGCAATACAAAGTAGGTCTTTAAGACCTAGGTCTTATGGGCTTATTATCCTTGCCTTGCTCTCCTGGAAAAGGAAACTGGAGAGGTAGGGGGAATAGTGACTCCTTTTCCCTGTGGGAAGAAAGCCAGTCTTTGGCTGGACAGAAGAGTGGCAAGCAATCTTTTTCTATCCTTTTATTTCTTGCCCTCTCTATTTTCTAGGAGCTGGAAAGTTCCTTTGGCCTAGGAGAGGTACTGATCTCCATCCTTTTTTAAGGAATATTCATGTCACCTATTTAAAATAATTGTTTTTATGGTCTAGACCTGTGAATTCGTCAGTATAATGAAACTCTCAAGGTCAAAATTCCCTCCACTGTTGCAAATGACATCGATGTAATTTATGTCTTAGATTATTTCCTGATGTATTCATTAAAAGTCTGAGTGGTCCATGGCCACTTGGCTTGTACATAGCAGAGGCAGGAGCTGACTCAAATCTTTCTAACTCTAACTCCAACCCTCTATTTACTATTCCATGCTGCTTTTGTCTAGGATTATTATTAAGAATTCTATTTTCATTATTTTGATAGATTTGCATGTTTGTAACTAAGCTAGGAACCTCCTTAATGGTCCAAATATTCCGTAGGTCTGCATCCTAAACTTGTACGTTCATTATTGAACTCGAAAATTTCTCCTTTGGTCAATATGTTTGATAGTTCCCTATAAATACATGCGTGCATGTATATATAAATGTATTGTATATATGTATACAAATATAAAATATTATAAACATAAATGTGTATTCATATATGAAATGTATGTGTGTATTATATGTGTGTATATGTGTGTATATACACATACATACATGCATGCATACATACATACATACATTTTTTTCCCTTGAGAAAACTGTCATTATTTTGTGGGTCTAACCTTTCAGGTATTCTCACGTTTGATGCTTAGAAGGACTAAAGAGTACTGGCCTCAACGTATTTGGGATATAGTAGGTTCAATAATAGTAACAATCCTCACCCTGGTCTCAAGTCACATACTTAAGAATGTCCCCCTCTAGGAAAGACTTGGAAACATATTCTCTCTTGGGAAAAGGTATTCCTTGTTGCTCTTTTTACTTCTATCTTCAGTGATCTTGTATCTGCCTGGTTACAGAGGGAGCTTCCCCTGGAAATCACACCTGGTGGGAACCCTGGTCTCACTAAGGGAACCCTGGTCTCACTAAGGGGTTATGGCCATTGCCACTAACCCTGTGTTTTCTGAGGTGGCATCTCAGAAGAAATTATGGAAGGGCTGCTATTCAAGAGGGATGCTATGCCTCTGATGGATTTTTCTTTTATGTTCTTTACATTTTGCTCACAGAACATTCCATGACATTAATGAATATCTTGTGTACCAAAGGTCCAATTCCTGCCTCATTCTTTTTTCTTCTGGAATCGTTCAGAGAAGGGTATGTGAGAGGGTCAGGGAGGTTCACTGCCCAAATGTTCCAATAGAAAGGCCTGGTAGAACCAGATGTGAAATGGACCTCCCCGGAGTGAAGAGTATGCAATTGAGGAGAGCCATAGCACATATTTGAGGCTAGAGTTTTTCTAAAGTAGCTTTAGGTTTGCCATGTTGTGATATTCCACATCCAAGTCAAAAAGTCTGTTGGGATTACATGTCAAAACATGCATGCTATCACTTCTGCTTTTAAAAGAGCATCTTTGAAGTAGAAAGCAGCCCTCAGTAGGCTAATGAGTCCCAGCATAGGAATTGGGCACTGCTTACTGTAGTGTGTGCTTTTTTAGAAAGAAAATTCCAATCATTTAAATTCAAGTGTCATGCAAAACTTCAGCCAGAGTCTTTATAACAAAAGATTCAAGGTGTATTATATATCTCCAAGTGAGAGTAAACTCATTTCCATGATGAGAAATGTCCAGAAAGAGTTAATATTATAAAATTCACAATTCCACCAATCATTTTGTTGCTGTTCAGTCATTACAGTCGTGTCTGACTCTTTGTGACCCCTTCTGGGATTTTCTTGGCAAAGATACTGGAGTGGTTTGCCATTTTCTTTTCTAGTTCATTTTACAGATGAGGAAACTGAGGCAAACAGGGTTAAGTATCCTCTCCAGAGTCACACACCTAGTAAATGTCTGAGGTTGGATCAGTATCAAATAAACCCAAAAGGACACATTAAGAGAGTGCTTAGCTATTGCTACAAATGGACTGCAACTAAAAACCAAAAAGTCCTAAAAATGAATTTAAATAAAAAAGAACCCTGTTTTGAATTCTGCCAAGACCTGAGAAGCATTAAAAAAAAGTTTATTAGTCATCACTGGGCCAAAATACAAATAAATTCTTTTTAGAAGAATCCAAAAATCTTTATACTCTAGGTCTGCAGGAACATAAAACCTTGCTTGAGAAATTTTTAAGCAATCTTCTAATTAATCACAGGATTTTATAGCCTCTCACAGGCTGTAAGTTAAACTTTAACAAGGCAGGGCCAAAGGAAGTCCTGGTGCACTGAGCATGGCTGGGTCAACCAAACCAGACCTTTATGTCAAGCAGCTGTTAGAGACAGAATGGGCTATGAATCTAGATGGTGGCACTTTAACTCTTACACCATTGAAATGGGGGAGGTGAAACATGCAAATAGCCTAGAAACTGATGGGAAAGCAATCTGCAAGCAAAATATTTCCCCAGGGCTTGAAAAAATTACATGGCAGGCAATGTAGTAGGGTGGGAAGAGCCCTGGCTTTGGATTCAGGGGACCTTGGTTCAAATCCCATTTGTGACACTTAAGGCTTGGTGTGACAATGGGCAAGTAACCTCAGCTCCCTAGGCCTCAGTTTCCTCATCTGTAAAATGAAAGGGTTGGATCAGCTGCACACCAAGATTCCTTAAAAATACATTTATGATTATATGCACGTTTTACCCATTGTGATTTTTGTGAAAATAATACTATGTGGTCACTATGTGATCTTTTATAATATGTTCTCCTGCTCAGGAATTTTCTTTGAGAGAAGTAACCCAAGAACTATAGACTCTATTCCTAGCTAATTTTTTAAAAAGCTAACAGCAATACTTCAACGATTTTAAATATTTAGAGGTATTTTGTTTACTTATTACTTATTTTTTTCTTTGACCCTTAGGTGAACTCTGAAAGAAAATAATATCTAATGAGAAAAGAGGTTAGAGCAGTATAAATACATATACATACATATACTCATAAGTTACCCATAACATGTATGTGTGTGTATTACACACATGTATACATACATATTACCCCAATAGCACAATAGATTCCCCCTGACCAACTTCACCACACACACACACACATCACCAATAGGGAAACCGGAAATTATTTGGGATGAGCCAGCATCTGGCTACTTTAAACAAAGGTGGAAATGGGTGTTCATTCAGTCCATTTGTATTTGCCTTGTGGCATGATAAGATCAAAATATGAGAAGAAATCCCTTTATTGGCAATGACCAAATGGAGGAATATGACCATAACATTGTTGCCTCAATTTTCATTTTTCTAAAAATAAATTTTCAGTAAGTATTTTCACCCACCTCAGAATACAAGGGTGCAGGTATAGCATGTTTCTTTCCTTTTGGAGGTGAGGGTGGAGGAGGTGCATTGATCTGTAAGACAAGCAAAAGTATTGAGAATGAGTAAGAAATATGCAAAAGAAAGGTATGCTTGTTACATTCAGAGACCTAAACAACTGACTACAACCAACGGGATGTGCTTTATAGTTTTTTCCTTTTGGTATCTCCAAATGGTCCAAGTAATTTAGAGAAGGAAACTGCATAGCAAAGCATTGTCCTGAGAGGTTGCGTGAATTCCCAAATGAAGACACTGCAAGAGGAGGGTGGCAGGGATTTATCGTGGGGTATCAAGATTTCTAGGCAGAATATGGAAGTGTCTTCCAGGTGAGTCAGAAGAGAAGCCTGCCTCCTTGCTCAAAAAAAACCAAAAACAAAAACAAAAAGCAATTAAACAAACAAAGCTCATCAATTGTCCGGAACATGCAGGAAGCCATTGAAGGCTGTGAAGAATTCATACACTAGTGTAAGAGATGGGGTAGGTGATCCCCCTTTTCAAGCTTAGTAGGTTGTAGTCACAGAATGTAGTCACAAATGATGAGGTTTTAATGTGTTAACAAGGTGTCACATGCTGGGATCCCTTTATGAGATGAGAACACCTCTCCAGAAGGTAACAAATGATTCACTAAGAAAACAAATTAGCCCCACCCTTGGGGACTTTAAATAGCTAAACCCTGGATGAATTTCAGCAGTGTAAAGTTGGGAGAGATTACAAGCCATGCCTTGCCTGTCCCTTCCTTACTATTCTTCATCTCCATTCACCATGTTAACTTTGAAGAGAAGCTTCCAACAGGGTTAATAAGTTTGTGGGTTTGTAGGGGCTATTTTTTTTTATCTTTCCTGACTCAGTGCTTGGTTTATTCAAAGAATCCACACAATTGGGAATGACCAAATTAAGCCTACTGAGAAAAACTACTAGACTTAGACCAATGAATTTACTAAACTCTGTTTCTCCCTTCTGTTTTACTATTTATTACATGTGGTGGGAAATTATTCATTACTTAGTTCACTATTTAGCATTTTTCTGGCTATTTTGAATTTTGCTGACAAAATTATTATTTCTATTTTTAATGATGGTTTTGTACATAGAGATAATTTTTAATTGTGCCGTGAGTTGGTTTTATTACAAGTGTGATATGTGAAGAGGATAGATTCTGGATAATTGATTACATCATATTCAACTGTCTGGGAAACCTCCTTCCCTGCTTGGTGATCAAAAGAATCACCTAGGAGCTTAGAACTTTTTTTTTAAGCTTCCTGACTTTACAGGAAAAGCAGCCAGATGGAGCTGGAACCCTTATGCTAGTTGAAAATCCTCAGGAGTTAATCTTATTATCTTCAAGGAGATATTCCACTCTTCACCAGGGATTTTGGAGTTTTCTTCATTCCTTGAAGGGTAAGAGGAGGAAGGGAAAGAAGACTGTGGATAGAGTGCTGAGCGTGGGGTCAGGAGGACCTGAACTCAAATCCAGCCTTAGACACTTATTAGATGTATGACCCTGGATAAGTCACTTAACATCTGTTTGCCTCAATTTCCTCATCTGCTGGAGAAGTGAGACTGGTGACCTGCACAGCCCTCCCTCACTCCAAACAAAGTCAAGTGCAAGTCAAGTCATTTCTCTAATGGCATGGTCTTCTTCTGCAATGAAGGATGAACACACACGCAGCATCTACTTCATCGAGCTGTTGTAAGGATAAGATGAGATAATAGTTGTAAAGCAATTAACATGGTGCCTGATACATAGTAACTGCTGCATATGAACGTACCTGTAATAATACTTATTGTTGTTACATTAAATTCAGCCATTCAACAATGGACGGACACCCACTTTATTTCCAATTATGGCTACAACAAAAAGTGCTGCTAAAGTAGGTTTGTACTTATGAGTCTTCTTTCTCTTTCCTTGATCTTTTTGCTATGCCTAATTTGCACTGCCCCTCCCTGGACTGATTGTCCCAAGTCATGGGTATCCAGTCTTGTGACTGTATTATTGATGGTTTTTGCACCAATGCAGAAACCTGAAAATGCAAAAAAGTGTAAACGTATCTCAAGCAAGAGGACCTATTGCTTTGACATCCTCCTGATTGCCTTAAGTGTGTCAAAGAATGTGTCAGCAAACGTTCCAGGGTAAGAAGTCTAGCTGCTGATAATGACAGCAACCCTTTTTATCTTGTAAATAGAACTGTTTATACTACACCCTTCTTTCTGACTCCAAAGAGACTCATCTTGCACATGCCCAATCTACCATTGACACTCAAAATGGTGAGCCTTCTGGTAGGTGTGGAGGCACCCATTTGGGAGACTGCAGGGACCTTCCTTTGAGAGAAGACATCCTGTGAGTTGGAGCAGACTCTTTCCATTGGCAGAATAGACAGAACTAGCTGTGTTTTTAAAAATGCTAGACTGTGACAGTCTTGCTGTCTCCTTCTGGCAGTGTCCAGGGCCACCTTTCTCACTATTTCTTCTTAGGTCCCAGGGCCCAGAGAATTGCGTTTGGGGTTTTCCTCTGTTACAGTGACCTTTCAATTGTAGGTACTAGCGGTAGATTCTCTGGAGCTTGAGCCATAGTGACCTTTAAGGCAGGATTCTGGGCTGGATGTTGCTGGTAGCCCAGCAGGGGAATCCCTTGAGAAGCTAAGGTGCTAGGATATAATCCTGGGTGGATTTGTACTTGGCGGGACCATGCTATATACAAACTGAGTTAATCTGTCACCCTCATCCCCTTTTCTCTCTAGAGACTGAGGTAGGATAAGGGGATTTACATCCCACAGATATTGAAAAGGTATTAGTATATGTGTTCTTGCTATACCTTTGAAGTAAATATTCCTTTGTAAAAGTTGTGACTGTTAAGTTATTGAATTGAACTAGGAGGTAAGAGACCTCCAAAATTGAGAGAACACAATTGGTATAGCTTAAGACCAACAGCAGAGAGAATAGACAACCCCAATGGCTTTTAGGCAGTGGGGGCCAGGTCAGCCTCTGTTACACTGCAGTTGTGAGTTTCGCGTATTTTCTTCCACAAAATGTGGCCATATGTCTTAAAAATAAACCCTACGAACAATAATAACCCTGCTCTCCAGAATTAAAAGCTACTACATGGTTCCAACGTTCCTGTCTTCCTCCTTTCTCTCCAATAGTTGTCATTTTCTCCTCCCCCTCCATTTTTACAAATTCTATGAGTGTGAGGTAGGATATCAGGGTTGTTTTAATTTCTATTTGAAGCATTTTTAATATGGCTATTTATAGTTTGCCTTTTTTCTTTTGGAAATTGCTTTTTCATATTCTTTGACTATTTTTTGGAACATAATGTGGAAATTTCTTCATTATCTGTGAACAAAATTGTCCATTTTATATTTTGTGATCCTATTCATTATTTCATCAAAAAGCATTCCTCTATCCATAGATGTGAAAGTTATTTCCTTCTCCTATCATATAATTTATTTATGATATTCCCTTTTATGTCTAGGTTATGTATCCATTTGGAACTTATTGGAGTGTATTATATTATCTGATTATCTAAATTTAATTGCTTTCAAATTGCTTCTAAGATTTCTCATAATTTTTTGTTGAATAGTGAGTCCTTACCTTGTTATTTGAAATTTACCTCTTTGAATTTTAAAAATTTATATTTCTATTTTTGGTCATAACTTTTTGATGGGTTGATTTTCTAATTACATTTTGGCTACAATTCATCAAGTTGGCTTTTTATTCTTTTATTGCTGAAAGTGTTTTCCCCTAAAGACTACTTTGGCTATATTGTAAAAGTTCTGGCATGTTGTCTCATTACTGTTGTTTTCTTTACTAATATTATCTATTATTTCTGTGATTTGTTCTTTGATTCAACCATATGGTTTTTAGTATTAAAGTATTTGGTTTTATAAGGTCGTTATAAATAATAATTTTTATTGCATTGTTTTATATTATAATGTGAATCACTTGAGGACTGAAATAATATTTAAAAAATTTCTTTGGCTCTCCAATGTTCAGCACAATGCCTGGCTCAAAGTGCATAATAAATGTGGGCTAACTATAAAGGCTTACTATTTCTGTTCTTGCTTTTGCTTATGAGGGTTTTATGTTCTTGTGCATAGTTAAATTTTTGTAAATGTGTCATAAGAAGAAATGTAAAATCCTTTTTGTTTCCGTTTAGTAATCACCAGGAGTCAAATTATCACTATTTTATTCAAGTTTTTAACTTCTTTCTGATTTTCCCCCTTAGATTTGTATAGCTTTAAAAGGAACATAGAGGTCTCCAATTATTATAATTTTTCCATCTATTCCTCCCTGTACTTTGGTTATCTTTTCCTGCATCTAGATACCACATCATTTGGTGTAGTTATATTAACTATTTCTGTTATTTCATTTTCTATGGTAACTCAAAGCATAATGTAGTTTCCCTGCTTATTTCTTTTAACCATGTCTATTTTTACTGTTACTTTGTATAAGATCTTGATTGCTATCTCTGCTTTTAAAAATTCATTTGAAGAATAATTTCTGCTCTAGCCCCTCATTTTAAATCTGCATGATCTTTTAGGTCTCCATGTATTTCTTATAAACAATATATTTTTGGATTTTGTTTTCTAATTCATTTTGCTCTTCTTTTCAATTTTGTGGATGAATTTATGCCATTCTCCTTCACAGTTATGATGGTTGAATGTGTATCTCCCTTCATCATAACTTCTTATATTTTTACCTCTTTTCCACCCATGTCACTCTTTACAAAGGCTAGAGAAAGAGAAGAAATATGATAAACATTACTAGTATATACTTGAAATACTCTTATTTTTAATTATATGCCCCTCTTCCCTTCACAAGGTGAGACTGTGAGCTCTGGTTCTTATCCCTTCTTTCTCAATATTTAATCTTTCTTTTTGATAAACCTTCCAGTAATGAATTTTGTTTTGCTTGTGGTTATTCCTTAATTACATTTATTCTTCTTGCCC
This sequence comes from Potorous gilbertii, assembly GCA_028658325.1. NCBI lineage: Eukaryota > Metazoa > Chordata > Mammalia > Diprotodontia > Potoroidae > Potorous > Potorous gilbertii. Next base: position 480,627,105 of record CM053770.1, read on the forward strand.
TTGTCCGTACCTATATCCCTGTTAAATTTAATGTACTTTTCACCAAATCGTGTTTGTCTGTATTTATGTGCATGTTTTTAACTTTTTATTGTCCAGTTAAGATAAGAATCTTCTGAGATGACCACTGTGTCTATCCCTTCCTCCAAGTTACATATTATTTGCATGCACCTAAATTCATGCAAAATAGAAATTTCCTTTTTCATTTCTAATGTATTCCATTGCCTTCACATTATTTCTACTCCTCAAATAAAAATACAAAACTATACCCAACTCTCATACTCAACTCTTATTTAATTTTTTTGTAACTCTTGAATAATTAGAATTTCAAAAGGATACTTGCCTGTCTCCTTCCATTAGAATATAAGTGTTTAACCACTGTTTAGTGGTTTCCAATTTATTGAGTATTTACCTTTTTTAGATTTATCTTGATTCCACTGCTTGGATTTCAAAGTTTCTATTCTTCTTGAATGCTCAAAAGTCCTCTTTCTAATAAAGCCAAACTTTTCTGAGTAAGATTATACTCAGTTTTTAAGGATAAATTATTTTTAGCTATAAGCTTTGCATGTCTTATTATTCTTTATTTCATTGATTTGATTTTTGGCTCTCCTCTTTTTAATCAAATTGGATAAATGTTTATCAATTCTGTAAGTATTTTCAAAGAACCTGCTTTTAGTTTTGTTTTTCACGTTTATAGTGTGATTTTCATTTATTTGTTTTTCCTCCAATTTTCAAAGTTTCTTCTTTTGAACTTCTTTTGGATTTACTTACTTATTTTCTTTTTTATAAATGCATATTCAGTCCATTAATCATCCCTATTCTATTCAATGTATTGTTTTGGGGATATACACACATGTATGTATATACATACATGTATGTGTGTGTGTGTGTGTGTGTGTGTATGTATTACTCTAGGGATGGCTTTAATTGCATCCTAGAAATGCTGATAGGCTGTCACATCATTATCGCTGTCTTCCACAAAATTCTTAATTATTTTATTATTTCTTTTTTTACTCAGTCATTTAGAATTTCATTATTAATTTTCTACTTAGGTCTGTGTCTTATGTTTGTGTTCCTCGAATTACTATTTTATTTCGTTATGTTCTATAAAATATGTGCTTAGCATTTTTGAATTTTTGCATTTCTCTGAAATTCTCTGTGTTCCAATATATTGCATTTTTTTTGGTTAAAAAGTACCTTTTGGAACAGTGCTATATGTACATTTTCTGGCAGTCCCATTCAGAAGGTGATATAATTTTTTTTACCTTTAATTCCTCCAATAATTTGTTCAAGCCTATTTTTTCCTTTTTTTCTGTTAGATTTGACAAACAGTGAACTTTAAAGTCTCCTACAATTATTGTTTCTATCAATGTTTCTCTTCCTCCTCCTCCCTCTGCTTCCTCTGCTTGCTCCTTCTCCTCCTCCTTCTCCTTCTTCTCCTTCTTCTTGTTCTTGTTCACAGTTTGGTCAGTTTGTCTTTTATTAATTTAAATGCTATAATATTTAGAACATGTAAGTGTAACATTGATATCATTCTCCTCTCAAAACCCCCTCCCCCACGTAGTTCCTTACAATATCATGTAATTTCCTTGTTTATCTCTATTGATATTTAAATTTTTGCATTTTCTTTGTTTGATAACATGATTGTAATTTCTGCTTTTTTGGATTTCCCTGATACATAATAAATTTTGTTTTGGCCTCTTATTTTTATTCTATACATCTCTTTCGCTTTTAGATGCGTTTCTCGTAAGCAACAAATTGTGACATTTGCTTTTTTTAAATCCAGTCTTGCATTCTTTTTCACTTTATTGAGTAATTTAATCCGATAATATTTAATGTTATGAAAGTTAAGTTTATGTTTTCCTCCTGTGGTTTCTCTAATTTTTTTCTAAATTAGAAATCTTTTTTTTTTGTTTCCCATTTCTCTTTAAATTCAATGCCCTCCCTAACAATTAATTGTGCTTAATTTACTTTAAGGAAATCCTGTTCCCACAGACTCTCTTTTCTATTCCCTCACCATCCTCCTCTCTCATTTGTCAAGTCTTTCTCTAGTTTTTCTCTCCTTTATTTAGTCTTTCCCCTCTTTCATCCCTTTTTTGCTTCTCAGTTAAATGACATTCAAAATCCCCCTTCTCCTTTCCCCCTCCCTTTAACTTCAGTTTTTTTTTTTGGCTAATTTTTCTGCAAATTTCTCCAAAGAGTTTTCCAACTTGCTTTCTTCATTTATTCTCCTTTCTGCCAATCCATAATTTTCAGTTTTAATTTATGGTTTTTATGTTGATTTATTTATTTTTACTTTGGCCTTTTCAGCTTCCTCATGGAGTTGAAGTTTACAAGTACCAAGTTTAAGTTTACTCTTTTCAATAATTTCTGTGTTATTGCTTTTATAGATCTTGTCCCCCTTTTCCTCTTGAGTTTTATTCTTTCCTGTGTCTGACACCAGATTTGAACTCAGGAAGATAAGTCTTCCTGAATTCAGGCTGGACACTCTATCCTCTATACCAGTTATCAGTTAATGATGGAGTAATGGGGATAGAAGCATTGCTCCATTGCAAAAATTTCCATGGTTCTCAAATCATGCATTTCAAGTTTATTTCTTTTTTTCCAACAGTGCTTAGCACAGTTCCTGGCATATAGTAGAGGCTTCATAAGTGTTTATGGATTGATTCTCAATGGTAATTCACTTTCTCAGTTCCAAGTTATTTCTTCTCTGGGTCAATGTCCTCCCACTCTTGTAGGGCTAGTTGCCCCAAAAGGTTTGTTTTCCATTCTCCTGAAGCAAGCTTTTTTCCCATAGGGACACAATATTCAAAGCAACTATTTTTACTTTGTACCGTTCCCTGTAGATTGGACCCATTGTAAGGTTTCTATCTAACATTACAGAATATATGTCATTCCCCATGGGAGTTCTTTTCAGTGGAACAATTTACTTTCATTTGTTTAAGATTTCCTTTTTTCTTTCCTCTATTTCAATACCTCCTTTAGCCACCTCTCGCTTCCTTCCTCCTCTAGTTTCCCTTTTTGCTGGGAAACCATAGGAGTTAACTTTCCTTTGTTGCTCACCCCTTGACTTAATTAGAGTGCATCACATGTTCCCTTCTATTCACTGCTTCCCCCCTACCCCATTTTATTATTAGATTCTGCAATTTAGTCTCACAGAATGCACTGATCTGTAAAGAGAAGTTAAAAAGTTTAGTCCATGGTATTTTAGACCTGTTCCTCTCTCTCCAATTTCTTAAAATTTTAGTTTTATCTTTGTCTTTTTATGTACTTTCAGAAAGAAATTTCTTAATGATCTCTGTTTTAATATGTCTTTTCCTTTCTCTTTTTTCCCTTGAATAATATGTAGAGATGGGATAATTTATTTTGTTAATTATTCTTTCCTGGGTAGCTGTTTTTATTTATCCCCTGCTTCTATTATTTGGGTTATTTGTAAGTCAAATAAACTCTTTGTGTCTTCATCTTTTGTCAGTGATGATTAGGTTCAAGTTTGCAAGTCACATCATTTTGAGTTGGAATATATTTCCAGTTTCTAGTGGGTATAAAATGACTATTATATTCCTCATTTTTCCTTTCCTATACATTAAAAAATCTCACAGTCACTTACAGAACTTTTGGTCTAAAATTGGAAGAGCTAAATTAAACAACTATTTAGCTTGTGGTTTACAGCATAAGTTTTGTTTTGTTGTTGTTTTACTTTATTCAGGTGATCTGTGTTTTCTTTCAGTCAGTATACTTTGTTTTAGTATTCAGAATTTCTGGGCAGTTTTCTTAAGTTATTTTAAAAATAATGATGTTCAGGATTTTTTTTTATTTGCCATGTTCTTGTGAGAGATCTACCATCTTTAGATATTATTTATAAATACTGTCTTCATGATCAATGACTTCGCTTCCATTTATACAATGTGTTCTTTTTAATATTAATTGTTTAAGCCTTTTGTTTTTTTTCCCCATAGTATCTTTCAGCTTGCTATATTTGTATTCAGAATCTATTGTTCTCTCACTTCTTTGGGAAGATTGGATTCATGATTTTTTTCCTGCTCTTTCTGCTGTGTAGAACATAAATTCTACTACTTCCTCCTTCCTAACTTCTACTGGCAGGATTATTACTCTTTTGACTATTCCTGAATCCTAACTATTTTTTAATGCTCTCCTAGGAATCCATTGGGTTGTGTGTGTCTTATCAAGTATTGGTTCAATTTCCTTTTTCTAACAATTTAAAAAATAAATATGTAATCTTTTGGAAGTTTTGGTGATTGTGTTTCTAATTTTAATATCTTTTATTTTCTTTACCTATTTTCATTTACCTGCTTGTGCTCTAGGTTTTAAGATGAATTCCATTCCTTTTGAAATCTTTGGTTATTTTCACTCTTTTCCCTGTGTTTCTTATTCCTTTCCCTCTGATGGAGGATATTTCTCTGGGGAATGATCACAACATTGTCTCAGCCTCCTCCAGTGTTGGGGAATTCTCTGTCCTTGGTCCTTGCTTCAAGTAGCTTTTAGGAGGACAGAATTAGCTCTAATTGGATTCCAGTTGTCTTTCCTTCAGACTCAAGTGTAGTCATGCCTTCCCCTGCTCCCTCCCACTCCCCTTTTTAGTTCTTTGGCTGAATTGATTCATTGTCTACCATTTTTTTGCAGAACTGGGGACAATGAGATGGTGTTCTTGGTTTTGCCGCCTTGGAATTCCCTGATATAAATGGTCATTCTAGGTAAAGTGAAGCATGGTTGAAGTCTCCTGCTTTCCCTCAACTAATGAGGGAGTCTGAGTTAAAGTTCACTACTTGTTGAACAAGGATGATGAGAGAGTGGTGGGGTGGACCAGCAGAATAGAGCAGCAGCAGGAAATCTGGGTGGATATCAAAGCACAAGCCTAGGAGATGGTTTATGTTGTAACATGGAGACTCATGGGTGAGGGCTGCTGACTGAGTACTTAAGGGCTAATTTTCTTAATTATTTTTATACATGAAGTTGCTTCATTGTTGAACTTCCTGTTTTCTTTTGCATTCAGCTGTAATTGCTTTACATGTGGAGCATGTCTTTTTTTTTTTTTTGAAAGTAGGGACTAGGAATAAAAAGTCTAGTCCTTTATTTTGTTCACATGAACCAGAATTTTGTAATCCTTTCTTGTTTGCCTTTTGGAATATATTATATATTACAAGCTTTTTCTCGCCTTTAAACTAGTTGCACCAAATCTTGTTTTGATTCTGACTGTGGTTCCTTGTTTTTTCCAAGAGTTCCCGAACTGTTCTTCCTTGCTGGATATTCATAGGTTTTTTTTTTTTAATGACTTGTTTGCTTTGATTTTTCTTTGATACCTTCATTTTGGGCTTTCTTTCAGGAAGTGGTGATAAGTGAATTCTATACTATTTTTTTTTCTTCTGGTTCTAACAGAGCTGGCCAGTTTTCTTTGATTATTTATTTAAATATAGTGCCCAGAATTTTTATTTAATCATGGTTTTAAGGGAGCCTGAAGATTCTTTAATTCTGTCTCCTAGATATGTTTTCCAAATCAGTTATTTTTGATAATATATTCCTTATATTTTCTTCTTTTTTAATCCATTGATTTTGTTCTATTTCTTTTTATTTCTTTCTTTCTGGAGTCATTAAGTTCTCTTTGATTCTTTCTAATTTTGAAGGGTTTCTTACTTGGATAATGTTTCCCACTTTCTGTTCAAAGCTGTTTATTCTCCTTCCAAGTTTTTCCACTACCAGCATTATAATTTCACTTATAATTTCATTTTAACCTTTCAATTAATTTCTTCTAGATTTGAAGTCCTTGTGGCCAAATTACTCCCTCCCCCCAAGACTCTCCATGTTCTTGTTGAAGTGCTTCCTCGTCTATATTTCTCTTGACCCACAGTATTTCTTCAAATGTCTGACATGTTCTGTTTACTCAAATCTTCAACCCTAAATCCTGGTTTCTGACCTTGTGTCAAGACAATCTTTAAGTCACTATATGAATTGGAAATGCCAGCAATACATTTCTCTATGATGTTCTCTTCTATGGACTTCTAAAGTCATATTTTGTTTTGTTTTTCAAAATTTATGGGGCAGTTAATTTCATCTTTCCTTGAAATCTCTCTTCCATTATAATCCAGATGTTTAAAAAACCCCAACAACCTTGGACTGTTATGTAGCAGAACTCTTCATATTTTGTTGCCTTTTATCTTGAACTAGATTTTAAGCTCCTTGAGGTGAGTGTGTCTTCTGCTTCTTTTTCACTATCCTGACCTAATAATACCTTAATTGTAAGAAGTACTTAAATAGTGGGTAAATAAACATTTGCTGAAGAAATTTCTAATATCTATAAACAAGTGTCTTCCCACTATAGTACATCCTCTACTCATCTACCAAAGTGATCTTGTCACACATTCTCCTTTTCTCCCTTTCTCTGTTATAAGACTTAGTAGCTCCCAAATATCTCTAGGATCAAATATAAAACCATCAAGCTTTTAAATCTCTTTATAACCTCGTCACTTTTCATCTTTCTAGTCTTCTTATACTTTACTCTTCTCCACATAGTCTATAATATAATGCCACTGGCTTTCTTTTTGTTCCTTGCATACTATTCTTCATCTACCATTTCTGTACCTTTAAATTGACTGTTTTCCAAGCCTGGAATGCTCTTTCTCCTCATATGCACATCTTAGTTTCTCTATCTTCTTTTAGAATTCAGCTTAAATCCCACCTTCTGTGTGAGATCTTTATCTGTCCTTCCCCAATCCCTTTTCTCCTCCTTTCTCTTCCCCTTTCTCCCTGGAATCACCTTCCATTTATATTGTCTATATCTCATATGTATGTTATTGCATGCATGCTTCCTCTCTCATTACAATATAAGCTCCTTGAAGACAGGGCCTTTGTTTTTGGCTTTCTTTGTGTCTCTACAGTACCTGGCACATAGCAAGTGTTTAATAAATGCTTCTTGATGGTTGAGTGGCAAAGTAGTACATAATATTCCTCTAATGAATAAATATTATTCTAGTCTACTCTTCTTTTGGTTTTATCTTAGAAGGATGAAGAGGAGAAAGGAGAAGGAGGAAGAGGGAAGAGGGGGAGAGAGAAGAAGAGGAAGAGAGAGAAGTAGGAAGAGGAATAGAGAGGAGGAAGAGGAAGACTTCTAAGAGCTACTTCCCTCTCCTACTCCTCTAGACCCATCTATAACATCTTTGATAAACTTGTGCTTAAAAATGAAAAGGGAGAGAAAGCTCACTTTCTCAAGAGACAACTCATTCTATCTTTATTTTCTCCTAATCAAAATGCTCTATTGAAACTACTGTCTAAAGTGTATACATGAACTGAGAATCTCTTTCTCATAAGAAGATTATCTAACCTTGAATGAGTTTGACAACAGAAAATTGCAAATACCTGACTGAGGATGTTATCCCACGATACCAGACTGAAGAGCTTCCTCTGGGGCACATCAACAGCAAGAGCGAGGGCTTTGATAAGAAGATCATCCTCAATTCGATTGCCAACTACAAAATTGATGCAGCCTTTCCAATCAGCCTGTTCACCAAGCAAAAATGAATACTTTGTCATAGCCTTGCCAGGTGATTTTTCCCTCTAATGTGGAAAGACTGGGGAGGGTAAAGGGAAAAGCCCTGAATTGAGATTTAGAGGACATAAAACTCGGATTCCAGTTCTGCTCTTTATGAGTGGGACAAAAGCATGGTGTGGTGTATAGAATGTTCGACTTGGAGTTAAAAAGACCAGGGTTCAAATTCAGTGGCAGTCACTTACTGGCTGTGGAAACCTCAGCCAAGGTTGTCCCCTTTCTGGGTCTTAATTTTCTCATCTATAAAATGAGAGTCCTTTCTAAGGGTTGCTAGGTGGCATCGTGGACAATTGATAGAGTCCTAGACCTGGGGTCACAAAGACTCACTCATCTTGGAGAGTTCGAATCTGGCCTCAGATATTTTCTAGCTATGTGGCCCTGGTCAAATCAGTTAACTGTTTTTGCCTCAGTTTCCTCATCTGTAAAATGAGCTGAAGAAGGAAATGGTAAATCATTCCATTATCTTTGCCAAGAAAACTCCAGATGGAGTCATGAAGAAGAGGATATGACTGAAACAAGTGAACAACAACTGAAAACCTCTTTCCATCTCGGAGAATAGTAGCTTAGTGCTTCAGGAAGAAGACTGTTTGGAGTCACAGAGTCACAATTACTTCAAGGATAGAAGTCCATATTTGAAACAAGATATTTATTGAGTGTGCCATCTAGCTTCTGCTCAAAGACCTCCATTGAGGAAGATGTGCATGGGCTCCTGAATCAGCCCAGCCTAGTTTAGAAGGTTGTCTTTATTAGGGTGCTTTTTCCTGATATCCATCTTAGATTTTCTTTCTTTCTTCCTTCCTTCCTTCCTTCCTTTATTTCCTTGCTACTACTTCTAGAACAGAGATATCAAACTTGAAACTCCCCAAACTCCCAAACGGGGGCTGAACCAGATTAAAATGTAATTGGGAAATGTTGAAATGTTGAACAAAATGTTCAACAAAATAAAAATGCAGTACAACATAGATAATATTAATTTGTGTTTTTTTAAATCACTATGTAACCCATAGATATCTCAGTCTGATTCCCCCGTAAATCAACCATTTCTTTGATATGGGGAGCCTTCAAATACTTGAAGACAGTTAGATGTCTCTGCCTAGACCTGTCTTCTCTGGGATAAACTTTCCAATTTTCTTCAACCAGGTCTCACAAAGAGTAATCTTGAGTGCTTTATCATTCAGTCTGACCTCCTTTAGATATTGTCAATATTATTTGTGAAGCTTAATATTAGGTTTCATTTTAGAATCATCACCACCACCTCCACCTTACCGAGGAATTCACTTTGGGAAGCAAGGCCACACTTTAAGAAGAATATTAAAATGAAAGGAGGGGTTCAACATCACAAAATGGGGAAATTTATGTTTATGAAAAGTGTTGTCCACTGCCATAGAAGAGTTCCAATGGAAAAGGGATTCCCTACAACTTCTTGTTAATCATAATTGAAATAAGAAGAGGAAGAGCAATAGCAAAATTTGTATGGAACCTTAAGGTTTACAAAAGACTTTACAAATATTAACTAATTGAATATGTCACAACTACCATGAGAGGTAGGTGCTTTTATTAAGCCCATTTTACAGATGAGGAAATTGAGGCAGAGATTAAATGATATTCCCAAGGACACAAGCATCTGTGGCTGGATTTGAACTCTGGTCTTTCTGACTCCAGGACCAGTGTTCTATCCATTAATTAGGATAGGATAAGGATCTCTTAGGGATATGGAGGGCTTTAATATTGAAGCAGACAAGATCTTAAGTCTTGAAAGATACAAGGCCATGGCAGGAAGGGATCAGCTTATTGATCAAAGGCAATAAACCACAGATTACACATTAATCTCCCTCTTCACCCTGTACATCTAACCTTGGTCTGACGGTTACATTCTCCTAACAGAAGCCAGTTTTATCTTCAAGATAGTGTAATATGCCCTGATTGGTGAGGGATTAGATTGGAATCTAAGATCCTGGGTCTAAACCCTGATTTTGCTAGTCGTTTTCTATGTAGCCTTGGTCAAATGCCTTTCTGTCTCTGCTATCATGAAAGGAGCTAGTGTAGATAATCCTTCTTAAGAATTAAGTGAGATGGAATTTAAGGAACAGAGGTGACACGAAGTTCCCTTTCCCCATTTCTCACCCCTCTTGTGATTATGGGACCAAGTCTTTCTTTTGGGATAAAGTGAATAGTGCACAGCAAAAGATGGCAGAGGAATGGAAGTTGGTAAGGTCTCGGTTTCCTCATCTGTAAAAGGGCAGAGTTGTCTTAGATGGTCTTTAAGCCCTATGATGTCATATCCAGGTAGGTTCTATCTAAATGCACAGGGCTGACCAAGAAGTGTATGTTGAAGTCAATCATTCTGATTCAGAACAGCCACAAGGGGGCAGAATTGGGCCAAACATCTCAGCTCTCTCAACCAGCACAGGACACCTCCTGATAAAAGATTTGATTCAGACACGTTAAACCATTTTCTGGAATTTTATTCTGGAACTACATGTTACTAGCAAATAAATGTTTTTTTTTTCATGAATCACAAACACAAGCCAGGCTCAATTTTACATTTCAGTATGCAAAATACCTTAATCATGGACATTCCCTGAAACCACAGAACCCAAATTCAGTCTATCAAATGTAATAGCTGACCTTTAAAGAGCACTTTAAGGTTTGCTAAACACTCTACATTCATTATTTTGTTTGAACCTCACATCAACCCTGTGAAGTGGATTATCTTATTGTAATTCCCATTTTACAAGTGAAGATGAAGGGTTTAGATGGGATGAATGACTTGCCCAATAAAAGAGTAGTGTTAAAGGCAGGATTGCTTGATCTCTTCCACTGCTCTTTCTAGTATTCCAGACTTCCTGTTGTTCTTTCTTATAAATATAATAAAATAAATAATAAATAAAATATATTTGTCTAATTTCCTATTCACAAAAAAAAGAGTCTTCTCAGAGGGGTGACTTCACAGTGTGCACTGAGTTTATGGACAGTGTTGCTCTTCTTGATGTGATTACCTCTGACCAGGTCTAATGGGAACACCAAACAAGAGAGTCCAGAGGCACTGGGAAGCCAGACAGCAGAAGTGAGGTGGTTGTGGACAGAGCTGGGGACACAGATCCCCAGGTGGGATGCAGTGGCAACCACTAGAAGAAGATGCTAGAGATGGTGTGTGATCTCTGAGCCTCCAGTGACCAGCTTATGCAAGCCAAGTTGTGAATGCTATCATGAAAGGAGCTAGTGTAGATAATCTTCTTAAGAATTAAGTGAGATGGAATTTAAGAAACAGAGGTGACACAAAATTCCCTTTCCCCATTTCTCATTCCTCTTGTGATTATGGGACCAAGTCTCTCTTTTGGGATGAAGAGAATAGCACACAGCAAAAGATGGCAGAGGAATGGAAGTTAGTAAATTCAGACTGACATGGCATAGTAGATAAGCTACTAGACCTGGAGTAAGGATAACTTAGGTTGTCAGTGTGACCCTAGACACTTACCTGTTCTTGCCTCAGTATGCTCATCTATAAATGAGGGCATTAGTCTCCGTGGCCTCCCAGATCCCTTCTAGCTCTGAATCTCTGATCCCCAATTGCTTTTAATGCTATACCTTTCACTTTCAATTTTACTTTGCAAATATACTTTAATCTATATTTGAGTGAATACTTCTTTTGGATCACTTAAGTTGTGAAAGGCATTAAGACTCTGTAGGATTCTGGTAATCACAATCTAAGAGAATTGTAATTTTTATAGGATTAAATCATATATTTGAATTAAACAAAAATCCAAGGAGACATTAATAGGAAAAGCTGGAATATAGTGGGACCATGGAGATCCTGTCTGCTTGCATAAAAAGAGACTCAAGATTTATAGTTGCTAAGTCCTGTTTGCACCTGTGCAGTTACTTGAGCTGGTAATGTAGGGGGTAAAGTGCCATCTGATGGTTTACCCCTATTAAGTACCTCAAATAGCTACTCGGATACTCTTCACTTAGAGTCAATGTATAAAATAAGCTCTTTTATGAGTGGGGACACACACTGCTGTGTTTACAGAAGGAAAACCTAAGTGTTAGCTCCCTAACTCCATGCCATTATCCCTTAACCTCTATGGACCTAGCATTCCTCACCTGCAAAATGATGGGCTGGGCTAGATAACTTCTCATTTCCTTTCCAGTTCTAAAATGCTAAAATGATACTCATAGAATACAATCTCATTTCAGCAAGGACAGTTACAAATATATCAGAAGGGTTGATCCACTTAGAATAAACCTCATGAAATGAGTAAGTTTTTACAAAGGCTTTTTCTGCTTCTTGCTCAATGAATGACTACTTTGATGAATGAACTTGGGTGTAGGTGGGGAGAAAAGACTCCACCTGAGATTTTGTTACATTGTCAAGTAGAAGTGAACCTTCAAGTCCCCTTATAGTTTTCTATTTCATATATCATCCCAGTCACTTAAATAAAACCTCCTTGGACTCCAGAATACCTAGCCCAGTCCACCCCCAACCACTACCACCACACTGCTTACAGGAGGAAAGGTGCTAATCTGTATTTACATATGCAAACAATACCAACAACCTAGCTTGCTACTCAGAGGAAGAAAACTATTTGTACTGATTTATAACACTTTCCCCCTTTCTCAGTTGGACTAAAGTATTAATTTTTTTTTATCACATTCACTATGGAAAATTTGTTTCTTGGATATCAGGTCCTACAATCTATGCACATGATTTTTGCAATTATGAAATTTGAAAACGTCAAGCTTTAAACTCAGTTCCATTGCAGCAATTCTTATCTCTCTTACTATCCTCCTTTTTCCTCTGTATCTGATTCATTATTGTGACTGGTGGAAAGGACAACTAGAGAGAGGAAAAGAGAGACAAAATTTTCATTTCATGTCACATTGATGGAAGCAGTTTGGTGTAGTGCACCACCTCATAATCTCTGAGTCAGAAGAGTTAATTCAAGCCTCAAATCCATCACTTTCTAGTGGTGGGACCTTGGCAGAGGCTACTTACTTTTACAAGCCTCTACTTGGTCATCTGTGAAATAGGAAGAGGTTTGTTGTGAAGACCAAATGGGATAGTGTAAAGGAAGTGCCTTATAAATATAAAGTTCTTTACAAAGGCGAGTTCTTATTATGAAGGGTAAGTGGTAGTGGGGAGATAAAATTGTACATGCACATACACACACATAGACCTTTATAAGCTCTTTCATCAACACTGTCAAATTTAATGAAAATTACTACTTAAGTTCCCTGCCAAAAAGGGAATTTTGATAGTGATAGGAAAATGAGAGTCTTAATCATTGTGGGGCAAATCAGGAAAACAGAACTCAATCACTCATTTCTAGTGATCTGTGGTGGTAATAACTGGCATGAAGATGTAGAAAACAGAAACTGATTATTCCATATTATACATAGTTCCTAGTCCTTAATAGACACTTAATAAATGCTTGTCAATTGATTGCCATGTTTTAAAAAAATCCCTGGTTTGTGATTATCCTGTTGTGCTTTGGGGCACATTACTTCAAACCCTTCCAACTTCAGTCTTTATGACTCAATTCAAATAAACCATTCAATAAATACTCATTAAGCAAAATGAGCCAGGAACTCTGCTAGATGCTGTGTATACAAAAATGAAAAACAAGCAATCTCTGTCTTCAAAGAACTTACTCTACTATGGCGGGAAGGATGCACCATTTATATCAATAAATTGAATATGCAGAAATTCCCTATACCAATTTATACAAATGGTTATCAATTGTTCCATTACCACTGTAATTCCCACCTTTGTCACAGATGCGTGCTGTTGAAGCTACTGTTGTTATATTTCTTTATTCCTTCTTCTTATCCTTCCCCTCCCATCCCCTTCATGATTGATTCTCCTCTCCTCTGCTTCCTATTGCTGGAGACCTCAGATTAAGTGTATTTCAGTTGCAGCCACAACTGTAGTAGCTGCCACTCCCTTAGGATTTCCCAGGGAAGGCCTCCCACTCTCTTGTCTCCATTCAGGCCCATTTTGTAGAATTTCTTGGGTTGGTCTAGATTAGTGATGCCAAATTCAACTGGAAACAAGGGCCACAAAACCATACAGAAAGATTTCTCTGGGTTGCACGCTGACTTGGTTTTAAAATGTAATATTATCTTTGTTTTAGTGTATTTATTTTGTTAAATATTTCCCAATTACATTTTAATTTGGTGCAGACTGCACTGGGGAGTGATGCTGCCTCTGGTCTAGACAACCTCCAACAGAGGTTTTAAAGCTAGGGTACATGGAGTTATTAAAAAGAAAATATTTTGATAACCACATTTCAGTATAATATGCTTCCTTTGTAATTTTATGTACTTTACTTTATGCATTTGAAAACATTATACTGAAGTGCCCATGTATCGACTTCATCAGACTGCCAAAGGGGTATAATGACATTATTATAGTCCTAAGAAACACAGAAAGATACAACTTGATGAGCTTTCAGAAGAGTGTTACTATTCAGTCTTTTTTCAGTTGTGTCCAGCTCTTCATGACCCTTTGGATTTTGTTTGGATGTTTTTGGCTGAGATACTAGAGAGGTCTGCCACCACCTTCTCCTTCCCTCCAGAAGATAGCACATTTTATACAAAAATGGAGTAAGGCACTTTGAGCTGTACTGGGGTTCCCATCCCTGGAGATCATCAAGCAAAAGTGTTGTCTGATATATTTGTGCTCTGTTCTCCTAGAATTTAGATTCCGACATTCTCTGAGGGCGCGATCCTTGGAGGGTACACCAGGTGGCAGCACTGTGCTTTGAAAAGCCCAAGATTGTGGGGAAAAATAAAGCTTGGGCTAACACATTCTCTACAAGGAATGAGGGAGAAAAGTGAAATAAACATTTGTCCACAGGTATGATTTCTTGACCTACCAAGCTGACCCGCCTCCAAGAAGCGATTGTTTTCAAATGCCTAAAGACTGAGCAAAACCTCTATCTAACGGAATGTTTTTTGGAAAAAACTGGACATACGCTAGGTTTGGCAAAATTTATTCCCTCTTCACTCTTTCCACTTTGGAATGTATTCCTAGAAGGTTGATCCTCTCTGCCTCTGTAACCTTTATTTGAGTCACTGGGGCAGCGTGATGCCGCAAGTCCTGGACTCCAATTATCCTTCTTAGTAGTTACTTAGTTACTTAGTAGCTGTGTGAGAGTGGGAGAGTAACTTTCTCATCTCTAACACTGAAGGAGAGGGGATACAACTTAATGATATCAGTGACTGCTTCTAGCTTGAAAGATGTGATCCTGAGTGTAGATTTCATTTTGACAAGAAACAATTCCTGCGACAGAGAATGCAATGACAGATTAAAGAGGGTTGGTCAAAAGCACCAATGTTAATAATATTAACAATTTTCAGTTATAGCGGTGATTCCAGATTTACAAAATTTGCATGATCTTATTGAATTGCACTGCTTAGTTAACATAAAGTCCAAGGCAAAAGGGACCCTATTTGTTCAAAGCATACTAAGGTCTGTGACTAGATTTAACAGGCTAAGGGAAAGATAGGGACAAATTAGACAGTGCAAAGGGAAATGAGCCCTAGATTTGCCCAACTATGAGCCCTCCTAGAAGGATGGAAAGTTTCCTGAAGGGGAGAGCTCTCTACCTGCTCCACTTGGGTGGTTCAGTGGATAAGAGGAGGGACTTGGAGTCAGGAGGACCTGAGTGCTAAATGCTACCTCAGAAACTTACTGTGGGATCCTGGGCAGGTCCCAACCTCTTTCTGCCTCAGTTTCCTCATCGGTGAAAGGGTCATAATAGTAGCACCTCCCTCAAAGGTTGTTGTGAGTATCAAATGAGATAATGTATGTAAAGTACTTGGCAAACCTTTAGGTGCCCTGGCAATCTATGGAACCCAAGAGAAATAAAAATTGGCCCCTAGTTCCATGCAGCCTCTTTTGCCTCTTCAGGGATAGTGCTGGACAAGCAAGTAGTGCATACTAGGGCTTTCATGGCTTTTAAATGCTCTAAATACTAGTTTTGGTCAGCTAGGTGGCACCATGGTTAGAGCACTGGGCCTGGAGTCAGGAAGACTTGAGTTTAAATACGACCTCAAACCCTTACTAGCTGGGTGACCCTGTTTGCCTCAGTTGCCTCATTTGTCAAATGAACTAGAGAAGGAAATGGCAAAACATTCCAGTATCTCTACTAAGAAAATTCCAAGTAAGATCTTGAAGAGTCAGACACAATTGAAACAAATGAATAACAGTAAACATCAATTTAATGACAGATACTCTAAATGTGAGACCTTTGTCCAGTGTCAAACAGAAGGATGAACTTTTGGAGGAACTGAACCACATCCATAATGAAAAACTATCTAAAATGTGAAATCAGAAAAAATAAAAAAAATAAAAATAAAAAGTTGTGATTAAATTAAAGGGTTGGTTAATGAGTTTTCACAAATAAAAGAATGGTTAGAGTTTTATTGAGTGCCCCCAGTGAAACCAGAGATATCATTTCGTGGACTACTTGGAAATGCTGAAATACAACTTTAACATTGACCATAAGCAAAATTACCTCTTTGCTCTTCTTCATACATGACATTCCATCTCTAGATGCTTGCTTTTTTATAGGCAGTCCTTCATGCCAAGAATACACTCCCTCCTCGTCACTATCTCTTAGAATCCCTAATTTTCTTTAAATACCAGTTCAGGTACCACCTTCTACATGAAGCTCTTCCTAGATGGTGAATGCCTCACTCTAAAATTAGCTTGTGTTTATTTTGATATAGGGGAATCTGGATGGGTATGATGGAAAGCCATCCAGGAAGACCAAGGTCCAAGTCTCACCTCTGACACATGCTGACTGAATGAACTCTGTGCTTAACATGATGCCTGGCACACAGTTGGTGCTTAATAAATGTTTATTGATTGATTGATTTAATCTCTCAGTGCTCTAAGCAAGTCTCTAAGATTTTTAAGTGGCAGATGAGGTACCATTCTACATTGGTGGAGGGAGTTTCTTCACCTGAGGCTTCTCTCTGCCAATGAAATCCTTGATCCTTTTTCTGTATATATTTATAAACAAACACTTTATCTCTCCAGCTCCTTAAGGGAAGTGATTATCTTATTTATATACCTGTATCCTCCATACTTAGCATGGTGTCTGGCAAATAGTTGGCCCTCAATAAATGCTTTTTGATTATTATTGAAAAGTCCATCAGAAGATAATTGAAGATTATATGTCAACATTTGCTTCAGGAATGATAAAATTTAGAAATTCTGTGTAGATCTAGACAAGACCCTCAAGACTAGAGATTCTTTAGCCTGGGCAGTTGCTGGTGCAAGTAGATAAAAGTGCTGGGTCTAGTATCTGGAAGACCTAGCTCTTATTCCTTAAATAGCTGCACTACTTTGAGACCTTTCTAATGGGATAAACCCAACATCCTGTAATGTCTCATCAGCCTTGTCACTCCACTTTATCACTACCCTTTGGCTTTCTCTTTTTTTTCCCCTTTTGAAGATGAAGCATTGGGTATAAGAGCACTTAAGTGACTTATCTTAGGTACACAGAATAGTAACTATTACACTATTCTGTCTTCTGTAATTGTGGTCGATACATTCATAAGCATAGCTATTAATGTTCATTATTCTACTAGTATATTCACTATTCTGTGTGGTAGTGAGATCAGACCCATTTTAACTATTTCTTAATCTACCTCTTATAAGTAGTCACTGGTCACATGATATCACCTATTTATAGCTACCATGTACTGCTTTTTGGGTTATCTGTTCTTTCATTTGTTATGAATAAATATGAATACAATTCAAATTATTCATCCTACAGATTGCTTGACATTACACTCTGTGGATTTTTGAACAAAGCAATCACATTAGTAATGTCTCTCAAGGAATGTTCCAGAATTGGTAGACATAGAATGTTACCAAGAGAATACTGGTGTTACAGAAATGGGCGTTTGCTGTAATAAGCCATCTGGAGTCATTGAAAGCCCTGGGCAGTTTTCCAAATGTAATTCTGTTCTGTTGCTGCCTCCTACTCCATTCTTAGCCCAATACATTATGTATTTGCATCAGTTGTCCAAGATACACACATTGAAAGATTATTCAACACACTGCCCACCCAGCTGTGTGTCATAATCTGGGCATTATACATTTTTTTATCCACTTTGTTTTTCTAGCATGGATGGTTAGACTAATCTCTGTAGCATTAATGTGGTTTCACTGAGCTGCTTTGTAGTACTCTAGGGATAAGAAGCAATTAGTGTGATGTCATCTGTGAATAGGAACATCTGGAAAACTTTGCCATCATTTTGAAGTCCTCTTTGGCTTGGGTCATTTTCCAGGACACTAGCATATACCACTGGCAAAAATATGTCTTCTTGTATAACATCTTACTTGACATCAATGCTCAATGGAATGATGAACACTGTTATCACTCTGGACTTTTTTTTCTACTATATGATCATAAAATTTTGAAATATGTATGAGAGACATTTTATGAGAACCTTTAAAGTTGCCATGGGCTCTACTAAGGTCAAATCTTTAAAGCTTCTCTCTCTCTCTCTATCTCTCTCTCTCTCTCTCTCTCTCTCTCTCTCTCTCTCTCTCTCTCACACACACACACACACACACACACACACACAGAAGCAGATTATCTGCTACATATTTTAGCAGTTGTGTGACCATGAAGGTAAAATTTACTGTAGGAAATCAGCTGCAACATTCTGATTTTTTTCTCTTCTCTTGTTTACAATGGGGATATATTTGATACATAAAAATGATTCTCATAAAGACTTTATGGAAGAAAAAAGCCAGAAAACTGGTCAGTAATTTCTAAGGTCATCTCAGTCTTTTTTGACTAAATTGATGATATTTTCCATTTTTTTGAAATTTTCTTTCTGTTAAGTCATTAACTTATGTGATTAAGTTATTATGTTAAGTCATTAACACTATGTTATAAGTGTTGTGATAGATACCGGAGTTACAAAAACAAAAAATAAACCATCTCTATCCCCAGGAAGTTTTTATTATTTTTGGAGAGAAACAGAATGTGCAAAGAAATAAGCATAAAACTCATTTTCAGAGTCTGGGTACAGGTGTAATGGGAAGGACAGTTTGTTAGCCATAAAATGGAGCTTTCTATGGAGCCCTATGTTGGGGCTGACATGGAAGGGTAGGAAGAAAATGGGAAGCATTGGCCAGAAAGTGAGGTTCAGGCTAAGCTGCCCATGCCTTAGAATCATAAATATTTTGAGTCGAGTCATATATAGTATATTCAAATACTCTTCAATGTAGCAATCCTAATGTTGTTACTATGGATTCCTGAGAAAAATGTAGATGAGGGTGGGGTGTGCACATGCAACAGATGGTGAAGCCCTAACCTTGAGTCCTGGGCCCTGAATTCTTATAAAAGGATATATTTGGGGCACTCACCCGCCTATTCTCAGCTGGGTCATCTCTCCCCTGGAGCTCATAGCAGTGTCAGGGAGGGACCCCTAGAGGGCCTTTGGTTCTGCATTTGTGGAGCAAGGGTAGAGGAAGAGGATCATTAGAGCAGATGGCAAATTCCAGGTTCTGCCTAATAGCCAAGAAGGGTTGGTGTATGTAGCCCTGAGGCAAGGTCTCCAAACTTTAGTCAAGTTTGTCTTAATCTCCTCTTTGAACTATTTTAAAAACAAATATAGAATGCATTATAATGACTTTATGGTTTATTTCTGAAATAAACATTCTTTCTGCCATCCTCTTCTCATGTGCTGCTACTGTATTTTCACATGATACACCAGGTACTGAGCGGCTCATTCACTGTTTCTTGCAAGAACACATTGTAAAAAGTGTCAACACATTTGTTCCACTTTGTAACTATTTCTGTCCTTTCATATTCTTCCAAAATGCTCTCAGGATAATCTGCCTTAGATGGGTCTCATGCAAAAACTTTCCTCTAGCACATTTTTTTTTTCCTCAAAAGCATTTGCTTTTTGATATTTAGTGAGAAAATATTACTTATGATTTTTCCATCATCCTCCCTCAACAGGGTTAGTAAATGAATTTGTACTCTAAGGCTAAAATCATAGGCTACATTCCATGAGGAAGGGACAGGAGAGATATAAAGTATAAGGATTCTGATTGTATTCTCAGTCTCCTCATTTTGAAACTGAGGTCCAGGGAAGGTAATTAGATTCAAACCCAGACCTTTGGAATCCAAATACAGAACTCTTTTCATTAAACTACATTGTCTCTCAACTTATATGAATCTATTGCTGAGATACAAGAAGAACAAATGGAGAGGCTTCTAACACAATGGGTGGATCTTTGATAAAAGGATTAGAAGAAAATATAGATAAGAATTACCCACAATGATCAGAGGAGGACAGGAGAAAAGAAATCCATGCCTTTCTCTTGACATGAGTGGCTCCCTCCATGTTAGAAACTGACTTCCATTTCATCCAGAACAGGAATCCTACACATAATTCTGTTTTTTTACACCCAAACTCACTGTGACCCCCTCCCAGCTATGCGTGTCTTAATGTTACTAATAAAGCTCCTGCTGCCTGCACATCTATAAATATGAGAGATGATCTTTTCCACAACAATGAAAAGTTGTGAAGAAGCTTAAAATTTGTGTCAGTTTGATGAATACCAGCATGGATGATATCACAGATCTTTCTAAGTTATCAAAGTACAGTATAATAAGTCCTGTGGGGAAGGTTTAATCTGAACCAAGACAAAACAAACTAAAAATCTTTTATAACATTAAAAAGTCCAATATTTATGTGAAGGACAGCTAATTTGTAAAATAACTTTCTCTTCAATAAGAAAACAAATTTGTTAACTGGCATCTTTCAACAATATTTTTGGTCCTTGAAAGAAAGTCCTTAATAAATACAGTTGTATGCATTCCTCAATCTTTTGATGGGCCTGTGATCTTCCTGATGTGGGTACTCCTTTCACCAGGACAGATCAGAATCCATCTGTGCAACCCATGAAAGAAAGCTGCTTGCATGTCACCATGAAAATTCTGAACTTATGTCATCCCAGTGATAGGGAAGACATTAGTACTCTAAGTCTTCCTTTTGTTATTGGAAGATGGAATAGAAATGATCACCATCAACAATATTACTTTTAAGCAGAAAGCCCCAAAACTGTACACAAATGAGACGACAAATTACTCTCGGTTTTTTGGGTAGCTTGATGGAAGAGAATATTACTAACTTGTGAGACCCTTGAGGGAGCAACTGTGACTGATTTATTATCAGTTTGGTGATGCAGTGGTTATAGTGCTGGGTCTGAAGGGTAGATGTGGGTTCAAATCCAACCTTAGACTCTTAGTAGATTTGTGAGTCTGGGCATGTCACTACTGTCTGACTCAACTACTTCATCTGTAAAATAGGTGTAATAATAGCACCTATCTCCCAGGACTGTTGTAAGGATCAAATGAGATAATATCTGCAAAGCGCAGTACCTGGCAAGAGGGAAAGCACGATGTAAGTGTTAGATATTACTATTATGTCCTCTATGGAACATTACATAATGGCTTGCATATTGTAAGAACTTAATCAATATTTTGTTGAACAAACTTAAATTTATCCATAAACAATGATTTTGAATACGGTAGAGAGAAATATCAGGGTGAACAAGATTTGTAAGAGAGATATATATATTGATTGGTTATAATTTATTATTATTATTTAACACTATCAGTAAATATTATAATAATATTATTACAAAAGATCTATGACTTCATTGGTGAAGAGAATTCAGTCTTAAGAATTCAGGTACACAATTATTCTAGAACTTAAAAATTAGATCACCAATTCTTAATCTGGGGTCCATGGATAGATCTGAGTGGGTTCTATAAACTTAGAGAAGAGAAAAAAAACCCTACATTTTAATTTTTACTTATATCTACTTAAATTTAGCATTCCTTCAATTATATATTGAGAAACAAAACAAAACATGATTCCGAGAAAGGAAGTCCTTAAGCTTTACCAGATTGCCAAAGGGGTCCATGACACAAAGAAAATTAAGAAGTCCTGTTTTTTGGAGAAAGCCAGAAGGGATTGTGGGAAAATGGTGAAATAAGCCAGGAAATTGCCTGGCTCTCCCAAATTTCCCTCCAAATAACTTAAAACGATGTCTCAAATTGGCAGAATGGCGGAAATAATAAAAGGCCAGGGTAAATTAGTTGTCCAGTCCAATGAAACCTAGGAGCACATTAGGAACAATGTGGCCTACCATCATGTTAACAAACAGTAAGCCTTGGAAACAATTGTGTCTGGGAAGCTGCAATTTAGGGAACTTTCACTCCAAGTGATGGTGGGGGTATGAGGTTGAGCACCTCATCAGGAAAGATCACAGAGGCTGCTGCTGGCACTAGACCTAGGGCCCAAGCCCATTGACTGGATTAGTAGGGAGGCCAGTGGTGCATTTCTGGGACTGAGAAGAGTGAGAGCATCTACAGAATGTGGAGGATTTTGTCATTACTCAGGAGTGAATTGGAGTACCTGGGGTCACTCATGGACCAAGGTGTAAGCCAGGAGAGTAGTGACCACACTTGACTGTGGATCATAGCACACCAGAAGAATCAAAAAGTCAAAGACTCTCAAATAGAAAACAAGGAAAAATCTGAAGCCTGGGACATTATCTCTCACATCCTGAGAATAAAGCCCAACCCTATCATAAAGTTAACAGCCAAAAAAGAGCCTATATTTTTTTTAAATGAGTAAACAACACAAAAGAACCTGACCAGGGATAGTAACTATGGTGATAGGGAAGAACAAAGTTCAAACTCAGAAGAAGACAATGAAGTCAAAACAGCTACTTGAAAGTTTCAAAGAAAAATGTAAAATGTCTATGGGTCCCTTTTCCCCCAAATGTTTAGAAGAGCTTAGGAAAGACTTTAAAAATCAAATAGAAGACATAGAGGAAAAATCAGGAAAATAAATGAGTAATGAAAGAAAATTATGAACAAATGGAAAAAGAGATCCAAAAATTTACTGAAGAAAATAGCTTAAAAATTAGAATGGACTCAGGGAAACTAAGGGCTTCATTAGACATCAAGAAATAATTTAAAAATTTAAAAAATGAAAAAATAGAAGAGAATAAGAAATATCTCACTGGAAGAACAAGTGACCTAGAAAACAGAGCAGAAATCATATAAAATTATTGGACTACCTGAAAGTCATAATTTAAAAAAAACAGTCTGGATATCATACTTCAAGAACTTAAGGAAAATTGTTTTGGAATTTTAGAATTAAGGACTAAAAGAGAAATTGAGAAAAATCCACCAATCACTGCCTGAAAGGGATCTTAAAATGAAAACTCACAGGAACATTATAGCTAAGTGCCAAAGCTCCCAGGTCAAGGAGAAAATGTTGCAAGTAACTAGAAAGAAACAACTCAAATACTGTGGAGCTACAGTCAGGATAAGATTTAGCAGCCTCTACATTTGAATATTATGATCCAAAGAGCAAAAAACATGGTTTTACAACCAAGAATAACTTATGAAGAAAAGCTGAGTGCAATCATGCAAGGTAAAAATGAATATCTAATGAATTAAAGAACTTTCAGACATTCTGGAAGAAAAAACCAGAACTGAACAGAAAATTTCCCTTTCAAATATAAGAATCAGGAGAAATATAAGAAGGTGAACATGGAAAACTAATCCCTAAGGCATTTAATAAGATTAGATTGCTTAATGTCTATAACTCTTAAGAATGTTACCATTATTAGGGTAGTTAGAAAGAGTACGCATAGATAGAGGGCTTAGGTTTGAGGTGAATATGATGTTTGCTGCTGTTCATTCATTTCAATTATGTCTGATTCTTCATGACCACATTTGCAGTTTTCTTGGCAAAGATACTGGAGTGCCATTTCCTCCTCTAGATAATTTTATAGATGAGAAAACTGAGGCAAACAGGGTTAATTGACTTACCCAGGATCACATATCTAAATGTCTGAGGCCAGATTTGAACTCAGGTCTTCCTGACTTCAGGCCCAGTGCTCTAGACACTTGGTAACCTAGTTGCCCCTTGGTTATTATGGGATGAGTCTAATAATAAAATTGGGTATAGAGAGGTAAAATAGAGCAAAATATCTCATATAAAAGAGGCATAAATAAATAAAATAAATTTTGCAATGCTGGGGAGAATTGAGTGGAGGGCAGGCAGTGCATCAACCTTATTCTCATCAGAAAGAGGGAATAACATATACATCTAATTGCATAAAAAAGTCTTTTTAACTTACAGAGAAATAGGATGGCATGGGAATAGGACAAGGGAGGGTCTCTTAGTACATCATGTGGATTAGAGAAGCAGTGGTTAGAAGTAATCTAGAGTTCTGAGGAGGGACAGGAGAGAGAAAGAAGGAGGAAGGGAAGAAAGGAAAGAAGGGGAGAGAGAGGAAAAATAAGAAGGAGGGAAATATACAGCCAATAATTATAACTTTGAATGTGAGTGGAATGAACTCATTCATAAAATGGGTATGAATAGCAAAATGGATTAAAAAATAGAACACAATAATATGTTGCTTAGAAGTAAACATTTAAAAATGAGAGACATACATAGAGTAAAAATAAAATGACTGGAGTAGAATTTATTATGCTTTAGCTATTGTAAAAAAAAGCAGGGGTAGTAATCATGATCTTATACAAAGTTAGCTAAAATAGATTTAACTAAAAAAAGTAAAGAAACTATAGTATATCAGAAGGTACTGTAGATAATAAAGTAATATTAATACTAAACTTATATGCACCAAATGCCATAGCATCCAAATTGATAATGGAAAAGGTAAGTGAATTACAGGCATAAATAGATTGCAAAGCCATAATATTGTGGGACTTCAGTCTTCTACTCTAAAAACTAGATTAATATAATAAAAAAATATAAAAAAGTCAAGGATAGGAATAAGACATTAGATAAGCTAGATATGATAGATATCTGGAGAGATTTGAAAAGGAATAGAAAGGAATATCCCCTTTTTCTCAGTATACATGGTGCCTTTACAAAAACTAACCATATATTGAGACATAAAAACCTTATAATTAAATGCTGAAAAGCAGAAATATTAAATGCATCCTTTTCAGATTATAATGCAATAAAATTACATTTAATAAAGAACAATAAAAATACAGATTGAAAATTAATTGGAAACTAAACAAGCTAATTTTAAAATCAAAGGATGAGTGAGTCAAAAAACAAACCAAAGAAATAATAAATAGTATTGTTGAAAAAATTGATAATAATGAGACAATGCACCAAAACTTATGGGATACAACAAAAGTGATAACCAGATGAAAATTTATATCTTTAATACTTACATCAATAAAATAGAGAAAGAGCAAATTAATGCATTGCATGTGCAATTTTTAAAAAATTAGAAAATGAAGAAATTAAAAGTCCTCAATTAAACACCAAATTGAAAATCCCAAAAATTAAAAGTAAGATTGATAAAGTTGAATGTAAGAAAACCATTGAATTAATAAGTAAACTAGGAAAGTTTTTATGAAAAGAAAACATTGGTCATTAAGATTCTTAAAAAAAGAGACAAGAAAACCAGATCACTGATACAAAAAATTAAAAGGGTGAATAAAAGATGAAATTAAAGTAATTTTTAGGTGTTATTTTGCCCAATTATACAATCTAAGTGACATGGAATCATACTTACAAAAATATAAACTGCCTAAATTAGCAGGAGAAGAAATAAAATATCTAAATAAGTCTATTTTAGAAAAAGAAGTTGAACAGGCAATAAATGAGCTTCCCAAGAAAAAAGCATCAGGTCCAGAAGGATTTACAAGTGACTTTTACCAAGTATTAAAAGATAAGCGAATTCCAATATAAAAGAAATTATTTGGAATAATTGGCCAAGAAGGAGTTCTACCAAACTCCTTTTATGAAACAAATATGGTGCTGATGCCTAAATCAGGAAGAGTAAAAACAAAGAAAAAGTAAAAACCAATTTCTTTAATGAATATTGATGCAAAAATCCTAAATAAAATACTAGTTAGGAGAATACAGTAGAATCACAAAAATTATACATTGTGACCAAGTGAGATTGATTATACCAGAAGCGCAAGGCTGGTTCACTATAAGGAAAACTATGAACATAATTGATTATATCAATAACAAAATTGACAAAAATCATATTATTACATCAATAGATGCAGAAAAAGCTTTCGATAAAGTCAACAGTCATTCCTATTAAACACACTTGAAACAAAGATATAAATGGATTTTTTTCTTTTCTTTTCTTTTTTTTTGTTTATTAAATAAATTTATTTATTTAACTTTTTACATTCATTTTCACAAAATTTTGGGCTCCAAATTTTCTATTTGTCCCCTCCCCCCTCTCCAATACACTGAGCATTCTAATTACCCATATCATCAATCTAGCCTCTCTTCTTTCATCCCTCCCTTCCCTTATCCCATCTTCTCTTTTGTCCTGTAGGCCCAGATAACTTTCTATTCCCCATTACCTGTATTTCTTATTTCCTAGTAGCAGGAACAATACTCAACAGTTGTTCCTTAAACTTTGAATTCCAACTTCTCCCCATTCCTTCCTCCCTACCCATTCCCTTGGGAAGGCAGGCAATTCAATATAAGCCATATCTGTGTAGTTTTGCAAATGACTTCCATAATAGTCATGTTGTGTAAGACTGACTATATTTCCCTCCATCCTATCCTGCCCCCCATTATTTCTATTCTCTCTTTTGATCCTGTCCCTCCCCGAGTGTTGACTTTAAATTGCTCCCTCCTCCCATTG
>CM053770.1:480653883-480711766 GCA_028658325.1 Potorous gilbertii
TAACTTGATTCTCAAAATCCTTTTTGAGCTCTTCCATGGCCTGAGCCCATTGGATATCTATTTCAGATGTTTGGGATACAGAGGCCTTGACTCCTATGTCTTTACCTGATGGTAAGCATTGTTCTTCTTCATCAGAGAGGAAGGGCAGAAACATCTGGTCACCAGGAAAGTAGCCTTCTATGGTCTTATTTTTTTCTCTTTTCTGGGCATTTTCCCAGCCAGTTACTTGACTTCTGAGATTCCTGTCCACCCCTGCCTAGATCAGCCCAGCTAGTGCTTGGGGTCTGAGATTCAAATGCTGCTCCCCAGCCTCAGGGCTTTTGGCGGCAGGCCTGGCTGCTATTCAGGGTAAGATTAAATCAGGTTCTCAGGTGGGGGCAGGGCTGCCTCCCAGGCTCAGTTCCCTCAGGGGGTTTATGCAGAGACCTTCAGTAATGGAGCTCCTGTGGAGCTCCTGCCTGCTCTGGGAGCCTCTGGCCACCTGATACCTCTGCTACTGCCTCCGGAGGTGCCTGAGTTATGGAGACACCTTGCTCCTCTCTCAGCCAGCCCGGAAATCTCTCTCACTGACCTGCAGAACCTGTGGATGGAGGGGCCCCTGTGGCCACCAGAGATTCTGTCCCTGAAGCCTGCTCAAATCTGCTCCTCCTGGGGCTACACGGCCAAGGTAGGGCTGGATTCTGCTCTGGTCCTGTGTGTGATGGACCTTTGGTGAGGGTTTTTCAGGTCTTTCTGGAACAGAAATCTCCTCCACTCTGTTGTTCTGTGGCTTCCACCGCTCCAGAATTTGTTAGGAGTTCTTCTTTACAGATATTTTATAGGCTGTGGTTTCAGAGCTAGCACAAGTGTGTCTTTCTACTCTGCCATCTTGGCTTCTCTGATTTTTTTCTTAAAATGATAAGAAGTATTTGCCTAAAACCACAAGCAAGCACTATCTGTAATGAGGATAAGCTAGAAACTTTCCCAATAAATCAGCAGTGAAGAAAGAATGCTCATTTTCACCACTATTAGGTGGTACTATACTACAAATGCTAGCAATAGCAAAAAGAGAAGAGAAACTGCCCAGAATGGGTAATGAAAAAATATATCTCTTTTATAAATCATATGATGGTATATACTTAGAAACTTTCAGAGTTTCAATTAAAAATTAGTTGAAAAAATCAATGATTTTAGCAAAGTCACAGGATATAAAATGAACCCACATAAATCATCAGCATTTCAACTATATTATTAATGAAATCTTGAAAGAAGAGATAGTAAGAGATATTTCATTTAAAATAACCATAGAAAATATAAAATACCTGGGAATATACCTGCCATGACACACCTACTCTATGATCATACATATAAAACACTTTTTGTACAAATAGACTCACATTTAAATAAATGGAGAAATATTAACTGTTCACAGATGAGCTGAGTCAATGTAATAAAAATGACAGTTCTATCTCAACTAATCTACTTATTCAATGCTGCCCCAATTAAAATACTAAAAAAATATTTTATTGAGCTACAAAAAGTAATGAAATTCATTTTGAAGGACAAAGGTCAAAAGAATTAATGAAAAAATGTCAATGAAGGAGGTCTAGCAGTATCAGATCTTAAACTATATTATAAGGAGGTAATTATCTCCAGTACTATCTGGTACTGGATAAGAAAAAGATTGGTAAATCAGTGGAATCGAATGAGTATTAGTAACCTTGTGCTGGATAACTCTGAGGGACCATCTCATATCTATCAGATTGACTAAAGAGGG
Organism: Potorous gilbertii; assembly: GCA_028658325.1. NCBI lineage: Eukaryota > Metazoa > Chordata > Mammalia > Diprotodontia > Potoroidae > Potorous > Potorous gilbertii. The sequence continues at coordinate 480,655,640 of CM053770.1, forward strand.
GGAAAATAATGAGTGCTGGAGGGGATGTGGAAACATTGGGACACTAATAGATCGTTGGTGGAATGATCTAACCATTCTGGAGAGCAATTTAGAACTATGCTCAAAGTTATAAAATTATGTATGCCTTTTGATTCAGCAATACAACTACTAAATCTCTTTCCAAAGGTTATCAAGGAAAAAGGAAAGAACCTGTATGTTCTAAATGTTTGTAACAGCTTTCTTTGTAGTGGCAAAGAACTGGAAATTGAGGAAATGCCCATCGATTGGGGAATGGCTAAACAAGTTGTGGTATATGATTGTGATGGGACACCACTGGACTGTAAGATGACAAACAGGTTGGTTTTAGGACAACATGGAAAGACTTGCATGAGTGAAACAAGCAGAACCAAGAGAACTTTGTATACTGCAACAGCAATATTGTTCAAAGAATATGTGTGGATGACTAATCTTTTCTGAGTAATATATAATATTCAAATCAACTTTGAAGGACTTATGGAGGAAAATGTTATCCACCTCCAGAGAAAGAACTGATATATGGAAGTATGTATTGTCAAGTTCCACATATATTTAAATCAAAGATTGGTTTTCTCTAATGAGTGGTTAGGAGGGAGGGAGGGAGGGAAAAGAGACAACTTGGAACTCAAGTGTAATAAAAAGATAATTAAAAAATAAATTTAAAAAAGAGAACCAGGGAAAAGGGCACTGAAGCATTGAATGACATTCCTAGTATTCACACTTTTATTATGTGTTAGTTATGAACCTAGTTCTTGTTGATTCTGAGTTCACTTCTCTATGCACAACAGCAGCTGCCTTTCATTTTGGTGATGTCGAGGACAAAATTTGATCTTGATGAGGAACCTCTTTAACAAGTGATTGAAGTGAAATGGTTAGCCTAGCCAAAACTGAAAAGAGACTTGATAGAAGGAAAAACTTTTGAACAATCAGAATTAAGCAAAGAGTGGGATGCTTCAGAGAAAGAGTATTTCTCATAACTAGAGGTCTTCTAGCAGAGGCTGACTGACCGTGGGAGGTTGTAACGGGGACGACTCTTCAGGTTTGGGCTGAGGCAATCTCTTCTGATTCTAACATTCTGCAATTCTGTGACAGAACAATACATTAGGCAGGGCTGAAGTAGATGGTTTGCTTTTGGTAAAACATCTTTGACTTTCTTTTAGGCAGGATGCTAATTCAGAGGTTCAGAGCCCTTACAAGAGCATCCTACTTAGGTTTTTTTATTTCCCCACTCCCCACCCCAGGCAATAATATCTCATATCCTATACCTTTCTTGATTTTTCTTCCATACAAACATTTCCCTATATTCCAGTCTATTTCCTTAAATCTACAGTGTTTACAGGTTAAAAACTAACATGAGTAGTCAATTTATCCTAAGGCAGTAATGGCTGGTAATGAATGGATATGTTATTACTTTTTTCAAGGGTAACCATACCTTAACAAGGATACCTGGAGACTAGGGAACTTATACCAAGGAAAGACTACCTAGTGGGAGAATTTCACAAAATATATGTGGTCAGTGGTAGCATTTCAAGTTGCACCTTGTAGAGAGTTTTCTACTTTGCATCTGGATAAAGCCAAAAGCTGGTAGAAGAAATATGGATCCCAATAGAATACACCAACAGATTTTTATATTAATTAAATTTGAAAATACTGCTGATTATAGAGCAGTTTTGCCAGCTACTCCAAAACACAATGAAAAGGAATATGGCCAGTGGATCAAATGATGCAGAGAGAAATATGTATTATAATAATAAGCTTTTTTAAAAGATAATTTTATAGATAAATCAAAAGGTTTTCCCCAAATTTAGGTTTCGAATGGGATGATATCACTGGCTATCAAAAGTCACTATTATATCAAGAGTGTCATGAGCCCCCAAATTTCAACCTTCTGGGTTACTTAGGATGAGCACAAACCTTATCAAAATTATGATAGTGCCACCCCCAGAAACAAGTTAGCATATATATCAATTCCCCTACAATCTGGCCCATATCGAATTCTGTAGCTTTTTCTTCTCTCAGTCTATCATAAAAACCCTCTATTCTATCAGACAAACTTTCTATTCTAGCCAAAAAGCTCTACTCAGAATTCTTGAACAAGTCAGCTAAAATCCCACCTTCTGCAGAAGACTGCCCTTTGAGATTATCTTTATATAGGTTATAATTTAACCTGTATATATCATATTTGTACATATTCCTCCTCAATTGTATTGTGAGTTCCTTAAGAAGAGAGACTGTTTTTTTTTTCCTTTTTCTGTATCCCACAGTGCCTGGCACATAGTGTTTAGTAAATACTTGTTGACTTGACCACATTTTGCACTTTTAATTCTCTATAGCTTGTGCCATCTTCTCTGCAGCTTAAAAAATTGACATTCTTCTCATTTCAGTGGGGGAGCTCAAGCAGGAGTCAGATGATTATTGGCAGCATGCTGTGGAGGTTATTTATATATCAGATTGAGGGTTGGACTGGAGCTCTCATAGTGCTAGGAATTTTACTCAATGATTCGACAAATGGCCTCTCCCTCACCTGAAATCCTTTATTCCCACTCAGAGAAATACTACCTTTATCCAAAAAGTCCAGCCCAATCTTCACTTTCTTGCTTACTCCCAGATAAAAATGATTGTTCCTTCCTTTCAACTAATCCAGCATTGTATCACATATCACTTTGTACTGTTCTTTGAGCCTGTATCATCTCATCAACTAGACTACCTCTCGGAGACTACGAGCTATGACACACTATTCAGTATTTTCTGCAGTGTCCAATCTAGTGCTTGATTTGTAGTAGTTGCTCAATAAACATTGTAGGCTGATGAATTCATGTTCTCATTCCCCCCATTTCTAGCCATGTCATGCCCAGAATTCTTAAAGGGCAGTGGGAATAGTCAGACAGAAGAGAGACAATGAGAAAGAGGCATATGGTACAGGCCACAACTATCTACATGGCGTAGATGTGGAAGGCATTTGGAGAAAATTGTCATGTAAGAGGTAGTCAAGGCGGTGTGTGGCCCCCTAGGACTGAAAAGGCACAGGCTGGTAAATCATTTGAGTTCTGGAGTTTCTGGACTGCAGTGGGCTAAGCTAATCAGGTGTCTTCCTTAAGTTCAGCATGAATATGATAAGCTTCCAAGGGAGCTGGGAGGGAACAAGGAGGCTGCTTAAGGAGACACAAATCAACCCAAATTGGAAAAAGAGCATGTCAAAGCTTCCATGCTGATCAGCAATGGAATTAGACACTGCACTTGAGATGGGGAAATTCAGTCTAAAAAGGAAAAAAAGAAAAGACAAGTCTACAGGGTTTCAAAAGATAGCAGAGATATTGACCAAGAGAATTAGAGTTAGACATACAATATCTCAGAGTTGAATGAAACCTCAAAGGTTAGCTTAGTCCAACCATCAAGAATCCCCTTCAATAAATGGTCGTCCAGACTGCATTTGAAAACTTCCCATCCATGGCATAAAGCCAACTCTTTTTCATAGATGATTGTGAATCACTGGAGGTCTGACTCCATGGAGATCTCTTAGGCAGGTCCCTGTACTTACTTGAAATTTCATGAATTAATCAGCTAACTTTACTAAGCATGAAAACTCTGCTTATACATTAGTAAGATATTTAGCCCAACTAGCACTTACAACTTAAGTTCCAGTCTACCATGAAATGTTTTGCACACAGCCTAGAGCCAATTTGAGGGGAAAGCAGGTTGGAGGATTTTGTTGTTCTTAAATTGGGCATTTCCAGAGAATCTTCTCTGGCTAGTTTTGTTCTCTGAGCTTAAGATGTTGGATGGTGTTTCTTTTTCTTCATAGGCTGACTTGGCCCATCCTACAAATCTAGCACATGAGCCTCATTTGGTTTTGCTCCATGCATCAGAGAGTTTTAAGGCTGCTATTAAAACACCACATGGAAAAGCTTTGCTGGGAATTTTACTCCATAGAGAAACCACAGAAACCACTACACACCTTCACCATCTCCCCACCCCCAACAGACGGGTAAAATTACCCCTCTAATAAGTTCGTACAATCCAACCAGTTTTATTGCTTGGAGCAAAATCTAAGGTCCAAAATGAACTTCAGAACATAAAAAGTAAGACCAACCTCAAAAAGAAAGCAAGTTCCTCTGGGTTTTCAAACAAATATTACATATCAGAGGCATTCTTCTGGTCAGGCAGAGCTAAGAAGAATATTGCTAATTGCCCTACAAATGTAAAATTGGAATCAGGGTTCACCTCAATGAAAGGGAAATTCTTTTCATCATCAGAAATTAAGAGCTAGAGTTGGGCCCCTGAGAAGAGATGAGAAAATGTTCCTCTTTGAAGAAGTGGGGGGAACTATGGGTCTGAAACACGGCATTTGTTATCAGAAAGGATTGATACGTTTGGATGGTTTTGCTGACCTGCTTTTTTGTTCTTTTAACCCCAATGTATTTCTTGGTTTCTACCTTCTTCCCATTGAGTCAGTGAGGACTGATTCCCATGCCCAGTGGAGTCAATGGAAAGAGCACTGAGTTTGGAGAGGTTCTATATTTGAATTTAGGCACAGCAAGCTGCAATCCATAGAACCCTGAATTCTTTTAACTTAAGTCACTTAACTGTTTTTGGTTTCACTTTCATCATCTGTAAAATTAGGGGGCTGGACTTGAAATATGAAAGTGGAAAAACAACATAGTCCTTTCCTGCAAGGTGCTTATAATCTAATGGGAATGTGGAGGAGCAAAGAACTATGATACAAGGTAGAATGAAATAGACAAAGAAAGGGTCTGGACAAAATTCTTTAAAGAAATGCTAGGCCAAAGAGGTCACTTTCAGATGGGGTAATTAGAAAAAAACTTTCTCATTTCTGATGCTTTTCACATATTTTGCAAATCAGATGCTAATTAGAATTTTGAATAACCTTAAGCAAGGAAATTAACCTCTCTGGTTCTCACCATCTATAAAATGAGGGAGTTGAAGTAAATGACCTCTAAGAACTCTTCTATTTTAGATATATGATCCTGTGATTTCTTCTGCTTGTCCCTGGAACTAGTGCTGAATTGAGACTGATTAGTGGAAGTTATAGGCAAACAAATTTGACTCAATAAAAGAAAGAGATCCCTAAGTATTAGAGCTCTCTAAAAATGGAATGGCCTATCTCAAAAAAAGTGGTAAGTTCTCCATCTTTAAAGGTATTTAAGCAGAGGTTGGAAGAGCAATTGTTGGGAATACTTAAGAGGGATTTCATGCGTGAGGGAGTGATTGTACTAAATGATTTCTAAGTTCCATTTCAGTTCTTAAATTCTGTCATTCTCATACAGTGGGAAATAAAAAAGGGAGTTGGATATTTCATTCAGGGAAGGCTTCATGGAAAATGAGAGGCATAAGTTGGGCTCCAAAGAATGCCCAGTATTGAAATGGGTTAAGAGTAGTGGAGCAGAGTGTGAGGGAGCAGAGAAGAGTTAGAATTTCTGGAGAGGACAAAGGCATATGCAAAGTCATTTCATTTGGTAAATTTTCTAGCAATATTGAGTTTATAGACAGAAAAAAATACATGAATGAATTTTGAAACCTTTACTGAATTAATTCTTCTAATCCTGAATCAGTTTATCATAAGAAACCTTTAAAGAGACAATAAATAACAAGGGAAGGGCACCTAGGTGGTGCAGTGGATAGAGCACCAGTGCAGGAGTCAGGGGGACCTGAGTTCAAATCTCACCTCAGACACTTGACACTCACTAGCTGTGTGACCTTGGCCAAGTCACTTAACCCCAATTGCCTCATCCTGAGTCATCTCCAGTCATCCTGATGAATATCTGGTCACTGGATTCAGATGGCTCTGGGGGAGAAGTGAGGCTGGTGACCTGCACAGCCCTCCCTCACTCAAAACAAAGTCAAGTACAAGTCATGTCATTATTTCTTAGATGGCATGGTCTTCTTTCGCAAAGAAGGATGAACACACTTGATCCTTTTGTTTTGAATACTTTCTCAGCATCACAGTAAAAGAGCCTTGTTAAGCTGCTATGGCCAAGAACCCTCTTAGCACTCAGTGACCAACTTTTGGGGGATGATCTTCACTTGACTTGTCTTCAAGTGACAGACATATGGCAAAGTCTAGGTCTACACTAAAAATCTTTCTGGTTTTGTAGGAATCTTCCAGGACTTATTTTGTGCTTTTGAGAAGCTACTACTATTTTCATACAACACCAGGATAGGACTTTAGTGGAACAAAGTAAGCCAGGCAGGAATCAACATGGTATTGCTTATGTGGGGATGAGATTGGTAAGAGAAAAGTTGGATAAGAAATAGGAGGGCATATTTTGAGGAGTTCTGAGTACCAGGCAAAAAGTACTTTTGGATTTTAACTTATTGGCAATAGGAAGTCTTTTAAGGTTATTCCTAAACTGAAACATAGACAAGATTTGCTGTGTCTTAGCAGACTTTTTCTTAGGGTATGGCCCAATTCATACTGAGAATGGGACAGGTTAAACACACGCATTGTACTAATGCTTTATACTTTCCTTTCTGTAATGAAAAGTCACATGTAACATCTAGGTGGATATTTTGATATACTTACTCATTTACTACTTCCAAACCTATTCAAATAATAAATTGTTGCCCAAGAAATAGAACTGAAATGTGATCTTATGAAAAGTCCATTCTGTTAACATTTTCCCAAGGAACTCAGTTGTTTTCATTGGCTTTTATTAAAATGATCTTTGTAAAAATTGGCAATTTGTTTAGTAAATATTAATGAATGTCTGTTTCAGAAAACAGTCATAAAAATTCCAACCTACTTTCAGAAAAAAAATGGTAGCTGCCAGACATCAGTCTTCAGTTCATATCATAGACATTTCCAGTAAGTCTTAAATACACACTAACGTGCGCCATAGCTTTACAGTTCAGGATAAAAAAACACTCTGAAATCTTTCACTGATTTTTAGAAAATTGGTCAGAGATTCTGTCAAACAAAAAATGCATTTCCCAGTTTGATCAACTATGGCTCTAAAACTATCAATTGCTACAAGAAAAGATATTTTCTTAAATTCTTTTATGTGTTTAAACCTAGTTTATCATCATCCCAGTATTTGTACATCATATGATTTTGTATAAGAGGCCTGGGGTGTCATAAATTAGAAACTTTTGGAACTCTTCAGATTCTGAACAAGAATTATGGGTTTGATTCAGGAATGTCAGAAGCTATACTACCACAGTTTAAGTGTGCAAAAGGCCAGTGGCTACTACTATAGCCAAGCAATACAGTAAATTTTCAAAGAGCAAAGAAAATGCTATACCACTGAAAAGTTCTAAAGAACTAAAGAAGACAACTCAGAAAGAAAATGGCCTAAACATAACTGGCAGACTGGGAAGTCCCATTCCCTTGTTAAGAGAGAGCTCTTATTAGGAGGACTCCTCAAGTGGCACTTAATAAATGATTATTGATTGATTGACTGACTCCTTTGGAACATGTGGCAGAAGTTAATGTGCCTTCCTCATAGAAACACTTACTGCTTGTTGAATAAACTGGATAACTTCTAAACAAAACTTTCTCCAGGGAGGAGGGATCACACACACTGTGAGATGTAGACACCAAGCTGCATGTGGGATATGGAGAGAGATCTGGGGATCTACAAAACCCCTACAGGGAACCATGTGCATGGAGGAACCAGCACCAGATGGAGACAATGGCAAAGTACCAGGGTCATGAGAGGGCTAAGCACATCCACAGACCTTGCCCTCTCTGGCATTAATAAGTTTAGTACAACAGACAGCCAAGTGTACCAAGGATTGAGGAAGCATCAAGCCACAAAAATCAGCAGGATCAATCTTTTGCTGACACAGTGAGAAGTGTGGACTTAATAGGTCCCGAAAGAATGTGCGACACACACAAAGGGAAGGTCACTTGATGTCCTGTTGAAAGAGGAGAACAGTTTTCCTGAGGAGCTTGAAAATAATAAAATATTAACAGCAACAATAATAGCATTTATATGGTATTTCTATATTTAGAGCTGGAAGACATCTTGGGAATTCTTCTAGTTCCACTCCCTCATTTTACAGATAAGTGAAGTGAGGTCCAGAGGATTACAGCAATGCCTTGCCAATGTGCTCATGGGCAGTGAAGGGCAGAGACCACATTTGAAGTCAGATTCTCTGCCTCTTGAGCCAATGACATTTCTAGTACACCAGGATGCTGTCCTGTTTTACATTTTAATTTTTGCATTTTCATCTAGCTTTTAAATATTTTCCATCCTGACACTGCATTGCATTTAAAATGAACCCAATATTTTCCCCAATGTCAGCAGAAAGATTTCAGTCATGAGCCAGAACTCAATACACTTATGGCAGCCTAGGAAATCTGAGTCTATGCTTGATTGTCTGATAGAGGGGATGGGTTTCAGAGCAGGGAAAAGAGAGGGGAACAAGTAGTTATTGAGCATCAGTCAATGTACCAGGTACTGTGCTAAGAACTTTCCACTGTTATTTCATTTGATTCCTATGACAATCTTGTAAGATAGATACTATTATTATGCCCTGAGGAAACTGAGGCAGGCAGACCTTAAGAGATTTGCCTGGAATCACAAAGCTAGTATCTGAGGTCAAATTTGAACTTAGATCTTCCTAACACTAGGCCAATGTTCTGTCCACTGTGCCACGGACTTAATTTGTAATAGCCTTCAGGTTGCAAGGTTGATCAACTATTCCGGATCCAATATAAGCTCAAAAGTGACTGAACCAGTGAAGGCCCATATCACAGCATCTCACTGTTACCATATTGTGATCATGGGATCAGATTAAAACCTCCCACCAATTATCTCAATAATCCATCTTGCTTGTCTAAAAATATATTCTAAATTAGCATCTCTCCCTCAAAGCTGACCATCCCTCTGTCAAAATGCTTAGATTTATACCTAAGTAGCTACACCAATAGTCCAATGGTAGGAAATGGAAAGATTTTAATTTCTTCTGTATCAGTGTACTCTTTGACATTCTAGTGTTGTCTGAAAGCGCAAAAATAATTCTGCTTTGCATACACCATTTTATACTAAAGTGTACTTTCCTAACTGACTTGCCAATGTTCTTAAGTAAACATTTTCTTTTTATTTAAAAAAATCAAGTTTGAAGTGAAGATATACATGAATGCATTAAATGTTTGTACATTATGGATCAAAATAAAGAAATAAAATGTCAGTTTCAATAATAAAATCAATTGCTAATAACTGAATAATTAATTATTGATGAATAATCAGTCATTCACCCTCCACAGAGGAATATATAATAATAATTTGCTGATTTTGACGTAGTGTTTTAGGCTCCATATGTGTGTGTATTATATATATGTCCTTGTAATACTATGAGGTGAGGACTGTACGTATAATTATCCTCATGTTACAAATGAGAAAATCAAGGTTCACATAGCCACCATTCTCATTTCATGCCCTTGTTACCTCCTGACTCTACAATTGCAATGGCATCCTAATTTGCCACTCGGCCTCAAATTTCTCCCATCTACCCAGCTGCCAAAATGATATTCCTAAAGTACAGATCTGACTTTGTCCCTCTGCTACTCGAAAAAATTCAAAAAACTCTCTACTATATCTAAGATCAAATGAAAACTCTTAGCATTTAAAGCATTTCATAGCTTGGTGCCAAGCTACCTTTCTGGCCTTATTACACATTACTCTCTGCTTCTTGGATTCTCTAGTGTAACCTATTTAGCCTTGATGCTAGCTCTACAAACATTCTGTTCCTCCATAATCCATGAACTATCTCACTCTGTATAGCAGCTGTGCAACGATCTTCATTCCTCAAGTCTCCCACGGCACCTTCGTCTCTCCCCCTTTCAATGGAGGACCTTGACCCATATTTCACCTTATTCATAGCTTGTTTTCTTTCCTCATCTCACCTCCTTTGGATATCTCTGATCACTCCCTCTTCCTGTGCTACAGTCCGGAGATGAAGAGGTGACCCTTTCTGCCAAATCCAACTTTTCCACATGAACCCTAAGATTTATCTCCTTCTAACTTCTCCAGCAGATTCCTCCTCCATCTTCAATTTCTCCTTATCTATCCATTGATTCCTTTTCTGCTGCCTACAAAAATTGCTTGTGTCAGTTTCATCCTTTAAAAATAAACTCAACTCAATCCTGTCTTTACAACTAGCTCCAATACTCTCCTCCCCTTAATGACTAAACTCCTTGGAAACGTCATTTTCATAGGAGATACCTCCCCTTCCTCTCATCTAGCTCTCTTCTAAACCTTCTGCAATCTGGCTTCTTAGTCCACCATTCAAATGAAACTGCCTAAAACTGATCTTCTCTTTCCTCTCCCCCTAACAGTCTTGTTTCCTTTAGAGCTCAGATCGTCAGCCACCATCTACTTGAAGATTCCACTTGCACTATTGCCTGACCCCTCCTCACCCAAATCTGGAACATATATGTACACACATATTATAGTCATACAAACACACACATAAATAAATGTTTCCTTTTATAGAATCCTTGATGGCAGGGACAATTTGGTTCTTGACTTAGTATCAGAGTTCAACAAAATTCCTGACACATGGTAGACGCTGAACAAACAGTGTTCGATTTTGTGATATTCTATTTCACAAAACTCCTTCCACTAAGTCACAATTCAAGGGTTACTACTGTGCCTTGAGCAGCTTTCAAAAACATCCACTCAATGAGAGGTGGTTTGTGAACTATGTGGGATGCTCTATGAATTAAACCAAGGATTCACTAGAGATTCTTGAGGTAGGTAGTCTACATGTGTTACAAACTCAAATTGATGTTCCATCTGCCCAAGACAACCCAAAATAACAGCATAAGAGAAAGTCAATAAAAATAAGTTAGGAAAGCAGATGTTTCCCTCTATGAGACCTCCTGCAGTCCAAAAGGAACTCAAGATTAAAAAATACTACTGAACCCTGGGAATGGAGAAAGGCAGGAAGGAAAGGAGGATCCACTTATATAAATCTGCTAAGTAGAATCCCCCTAAAGGATCAAGCCAAGGCCTGACACACTCATAGAGGCCTAGAGCTAGAAGCACCCATACAAGTTATCTGATTCAACCTTCCCTTTACTGAAGAGAGGGAATTGAGGCACAGGGAAATATGAAGTGACTTGTCCCAGAACACACCATTAAGGGTAAATGAAGGACTAAAATTTTGTCATTCTTTGCTCTTTCCTCCTCACCTGAAGCACAGCAACTCTGCCAAAGAACAGGCAATGTGAAAGAGGAGTATCTGATAATCTGAGAACTGTTTGTCCCTTTTTTTGGTGGAGAAGGGTGATGGGAAGTCAAATGATGATCTCTTATCCTTGCCCAGGGGTGTGAAACCTGCAGCCTTGAGGCCACATGTGGCCTTCTAGGGCCTTGGGTGCGGCCTTTTGATTGAGTCTGAGTTTTATAGAACAAATCCTTTTATTAAGGGGATTTGTTTTATGAGGTGTGGATTCAGTCAAAGGGCTGTACTTGAGGACCTAGAGGGTCACATGTGTCCTTGAGGCCACAGGTTCCTCCTTCCTGTCCTTGCCTGTATCACTTCAGTGAACATCCTTATGCAAAGTGACTCACCGAAATATCAGAGCCATCCACACTTTCCCATAGAGTTGCTGGCATACTTTAGTGCCTGAACCAGACATGGGCCACATGTGAGGCAAGGATACAGAAAGGTCAGAACAATGTTTCCTTTTGCCACTAGGGGAATGAATGCTGTCCAGCACATAGAGAAGGGAACTCATTCTTTCTAGCTAAAACTTTGACATTATGTTGAATTCCAGTTTTTTCTACTAATGAAAAAAAAAGATTTATTAGAGTTGTACTGTTTGTGTAGGACCAGGAAATCTAAATAGGTTTTAAAGGGTCTTAAGACAAGGAAAAAGAATGCCTTTAGTTTTTTTCCACTGGACTAGGAAAATTACAACTTCATATTTGCAACTCTTGACTTAATATGGTGTCAGCACCTCCATGAAACACTTCGGTCCAGCAGTTTATAATTCAAACAGAAAGGTTCACTCCAAGCCAAACTTTGGCATCCAAATACTTCAAGAAAATGGAGGGAAAAAGAGTGTGGGCTAAGTCTAAGTTATAAAAGTGAAGGGAAAAGGGCATTTATGAAAAGCTTCAAAAAATATTCCTAAGAATCTGAAACTATAACTGAGGATTACTGAATCGAGATCCCATATTTCAGAATGTTCAAGTAACCCAGGACTCCAACATTTCATTCGATTAATACAGGACTTGTATGTCATAATTGCTTTGAAAAAGTCCTATGTAAGGACTAACCCCTAAATTAAAAAAAATTCCATTCATGGAGGAAAAAAAAGACACATTATTATGATTTCAAGATAGAATTCATGTGGAGCCCTAATAGAAAGGTAGACAACCAATTCATTACAGCCCCTAAGAAAACATCATGTAATACTCAGCCCACATCTGGAATACTGTATGCAGTTTTAGATGCTAAACTTTAGGAAGTGTGTTGAAAACTGAAGACAATCTAAGGCAGGGGTGGGGAACCTGTGGTCTCAAGGCCATATGTGGCCATCTAGGTCCTCAAGTGAAGCCCTTTGACTGAATCCAAACTTCATAATTCCCTTAGTAAAAGGATCTGTTCTGTAAAACTTGGACTCAATCAAAAGGCTGCACCTAAGGTCCTAGAAGGCTCCTCATCCCTGACTTAGGGGACTCTGACTGAGTTGGTGAGAGGACTGATCATGCTATTCTGAATACTGGTTGAAGGAACCAGAGATCCTTAGGGTCTAGAAAAGAGGGCTCAAGGTGGCAGGAAGCACAGAAACTATCTTCAAATATTTTAAAAATCATATGAGAAAAAGGGGTTAGATGTGTTTCTTGATCACATGGGACAGAATTAAGAGCAAGGGATGGAAGTTGCAGAGGATGATGTGGTTTATCCACAAAAAATACCTTCCCAACCCTTAAATGAACTTTCAGCAACAACTGTGGGATCCTGAACTCTCCTCCTCCTTCCCCATCTCCCTCAATCCATTATAAAGCATGCTACCATATGCAAAAATAAATGAGACATATTTTCTACCTTCAGGAAGTTGAAAATCCTAGAGGAAAAAAAATACAGTTACCACACATCCCAGCTCTTTTAAGATTATGATCATTTTAAGGAGAGGGAATGCACTTTTAGCAACACTTTGCAAGAAGCATTTTTTTGCCTATGTATTTCATTTTTAATAGTTAAATTACCATAAACAACTCATGTAGAGCAATAACTACAATATTAATTAGTATATATTAAATGAATAAGGAAGATCCAAAGAGCTGTGCTAGTTTGTAGGATTACCTTTGGTTGGCGGGTACGAGAGAAGGAAGGATAAGAGAAGGTCTGATGGCATAAGTGGTATTTGAGCTGGGTCTTGAGAGATACATAAGATTTTTAACAGGAAAGGAAAAGAGGGACTAAGAATCTACTATGTGCCAGGTACTACGCTCAACACTTTTACAAATATAATCTCATTTGATTCTTGCAGTAATTCTGTCAGGTGGGTATTAGCCTCATTTTACAGTTGGGGAAAGTGAGGCAAATAGAGTTAAGGGATCATACAGCTAGTAAGTATCTGACACTAGATTTGAACTCATGACTCTAGGTCCAACACTCTATTCACTGCAACATCTCCTGTTCCCAAGATGAAGGGAATGCAAAGAATGTCCGGTGGTTTATGGTCTGATGGGCCTTGGGGTTATGGGTAGGTAGTTTGGTTTATGTTGCTATCTTTTGTGAACAAAGCCTAGTAGCCAACCCTGGTGCACAGGAATCGACGATACCAACCCAAACCAAAGGCCCTGAGTTATTGGATGCATTCAGATCTCCAATGTACACAATCTTTTCTAAGATCAGAAAACAATAACTACTCAGACAATGACTATCTCAAAAGTCATTTGGCCCAATCTTTCACCCCAATCAAGAATCCCACCCTCACTGACCATCCTACCCTGCTAGAGGATCTCAGCACTGTTTTAATTTTCTTTGTCTTTATGCCTCAGTGTCTAACAATGGGACTGACATGAAAGGGAGCTTAATAATGTAACTGCTTGCTGAAGTGAATTAAACTCATTACCTCCAAAGACACTCACCTTAGCTCTAATCACTAACTAAAGTTTGCATTATTTCATTTTTGCCTCTATGATTGTCATCCATTGTTTCAACTTTTGTCCTCCGGAGGCAAAAAGAACCAAAGTCTTATCCCTTTTCTAGTTTCCCTTGCCACAATCCTTCACATTTCTATCTCCTTTTACCAGTTTTCCTAAGGTATAGCCTCTCCTAACATTCTCACCATATTATTGTTCAGTCAAGTCAGAATCATTTGGAATTTTCTTGACAAAGATATTGGAATTTTGTTTGCCATTTCCTTCTCCAACTCATTTGACAGGTGAGGAAACTGAGGTAAACAGGGTGAAGTGATCTGCCTAGGATCACACAGCTAGTAAAGGTCTGAAGTCGAATCTGAATTCAGGTCTTCTGATTCCAGGCCTAGCGAGTTCTATACATTATGCCACCTAAACCATACCAGTTTATAAGAAGAAGTATGTATGTATTATAGGTGGAAGCATCTTACAGCTCACATACTTCCATTCCCTCATTTTTTTAAAGATGAGGAAAAAATGACTTGTTACAAGACTAGCTAAGCGGCAGACCTGAGATTTGGATCCAGGACTTATTCCAAAGACAATTCTACTACACCTTGCTTCAGTCATCTGACTGAATTTAACAATCTAGCTGTGTTCTGAATGAAGCAAAGCGATATGGTCAAAGTCCTCTCTTTAGACATTGTACTTCACAACCATTAGGTTTTTATTGTATTTTTTAATTTTTCGTTAAATTAAAAAAAAAATTAGACAACTACTCCTGTTCAGAGTCCTACCATGTCAGATTCCAAAGACCTTTAAATTGAGCCGGGAGGGAGGGATGGAGAAAAGAACTCTGGGGGCCCAAAGAAAACCCTGGGCTTAGGCCCCCTTGCCGTGACGTCAGCATGATGAGGGGCGGGGTCTGGAAGCACACACCTTTCCAACTTCTCTTTTTTTCTCTCTCTTTTTTTTTCTCTCTGATAGGGAGATAAGAGCGAATAGTAGGAGCGCAAGGGCTGGCGGCAGGAGCGGGGTTACCGGGCTTCCTGAGAGCCAGGGAAGCAGCTAAAGAATGGACCGGCTCCGGTGACGACTTACCTGGTTAAAGGGGGCGGCAATGAGTCCGGGTTCCCAGGTTTTGGAGGCCGGTACCCCCGACTTGTCTTTATCTCTTTTGGGTCCCATGCAAAGGGCTGGAGAAGCACTCGCTTCTGCCTTTGGTGAAGGAGGCTGAGCGTCCCGCTTCCATAGTAACCAAAGCCCCGCCCCCCCACTCTCTCCTTACCCCCTCCCCATCAGTCCCATTCTAGAGTCCGGGCTCAACTGCTGCCGTCTCCCTTAGCAACAGAGAGGTGGCTTAGTAGCCTACGCTGCTGGGCAGGCTGCCCGGAGTGAGGAGACTGGACTTGAATCGGACGCCCTCCAGGACTAGCTGGGTGGCTTTGGAGAAGTCACTGCCTTCTCTGACTCTGGTTCGCTCAGTTGTAAATGGGAAAAGGAAGCGTTCGGATGGGTGCTCTCTGGGACACAGCCCCCCACCCCCACCCCGCGCCCCCCAACGCTGCCTCTGTGGAATCAGAGCACAGTGGTCCAAAGCTCAGACCGTCTCTGGAGAGCTCAGCATCTCCTGGGAGCTTCAGCAGAGGCACCGGGCTTTGTCCTGGGGGCTCCGAGAGACCATTTTTAACGGATCGGGGATGGATACGGGGTGGGATGGAGGAGAGAAGGGGAGGGGAGGGCAGAGAGGAGAGGGAGGAAAGGGGAGGGGAAAGGATAAGAGCGAAAGAGGAGGAAGGAGAATTGAGGAGGAAGAAGAGGGGAGGAGGAGGGGAGAGGAGGAGAAAGATGGGGAGAGGGAGGACAGAGAAAGGAGGAGGAAGAGGGGAATGGGGAAATGAAGGAAGAAGAGGAGGAGTGGAGGGTTGTTAAATCCTTCCTTCTGGAAGAGGATCAAGATGGTGACATGACTTACAGTTGACTTCGATTTGAGGGAGGGAGGGCTGTGCAAGGTCACCAGCCTCACTTTCTTCTCTTGAGCATCTGGGTGCAGTGGCATGATATTCATCAGGAGGGCTGGAGATGGCCCAGGATGCAATGGGAGACTTTGGCCAATTTAGACTAAGGTGTTGTCAGATTCTCACTTTGAGTGAGATACACCCATTCAATGAATAGGCTCCTTTAAGTAGTTACTAATGGGATGGCCCCTTTTAATAAAGAAAAAATATATCAAAAACCATCAAATTGAGAGGGGAAGACCCTTAGGGTTCCTGGGTAAATGTTGGTATTTAGTATTTACATTCACTCTCTGATAGGTGGGCAGGGACCTGTTGTCCAATCTATGAGCTCCAGAGTGAATTGGGGGAGGGAGGGAAGGAAAGGAGAAGAAAGAGGAAGATGGGGAGGAAGAAGAGAAGGAGGAGAGGGGAGGAGAATGAAGAGGTGGAGAACAAAGGTGAAAAAAGGGGAAGAAGGGGGGAAAAGGAGACAGAAGTGGGAAAGGAGGGGAAGAGGATAAATAAGATAGGATTACAAAAGAAACCAACCATATTGAGTTATTAAAAAATTAAACAAATTCATGGACCTCAGGTTAAGAAATCACTTCTGACTCTTCTTGACTCCATTTAGGGTTTTCTTAGCAAAGACCCTGGAGTGCTTTGCCATTTTCTTCTCCAGCTCATTTGACAGATGAGGAAACTAAGGCAAACAGAGTTAAGTGATTTGCCCAGGGTCACACAGCTAGTAAGTGTCTGAGGCCAGATTTTAACTCAGGAAGATGAGTCTTCCTCACTCTGGCCCTATATTCTGTGTGCCTGTGCCACTTAGTTTCACTAACATTTATGCAGCATATTCTCTGTACCAGACACTGTAAAATGCTTTACAATTATCTCA
The DNA here is from genome assembly GCA_028658325.1 of Potorous gilbertii. Lineage (NCBI taxonomy): Eukaryota > Metazoa > Chordata > Mammalia > Diprotodontia > Potoroidae > Potorous > Potorous gilbertii. The sequence goes on from CM053770.1 coordinate 480,672,610, forward strand.
TTTAATCCTCCTATCAACCCTAGGAGGTAGGTGCTTTTATTATAGCAGTTGAAGAAACTGAGGCAAACAGAAGTTAAATGACTAGTATGTGTCAGAGGATGGATTTGAACTTAGGTCTTCCTGACTCCAGGCTCCAGTGCTCTATACACTGGGTCCTAAGACTAGTCAACTAGACACTTAGGGCACATTGCCTCTTCATCAGGAGAGCATAATTCATTTATCATATATTATTATGCATTATATTGTAATCATACATTATATAGTATATATTTTTATATATACATACACACATATGATTTGAGGAGGGGAATCCAGAAAGGTTTCTATAAAAGTTGGCACATCATCTGAGCCTTAAAGGGTCTAGAGCTGGGGTAGGGAACCTGGGACCTCAAGGCGAGATGAGCCCTTTTAGGTCATCACATGCGGCCTTTTGACTGAGTCCAAGTTTTATAGAACAAATTCTGAAGGGAATTTGTTCTGTGAAGTTTGGATTCTGTCAAAAGGTTACACTTGAGGATCTAGAAGACCACATGTGACCCTGAGGCCACAGGTTTCCTACATCTGGTAGGGACTAATTTTAAGAAGCAGAATTTAGGAGGGTGGGCCTTCCAGGAAACAGAAGAAGCAACCGCCAGTGTTGGTCACCTGCTTTTCCATCTTTGTGCCTGCAAGAGTATTTTTCTGGTTATCCCATCCTTGTTTCTGTTCAGCTAACACCATCCCATCTCTTTTAAAGCATAGACCAAAGTTCTCTGATGGAGATAGAAAGGCAAATAGGACATAATTTCTGCCTTCATGCTGTTCACCATCTAGTCTGTGAATATCTGAAACATCTATTTCCCTCCACAACCCCTTTATGACCTAAGTCGTCTCTGGCTATTGCTGTGACCTAAATTTTATTAAATTAAGGAAAATTAGTACATTTTGATTTATTTTTAAAAATTTATTTGTTTTGCTGCTCCTCTCCTCTCCTGTCCTCCTGCAGCTGCACAGCCATCATAGTGGAGTCTCCTGCACCATCATGGCGAACCTGAGTCCCAGTATCGTAATTGAAGATGATGAACCAGGCTATGACCTGGACTTATTTTGCATCCCTAAGCATTATGCTCAGGATTTGGAAAAAGTATTCATTCCTCATGGACTTATCATGGACAGGACTGAACGTTTGGCACGAGATGTGATGAAGGAGATGGGAGGCCACCATATTGTGGCTCTCTGTGTCCTCAAGGGTGGCTATAAATTCTTTGCTGATTTGCTGGATTATATCAAGGCACTGAACAGAAATGGTGATAAATCAATTCCTATGACAGTAGATTTTATCAGATTGAAGAGCTACTGTAACACCACAGAAAACAGAGTCCAGCAGCCATACATTGCCCACCCCACCCCGATTCCCCGCTGCCTTTCATACAACTGCCCCACTGAAAACAAGGATATGAATGTGAACCACAATCGGGCTCAAAGCTTCCTCTTTGGTTGTGAGCTCAAGGCTGACAAAGATTTTCACTTCAAGGTGGTGAATGAGCAGACCAAACACCAGCTTTCATTGAGGACAGTGAGCTTAGGCGCTAGTGCCAAGGATGAACTGCATGTTGTTGAAGCTGTGGCCCTGAATTTCAAAGGCAGCCCAACTACAGTCACCTTGGCATCATTGAAATTGTCCCTGCAGCCCATGGTTTCACTTGGTGGCTTTGAGATTATCCCACCGGTGGTTCTGCGTCTGAAATGCGGTTCTGGGCCCGTGTACGTTAGTGGTCAACATCTAGTCGCCCTAGAGGAAGAGGTAGAAGAAAATAATGTGGAACTTTTCAATCTGCCTGCCAAGCGAGGTGCCTCTGAAACTGATGACAAGATCCCACTGAAAAAGGCAAAGCTGACTGAGGAAGATGAGGAAGATGAAGAAGAGGAGGAAGAAGAGGAAGAGGAGGAAGAAGATGATGATGAAGCAGAGGATGAGGAGGAGATAGAAGAGGTGGATGAGGATGAGGTAGAGGAGGAGGAGGAAGATGAGGAAGGTGAATGTACTAATCCTCTAGAGAACAAGTCTGATCCCTCTAGTCCAGTACAGAATGGACAAACGCCTAACATGGAGGAGGAGACCACAGATTCTGAATCAGTTACCCCCAAATCAAAAAGCCAGGAGTCCTTCAACATTGAAGAAAAGATTCCCCCGAGTCCCCAAGAAGCTAGCGCTCCTGAGGATATTAAAGAAAACATTCAGAATGACCAGTCAACAGGGGACATAAAAGTTATTGGTGGAGATGATCTCTCAACTTTAACTGGAAAGAACGTCCTGATTGTTGAAGATATCATTGACACAGGTAAAACGATGCAGACTTTGCTTTCCTTGGTCAAGCAGTATAATCCAAAGATGGTAAAAGTAGCCAGCTTGCTGGTGAAAAGGACACCTCGAAGTGTAGGATACAGACCTGATTTTGTTGGATTTGAAATTCCAGACAAATTTGTCGTCGGATATGCCCTTGACTACAACGAATACTTCAGGGACTTGAACCATGTCTGTGTCATTAGTGAGACTGGCAAAGACAAGTACAAAGCATGAGATGCAACTTGGTGTACAGAGAAACTTGGAAACACTGGGGAAATCCATCAACTGCACCTCTGGACCACCAACTAAATTTGTCCAGTGTTTCAGCCCTGTGACCATCTGCTTATTAGAGTTTTTTGCATGCATTTTATCTTGTCTGTTTTATATTTTAGGAATGTCAAACAGTTGCTTCAGTACTGATTGTTGTTTCATTTGCACTACAAAACCCAAAGAGACTATCACTATCCGTGGGATGGGTTGTATTGCTTAAATTGCTGTTTTACTTATGAATGAGAAATTACTTAAACCACACCAACACTGAATTGAAATAGTTGAAGTATTGTGAATGTAATAGATGTTTAAAGAGAATATATTGACTTTTAAAATTTAAATTAAATTTTAAAAATTTAAATAATTTCATATGTTAATGAAAATGCAGAGAAGTGATCGAATATTGTTAGTTAACACCTTTTCTGTGTCAAAGAGGGAGCAGTCAATTTCAATACCTGTTCCAGTTCTGTTACAGAATCCAAGAGGTTTGATTATTTTATAACCTTATCTATCTCCTGGAATGAATTATTATTTCAAGAACTTTGGTTGTTGTTGCTAACGATAAATTAAAATGGAAGCAAAGAATTAATTTTATTGAGATAGGCAATAGAAGTAAAAGTAAAAAAAAGTTTGCGGAGCTGTCTGTCTCACTCTTACAGATTATTTCTTTTCTGTGCTCACCAGTCACAAGTAGTTTCCTTTAAAGATGAATTGACATTCTGAACATTTTACTTTTGAAAGCTATCATGCAAATTGCTTAAAATAAAGGCTGTCTCTTTAAAAAAATATTTGTTTTTAGTTTACAATATTCACGTTTACAAGCTTTTGAGTTTTAAATTTTCTCCCCCTCTGCAAGACTGTATGCAATCTGTTATAGGCTCTACATATACTTTCATATTAAGCATTTTCACATTAGTCATTTTGTAAAGACAAATTATAATCAATGGAAGGAACCACAAGAAAGAAGAAACAAAAGAAAGAGAGAGAGCAAATGGTCTGCTTCAATCTGCTTCACATATATTTCTTTCTCTGGATGTGGATAGCATTTTCCATCATGAGCCTTTGGAGTTGTCTTAGATCCTTGCATTGATGAGAAGAGCCAGGTCAATCAAAGTCAGTCATTTAATAATGTGGCTGTAACTGAGTACAATGTACTCCTGGTTCTACTCAATTCACTCAGCATCAGTTCATATAAGTCCAGATTTTTCTGAAGTCTACCTCCTCCTCTTCTTATAGCACAATGGTATTCTGTTACATTCATATATATGTTCACTTGAACGTATGTTCAATATACATTCAATTGTTCAGCCATTTCTCAATTGTTGATGGGCATTCCCTTCAGTTTCCAATTCTTTGTCACCACAAAAAGAACTGTTATAAATATTTTAGTACATTATATTTTAAATGTCTTAAATGAACAGGGATGACTGCTGTGAACTGTGGAAAAAGGGGGATGACCTTGGTTTTAGTGAGGCTTGTCCTGCTCTGCCAGGTTGGCATTGAGACAGTAGGCATATATTATGCTATTGGAAGTCTTTCTGCTTCTTAGGAACTGTCAGACTTTGCATGGTGCCAGCAAAAACCCACATTATTTAGCAAGGAAGCTAAAAAAATCTACTTGTAGCATTCCCTCTGGACTACCCCATCTTTAGTTCACAGCTTGAGTTTCCCAGCAGCTATGATTGCTTTGGCAGGTTCAAGGTACTGTGGGGGAGGGTCTATTTCTAAAATTATAGCTTACAAGCCCTAATTGATCCTACTTCAAAGAATTAGCTTGAAGTGAAGGCATTTATTGAAATGGCATAATATAAACTAGTAGAAATACAATATTCCTCTCATAAACCTGGGGAAGACACTCCTACAAATACAAAGAGTCAATGGGCATATGTATAGAGAATATAACTTGAGAGACACATGTAGGAAAGACATGGTGGCTGAGACAGTTCATGTCTATGACACGGAAGGGACAAAATACTTCTTATGTTGGTCCCAAGCTGTTCCTCCTAAGAACTGCATCCTTGCTGGGCACATCACCCAGCTGGGCTCCCCAAGCCTGCTCCATTCTGCAGCTCAATATTCTGAACCTACTTTCAGCTGAAGTGGAAGAAGCAGAGAGGGGAAGAGGGGAGGGAAGAGAAATCCTCTTCCTTCTCCGTATTGTAGTCTACAATCATCTCAGGTAAAAAGGTGAGGAGAAATTCCCTCTCAAGAGGTAGGTTCTTTTTCCATAGATGGCTCTCATCCAGACAAATTCTGACTTTTCAATTCTTATTTCTTAAGGTAACTGGGGCTCTGGCCTGATCCTTCCAGTTGATTGAGGAATTTATTCACACCTCTTAAAAGAGTAAAGAAGTATAAACACATGTTCTTTAGGCTGGCCAAGGTCTGAAAGGATCATATCTTTTAAAAGTTGCAAATGTGCCTCTCAGAGATTGAAGAACTTCTCACCCTGTTGTCTGGTTGTAGGAAAACTCCTTAACACCTCTTTTGCACCTCTTTTCACACACAAAACTAGAATGCCAAATAGAACATTCAAAGTGAGACTGAGGAAGTAGCATTTGATCTGGGTTTTGAAAGATGTGCTGGAATTTCACAGGTGGAGAAGGAGTGCTTAGCCTTGTGCTTGGCACATAGTAATGTTGACTTGACTTGTGAGAAGAGCCATTACAGGCATCTGGACCAGAGTAGGCAAAAGTATGGAAATGGACACATCAGAAATGGACACATCAGAAAGATCCATGTAACAGCTTACAGGTCATTTTGACTGGAGGTGAGCAAGGTCATCCCTCCTCCATACTTCCCAGGACCTTATTTCCCTTTTATTCTGGAGAAAGTGAAGAATCCTTATATTTTATGACATTGAAAAGGAACTCATGCAATAATTGGATTGGCATAGTGTTTTTTCCATGGTTTTGGGAATAGGGGCTGAATCTATGATTTTACCTGTTTAAATACCAAAAATAGATATGAACTAGCCAAGGTTAATCATTTTATCTTCGGCAGAGAAAAGCCATTCAGTCAAAGGGGCCCTGCCAAAAGCAAGGGAAAAAAAGCATTACCATCTGTAGTGCATTTATGATTTTTTTGGTATAATAAATTGTTTCCCCCACTAAATATGGGTTTAAATTTTATAAGTATATACTTTACTACATAAATTTTCCCACATGTCAGTGACTGAGACAAAACTGTGCCCAATTTGGTGAATTGACTTTCACATACCTAAGTTTCCACTTATTTGTTTGATCCAACCTTTGCATTTGAAAATTTGCATTTGCCCTCAGCTAGGTTCTCGACAGATTATCTGCCTGAAGAAATGTGTTGTCTATTTTCAGAGCTATTATATGGATGAAATGCTGTTTTAGAAGTTTCCCACTTTGATCCAGTCCTTTCCATTTAATGAGGTGTGAGGTTTGCAGGGATTATTTTTCAGGAAGGAGCAGGTTGAACTTCCCCTCTTTGAATCCTCCCTCCCCAACCCCTTTTCTGAAATCCATGTAAGAGATTAGAATTTCTGTTGTCATTAGATTCACCTAGAAGTCTTGCAGATTAGCAGTGGCTAATTAATCAATCACTAGCCTCTAGCTTTGAGAATCTCCTTGCCTTTGACCAAGAATATTTGCAGATTTTATCTGATCAGGAGTATTATGCTACAGTAATAATATCTAGTATGTATATTGAGCTTTTCAGGTTTGCAAAACCTTAAATTACAAATATTATTTACATATTTTACAAATATTATCTCACTTTATCTTCCCAACCATGGTAGGAGGTAAGCCCAATATATTATCTCCATGTTACAGATGAGGAAACTGAGGCAGGCAGAGGTTAAGTGACTTGCTAAGGGTCATATGACCAGTCAGTGTCCCAGGCTAGCTATGATGGCACCAGGTCCAGTGCATCCATGTTTTCTATGTACCTGACTACTTCTTAACAGTGAAAAGAATTCTGAAACTGAAATCAGATGACCAGCATTGGAATCCTAGTTCTTTCACTTTTTTCCTATCTCTGTGAACATGGGCAAATGACAACTTCTCTGGTATCAGTTTTTTTCATCTGTAAACTGAGGAGCCAGATTTGATGACTGTAAAGGTAACTTAGAGCTTCAGACCTGTGGATGCTTCCAGAGCTCCCTGTCCTTCTTACCCTTCTTTGATATCTTTTATATTGAGCACAAAGTTTATTTTCTTTTTCCCCCTCTGACATGAGCTTTACCAGAGAAAAATATGCTTTTGTAACCTTACAAGAGGAAATAAGTACTGACAGTTATAGAGCCCTTTAAAAATCTGCAAACCACTTTGCATATATTACCTTATTTGATGCTTACAGGCACCCTATTAGGATGATGCTATTGCTGTTCCCATCTTACACATGGGTAAACCGAGACTGAGGGAGGTTCAGTGAGTTACCTTGAAGCACATAGCTAAGAAATGGCTGACATAAGTTTGTCCTGATCAAGTCCAAGGCTCTAACCCCACCTCCCCCATGGCTACCATAGTATTCTGTTGGAAAAGCTCACTGACTAAACCTCCCATCTGCTTCAGGGTGTGGGACATATGGACTTGATTACACCTGTGCTCCACAGTCAGCACGAGCTTCCTATTCCGTTGTGAGGATAATTTAAGGTGTTGACTTTAATCTTTAAAGTTCTTCATTGTTGGGAAGCCTGTTACCCCAGAAATCACATCTCTCCCTATGCATCATCATGGCAATTGCAATCAGCTGCAGTTCTCATGTTAACGGTCCTGAGATGAATTGTGAGGAGTCTGAAATCAGGACACTTTCTCAAAATGATCCTCGAACTCTCCCTCTCTCAATGGGAAATGCAAAATAGGAAGCTGATGGTTTCTATCTTAAATTTCTCATCACACATGTCACATATCCCATGGGGCTTTGGTTCTATTATTACAAGCTATTGATTTACATTTTTTCTAAACTTGTGGTCCCTAGGTTTAGAATACCAAATTATTTTCAATGAATCAGATAATAACAGCCGCATACATTAGAGATGGACAACTCTGAAAATTCATCTGTTTCATATTTGTTACTGTGAGAGTTTTCTTTCTAGTAGTCTCTCAAGTTTTTCTTTGAATCTAATTTTAAATGTCTCCAGTGAAGGGAATTGCCATAATTCCTTTGGGGACTATTTCATAATCCATGATTTATGATCAAGCAATTCTTTTATATGTTCAGAAAAAGATTTGATTTCTTAATGTTATGCTGCTATTCCTTAATATATTTCCACTTCTTATAACTATGTTAAATCATTTCTCTCACTTCCTATAATCTTCACCATTCAAATATAGGATTTGTAGGTTGTGATATGCAAGAAAAATCTATGTAACGGTCTGGAAGATTTCTACAAAGGCAGGCCATTATGCAGAGGTTTTGGATCTAGAGTGGAAGAGGTCTTTCATTTCAGTTCAAGACCCATTTCATAGATGAAGAAACTGTAACCCAAGAAGGTTAAGTGGATAGAGTTCTGAGTCTGTGGTCAGGAAGATCTTTTAGTGAGGCGACCCTGGGCAAGTCACTTAACCACCAACTGCCTCAGACATTTCTGCTGTAAAATGAAGTCAAGCTATTCACCACTTTTCATCTTTCCTGACTCAGAAAACAGGTAATTCAAGGTGGTTCCTGAGCAAATAACTGGGGTATTATTAGAATTAGAAGGGGCATTATAGATAGTTAAGCATCACAATGGACAGACAGAATGTGGGACTTGGAGTCAGGAGACCTCAAATTTAAATCTTGCCTCAGCTCTTTAGTAGCTGTGTGACCCTGATCCCTCTTGGGATTGGTTTCCTCATCTGTAAAATGATACCACTAACATCTACTTCATAGGTTGCTATGTAAAACACATGAGATTATATGTGTGTGTGCATGTATATGTATGTATATATAAAGTTTGAGATAATATATCCATATACACTCACACATATATGTATATGTGTGTACGTATATGTTTGTATACATGTATATACATGTATGTATGTATATGTGTGTATGTATGTGTGTATATGTATAGATATACAAATATATGCATATGTACCTTGAAGCACCATATAAATGCTAGTTACTAATATTGTTATGGACCATCTAGTCCAAGCCTTTACCTGAGAATGAAGAATGAATCACTAAGTGGAGATCATTTAAATCTCCATTTGAATATGTCTAGTGCTGGGAAATTCACTGCTTCTTAAGACAAATCATTCCATTTTGGGACAACTCCAGTGGGAATGAATGTTTCATATCAACAGGGAACTCATCTCTATGTGAGCAACTTCTTTCATCTTATAATAGTTAAAATTGGTTTGGAATACCAGGTCAAAATAAAGGGGCTGTCCATTCTAGTTTGCAAGTCAATTCATCTCTTCCATTAATATTTTCCTTTTGTTCCCCCTACTCCTCCTTCTAATCCATAAGCAACTCTCAGGGACTGAGAGACCCCAAATGTTGCCCTTCAGATGCAATATCTTGAAGTGAAAGAAGAGGGATCATTCATTTGTAATACTTCATGGGAAGCTCAGGCTAGCCTGGTCTTTGTTGTTGCTGCTGATATCTTTCAAATCCATATCTTATTTATTTAAGAGAGGCATCACAATGCAATGGGAAGAATAGTGGCTAGAGTGCTGGGCCTGGAGCCAGGAAGACCTAAGTTCAAATTCAGGCTTAGACATTTACAAGCTGTGTGACCTTTGGTAAGTTGCTTCACCCTGTTTAGCTCAATTTCTTCATCTATCAAATGATTTGGAGAAGGAAATGGCAAACCACTCTAGTACCTGTGCCAAGAAAACTCCAAACGGGGTCACAAAGAGTCTGATATGACTGAATCAGCTGAACAAGAAAAGAAAAAGTAACAACTGAGGAAAAAACAAAAGCAAGGAAGATAGTCTCTACCCTCAAGGTGCTTATATTTTAATTGGGGAAGGCACAAGAGAAAAAGGGAAGCTAAAGGGTAAGGGGTATAAGTTAGGCAATATGATTTTGAAATGGCAAAAAAGGGATGCGGAGGCTTGATAAGACCAAAGCTCATCCATCAGGACCAGTAGTCCTAGGCATAGTCAAGTGAGATGGGAAGGTTGGAGTTTAGGAAGCAAGATTTGGACATGTCCAGGCAGTAACATGATGGCTAGTTCTGGGTAAGATAAAGAGAAGCTTGACCAATCTTTGCCAGGGGCAGAGTTCACGTCACAGCAGCAAGGGGTTAAGGGAGTCTATCCAGATTGTATTGCAAATATTCTGTACATTTTACAGATGAGAAAACTGAGGCCATGAAAGATGATCTAAACTGCCCATAAATTATCTTATCTTAGATTTATATGCAAGACCAATGACTCTGAGTCTAGTGATCTTTGCTTTGTGACCTACTGACTTCCTATCTTCTTCAAAAATCAAGCCCAATTAGAATGTGACCTATTTTCCACTCTGTCTTCATAGAGTACTTTATCTGGATCTCTCCTTGATCTCTATGGTTGTGTATCCCAGACCTTCATTACTAGATTTTAAACTACATGATGATAAGGATTATAACATTTTCTTCTTTGCATCTGGAGCATGCCTTTATAGGCATCAGTACTTATTTAGTTGTTGACTTAAATTGAAGTTTGTTGACAAACATTTGTCATCTTTTGAGGTTTTATAGTAAATCAACAAGCATTTCCTTAAGGTTCTCCTATGTGCCAGGTGCCATGTAAGATTCTGGAGATACAAGTACAAAAGGGAGATGTGTCTCTCCTTTCAAAGAACTTAACATTGTACATTCCGTTAAATTATAAGCTCCTTGAGGCAGGAACTTTTTTTTTGCCACTTTTTGCATCACCAGTGCTTAGCATGGAGCCTGAGTCATGGTAAGTGCTTAATAAATGTTTATTGTTTATTGATCCTGTTGGATTGACCAGGGGTGGGGGAGATAAAGCATGTTCACAGATAAATGAATATATATATATATATATATATTTACGTGTGTATATAAACACATATATAAATATAGATACAGATACATAGATACATATATAGGCACACAAATATATAGGTTCACATAACACAGATATATATGTAGATATACATACAAAGATAACATAATACATATATGCATATATATACACATATATATTTATGTAAACTGCTAAATGATCTGGGTAGGAGGGAAGTATTGATAATTTGGAGAATCAGGAATTGTCTCTAGAAAGAAGGTGGCATTTGAATTCAACACTAATGGAAATGAAGGGTTCAAGAGGCAGACGTAAGGAGGGAGATCATTTCAGACATGGGAGACAGCTTTTGCAAAATCATGGAGATGGGGTTTGGAATGCCTTGTACTTGAAACAGTAGGTATGCCAGTTTTGCTGGCATAAGCAAGAAGGACTGATTCAAGATTAGCCTGGGAAGACAGAGTGGTGTCAAGCTGTGAACAGCCTCACATACCAAATGGATGATTCTGTATTATCCTAGGGAGCAATAAACTTGACTCTGAGGATATTCCTAAAATAAAGAATCATTCTAACAAGTGAAGGGCACTCATTTTATTTGTTCTTTCTCATTGTGACTAGATGGGGTTTTGGGACAAGGGGAATAGTCTTTCTTCTCCAGCCTTGCCCTAATCATAGTACTCTATGATTAATCACAGTCCCCACAGTACAATGCAAAGTGTGTTGTCATTGTTGTCCAGACTTTGTTCTTGAAAAGGACCCATGACATCAATAGAATGATGTCTTGACTTGAAAGTGAATTGGATTTGAGTGAGACAGAGCTGTGCAAAGTCATCAGCCTCATTCTCTCCTCTAGACTCATCGGAGTACTATATTTATGTCAGAAGTCTTGGGTTTCAAATCCCACCTTCAGATCTCAGTTTCTACAACTGGAAAATGAGGAGGGTTGGACTAGATGGCCTCTATAGTCCCTTTCAGTTTTAGATCCTAACTTCTTAAGGAAACAGATTTGATACCAATCTTTCAAAACTTCCTGTCTTCCTGGAGGCATTTAAAAATAAAAATGAAGAGTGGTATAAGGAAGCATTCCAAAGAAACATTCACAATCAGATCACTGATGCATGAGAAGGAGTTGATGACAAGAACCACAAATCCAGAAATAAAATTATTCCAACAACCTTACAAAAGCCATTCATCAGAATTACCAGCAGCGCTGCTGCTAACCTTAGCACTGAAGACACTCAACTTCCTTGGCTTCCCTTCATTCTTCCACTATTTCCTTTATGGAAGCCAAGGATCCCTTACCTGCCTACCAAAATAATGACCCCATGGACTCTGATACTTCATTTCTCCAAAATACCATTCCAGTTTTGCCTTAGCTTTGCTTTGTCTCCACATTTATGTGTCATTTTTGCTTTTATGCATGGAAATGCCTTCTGTATGTTCCTTTAGGTCTTCTCACTTGGGGCATTGGATGACCTGTAATTTCTAGCATTCTATTTGTGTGTGTGTGTGTGTGTGTGTGTGTGTGTGTGTTTGCAATAAAGTTAAACAATTTTTCCCTCATCCACATTTTAAAAGTGTTATGATTTGTCTTGAGTAATGCCATTCATTCCACCTGAGCCAACTACCTTATTGCTTTTAAGTCAAGCCAGTTTTTCCCTGCTATACTTTGGGGTAATAACCATTACCAATTCATCCATTAAGCATAGTCCTCATTTTATGGAAGTTATTTTTATTGAAGTTATTTGGAGCTTAGGTTACTCGCATTCATGTTCCTAATACATTCTCCCCCTTTTATTCTGGTCGAAATTTGAATCCTTCTTAAGCTAATATCTTTGTTTCCAAATCTGTCCTTAATAAGAGCTCCTTTACTTGACATTGCCTCCCCAATCAGTGGAACATAGACTCATGCAGGATCCCAGAACCTCATCAGAGAAATAGGAGGAGCTTTGTGAGATCAACTTGACCCAAAGGATGGCATCTTAATTGTTTGAGACAATACTTTGAAATTTCTAGGGACAAAAAACCCCAACCAACTAACCAATCAATCAAATAAACAAAAACTCATTTCATACATCTTGATAGTGACAACAACTATTTGAATAAGAAAATAATTGCATGGATCTATGACTTATTTCATTCAGGTACTACCTTTACCTACCTAGATTATAACCCCTCTCTATTACATGAGTATTCTCTTTGCTGAGAAATTCCACACTCAGTTGTTAACAACCTCCTACTCTACTCTCTATTAATTGGGTCGCCTTGGACAAATTATTTTGCCTCTTAAAGTTTCTGTTTTTTCATCTGTAAAATTAGTGGGTTGGACTAGATTTCTTTTAGCTCCCAAGTAAAGGATTATATTAATAATTTGTTGTTATTTAAAAGCTTTTTCCAATCTGGTCCCAACCTAACTTTCCATCTTTAATGTACATTAGTCTTTTCCAGATATTCCATGAAATATAGACACTATTATGAACATTAAAGTGAGACTCCATACCAGAAAGACCTTAAGGAGCTAGAATCCTAAGGAAGAACTAAAGAAAAGGCAGTGTTGTCCATTTTACTAATCTAGGAAGAAAAAGAAAATTAATGCAGGTCAAAAAGACAACGGAAGAATTCTCCAGCAAAGAAACTGGATAAATCTCTTCAATATGGATACAAACAGTACAATCAAAGACATTTTTATCCACCACATGAGGATACCAATCACATATGTGGAGTATAGGAAGTGTGCTAGCTGAAGGTCACATGTTAATAGACAACAAAGAATCTATACTGGAGAAGCCATTCAGACACATTTACTATGAGAACTGCCTTCAATATAAAACACAAATTCTATCTAATGGAGCCACGCCCTGGGTTGGCTTTTTCCTTCTTGTGTGTGGGGCCCTGCATCACCCATGGGAAATGAACAATGCATTTAGAATTACAGGCGAAGAAGGGCCTGGGAGGAGGAAACAGATGGAATTGACTGCTTGGAGAATATTAACACTGCTGTCTTCTTATGGCAGTGCTAAGGAGACACCTACTGTGGTGGAAAAGAATACGGCATTTGAACTCAACAGACTGGAAATCAAAACCTAACTCTGCTAGTGTGAGCCTGGGCAAATACTTTGCCTCTTTGGGTCTCTAGTCCCACTTTTGGAAAATGGGTGTGTTGAATTAGATCAGTGTATCCAACTCATAGGGAAGTGGGGCCACTAACCCATGTGTAATGATCTCTGTGGATTCCAAATTGATACAGTTTTTAGATGTAATATTATATTTAATTATATTTTTCCTGTTAAATGTTTCCCAATTTCATTTTAATCTGACTCGGGCCTATATGTATATGCATATATATGTATGTATGTATATGTGTATGTATATGTATATGTGTATATATGTATACACACATATATATATTCCTCTGGATTAGAACATTTTTCAAAGGTCCTTTTAAACTCCCAACCCTCTAACCCTGGGGTAAGTAGACACAGAAAACAAACACTATCTAAGAAAGGCAAGGGGTTGGACGTTAAAGTGATTGAAGAGTATAGATTTCTGTGTAAAGCAGATGGAAATTTTGGCCAAGTAGGAGAAAATTATTTTTGTTTAACCTAGAACCATTTAATTACCATTCTTATTTTTGCTGCCTTTGGCATTCAAATGCAGATGTGACTGGACAACCTCTAAAATTCCTTTCAAAACTCAGAGATCTTGTAATTCTGAGTCAAACACAGGTTTTCAGGAGCATCACAGAATTCAATTTCGTATCTAACTCTCTTTAATTGAAAAATATATGACTTCTCTCCCTCTAATCTAACTGTGTCATCTAATACCAATTTAAATACTGATGTGGAATAATCTGTTCTCTTAGAAAATCAGTCATTTTTGTGTTTGTTAAACAATTTCATTTTAAACCAGAAAGAATGAATTTAAAAGGTCTTCTATTTCTAATACTTGCTTCATTTTGCAACTGTGTTCCTTTTTCACATGAAGAGGTACAAGACCCATGAATTCTTTGAACCCACATTCCTTTCCCTCTTGGTTCATCTGTCCCTGGAGACCACAGACTTCTTGAGAAGATGGCATGTGCTTTCAATGGTCTTACATTGACTGCTTCAGGATCAAACTGAGATAAATATGTCTTCTGAATTCTTGAAGTTCAGTGCAAATCCTAAGCTCAGAATGTTGTGGTTCTCAAATCAAAAGCTAATTCACCGCCCCTTCCTGCTCACCCCATTCCGTATCATCATTGAGAGCCTGATTAAAGCCAGAACTGATGACCGCAATGAGCAAAGTCTTCTCTTGTGGCTTTATGGAGAAACCCAGTCGCTGTCTTAAGAGAAAAGTGAAACAATGGTCCCTGTTTCATTTTTTTGCCTCCATACATGACAAATGAGAATATAAGAATAACGATGATGAAAATCACAATAATAGCATTTAGATTGGGCTTTAAGGTTGGCAAGGCACTTGACGTATCTCATTGGATCCTCTCAACCACAGGCTTATGATTAGTTAGAGGTGGACCACAGAGGCTCTGTAATCCAACCACATCCTTTTGTTGACGTTGAAGGTGAGGTCCAGGGACTTTATGTAGATAGACAGAAGGGCAGGGATTTGAACCTAGGTGCTTCAGCCCTTGAATGATATTAATATTAAACTCCCTCTCATTCCTGTTCTCTTCCATTCCTCCTATGACCTGCAGTTCAGGATATCAACATCAGGCCCCATAAGAATCTTCCAGAAAATTCAGTTAAAAGAATGATGCCAATGACGAATCCCACAAGGGTAAAAGTCCTAGATTACACACTGTGAATGAACTGCACATACAGTCACTGCTGCCCAGGTTCTCACTTGTCACTAGATCACAGCCCTTTTTATCAGAGTCTCTGAGGGAACTCCTTCTCAGTAGACAGTTCTTCATCAGAACCCTCACTAGAGTCACCAGTTGGCAGGGATTCAGGTGGGAGAGGGAGGGGAATGAGAAGAGATAACTTTGTTCTTGCTGCCAAGGCAAAGGAAGACATTTCTGGCGCTCTAAATTTGAACTTGGAACTTAGGTTTCTTTCAAAGCAATGTTACACATACGAAGGCGAATGTGACCACAGCAGGGGTCGAGACTTTCATTTGATGCTAAGGGAAGGTGACTGAGTATCAATGTGTTGAGTGACTTTTCCCTGCTCTGGGGTCAAGCTCCTCCAGGTCACTTCTCCTGCGTGTGTGAGTTGCAGCTGACTTCCTTTCAGCCTTAAATAGTGTGACCATCACCAATTGAGCATGTGTGGTACGAATGACTTTGTCCTTATATCTCTTAGAAATGCCCTTTCAGCACCTTTTGGATATCTGCCTGAACTTGGGTTATGAGAGTGCTAATAGTAAATCACAATTTATTACAAGACTGTAGTCCCAACTCTCAAAAGTTTTTAATCTTTTCCCCATTTTTTTGCACAATTCTGATGGATTAATTGCTTACATATGAAGTACATTTACTAAATTAGAGTTTAAATGAACAGCAATAGTAATTTATACCATTTATACATTGCCTCAGCATTTGCAAAAGTGCTTTATAAATATTTTATTTAATTCTCACACTCATCCTTGGTGGTACTATAATCATCTATATTTTAGATGAGGATATTGAAATAGACTGAGCTTCAGTAACTTGCCCAGGGTCACACAGTTATTATGTGTCTGAGATTTAATAGACTCTCTCATTGGAGGAGAGAGTTTCTTAAATCAGGGTTTGGGCACAGGCCACCCTGACTCCAGGAAGCAACACTCTATTCACTGCCCTGCTTCACTCTTCCATTATAAAAAGTCTCAAAGATAGAAAAGTGGGTGAGATGATAGCACCACTATTAAGTTAAATGGCAAGTTAAGTGACTTGCCTAGAATTACATAGTAAGTATATAGGGCTGGATTTGAACTCATCTCACTAAATACAGGTCCAATACTCTACCCACTGTGCCATCTAGTTAGCTAGTAGGTGAGGCAGAAGAGAAAGGTGCCCTGGGACTTGATTGGCAGTACTGCTATCCTTGGGATAAGGTAGGAAAGGAAGAAAAGTCTTTGAGATGATGCTGTTTGTACTCTCTAGAATTCTCAGCCTAAGACAAAGCTCAGATTGACTCAACTCTAGTCCATTAATTCATTCAACAAACATTAAGTGCTTACTATGTGCCAGGCACTGTGCTAAATGCTGGGGATACACAAAGAGGCAAAGGACAATCCCTGACCTCAAAGAGCTTACAGTCTCATGGGGAGACAACATACAAACAAATATATACAACTCCAGCCACATACTAGATAAATAGGAGATAATTAAAAAGGGAAGTCACTGGAATTAAGAGAGGTTAAGGAAGGTTTCCTATAGAAAGTGGGATTTTATCTGGGACTTAAAAGAAGCCAAGGAGGTCAGTCACTTAGGTCTTTGTAGAGAACCATGAAAGGAATGGGAGGAACTGGAAAAATCTACACATTTCGTATTGGTCTGATTGTATTATTGAACCAAGCTGATCTGGGTTCAAGTCTTAACCTCTGACATATATTGGTTATATTACCCTGGGCAAATTCCTTGGCTTTTCAGTTTCCTAAGCAGCTTTCCAGTGCTATATACTGCAAAGAAGGTGCTTCCCTCTCACTGAAAGAGTTTTCTCAACCAGGAGCTTCTTATAGCAATAAAGTCACAGGGCCAGTGCTATCCCTGTTCCTTATTTTTTTTTGGCAAAAGTTATATTAGATGAGAAGAGAAATAATATATTTTAATTTCAGGTAGGAGTCAGTAATATGCTTTAGGATCATTACAATATACTAGAAGAGATGGGGACTGAGAATTCAGACAAGATGAGGTCTTATTGGTATTCTTCAATTTCTGCCTATATATATATATGTATATATGTTTGTTTATGTAAGTATTATGTGTATGCTGGAATGTGTAAATATATGTAGTTACATATGTTTATATGCAGGTATATATTATATATGTTATATTATGTGTGTTTATGTGTATCTATACATATATAGACATACAGAGACATATGTATATATTTATGTATGTGTCCTTTGTCCGACTTTTGTGATCCTGTAACACCTTTAGTCTGAGCTTGGGTTTTCCACTCATGCCTCTCTCCTGCCTCTCAATGTTTTCCCCTTGAATCTCCTAAGTTATCACAAACCAGAAATACT
The DNA here is from genome assembly GCA_028658325.1 of Potorous gilbertii. Taxonomy (NCBI): domain Eukaryota; kingdom Metazoa; phylum Chordata; class Mammalia; order Diprotodontia; family Potoroidae; genus Potorous; species Potorous gilbertii. The sequence continues at coordinate 480,690,310 of CM053770.1, forward strand.
CTGTTTCAAGTAATATGTATTACTCCAAGTTAAATAAAATCATTTGGATTTTAATGTTCCATTTTCCTTTTAATATTCAAAGAATTCGCAGCTTTGTTAGGTTATTTTCAACTTCTAAGCTCATATTTATTGTATTTCTTTAGCTTATGGAGGAATGTTGCAGGGGGAGAAGGCCCCAGGAGATGAGTGAATTTCAGCTATTTCAGGAGGAAGAATCTTGAATTTTGAGTACAAATACCTGCATTTAAATCTTGTTTCTGTCACCTGCTGGCTGGCAAGTCACTTAATCTTTCTGAAATTAGCTTCTCCCTTCCATAGAATGAGGATCAAAACATCTATTTACTTCAAAAGGTTGGTGAGATGATCAATCAAAGTAAAGATTCTGAAGTCCTTCGTTAATTACAAATTGCTATTAACAGCATCACGGCAGAGTCGGATCTGGAGTCAGGGAGAGTTGTGTCCAAGGCTTGACTCTGAAACATAGCACTGTATGATCTTAGACAAGTCATTGAACTCACTGTTTTTAGGTAATTCTCAAAGTTGCAGGACAGTTGTGGATCTGTGATAGTAGAGGGACTTTCCTCACTGGACTCTCCCTATACGCAGGAAACCATGGGTCCAAATGGTCTGGAGTGGGGTTAGGGGGTGATGTGCAGAGAAAATCTTTAAAACACTTTTTGTAGCCATGGTGTAGTTTTCCATGGCCTTTCGTTATACTCATATTGGGACTTAGAATGTTTCACTCTCTCCTCCTCTTTTCAGATCAATTCTACTCACATTCAGTGCCATCTTTCTCTGGCTTCATAGATAACATGGAACACTTCATTAGTCTCTAATTGTTTTGTGAATATTAGATGTCTTTCTTTAATGAGATCATAAGCCTCTCAAGGAAAGGAAATCATATAATCAAACATTCTTAGTAGAGTCCTCAGAGGCAAATTAATGCAATCTGTATCTGATCAAGCATCTTTTTTGCAAAATTCCTGATGTCACCCTTGCCAACCTCTTTTGAAGACCTCTGGTAATAGAAAACCCAAAACACCCAAGGGATTCCATGCCATTTTTATACAGCTGTAATTGTTAGGAGACACTTTTGGAAATCTCTAAATTTGAGGAAGATTTTCCTTACATTAAACCCAAATTGACTTGCCTAAGACTTCCACCCACCAGAGCCATGCAGAGGAGACCACATTGCTCTTCAAATACTTGAAAAGACTGTGGTTTATTCTTCTTTTGTATTGTCCAGAGCTCCTCACGCAGTTCCTAGAACATAACTAAGACTTAATAACATTTTTGGCATATTTTTTTGATAGAGAAGTAGGAAGGAAATGAAAGAAGAAGACACATTTTCCTCCCACTCTATAAAGTGGCATAGTGGGGGGAGGAGAGAGAGAGAGAGTGAGAGTGAGAGTGAGAGAGAGAGAGAGAGAGAGAGAGAGAGAGAGAGACCGAGAGACTCCTTAATCTTTTGGTGATCTAGGCAATTGTCCAAGATGAGAAGTAGCAGAGAAACTATCCACCTGCGTGGTGGAGAGTGTTTCCTCACCTGAGAGTTTCTTATGCCAGTGAGATCCCAGGTCCATTCCCTAATACCAGAGGGTTTATTTTCATGGACCTACATTTAATTCTTTGACTTCTACATAGTAGATGCATATTTGTTGACTTAATCACACAATCATATTCATCTTGCTTTCCATGTGCCTGATAATAATTTATTAAGTACTTAATAAATACTCTCTTATTCCTTTGTTCTCTCCATCCTTTTATCTATCATTGATCTATCATTTACCAACCTATCATTTATCTATCTATCTATCTAATCTGTCTGTCTATCTCTAACATGGTTCTTATGGGGTGACACTTTCTGAGATGTATTTTCATCTAGTCCCCAGGCCAACTGAATACCTATGATCATTTCACTCTTGTGATCTTTTTACAATTCTCTTCCCCTATGCTCTTTCTAAATTTCTTATTTTGCCTAGACTAGATTAGAGTGGAAGCAGCCAGGTGGCTCATTGCAAAGAGTTCTGGGCCTGGACTCAGGAATGCCTGAGTTCAAATTCGACCTCAGACACTAGCAGTGTGGCACTGGGCAAGTAAACTCAGCCTTGTTTGTCTTAATTCAGTAGAGAAGGAAATGGCAAACCACTCCACTATCTTTGCCAAGAAAACTCCATTGGCAATATTGATGTGCTATGTGGTCCATGGGGTCAGAAAGAGTCCGACATGGCTAAACAATAACAGCAAAGATCAGAGAAGTTTTGTGTCCAGACCTCTTGTTCACATACTTACAAACCATTAAGGTTTCTTCCATAGTGTCCCTATTTTTATCCACTTGGCTCACTTTGCACCATCTATCTACCATAATGGAGTTTCACCACCTTGTAATCACTGGTCATTTAAAAATCTCATTGCTTAATCCTTCTGCTGGATCCAGAATGTATTTAAGTTGACAAACTTGTAATCTCTATTACACCCTGTATCTAGAACTTTCTGTGCCATGCCATCCCGATTCTCTTTCCTGCAACAAGAATTCCAAGGCTGAACAAACCCCTCAGCAGATGAGAGCCACCAATCAGCTGTAAAGGATAACTCATTCTGATGTGGTGTTGACAAGGAAGGGAGGGCTGAGTGATGCATGTGCCCTCACAGCAGGTGGTGGCATGAATCCAAGAAGGATTTGTGCAGGCTAGGACAACAGCACATGCCTTACTTAGAAATTTTTCCCCCTTTAGTTACTATGACAAGCCCCAGAGAAAAGGGGAGAACCCAGCCAGAAAAATCCTCAGGAGATAAGTTACCAGCCTTAATACCACTAAGTGGTTGACCATGGTTCTAAAATATTTATTAGTATGTGGGTGGTGGCTATGAGTGGGTATATATAAGTATGTGTGTATATACATACATGTATACACATGCACATATAAATATACAAAAGCACACATGCATACATAAAGCATATAATACATATACAAGATACTTTCTATACAACTTCATATATACATATACAACATAAATATACACACATATATCCACACAAACACAGACACATATAGATACATACATACATGCACACAGAGAGATATGTAGAGAGTAACTTTACTGGATATTTAAAAGAGGCTTCCCTCACTGGTCTTAATTTTCTATCATTAACTATTGTTTTCACTTAAAGCATTGAAACCCCCAGTAGTATCCAAACACCCCTAACTAGAAAACTTCCTTAATAAAGGACCATAGGAAAGTAATTTAAGCAATTTCTCCCACCCTCAATTTCCTCAGTGAGAATGGCAACAACTTTTCTTTTGCTATTTCACATATTATAGGGAAATGGTTTTGTAAACATGGTAGTCCTATATAGATATGAAGTATTATCACCTAATAAGTCATAATTATGAAGATAATGGAAGACTTTTTTGTTTGCCAAGTATACTGAAAAGTTATAGCCTCTTTAAAATACAGTAACTCTCACTGAGATCAAAAGCATATGGATTTACATCGCCCATGCCAAATGCCGGGTCAAAATGAGGGCAGAGTAATAGGAGCTTTATCCCATATAGGCTAATTGAGAGAATAAATACATATCTTTTATCATAAAACTATATATATATATATATACATACATATATATATGTATATATATACATATATATATGTATGTATATATATATATATTATATATATATATATATACATATATATATATATATATATATATATACACAGAGAGAGAGAGAGAGAGAGGAAGACATATAGAGACAGACACACAATGTATTCCAGAAAATCAAAATTATATAGCTATGAGAGACAACCTGAGACAAGCAAAGTCTTGGAGTTAGGAAGACCTGGGTTCATGTTTTATCTCTCACATGGAGTGACAATGAAAAATTACATAAACTTTTAGTACCCTAGACAACTCTCTAAGGCTATAGAAGACAGAGAAATCACCCATCTTCATTGGTGGGAGGGATTTCCACACCCAGAGTTCTTTGTACTGATGAAATCACAGACCTGGACCAAACTGAAATGATGGTATTAAGTGCTAGGGAGAGTATAAACAGAGGTCATTATTGCTTATTAATTCCATAGTATGAATTATTTTTCAGACTGATTTTAGTTAGGTGGTTCGTTGGATAGAACTCTAGACCTCTGCCTCAGACACTTACTAGCTGTGTGACCCTGGGCAAGCCATTTAACCTGGTTACCTTAATTCCCTGGGAAAGGAAATGGAAGTGTCTTTGCCAAGAAAACCCCATGGACAATACTGGTGTGCTATGGTCCATGGGGTCATGAAGAGTTGGACATGACAGAACAAAAACAGGACCCAGAGGGAAGGAGCATATAGGATAAATTAACAATAGTTTTCATATTCATAGTGCTTTAAGATTTACAAAAAAAAAACCCCATTTTTTCTCCCAACAACTTCCTAACAACCCTGTGGGGGATGTAGATAGGACCAACATAATTATTACTATTTCACTGATGAGGAAACTGAATCCTCAGGTGACTTTGCCAAGGTCATGCAACTACTAAGTGTGAAAGCTGGGATTTGAATTCAATTCTCTCCAGACTTAAATTTCAGTCCGTTCCATTGTGCAATGCATATGGGGTTTGTAGAGTAGGGGAGAGGTCGGTAAACAGGCCAAACATACTCAAAAGTAAGAAGTTAGGGAACAGAAAGCAGCTTGAGAGGACAGAGTATAGAAATAAATTTCTGGGGAGGGGAAAAGTGAATTACTTTGGGTGCATGATGGTAACTTGGCTTATTTTGCCATTTTGGAAGACTGACTTCAGGTACCTAGCTGTGATGGAGATGCCATTCTCCTGAGTTTAGGGAAGCCTGTGCTTGCATGTCCACTCTGTTTATATTCTTGCCTTTTTTTGTTGGTCAGGCTTGGCAATTTAGCTTTCCACATCAGGAAAGAAGGAAGGACACCCTGGGGCTGTTTATCACACCCTGAAGAACACATTAGTGGAATTTTAAACAGCAAGCCAGAATATTTAGGAGCAACATCTGGAGGTCCCGTGCATGTCTGGGAAAGAGTGCATGAGTCAACATGAATGGGGCAGAGAAAGAGGGAGCGAGTGTGCTCACTGAGAGATTCTGCAGCGTGACCTCAGCCAGGGAGCCTGCTGTGCTGCGACTTGATGCCCCGCACAGGTGTAGACCAAACTCAAGGCCTAAATCACACTCAAAATATTACCACATGTTCCCACACAGAGACTAAATGAGGAGCGAGCTCCTTGAAGCAGAAGAAAGAGAAGGGTGGAGGCAGGGAGGGCAAAGCAGAAAGAGTATGCCAATACAAAAAACTCATTACAGAGGAATCGTGTAGCTTCCCAAAAAGGAAAAAGGAGGGAAACATTAGGGCCATCACATGTTTTGTGCCAATAGCCCAAGCCGCATGAATTTCATATAGTCTCTACCAAGCTGGAGGGCACTAAGGGACTGGGTGCTTTGTGATTGTAAGGAAGGTCTGCTATCCTGATGCTCTGAATATTGGTGTTTATTTAATCTATGCTTCATGTGGTGGTTCTGGTACAATGTGTGCAGAGGGACCTGATTAAAAGCCTTTAATTATAGAATTATGTGCTATTGGCAGAATTGGAAATGACTGACAATCTAGGGGAGCAAGGGGAAGGGAAGTATCCTAGTATCGTATCATAGGAATAAGGGCTTCTTGAGTTTTGCTTTTTTTAGGGATCATGACAGTGGGTGAAAGATTGCATCAACGTGTATGTAGTGACTTAAAAAAAAAGAAATTTATTAGAACAGTAAGGAAAATGGCTTGCTATGGGAAGCTTCTGTGCAAGTGATATGTCTGAGATACTCACAATCATCTAGGTCAACCTGACTTTACAGATAAGAACCTGAATCTAGGACTGCTTAAAAAACTCATCCAAGGTCAGAGTTAGTTAGTAATAGTACTTTTTGCTTCCTAGTCTTTAAAAAAATCATACCTTGGCTTTGGGATCCAAGTGGGATAAATTGGTCTTTTATTTTCTAAACGGTCAATTTGAGGACCAAGGGACAGGCAGGGAGGGGTAGAAGAGGAAGATAAAAGACAGCCAGGACTTCTCCAATATCTACCTCTTCTACTCTATACTGACCCCCCTGGGTTGTGGCATTTGAGGGGAAAGGCATCAGAAAATCTTAAATCCCTTCAGCTTTAAATATCCTTTTCACCTCAAATGGCTTAGAATTCAAATGAATGGTTGGAGCCTGCTCCTTCTCAGGGGACTCATATCTCTTCCCCACAAGTTGTTGTCAATGGCCTACACCAACTAGGGTTTATGTTGTTGCTTCTCAGAAGATTGTCTTTGGATCATGGAGATCTTTCCTGTTTATCTGTGGCAGAAGATCTCTTTCAGAAGCAGTTCAGCATAAAAATGGTAGCTCAGGTTTAGTGCCTCAAAGTTTTTAAAGAGCTTTATAGATGTGGCTTCATTTTATCCCTTCAACAACTCCATGAATTAACTGCTATGATCACCCCTCTATTAGAAATGAGGAAACTGAGACTCATAGAAGTAGTGACACTCAGGTTCATATGATGGGCACTGATGGAATTTGAACCCAGCTCTTATAGATGACAAGTGCAATATTTTCTCTGCTATGCCATCCTGTGCCTTAGACATCAGATATTCCCATGATGTTGTTTACTAGAAGTTTGGAGAAAAGATTAGCAACCGGTCATGTTCTTCTATAAATTATGTAAAGGATGACCAATAAAACTATGTTCTGTAGGGTCTTTCAAATATCTGAGGTTTCTTTTCGTTGAGATTCAACAATGTAGTCATAGGACAATGCATTTAGAACTGGGAGAGACCATGGCAGATGAAGCATAGTAAGTTTCAAGGACTTACCCATTATTACACAACTGGTAAATGGCATAGGCAGGATTGGCACTCAGATCTTGACTCTAAAGGCAACACTATGCCAAATGAGACAAAATAATTTCCAGCTCTCTGATTATACCTGTTCATAACTGACAAATTCATGCCAAAGATATCTTCTTTTGGGGTATACCACTTGGAAGAAAAGTCATTTTCATTTGACCAACACAGGACTTTTGGTGATTTGTTAAGGGAGCTATTAATACTTAAGACACCTTATACTTTCTCCTGAGAATTTTGCTCTCTCTTTCTCTCTCTCTCTCTCTCAGGGTTAAGTGATATGCTTAGGATCACAGAACTGTTAAGTGCCAAGTGTGTGAGATCAGATTTGAACTCAGGTCCTCCTGACTCTAGGGTTGGTTCTCTATCCACTGCACCTCTCTATCCACTGCACCACCTAGCTGCCCCATGCCTCTCATTTTTGAGGATACTTGATTGGATGGCTGTGCCTTGTGGGAAATCTATACCTAGGATAAAAGGTGCCCAAGTGAGGCATGGGAAGGAAGAATGAGTTTATAGGATCCACTGCCATCATGCAAATGCAGAGCCCATGTTAAGAGTCATGGATAGAGACAGAATGACAATGGGGTTGGTAGTGATCACCTGCCACTCATTGGCCCCCGCTACAACAGATTTCTTGAAGTTCCCTAAGAACATGTGTTTGTCTGTGACCACAGAGGCTGCCAACTGCAACAAGGTAATTCTCTACTCAAATTGGGCATGAGCCCTCTCTCCCCACTAGGGTTTTAGAATAAGTAGCATCGAATGCCCCTCAAAAAGGAGAGGAAATGATGCAATGAATCTGTAGAGACAGCACTGGCCGTCCAGTCAGAGGATGTGGATTCAGATTTTCCCTCTGATGCTTCCTACTTTTGTGAACTTCTCTAAATCACTTCAGTTTCTCCATCTGTAAAATGGGGGAATTTGACTCAATGATCTCTAAGAGCCTTTCTTTAAAGCTATGCCTGTGGTCCTTGCTGCAGTATTCAAAAGAGAAAAAATTAGCATCCCACCACATTTAGGATGATCTGGCTAAAAATTTCACAGTTGAGAGAATATGGAATTCTTCAGGAAGTAATATACCTCTTTCACTCATTGAGATTCTAAGTCTCTGAAACTCCAATGGTTGGGAAATGAAGAGGAAGTAAAACATTTATTCTCATCATGGAAATCACAGCTTCCTGTTTAATTACAGAAAGCAGCCCCAGTCCCACATCCATCCATCCATCTGATCTTCCTCTTCATGGTTTGTCCTCAAAATATGAGCTATTAAAGCTCAAAATTGAACCAGCTAGGAAGACCATATATACATAGACCCACAAAGGTGCTTGGCTGTGTCTCATGATCATGCATTGGGCATCAGCCCATTCACTCTGAGATGCAATGGGGTTTACAGATCTCATTCAGAGTAACACTGGTGGTTTTAGAGGCAGAATTTGAACCTAGACCTTCTTGATGCTAGGAAGTTTTCCAGATGTCAAGTTGGCTCTCTTCTCTCAGCTGATCCTTTTAGATATGTCTTGCAGTTCTCTTTTATATAGACAAGTTACAGTAAACTGAGGCAACTTTGAAGAACCATCAAAGCACCAAGAGATTAAATAACACATTCACACAACACAGCAGTGTATGTTAGAGATAGAATTTGAACTCAGGTTTTCTGGATCTGATGCTGCCTCTCTAATCACACTGTCTTTCATGTATGGCAAACAGTATGTACTTAAATGGGCAGCTAGGTGATGCCATAGTGTGTAGAATGCCAGGCCTGGAGTCAGGAAGACTCATTTTCATGAGCTCAAATCCAACCTCAAACACTTATTAACCATGTAACTCTGGGCAAGTCACTTAACCCTGGCTGCCTCAGTTTACTCACCTGTAAAAAAAAGCTGAAGAAGAAAATGGCAAACCAATCTAGTATCTCTGTCAAAAAAAATCCAAATGGAGTCATGAAGAGTTAGACAGGACTTAAATGATTCAACAACAGTAACAAATGTACTTAAATATTTATGGATTGAGGTTGTAGGAATACAGAAAACATGCCCATTTACATCTTCATTTTTGCAATCCCATTTGCCTTTTTTTAAAGTGTAATGAGAGAATATAATGGCTATGATTTGGGTTGAGTGTTCACAATCAATGACATATAATCTCTTCCCAAGAAAGCATTAAGTATCCAGGTTAGCCACAGGATTTAAGACAGAAATGTAATAATTAAATAGAATGATTGTTTATGTTGTTTGGTGGGAGATGGGAACTACCAAAGAATCTTAGAGTTGGAAGGGATCCAATAGGCCATTGTTTAACCTTTCTCTTTTTACAGATGAGGAAACCGAGGCCCAGAGACATAAAGTGATTTGTCTAAGGTCATAAATAGCAGACTAACTGCTGAGAGTTAGAAAACTTTGGATCTAGTACGGGGTCATCTGTAACTTATTTTGGGCCTCAGTTTTCTTGCATCTACGATGAGAGGTCTTCCCACATATACACTCTATAATAGTGATATCCTGTTTTCTGTCCTCCCAAATTTTCTTTCTTTTTACAGTTTTAAAAATTTTGAGTTTCAAATTCTCTCCCTCTCTCTCTCTCTCTTCCCTCCCTGAGACAGCATGTAATTTAGTATAGGTTATGCATGTGCCATCATCTCAGGAATTTTCCAGAACAATCATATTGAAAATCACATGTGACATTTAGAGGGAAAAGGAAGGGCTATTTATTTAATCCTTTTTTTTTGGAGGGGACAAAATTAATTTAGCATAAATGACTAAATAGGCCAGGTACTTGATTTAAAGTAGAATATAATCTTTATATAATTAGCACACTTTTTCAGGCCCATCTAAAATTCTATGATAACTCAGAAACATGTAGATAATGTATTGAAAATAAACAAGAACTTCTGGAAAGATACAGAAATGGAGAAATGCAAATTAATTGTCCTAAAACTCAGTTCAATACTATGTATAAACTACCTACTCTGTGCTAGAAGCTGAGTTTACAAAGGAAAAAGCTGGTCCCTCCCTTCCCCTCAAGGTGCTCTCATTCATCATTGGTGAAAGAATTGGTATGATATATGGTATGATATATAGGTTTGCCACTAGCAAATATCAAACTTTGAATGATGTGGTGTAAGAGAAAATGTATAAATATTTAGATTTTCTGAAACTGAGAAGGGCTAATTGTATAATAACTGGATAAAAAAAGTTGAAAACATTCAGAAAATACCTAAAGGAAATAAAATGTTCCCTGAATGCCAGTAGAGAGATCAAGGCAAGGCATGCACTGAGTCTAAACTGCTTATTTAGTGAAAGTGATCTAGAGACTGACCCCTGTACCAACTAAGCATTAGTGCAATTGAGCATCTTAATACATTTGGAAGCTTTATTTGCATTCAACACACATTTCAACAGACCTTTTCCTTCTTTTCCAAGGATATTCTTTTGCTAAAGAAAGTCTGTTGAAATGGAAGTGGAAGTGACTATTGCTTCATTTAGGTCCTGGATAGCCACCGTAGCATGAACCCAGTTTTAATTCTAAGAAAGGTAGAAAAAACATCGACTTGGGAATCGTAAGACCTGGATTTAATTTCTACTGATTATACTTACTATCTATATGACTTTAGGCAAATTATTCCATTGTCATGGGCCTTATTTTCCCCATATGTAAAATGAGGAGTTGGACTAGAAGGTCTCCAAGGTTCCTTCCAACTCTAGTTCCATGATACTATGACCTTCTAGGGTTTACTAAAATACCAGAATTGGAGATTTGTCTGCTTGGCTCTTCTATTTCTGTGTTTTCCACTGTTCTGTTACATCACTTTTTGTGGCCCCTTGGGATCCAGGCTCTAAGTCTTTTGGCGCATCTCTTGGCAGCCATTCCGACATGACTCACTAGCAATGTGCTTTGCTGCTTAATGAGATTGACACAGGAGCAATTGAACTGGCCTGGCATCAGAGGAAAGCCTAGGAGTTCCCTTGGTATGGATCCCTTCTGGAAGGAAGGGCTAAATCACAGAATGAGGACTGAACACAATAAGCTCACCAGGTAGCAGGAAGGAGTGTGAAAGGCCAATATACCAAGATGATAAGCCAGAAACTACTGTTTACTAAAAATAGAATAACTGGAGATGAGAAAGAATCTCAATTCACTGTCTTGTTCAAACAGCTGTTCTGCAACATTGAGACCTCGTTTAAAAAACAAAAACAAAACCAGAAACAAACCGAAAAAGAAACACAAATACCTCAAGGCAAGTTTAGCAGCAGAAACAAGAAAAAATGGCACTGATAGGGATATACAACTTCACTGGTGTAAGGAAACTCCCAAGTAAGGAAGCTCTGTAATGATGCAAGTTGGGACAGTCTGTGCAACTCACTGTCTTGGAGAATTGGCTAGAGCTTGGGAGGCTGTGATATGCCCTCTGATATATGCAGCTAGTGTGTGCCAAGGTATGGATTAATTCTGCTGCTGCTAATTTTGGTCTAACAATTAACATCAAGAAAACACAGGTGCTCCATCAGGTTGTGCTGCCCCCACCACACCATCCATATGTAGAACATTCGGTTACAGCAAATGGAAAAGTTTTAAATGCTGTGGATAACTTCACTTACCTTGGTAGTATACTTTCCAGGGATGTACCCATTGACAATGAGGTTGACACATGTGTTGCCAGAGCTAGTTCAGTGTTTGGAAGGCTCTGAAGGAAAGTATAGGAGAGAAGAGGTATTAGACTGACTACCAAACTGAAGATTTACAGACCCATTGTGCTGACCTCATTGTCATATGCCCGTGAAGACAGGACAATCTGCCAGCGCCATGCCAGGAAACCAAAACACTTCCATTTGAATTATCTTAGATCTCTGAAGATCATCTGGCGCGATAAGGTACCAGATATTGAGGTCCTTACACAAACTAAACTGCCAATCATTCAAACTATGCTTCAGAGAGAGCAATTCTGATGGGCTGACCATATTGTTTGAATGTAAAATGTACACTTGCCAAAAAGATTCTTTTATGGAGAACTCACACAGGGCAAGCATTCATTGGTGGTCAGAAGAAGAGATACAAGGACACTCTCAAGGTCTCTCTCAAGAACTTTGGAATTGATTGTATGACATGGGACACACTGACACAGAACCAGCATGGTGTGCCCTCATCAGAGAAGATGCTATGCTCTATGAGCAAAGCAGAATTGGAACAGCTCAAAGGAAATAATCAGGATGTGCAAATTTAGAGAAACCACTCCAAATGTTCACATGGAGTATTTGTGCCCCATCTGTGGTAGAACATTCCAAACTTCTTATTGGACTGATCAGCCACAGTCAGACACACTGAAACTTCACTCTGGCATAGCGACGTCATTTTGCTCTGCTTCAAGAACGATGGGCAACAACCAGCCAGCCAGGGTAGGCTTTGAACCCATGCTTTATTAACTTTAATGTCATTGTCTATGCAGCAGTGAGAAGATAAAAACTGACATTCCTACACCACAAAAGGTTTGAAAACACTACATATATATGTATTATACATACATGTATACACATATGTACATATGTATGCATATATGTGCATACACAAATACATACATACATTTATTTCAGCGTCACACAGAATTCTGTGAAATAGACATTATTATTCTCATTTTTTCAGAAGGGGAAACTAAAGCTAAAAAAATTAGGAGGAATCACTTAACTTGCTCACATGGGTATAAAGTGTCAGATGGAACATTCAAATTCAGATCTTATTAACTTCACATCTGGCACTCTATACACTGAGACAGCAGCCTCAAGGCCACATGTGGCCCTCTAGGTCCTCGAGTGGGGCCCTTTGACTGAATACAAACCTCAGAGAACAAATCCCCTTAATAAAAGAATTTGTTCTCTAAAACTTGGACTCAGTCAAAAGACTTCTCAGTGAGCCATTGCCCCTCTTTGGAGGCAGTTGGGTGGAACAACAGACAGGATGCTGGGAGTGGAGTGAGGAAGACCTGAGAGAATTCTGTCAGTCACATAAACCACTCTCAGCCTCAGTTTTCTCCTCTGCAAAATAAGGAAGTTAGACTTGATGTTCTTAGAAGAATTTTCTTTCTCTAAAACTAAGATGCTACTTTTCCAACAACTTGCCTGCATGACCTTAACTTTCCTGGGCCCATGATCTGGACCCATTTTCACCTGCATTAATTTATTTAGGGCTGAAATAAGGGAGACCATTTCAAGTGGAAATATTTGTTACAGTGATCTAGGAAAAATCTATTGACACTAAAAATAATTCCCAATATTATTGCACTGAGTTGTTGAATGTACTCTATTTTAATGTAGCTAACCAAAAGGAAGAACACATATAACTTTGGTCAGTGTGGGTTTTATTTTTTTTACTTTTACATTGATATGATCTTCAAATGTGATTTAGAGGGGGATTATCAAGCCAGCGTAAACCCGAATCCAAGAAGCCAGCGTAAGGGAGAACCTAAAAAACATGTTATATTAAAGCTATTGTAACTACTGGGTAAATTCAAGCCATTGATGGCTTGCCTTTCAAAGAACCTAAGGAGACACTGGATTTTTAGTGAGACTTCTTGTTCTTAAAAAGAAATACATTGTGGATATAAAGAGAAAAGCTACAGAAAGGGACTGAAGTGATCATCATCTTGACTGTGGCCCTGAATAAGTTAACCCAACACCTTCAGGAACTGGACATTCATGGTCCAAAGTCAAAATGAACACTTGGTTCATTAAAACTTATGGACAATTTCCATGTAAGTCAGTGTCTCAACAATGGAGTACAACAATGAACTTGAGTTAATGACCATCGTATTCTAAGCTAATAAAGGAAGGATGATCATTGAGAAGACTATTATTCATTTCTTGGATTTGATCTGGTAAATAGGTTTCCTGGATGTGGAGGTGAAAACCACTTTTTGAACTCCCCTCACATACTCAAATGTCTCAGTGCCTACTGGAATGAATCATATTTTCTCAGCTGTTGGGTTACACAAAAGGTTCCAGTGCTTTTTTGTTAACTCTCTCACTGCATGCAACCTAATGTATTCTGGACCTAGAAAAAAGGCAAGATTTTTTATGGTTGCTGGAGGCAGCTACAGGATGCCATTTTTGTTCAGAGCCCTGAACCTGGAGTCAAGAAGACCTGATTCCAAATCAAATTCCAGACATTTGCTGGCTGTGTGACCCTGGCCAAGGAGTTCACATCTGTCTTCTCATGTCTTCTCAGGGTTGTTGTTATGGGATTTTTGTAAAGTAGTTTCAAACCTTAAAACACTATATAAATACTAATTAATATGTATGAATATGTGTATGTGTGTAGATATATGTCTGTCTGTATATGTATATGCATATATATTATGATAGTCTGAACAAGAGGAAAACATATTTCTCCCATTCTCAGCATTCTTTTTCTAAGAGTTGAAAATATATTCATATATATATATTCGAACATTTGTCTTTAATATCCATTCAGGTAGGTATAAGGTTGTTATTCATTTGTTGTTTTTGTAGAGGACCAACGACATCATGGAGTGATATTTTGACTCCAGTGTGAATTGGGTTTGAGTGAGACATTAGAATAAAGTCATCAGCCCCACCATCTCTTCCCAAGTCATCAAAGTCCAGTAACAGGACAAAAGTCAGGGTGACTAGTGATGGCCCAGGATACAGCGGATGACCTTGGCATCTTCCATGTCTGACCAAGCTCTAAGCTCTTCCCAGTGCCTGCTTCACTGCCTTTGTGACCACTGGAATAAATTTTCCTCATTCACCTATTCTGCCAGGGAAGTTTTAACATGCTTGGGGTAGACATCCCCCTAACACTGACAGGTCTGAGGCCCGTTGGTTACCCTCAGCCTGGTTTAGCCAGTCTTCTAAGACGGTTTATCAGGATGTGATTACTGCTACATGCTACAGCTTCTTGGATTCACAGGTAAGAGTTAGGTGAAAGGTGTACTTCAAAGGTGGATGAGCAGCCCTGAAAAGGCCTTGGAAAGCCCTCACACCAGAGGGACTAGTTCTCTCAAACACTCTATATGCTACATGGTTAAGGTAATCCTTTCTTCTTTGACTATATAGTTTATTGTTCTGAAGATGATCTTTGTTTGATCTTGTCAATGACTCATTTCAAGCCAAAATGTTTATGGGCAACATGCAAATGAAATATTTTTCTCTCTCTCTCCCCCCCGCCCTTCTCTCTTCTCCTTTCTTCTCTCCTCTTTTCTCTTTCTCACTTCCCCTTTTCTTACTCCCTTTTGTCCTCCATCTCCATCCCCATCTCCTCCTCTTTCTCACTTCTCTGTCTCAGAAGTATACAAAGATATAGAGTTGTAACTGGGGTGGACAGACTAGTGCTTGACCCCTTTAGGAGGTACTGATAGCACTAGTACTGCTTCAGCATTTCTTTATCCCCGATGTCATGATCTTCTTTGAGAACGAAGGACAGACAACATCAATGACAACAGCAACAATCTGAGAGAAGCAACTGAGCTTAGTGCCTAGTTAGCAACAATAATTAGTGAAAATAATAAACTTCTGGAGGCAGAATGGCAGAGTCTACTCCAGTCAGGATGAATTGGATTCAAATCCTGCCTCTGATATGCCTCTGGTTCTGTCATCCATGGGAAATCATTGAATTTCTCACTGTTCCAAACAGCTCCCTGAGGCAATAAATTGCAAAGAAGTTGTTGATGTTCTTCAGTAGAAGGAGTTTTCTTATCTATGTAATCCTTGGATCATAGGGTCATTTATATGGAATTCTCTTCTCCTTTGTGGAGATAGATTACTGGTGCCTACAGGAGAGGTTAGGTGGAGTTGGTAAGCTGGAGAGAGAAGATAGATCGAGGTTCTTCTGGCTTACTGCTTTGAGAGAGATGAACATTCCAATCTCTCTTTAGGACACATACACACACATACATGCATGCATGTATGTAGAATTATCCCTTCCACATTGTGAGGGTTAGGAGTCTGGTGTCCTTGTTATCTGGGTAATTTGTGTAAAATTTTTTAGCCCCACCTTCATAGCAGAAAAGGAATCTTAAGTTTTTCTTTTTCTTTTTTGGGGGCATTTACCATACCTTATGAAATGGGTTAAATATTTGATCATAAACTCTGTGCTGTTTATTAGTCTTTGTGTGTTGTCTGTAGCTTCCATAAAACTCCCTCAAAATTACCATTTAATTTCTTATGACGCACATATTTATACTAATATACACATCTATTACATATAGATATATGTAGACATATCTATATTTATGCCAGTATATATATGTGTATACATATATACATACCTATCTGTATGTATATATGTGTATATATACAGAGAGAGAAAGAGAGAGAGAGAGAGAGACAGAAAGGGGGGGGAAATGCAGATATATTTTCATCTATCTATCTATCTTGGTGTTATCCTTTCCCATTTAGAGATAGCAGTATAGCTTAAACCTAAAAATTATTCCACTAGACTAACAATATTTAAGGGAGCAGATAAATATAATTCTAGTCTAGTACCCTTTCTCTCTGAGAAGAGTGGAGGAGCCAACATCTGGTCTTAAGCTCTTTCTTCCTCTCCTGGCAGAAATCAAAGTTTTTCTTGGAGAAGAATCAGGGGAAGAAGAGACTCTGGAGATGTCTATTCTTGATTCCCTGAGAGCCCCATCTAGACAGACTTGTATAGATGTACTTAACTTACAGGGACAAAACAAAACACCAACCCCACTCAGCATCCTTACGTGTAGGAATGCTTGATGCCAGTGAAATAAAGGCTCCAGTTCCTATAATAAGCCAGCAGGTGATTACTTCCTTGCCATTAACCAAGATGTGGTTCAGGTTTCCTCCCTTTTAGAGAGCTGTCCTATTCTCTCCCTTGGCAGTCTTCATTCCCTGGAGTAGCTCCATGGTGCCCCAGCATCTCTCACTCCATTGGGCTTCATGTCTTAATGTCTGACATCTCCCCAAACACCAACGAAATTTGTCTTTAAAAATCAATTTGAGGGGACGTGTCCTCAAGGTATACTTTGTTATGTTTTCCCCAGGGTCCAAAATTGCTGGTGACCATTCACAGGGCAAATGAGATTTGTAACCTTGATCTTTCTTGTCCCTCGATACTTTGGAATAATTTGTGAATTTTCCCATAACGCATTGTACTCTCATTATTGTTGAAGAAGAGAAGGAACAGAGATTTGGCTTAAATCCTTCCATATCGTTTGTCAGAATGTTTCTTATTCTAGTTCTTTGTGTATGTATCTCATCTCGTCTCCTACACTATGCAGTTCTTTAGGGCAGAGACTACCAATCTCACAATTCTTCATCTTCTCCCAAAGTATCTAGTGCCAATCATTTATGTGTAGTATGACCACTTTGTGGGGCTATTATTGAGATGGGTGTTGCACTCACAATTAAAATCAAATTTTTTTTTTAGCATTGTATGGTTTGTGAATATGATCTCATTCTTACAATGATCTTGGGATACAGGCACCGTTATTATTTCCACTTTACAGATGAAGAAAATGAGACAAATGGCTAACCCAGAATTACATAACTACTAAATGTCAAGAAGCAGGATGGCAGAAGAAGCTGCTGTCATTACATATATATCTTTTCTTCGGGGAAAAAATCAACTTGAAAGGTCAATTCATGAAAACAAAGTTTTTTAGTGGTCAAAATTTGCAGACTTCTTGTGTGTGGCCTGGACCTTATTAACTTTTCATTTGATTTTTATTTAATTTTTCTCTTCTAAAAGAACTCTTCCAATAGTTTTTGTCTTATTGGAAATTGATTTTATGTGAAGTATTCAATTTACAGAATCTGGAAAGCATTATTCATTGAATAAGTAAAACCTTCAAAATTTTTAAAAAGTTGCATAAAATAATGTTAATGCAATTGAATAAACTTTGGGAACATTATTTTATTACTATTATTGTAATCATTAAAGCAGGGGCTGCCTCTAAAATTTTAAAAATAACTCTTGTCCATACCCTTGTTAGGAAAAAGCTTTCATCTCTGAGATTTCGTGATACCTTTTCCTTAATTAAGTCCGTGTTTTACTAAATTGGAAAGGAAACTCCAGTCAAATATGGGAGCTCTGTAGGAAGCAAAGAATTATGTCATGTGCTTAGCTCACATGGAGTTTTATAGTCTGGGTAGAGTGAAAAGATATAATAAGCACACAAAAAAGTACAAGATTAAATAAATGTTCAAGATCACAAAAGAAGAGAAAGGACAAGGAAATATAGATGAATTTCCCAATGAATGATTCAGAAGAATGTTATATATTCTCAGCAAGGAGAAATTACTTCATATTAGACTGCCTAGGGTAGGCTTTATGGTAGCAATTGTCTTTCAGTTTGATGTTAAGGGTTGAGTAGAAATTAAACAAAGGCCTGCTAGGTGGCACAGTGGATAGAGAATTGGGCATGGAATCACAAAGACCAGAGTTCAGATAGGAACTCAAGTATTTATGAGCTGTATGACCTTGGGTGCATCATTTAATCCCTACCTGCATAAAAATGAAGAAGGAAATGGCAAATCACTCCAGTATCCTTGCCAAGAAAACTCCATGGACAGTTGGTCCATGGGGTCATCAAAAATAGGACACAATTGAACAATAGAAAGGAAGATAAGATAAGTGGGGGTGGAATCAGGTTTCACATAGGTCTCAGATTCATGGTGAATGGGAAAGGCATTTTCCAGGTCACCAGTACAGTTGAAAATTTGTCTCAAGGACTGGCTAGTGCTGCCATATATGCCACATGTTTCATATTTGTGTTTGGGGGCAGATTCGTACTGCTTTCAAGAGAATCTCCATAAGGTAGAATATAGTAGGCAGTTTTACACAAACAAGGTTCGAGCTAACATTAAAAGAGAATATTTAATTATACTCAGGATACTAAGAGCAGAGTACAAATTTCTTTATCTACTTTTGCCTCCATCCCTCCATCCCCTTCAAAGATCCCATTTCATTAGACCAAGTATAAAAATGCTAGAGTAGTTAAGGCAATAGGAAAAGAAAACTTTTGAAAAAAGAAAACAGTATACCAAGTAAGAAATTTTTAAAAATCAAGATAATCATCTGTTATTCTTTAGGGCTTGAGAAACTAAGGAATATACAGCAAAATGATGATAAATGACTTGCCTAAAGTTCTAGAATTAGTAAGGAGCAGAGGTGATCTTCTGAGTTACCTCTAGTAATCTCCAGTAACTTCTGAGGGTCCTCCCTATAGCCTAATGGATAGGGGCAGGGTCACTTAAAAGATATTCATTGAAAATATTCCTAAGCAATAGTACATAGGACCCAGAGAGCTCCTCTTCAAAAATTTTGCAGGGAACTGAAGCCCATGCCTGTGAATAATTGGACATTTCTCATATTAGTTATTTTTTGGCTTTTTGACATGAAAATATTTTTCTTCCCTTTAATTTGTAAATAGTGTAACAGATGTCTATCCATAAACTCTGCCTTTTGCCATACCCATACCCACACCCTGACTGGCTTCCATTTTTCACAGAAATAAATTTTAAGTTGAAATGATTTCCACACCTACTTTGTTTTGCTAAAGAAGAGCTACGAGACATTAAATTTAATTTATGAAGCCTTCTATTTGTGTTCCAGTCCTTTGCAGAGACATATACACACATACACACACATCCTGCTGAGGCTTTTTCTCTCTACTGCCAATAGCATTGGATCTTCTGGCAAAGTCCAAAACGTCATCAATTATCACCTGTCAGTGAGCTGGCTTTTCAAATCCAGCCAGATACATTGGAAGTACCTCTTAGAGCCGTAGAGAAGAAAAGTATCCCTTTGGAATTGGTATTGTCCTCATACTTAAGTCTCCAGTTCACAGGATGTTGGACAACTTTCAGCCTTCCAGTTAATATGAAATGGAGGCCAGGCACTGACATCTTTAAAAAATAGAGTTTCTGTATTTAAAAACTCATTTGAGAATTTGCTTGTTATTTTCCCTTCCAAAATAAAAATCGTAACAAAACCCAAATTATTCCTTCTTTGTAAAGGTGGAAAAAACTCCTATACACTCTAGTTACAGTTAGAGTGCACCCATATTTTAAATCATCTCTATTCTAAACTTAAAACTACTGACTGAGAAGTGGGACTCACTTTTGATGTAGCCATTATTTTTTCTTCCTTCTTGATTAGTTCTTGATCATATGTGCATAGAAGAGGGTTCACTAGAAGAAAGGCCTCAGCTCCTTACTAACTCTAGAACTTTAGGCAAGTCACTTATCATTGTTTGCTCTGTATGTATCTCTTAGTTTCCCATTTTTAAGGGCAAAAAGAATGTTAGATCTGTGAAATGAGGATGACAACATTTATGCTACCTATTTCATGAAAGCCTTGGAGCATCAACTGACTTAATGGATATAAAAGTCCTTTGTAACTAATACATGTGAAGTAGATTGACTTATGTAATTGTTTATACTTTGACCCAGTGTTGCAGGGATATATTTACATAGATGAGAGATCTATTTAGATAGATAAGATCTATGGTATGACCCAATCTGTTTTCAGGGAAACTAAGATTTCCACCATTGTGGAAAGTAGGAAGTAGGTCTTGGCTGTACCTACAGTAGAATAATACTGTCAGGGGAGGAAGGATCCCGTCTCTTTCACTCTTATATCTCCAGAAGGAATCATGGGCTAGAGTTATATCTATTTCACTTCAGATACTTATATTCTGTGAAGTATGATACTCTTTTAGCGGTTCAGGATAAATGTAATTTTTCTTGGTGGCGCCCTTACTTTTGTCATCTACCTCCATGCTTTTTGCACAAAGACAATATTGAATAAGGTTTATTCAAGAAAGGGTAAACAGAAATTGGGTGATTATGTAGAATGGAGTAAATGATAGTGTGTATAAGAATAAATGAGGGGGGCGGAGCCAAGATGGAAGAGTAGAAAGACTCACATATGCTAGCTCCGAACCCACAGCCCATGGATCTCCTGTAAAAAGAACTTCCAACAAATTCTGGAGAAGGGGAAGTCTTGCAGAAACAGAGTGAAGGAGATTTCCGTTCCAGAGAGCCCTGAAAAACTAACCCCAAAGGTCGATCGTGCACTGGATGGGAGCGGAGCCCAGCCCTGCCCTGGCCGTGACACAGAGAGGAGCGAGCAGATCCGAGCAGGTTTCAGGGACAAAATCTCCAGCGGCCGCAAAGGTCCCTCCACCCACAGATGCACAGGTCAGTGAGAGAGACATCTGGACAGGCTGAGAGGGGAGCAGGGTGTCTCCATGACTTGGGCCCCCTCGGGAGGCAGTGGCAGAGGCAGCGGGCCTTCCTCTTTGACAAGGAAGAAAACTGTTTACCATCAGGTAAAGACACAGGAGTCAAGGCCTCTGTATCCCTAACATCTGAAATAGATATCCAATGGGCTCAGGCCATGGAAGAGCTCAAAAAGGATTTTGAAAATCAAGTTAGACAGGTGGAGGAAAAACTGGGAAGAGAAATGAGAGAGATGCAAGAAAAGCATGAAAAACGGGTCAATACCTTGATAAAGGAGACCCCAAAAAATGCTGAAGAAAATAACACCAGAAGTCAAAGGAACTAGGTCTAAAACTAAGAATCAC
>CM053770.1:480712266-480754262 GCA_028658325.1 Potorous gilbertii
AGGACAAAAGAGAAGATGAGGACAAGGGAAGGGAGGGATGATAGAAGAGAGGGCAGATTGGTGATAGGGGAAATAAGAATGCTCAGTGTACTGGGGTGGGGGGAAGGGACAAATGGGGAGATAATTTTGGAACCCATAATTTTGTGAAAATGAATGTAAAAATAAAATTAAACATAATAAAACAATAAATTAAAAAAAATTTAAAAAAAGAATAAATGAACTTCTTCACTAGAATGAAGTAAAATCTCAGCTCAGTTAAAGAGAGTCTGATCTCACTAGTGGGTAGAGTCCATTCTTAGCAGGTTCAGAGGTCTTTCAGACACCTCCATGGACATAACCTGAAACTTCACCAGGCTATCCTTCAGAGGGGAGAGAAGGTGTCATGAAAGTATGAACTACTATAATCCCCCATCCAAATATATAGATTTTTCAAACGCTGTGAGAGACAAACTCAGCCTGACAGTTATCGCGATTTTCCTCACACCACTATGTTCCAATTCTCTTAGACTATTCCTGCTGTACTCTATGACTCTCTGCTTACATGGTGTGGTGGATAGGTTACTGTCCTTGGAGTCAGGAAGACCTGTGTTCAAAGCTTTCTTCAGATACTTACTAGCTCTGTAACCATGGACAACCTATTTACTGTCTCTGGGCTTCAATATCTTCAGCTGTAAAGTGACAAAATTGGACTCTATGGTCTCCAAGATTTATTTGCCTTCAGTTTTCAACAATCATTTGCATAAGTCTTAAATTTTCTCCCTCTTCCTTCCCTCTTTCCCCAAGATGGCATGCAATCTTATATAGGTTCTGCACATACATTCTTAGTCACTGTTTCATAGAAGAATTAAAATGAATGGGAGAAACGATGAGAAAAAACAAACAAAACAAAACATAACACAAGATAAAATAGTTTGCTTCATTCTGTGTTCCCAATTCCACAGTTCTTTCTGTGGACATGGATGGCATTTTGCCCTCAAGGGTCCTTTTGTTTTAGGTCCTTGCTTTGCTGTGAAGGGCTAAGTCTACCAGAAACAGTCCTTGCACACTGTGGCTGTTACTGTGTACAATGTTCCTTTCCACTTCTACATCTCTGAACTGATAACTTTGATTCTCTGTTTAGAAAGAATAGAAACTGTTGATAAACTATGCATGGATAACTGTGAGTTAACTACATGCATAAATAAAAAGAGTGTACCAGAACCTTGGGATGATACTCTGCACTACAGAAAAACATTCAGTATAAGGTGGGTCTGCCTGCTGGTCTAATAAAGGGGAGCAGGAAAACTATTTTATCCTCAGTCACTTGTCCCTATAATTTGGGAGCAGTATGTTCAGAAGGTGGCCAGGATGTAGAAAAAAATGGAGACTATACCATTGCAGGAACTGTAGATATTTACGGACTTATTGGGGAAAGGATAGCTATCATAGGAAAGATGGATTAGATGTTTTCTGCTGGGTCCCAGAGGGAAGAAGCTATGAATGGAAGACATTGACAGTGACAGGAAAAAACCCAAAAAAGCCTAACAATTTGACCTTTCTAAAAGTGAAATGGCTTGTCTCAGGTGAGAATATATTTCCTCCCCCCACCTTCAGCTCTGTAAGGAATCTTCAGGTAGAGATTGGATGACTATTCATTGAAGATGTTGTGAGGTACAGATTGAATAGATGACCTCTCAAATACCTTCAAATTATATGACTTCAGATGAATCAGGTTGTATTTTTGGACATGAATGACTTTAATACATAAACCGTCCTTTTTCAGTTTGCATTATCCAGGTTACTGCCAATTACTTCTGAGAAACCTTGGACAAAGCATTTAACTTCTTTGATCTTCATTTTCCTTCTCTATAAATAAAATAAGTAGATTAGACATGATAATTTCTAGGTCTCTTTCAGTTATAAAATTCTACAAATCAGGGATTCATATACCTTGGACCTCATTTCTCATATTCCATCTCCATCCCTGTTTCCCTCCCTGTCCCCATTTCTATCACCCTCTATCTCTCTCTCTCTTAGAATATTTATACCTAGATATTTCCATGTAGATCTACATATACACACATAATCATGCTTATGTATGTATATAATACATATACACTCATAGTCATACATGTCATACATATACACATGTATCTATGTGTGCATATATGTATGTAGTGAAATCACAGCAGTCAAATAGGTCCAGAGTGCTCTCATCTAGGTAGCCTAGGTGCTATGGGGCTATATCCCCAAAGCAATATTCATAGCACTGGTAGCACTGGTGGTGACTATGAATATACCAGCATAGTTCTCAATTGCGAAATATAAAAGACTCTCCATATAGAAGGCAGAAGAAAAACACTTATTTAAGCACCACAAAGCCAAATCCCAGAACCAGAAAGGAAAATCCATCATGGTGACAAAGAAGTTAATAAACATGATCACAGCAAAGGGCAAAGCCTTTCTCAAACCTCCCCTTCCTCAGCCAGGGTCTTCTCACTATCAACTGTCACAATGTGTCAGTTGGGCCTGTGTCAATTGTTTTGTGTTCTTTCCCCTCTGACCTGACCCCAGTCACTCACTTCCTCCTGGTTCTGCTCTATTTTTCCAGTTCTGCTTCTTCAGCAAGCTCCTCCCACAACATGTGACCCAGGTTTCCAAGCAATCCAAGGAGATCATATGGGCTTATTAATTAATGAGAAATATCTTTCCATTTAAAATTTCTATTACATTCAGTCCCAAGATCTTTCATATTCATTACATAGGTCGGTGGGACAACTGGTATTACAAGCACCCTATCATTCCCCCTCAACAAATGGGGCCCAAAATCTTGGAGTAAGGGGTGAAGGTCTTTTCTTCTGTAACTACTTCCTGCTAAGATTGGATGTAGAGCTGTCCCTGCCCTAAGAGGTCCCATCTGAGAGATCAGTTCTTTAGCTGGCATCCGGAGTTTGGTCAACTTCAGGTCCAGAGATGACACATCATCATCATAGATAGGAGGTGACATCTGGCTTAAGCGGACAGGCATCTTCGGGTGAGGGTATTAAGCCTATAGGAAACAAATCTAGTGAACAAGTTTAACAGATGAAAAGACAAAAACCAAACAAAAAAACAAGGAAACAATAACCAGAAGCAAGGTAGATATAAGGTCAGTTGTAGTTCTGGAGTTCATAAACCCATGATCACAGCCTCATTCATGGTAGAATATATGAGTTAAGGGTATAGTTTGGTAATCATCCTCTCCTGAATAAACGACAGTTTTGACATTATCTTTCCCATATGCTATAATTTTTGCAGTCTTTGGAACATTGTCTGGCTTCCATTTTACCCACCTTTAGCTCCCGATTTTATTCTATCAGTAGAACCCAATCCTTCGGTTACTCTGTTAGTTATTTCAGAAGGAGCGTCAGTTTTCACAAGTGGTCTTGTTTCACAATAGTTCACTTCATTTTTTACAAAACCATATGAGTCCATTACCTAAATTTTGGAATGTTAACAATAATTTCTCCTTGATAATTAGAATCTATCTCTCCAGCCAATACATGTATTCTTCAGGCTGCTAATTCTAAACTGAGCTGGGTTTTGGTCAACTTCCTATTCTCCCTGAAGATGTAACAAACTTCCATACAAGAGTTCAGTGGGATCCATAGGGGCAGTTCTTACTTCTCTGTTTCATCTAGTATCAAGTCTCTTTTCTTGATACATTCTGTATAGTTCATTAGTTAGAATACCATCCATGCTTCTAAAATCTACCCCTTATCTCAATAGAACAGTAAACAATTCTCTCCTTGTCAGTTTTTTCTGATTTTGAATCTACTGGCTATTTACTCTTCTCTCTCTAGAAATTTTATCTTTTCCCCAGTCTCCTAACTCACCTAACTATGAAATCTTGTCCACCACTTCTGAAAGAGTGTGCCCTATTTCCCCAGTTATTAGAGTAAAAACCAAGTGCTTGTAATTAGGAGGAGCCATCTACACTCTTATATGCCTATGGTAAACTGCAAAGGGAGTATCATAGTTTGCCCTTGTATTTCCAATTATTATGGCAATCTTCATTACCTCCTCCTTTAACTTTCTTATATAGTCCCTAAGTGAATACCAGGATCTGTCCCTGCTAGGCCACAGAAAGTCAGTAGCACACTGCCTACTGCAACCTTCTGCAGTCAAAGCTAACAGATTAGTTGTATTGTTATCTCCTTGCATATTGTAATCTCTAAAAGTTTGCTGTACAAAAGGATTCTAAAACCTATAAATTTCAGGCAGTTGACGGAATCTATAGCTAGTCCTCCAGCTCCATGATCATTGATTCTCATCATCCAAGATATTAATGATTCTTCCCATCCTTTGGATGAATTTACTCAAAATATCTGTGACCTCCTGCTGAGTAAAATCCTCAATTATTTCCCTAAACATTAAGTTACCTCCTTGGTTCTCCTGTTTCTATCTTACTATTGGGCATGTTTCTGACTGAGAAACTTCTTCCTTTAAAATTATTTCACTTCCTTTGTCAGTGTTTCAACTAGGCTGGGTCTGTGCAAAGGTCAGATGTGCATTTCTTTTGTTAGTGTTCAGCTTCTTCTGAGCTAAATGAACAACCTTTGCTTCTGCTTGATTCCCCCACCCCCACCCCAGACTGCTCTTGTACTCTTTTTCCATCTGAATTTTTTCTTTAAGCAGCTCATCTCTATTTCTACACAAAATATGGTAAGCCATTAGTAAAATCCAGCCTGTCCTACTTAACCCTGCTAATTCCTTCCCTGGTCTTACTGATATTCCTTTCAAATACCTTTCCAAATCTCCAGGTTTCCCCTCCTGTAATCTTGCTTCCTAGTTTCACAAGGTCCAGTGTTTTTAGCCCATTCTCTTGCTAGTAAGGAATATGGTAAATTTTCCCATCCTGGGATATTAATGTCTTCCTCTAAATCATTTCTGCCTCCAAATAGAGATTTTTTTACTTTGAGGTCCTGCTCGTGACACCAAATATATTGCCAAGCAATATTCATAGCAATGGTGGTGACTGAATATGCCAGTATAGTTTTCAATCACAAAATATAAAAGACTCTCCATATAGAAGGCAGAAGAAAAACATTCATTTAGGCACCACAAAGCCAAATTCCAGAATCAGAAAGCAAAATCCATCATGGTGACAAAGAAGTTAATAGACATGATCACAGCAGAGGTAAAAGTCATTCTCAAACCTCCCCTTCCTCAGCCAGGGCCTTCTCACTATCAGCTATCACAATATGTCAGTTGGCCTGTATCAGATGGCCTGTGTTCTTTCCCTTTTGACCTGACCCCAGTCACTCACTTCTTCCTGGTTCTGCTCTATTCTTCCTGTTCTGCTTCTTCAGCAAGCTCCTCCCACAACATGTTACCCAGGTTTCCAGGAGATCCAAGCAGAATCAAGCAGAAGCAAAGGTTGTTCATTTAGCTCAGAAGAAGCTGATCATATGGGCCTATTAATTAATGAGGAAGATGTTTCTATTTTAAATTCCTATTACAGGAGCTCTAAGGTGCCTAGAAATATGTCATGATATGTCATAGAGGTTCTTCAAGATAAAGGTTCTCTGAATCTCAAACATCTAGGGGAGGGTTCCAGCCTCTGGAGGTGGAGGTCAGTATAGGAACCAAAGGGCTCAAGGGTTTTTCTTTTTAAATATTCTGCTGAGGCATAACAAATTCTCTTTCAACCCCTTTTATTAACTCTATATAGATCTTAATGTTTCAAGTGTTGCTTCCCTTTTTACTACGAATTGCTGAGTTTTGCTTTCTAATCTACTTTATATATAATTTCATACCATCCACATTCACAGTGATGACTGTTAAGTTTATTTTACCCTTCAATAAACTCCTTTTATTTTATTTCTTCTTAACTCTTGTACCATTTGAAGTTATCATTTCCCCAACCTTGCTATCCAATCTACAGTTCACTTCTCTGTATTTCTAATTTATCATGTGCTTTTAATCCCTTTATTTTAAAAATTGAATCTTCCCTGTCCCAGTCTAGATAAGAATGAGATTCATGAGATTACTATACCTCTCCACACCATCGAATGCTGATTTTTGAATAATCTATAGAAATGGAGAAGGAAATGGCCAGCTCCCCCAGTTTCTTTACCAAGAAAACCCCGACTGAGATCATGAAGAGTCAGACAACACTGAGCAACAAATAGTTTATCAATTGCAAGAAATACTTTTTCTGCCTTCTTCATTCTCCTTCTCTAGGCTATTTCACCACTTCTCTTTATTTTGGAAAACCCATATGCATTGCTTATCTTTGTTCTCTCATTAAATTTTAGATAGAATTTCCCCCCACTCTCAAGATGTGTATGTTTGATCACTTAGTTTTACGATCATTTTTTATCTTTTAAAATTTTTTTAAAAGTTTTAAAATCTCTTTTTTTCTATTTGCCTTTTGAGGTCTCTGCCCATTTGTGATTTTCTCAAAAGGAATGTTTAAGAGTAATTGATTTTGTTAAAACTTCTTAATTGTCCACATGATTATAACATTTACAGGATATTTTAATCTTTATTACAAACTAATTTCCTTTGTCTTTTAATCTATTATGTTCTATTTTTTTTCTTTTTATGTGTCTTACTGGGATTCCATGGAACATAATCTACTTCTTAACAGATGTGTACAATCTTTCTTCTTTAACCTGTAAGCTCTATACATTGACAAAAGTATTACTAAATGTATATCTTTTCAAGTTTCTCTGTGGTAGAGAACTGTGGATTCTATCAACTTTTACTTCTTTCTGCTTCCAATATTCCTGGGCAGTATTATTTTTCTGATTTCCTGAACTGTGTATACACACATAAAAACATACATACATACACACACACATATATATAAAATATGTGCATATACACACATGTGCATATGTCTGCATATATATAATGTATATACCTGATATATATATGCTTACCTTATATGTACATATAAACATGTATATATGTATATATATATATATATATATATATATGAGCATGTATGCATATATAGAATGTTTCATACACTTATATGCAGAGATATAGCAGCTGGGTGGCACAGTGGATAGAATGCTGGTCCTGGAGGCAAGAATACTTGAGTTTAAATCTGGCTTCACACATTTACTAACTGTGTGGGCCCTAAGAAAATTGCCTTATTTTTGTTACCCTCATTTTCTTCACCTGTAAAATGTGGATCATAATAGTATCTATTTCTTAGGGTTGTTGGGAGGATCAAGTGAGATAATAGTTATAAAGCACTTACAAAGTACTTGGCCTATAAAAAGCTCTATATAAATGTTAACTCTTCTATTTTTATTTATTTTATGTATAGGTATACCTATATGTATATATAGGTATGTATATGATTCAAGTTTTCTGTTGTAACTGTTGTTGTTATCACTTTTTTCTGGACAACCTATGTTTCTCTGTTCCTCATTTTCCTCTTTAGTTTTTTTTGGAAGCTGATACCTCATATGAACTTCAAAAATTTTTGCTTTTTACCTTTCTACTAATATCTCATGTTTTATT
Source organism: Potorous gilbertii (assembly GCA_028658325.1). Classification (NCBI taxonomy): domain Eukaryota; kingdom Metazoa; phylum Chordata; class Mammalia; order Diprotodontia; family Potoroidae; genus Potorous; species Potorous gilbertii. The sequence continues at coordinate 480,719,767 of CM053770.1, forward strand.
GTTGCCTTCTGAGTTCTAGTTCCTCCATTTTTTTCTCAAGATGTCTACTGTTCTATAAAATTTTGTCACCTGATATAAACTGTCCATTTCTCATTTATTAATTCAAGGTTTTTTAAAATTAAGCCTTATAAACACTCACAGTTTTTGAGGCCATGCTATATCCTTTTCTGAATTAACTGCAACATTATTTTCTACTGGAGTTTTATCCTGAGATTCTCTTACCCCATAGTATTATTCTAACACATTAGGAATTTTCTTTTGCTTGGTCATTTCCCTGCCTCTCCCTCACCCTTCTCTCTCTCCTCCTTCCTGTTAGAGTTTAACTCCTGAATTTCTCTCTGTTTAGGAATTGAGGAATGTGGTTGAATGACAATTGAAAATTTGCCACAAATAGCCTTTGGTCCACATATCTTCCAGATACTTTCAAGTTTTCTTTGACTCAGTAGCTGCTGTAGCCATCATTCTGATCTAGCTTGTATCAAGGAGTCCTTTGATGGGACCTGGTGTCAGAATGAGATGTTGGTGTGTGATAAGGACTTTTAGTGCAGTTTGTTTTAAACTTTATTAGACTTGTTAGCCAGTTACTGATCAAGAAGAACTTGTATCAGGGGTTAGTGAGAAGTTAAGCACAGTGTGAAGATCAATACTGAAACCTTTAGTTTTTTTTTTCCTTTGGGGATTACCTTTCTGGAATATTTTTTATTTCTTTGGATTGCTTCTTTTCTTTACTTCATTTGGAACATTACTTACATTACAATCTGCATCAACAAATCCATCTCCAATTGACTTACAATTGCCCAAGGCAAACAATCCTAAATTGATGAGAAAATATAATCAATGTTTCAGGCTCAGAGTACTGAAAACTCATCAGGTTGATTAGGGAATTTCTCTGATCACCTAGTTACACAAGCAACATTTGCTGGATAGAGAGAGCATTGTAGTTTAAGGCCAGAAGCATGAAACTAACTTTTTGCAGCTGTTTTCTTTTTTAATCAGTGCTTAATTTACTATAGTTATTTTATCCCTGGCATATACCAGATCTCTAAGGATTCTTCCATGTTTACCACTTAATTGTTATCCTTGGGTGTTTTTAGGCTGAAAGTTTCAGATTCATTTACATGGAACTTAAAGTTCATATGGCAAGTCCCTTGCGGTCCGATGAGCCTTTTTATACCGATATTATATAATAGTGATTCATGCTTTGCCAAGGATATATGAACTAAAATCCTAAGAGGCTTAAAATTCAAAACAAATGATGTCTGTGTGGACTCCAGACTTTGGAGGCTCTATATGCTGCTCCACACATTTGCTTTTTCTTCAGAACTAAGACTAGGAAACCTATGACTGTTAACTCAATGTTATCACTTGGTCAAGAAGTACAGTATTTTAGAAAGCTATTTTTTAAGCCTCATGTTCTCATTCTTCAAACCTAGAAGTGTCCACAGAATGGGTGGGCAGAGAATCATATCCTGAAATATAGGGTTGTAGATTTCAAGTTGGAAAGGACATTGCAGATTATCTAGTCCAAAACTCATATTATAAGGATGAGGGGAAAAAGAGGCGAAGCACCTTACCTAGGAATAAGAAGAAAGTTCCTGAGTTGGGATTTAAATTCAGGTCCACTGATGCCAAATGCGGTGTTCGAGGTATGTCTACATGTTTCCTCATTTAAGCATATTTCATTTTGAATAGAAAGACATTTGCTTGACAATCACTTTGCAAACTTTAAAGCACTGTGCTAATGTGAGTCATTTTCAGTATCAGCACTGTCAGCATCATCATCACCATCATCATACTCACACAGCAAATAAGTGAATTATTACTATAACATTGCTCCAGATGCAGTTTACCCCAAATTATAGGTCATACTGCTTCCCCCATGAGATCTTATTGAAATAAAAAACATATACAGGAGATGTTATACCGCAAAATAAAACATATTTTAGACTGTATTCAGATTTTACTTGTGTCAGATTTTGGACAAAAGTGTGGCTTCTATTTGGACTGATAAGATAATTGCTTGACCCTCCCACTGTACTTTAAAGAAAGGAAGAAATGAATTTTGTTTCATGGAACTGGGTGGTCCTCGCATGTAATAAGCTGAAACACAGTGGTGATTTATGTGCATTTGCAACTTCTTTCTACCCCATACAGTTCCATAAAACTGAATTGATCCCCCTTTTCAAAAAAGGAGAGATCTCTTCCAGTTCTAACGCACTATTCACAGAAGAAAGTACTATGGGGGTAGGAATTTTAAGTAGGCACAATGTTTCTCTTATGTTGGAATCTGGCCAGAATATAAAGGTTAATAACTCAATTCCTATAAGTGGCATCATGGGACCTTTAATAACTACAAGTGGTCAGAATCAGTTTTACACCTACTCTGAGAGATACCTCCTAGGAGAATGCATACTAAACAAAAGGAAGAAAATTAGGCTCTGGGGTTGTTGAGGGAGGAAAGACTCTGAGTTGTGGTTGGGATTCTACAAGGGCTTTAGATTCTCGGTCAGAAAGCAAATCCTAGAAAGGAAGAATTTTGTCCTATGTCTAAGTTTTACTACCTTTATTTTCACATGGATGTTAATAATAACTATAATAACTAACGTCTATATAGTACTTTCTATGTGTCCAGTACTATGTTAAACACTTTACAAATATCATCTCATTTGATCCTCCTAACGACCCTAGGATGTAAATACTATTACTATTCCCATTTACAGATGAGTAAACTGAGGCAAACAGAGGTTGATGTGCCCAACATCACACAGCCAGTAAGTATCTGGGGCCAGATTTGAACTCAGGTCTTCCTGACTCCAGGCTAAGAGATCTATCTACTGTACCTTTTAGCTGCTCCATTAAAGTGACATAGGTAGGCATCAAAGGCTGTATTTGAATCCAGGTGCTCTGACATCAGAGGCACTTCTAATTCCATTGTACCCTGATGCCTCCTAAGCTTTAGTATCCTCATCTGTAAAATGGGCATGATAATATCACATGGTTGTTGTGAGATTCAAGTGAGAGATCACATGTGTAATGGTAATCTGATGTATATCTAGATTATCTAAATTGGTGTCATCCATGTGGGAGATATTAGGGAGTTGTTTCCAGGAGATCATTCATGAACCAACTATATGGTTGGAAGGAGACTTTTTTCATGGTCTATGTAGTATATTCAAAGGCTATTGGCACATTCAAAGGGGTATTTAGAGAGTTAGTACTGTTATAACTTTCGGGGAATTAGCACCTGAGAAAAGAGCACATGATTCCTTCATACACCACTGGAAAGAACATGGAGTAAGGAAGGAAAGTCTTAAAATCTCCTTCCCACCATTACCTCCTACATTCACTGCCTCAGGTCATGTTGACCCTGAGAAACAGGCCTTGGCCTTTTAAAAATTCTTTTCAGTTCTAAAGGTAAAAAGTAGAATCTCCCATTTGGCATGGGGGATTGAGTCACAAGGTGCTGGGAATCCAAGAATATAGCCCAGCAGAGATGCTCTTAGGAGCAAGTGTCCAGGGATACCAGCCCAACAGAAATTGTGACACTTGCTTTGGATATGAATTTGGTAGGATCAATACCATGTTGGAACCAAGGTAAATCATGAATCTAATACCTTTCTGAACCCTGCTCCTCCCCAAAATGATACTGGGGTGAGATACGGATCATGCTTCTGAGGTGCTCGTAAAAATGCTTGTTTGCTCTGTCTAGATCTTTGAAGTAGACGTTCCTTTGTAAAGACTATCTAATAGGAAGTGGCTAAATAGAACTGGGATTCTAGTCACTAGGTCCCTACAGTGGGGGATGAAGTAGTAAAGGCTTGAGTTATTGGCAGAGAAAAGAGAAATCCCAAACCCTTAATGGGAGAGAGGTGGGAGGGAATGTAATAGGTCTTTAGAGAGTGGGGCCAGAGTCAATCATGTGACCTATGAAAAGTGCTTTGCAAACTTTAAAGCAATATATAAATGTCCAACTTTTTGCAGGTGTGAGAATTTATAAGAACATAAACTATGTAAAACTGGGCAATTATAGGAATATAGAGTGAACAGAATCCAGCTTTGTCCAACTTAGGACATGTAAGGATTCTGGTGCTTATTTTTTTCCATCAGAATATGGATTTGCAACTCATGGGACCTGGGCTCTGATAGATGAACATTCAACAGATCATGACTGAAATTAGGCACCATTCCTCTTCCTTGTCATCTACTGACTTTGCTTCTGCATGTATGGTACTCTCTGCTGCCTCCCACTTCTCACCTTCCAACTTTCTAGCTTCCTTATATGTATTGTCTTTTCCTGTGAGACCATTAGCTTCTCTAGGGAAGAGACTATCTCATTTTTTAATATTTGCACCCACCTTGCTTTGCACAATTTGTGGCACCAGGAAAGTGCTTAATAAATCCTTCCTTCCCTTCTTCCTTCCTCCCTCCTTCCTTCCTTCTTTCCTTCCTTCCATTTTGGATGTCTCTAGTGATTCTAACCTATGCTTTTCAATTTCAAGATATCCGAAAACATTCCTTTCTCTACCTTGATCACATCCTCCTAGTATTATAAATGAAACATCTATTCAATAGTTATAAATGAATAATAAAAATTTAAATGTTCTTTTATTTTTTCATCCCCAATATCTATGGTACCAGGTGCACCCTCATAAACAAAGAAGTAAACCACAATAGCAATTGTAACGTTACTTTGCTTGTATCTCAGGTTCAAGCTATAGCCTTCTCTATGCAATGCTGGGTACCAAGGAAGTCACAGTTTTCAGGTTACCAGATCCTGCCTTCTCCATTTTATCTCTTTCAAGAAGCTCTGAAAAGAGCTTTCTAGCTTTCAGTCTACTGCTCCTGTTGCTCATTGTTTTCTATTTCTATAGTAAAACTGATTTGGAATACTTCCAGTTATCCATTCAGGACTCCCCTTCCCTCTTTCCTTCTTTCTTTCCTTCCTTCCTTCTTCTTTCTTTTCTTCCTTCATTTCCTTTCTTCCCTCCTTCCTTCTTCCCTCCCTCCATTTCTCCATCTCTCTCTCCCAAATATATGTACATACACACTATATACATGTATACATATTTCATAACACATACACATACAACATGTGTTCATATAGATCTGTGTACATATGTATGTATATTTGTGCACACATATATTTAGTAACTCACACATATGCTTTATGATTTTTAGGTTTAGACATATGGTATTATGTTTCCAGGGATATTTACTTTTTAAAAAAAATGATTTGTGTCTTAAAGACTTTTAGCATAAATGAGAATTATATTCTGTCAAAGGTTGTTTCTGCATTTATTGTGGCATTTTTGTGATTTGGGATATTTTTGTTTTTAATATGATTAATTACATCCATTGTTGTCTTAATATTGAAAGATCCTTATATCCCTGAGAGAAATTCAATTTGACCATGATTAATGATTGAGGGTTGAAGTAGTAAATTGCTATATGTTAGTCAGGATTTTAATTAACATTATTTAATCGATGTTCATTAATGACATTGGTTCATAGTTCTCCTTCTTTGCTTTAGCTTTCTCTGTTTAGCTTTTAGTACGATATTTGTCTCATGAGAGAAATTTGAGAGGATACTTTCTTAATTTTTGAGGATAATTTTTGTTGTAAAGGTATTCATTGTTTGATAAAAGTTTGATAAAATTCTTCTGCAAATCCATCAGGACCAGGAATGTGTTTTTGTTTTGTTTTAGAAATCCTTTTACAGCTGGTTCTAATTTCTTTTATGAGACTGGATTGTTTAATATCTCCATTTGGTGTTCTGTTAATATGAGTATTTTCTAATTGTGAAGGTAATCCTCTGTTTTGTACTCTCAGTTTTGTTGGCTTTAGCCTTTCAACTCTTAGCCTCTTAGATTATATAAACATTTGATATATCTAAGCACGTATCCACAAACATTATTTCTCATCTTTAGGACATCAGGAATACATAAAGAAGGCCATGGCTTTTCTTCACACATGCCCTTCAGATTATACCCAAGGGAGAGTGATGATCTGTGGGAATTCCATATTCAGATGAAGTGGAGCCACATAAATTTTCCAGGATTTTTTTTAATTCACAAAGGTAAAACATGTTTTCGTTATTGAAGTGGCGATTACTTAGTTTTAAGTGGACAATAAAACTTTAAAAATTCCCCATATTTTTTCTTCCAAACATGAGCTCTCAGAAAAAATGACCCCAACTTTGAGGTACCCTATGTTACAGAATCTATACAAAATCATAACTCATAAGGCCCAAAGGATATTCTTGCTTTTAGTAGAACAAACGAGAACTTATTAGTTAAAACTAAAATTAATTTAATCAAAGTAGCAAAAAAAAGTTATAAGAAATATTCCCCAGTAATATTCAAAGGCACGGTAAACTCTCCCAAGGTTACCATAAGTGGGGAAAGAGTATACTTGCTAAAGGACATATGTAACCAAGGAAACCACATAAGAATAATTTGTGATATGAGGGTATTTATTCATTGTTTGATAAAGGTTTGATAGAATTCTCACAAGAAAAGGTACATATATATAAAATATATGTGGCCAGGGCACAGACATGTCCAGTGTAATAAATACCTTGGATACTGCAGAACTGCTGCTATTCCCTGGTGATGTCAGGTTCGATGAGTCATTTCCTGATCTGGGGTTCCGTGCTTTTCTATTATTTCTACTGGCTCTCTGTTGTACTGCTTTCTGTAGGCATATCACCAGCTGCTGTGAACATTCTCTGTCACCATCCACTGGTTTTAGTTTACTCTCTGCTGACATCTGCTGGATTGAAGCTGCTGTGTGGTTTCTTCTCTGGAGAGAAGGTTCTATCTGCTCTATAGTTTATAATCCTAGGATATCTTTAGCTCTTTTATGATGTAGACCTTAGCCAGCCATACCCAGCCATACAACTAGAGAAGAATCAATCCCTTCATTTCACAGATAAGGAACTGAAGCCCAGTTTTTAAAGTTTATGCTATAAATACTTTTTCTCCTACTGCCTCAGGATCTCCTAGTTTGAGTTTTTATGAAAGTAATGATAGTCCTTTTAATTAGGTCAGGAGCCTGGTTGCATTTCACATCTTCTGGGAACTCAATTTAGCAAAACTAAAAATGAGCCCAGTATAGCTGAAGTCGTTTCTATGAACTTAGTAGAAATACCTAAAAAGAACCAGGTAGAGATGGAAGAGTAATTAACCTTTGCTCTATTTCTCACCAAGATCCATTACCATTTTATTCTTCATATTTTTACTTGGGAAAATGAGTCCATTTTGTATAGCAAGAGAGCCTCATCTTTCATTTGCTCATCAATTCAATTATTTGTTTCATCTTTATCAAGTTTCTACTGTATGTTGGTGGTGGAGACATAGAGAAAGGTAGATAGATGAATGGATAGATAGATAAAATGTGATATGAAGATTCATTTCCTTCCCTTCTGAAACTTACAACCTAGTAAGGGTGATAAAACACATACACAAATAATTTTTAAAACAAATGAGAATATTATCAGTCTCTAAGAGAAAGATAAAGTGTTTGAGAGGTGAGAGGAAGCACTTAAGACTTCATAGAAGACATAGCATTTGAGCTTAACCTTGAAAGTAAGTCGAATTTTGAAAATGTAAGATTGCAGTAAGGACTAGGTTTTCATGCATGAGGAATACCCTTGAGCAAAGTCACCAGATACCTTAGAAAAATGGAGAATACTTTAACTTGGCTGACGTGTAGAATATTTGAGGGACACTAATGAATAAGGCAGCATAAAGTCAAAATAATGGGGGATCTTGAATCTGAGTATGAACTTTAAAAAAAAGTAATGCAAGAAATATTTAAGTAATAGTAGATTAAATGAATTAGAGATTTTTTTTGTTTCATTACATTTTAAGTGCTGAGTGCTCAACTAGTACAGAAGGCCTTTAAAAGTCTTCTCTAAGGCCAAGGATAGAAGGAAACAAATGTTTGGAAGCAAAGATGGAAATAAAGGTGAAAAAAAGGGCAGAACAGGTTTGAGGATTAAGACATTACCACCCACAGTTTGGGTTTAGTTATTTCAGGACTGTGCTTGAGATCATGATAGGATTAGGTTTCTGCTCAACCCCCAATTCCAGAAACCACTTAACACCACTTAAGCCAATAACTATCTGGCTTCACTCCCCAATCCTGTCCTCTTCCCCCTCTCCCAGGACCTTCTCTATAGATAATTTCACACACTCAACACCTTTCTGCATAGCCTTTGGACAGTTCAGTTTAGGTCAACCCTGGGGAAGGGCAATCTAGACAATACCTGGATTGTTATTCCAGGAGAAAAAACTAAATAAACGAGCTGACTTTTGTGGATTTATGTTCTTAAAAGTGTGAGATAGAAAGTGTCACATATTGGGCTGGGAAACAAACAAATAGTAATAACAAAGTAAGATTCCTCCTCTTCTGGCCCAGGCACTTGTCATTGGCAGAGGGAGAAGGGAATCACACTTTTCTTTAAATCTCAAAGAGCAGGGGTCTTATCATTTCCTCCAGAACTTTGTGGGCACAAGGCATGTAACCCAGAAGCAATCTGTGTCCACTGTCCTACCAGCTCAGCAGAGTGCTGGAAGTAGGAAAATAGGTCTCTGCTCTGCCTTGAACACTGACAGCTGTGGCTTCTTGTTGGGGAATTAAGCACGTGGCTAGGATTCCAGCTCAATGTGGCCCCAGAAGGCCCACAGACCAGGATTTCTCCAATGGGATAGTAATTATTGATGGTGCTTCTTTGTTCTTGGCTTTTATCCTGGCATCTCAGATGCTGGCATTTTTGGATCCCCATGGGTTCAGAGCCATCTCCCTGTGATGCCTAAGCTAGCATGTAATTTGCATTATTGCTGGAAGGATATTGCTACTTTAAAGCACAGAGCATACAAGCAGCTATGGAACCATGTACAAATTCCACTCCAGTGAACTGTGAGGACCTAGAATTCATTAGCCTGGTTTTTCTCTTCTATGGGCCTTTATTTCCAGCAGCTGCTGCCTCCAGGCATAAGGGGGAACACATTCAAGTTGCCTTCAGGCAAGGAGAGATCATTGGATCATAGATTTAGAGATGGGATGTGTCTCAAAGACTATGTCTAGTTCAAATCCTTAATTTTACAGATGAAGGAACTGCGTCTTGCTTCAGAGTCAGATAGAGGTGGAATTTACAGCCAGGTCATCCTACTCTAGCCCTAGAGCTATTGCTACTGTACCATGCTTCCTCCAAGGATCTGGAAAGTGGCTCCCAGAGGCTAATGGGTTTTCGGTGTAATGTAGATAGAAGTAGCTTGGGAGTCAGGAGAGTTGAGTTCTAACTCCTGACATATACCAGGTTATGTCAACATTGTGGACTCAATATTCTGGGCACACTTTCTTCACCTGTGAAATTAAGTCAGACTATATTCTGATATCTAAGCTTTCTTTGTATTTCTAAAATTTTATGGATCTACAATTTTTTCATTGTTTAATTCATTTTGGGAGAAATTCCTTTCTATATAAATGTCAATAGTAGAAATAGTAGTCATCTTTAATGTTCAAGAAAAATCATCGAATAACAACTAGGTGTACCATATAAAGCAATGACTTTGGAGTCAGAAAGAGCTGGTTTAAGTACTGTCTCTGACAAATATTGGTTTATACCCATGTAACCCAGTGATCCAAGCAACTAACTCTCTAAGTAAGTTATAAGGAAGTCAATGACCTGCATTGGTAGAGGGGACGAAAATGTGTAATTGTTATCATCAACATCATCATCATCTAAATATCATTTGGTGCTTCTTATAGACAGACTTTTTGAGTTCCCCAGTGATTAGATTGTTTGGACTCTCTCTTCCCCCATTTCCTGATGAAAATACTTTGCAGTTAGTTTGTACCTTGTAAATGCTTATTTTTTGAATATGTTATTTTCTCTTAGTATAAAGTAAGATAAGAGAGGGTGGTGTTCATTTTGCTTTGTCTTTGAAACTCTCATGTCTAGTACTACTGACACATAGTTGTTTCTCACTAAATGTTCATTATATAATAATAATCTCAGGGCAATTAAAAAAGAATTTATATGTTTTTGGTGTATGATCTTGGAAAAGTCACTTGACTATGCCCTACTTTTCCTCTCTGAAATGAGATAAAAAATTCTTGATCTTTTTAATCTCACAAGAATGTTGTGAAAATCATTGAGTTGATATTTTTCAAAGCAAATTATCTCATCAAAAGAGTGCTGCAACATTAATTTATGAAATTCTCGTCAATTTCTTTCTATCTCCTTAGTCAATCAATACATTAACCAACAAGCATTTTTAAGCACTTATTTTGCCCTATGCACTCTGCTAAACATTATAAATGCAAAGAAAATTTAAAAAAATCCTACCTTCAAGGCTCTCACATTCTAGTATCTATTTGTGTGTGTGTGTGTGTGTATACATACATATATATAGTATATATATATGTATGTATACACACACACACACACACACACACAGAATCCCCAGTTTAACATACCTAACAAGTGGTCATCTAGCCTATCTAAAGACCTCCAAGAGCTCACCATCTCTCTAGGTAGCCAATTTTACTTTTAGATAGCTCTAATTTTTAGGGAGCTTTTCCTGACATAGGGCCTGAATTTACCTCTTTGTATCCATTTCTTTGAACCAATGCCACCATTGCTCAGGAGCAATTCTGATGATACATGGAACACATTTACAGACTCTTCCATGTGACAAAGCTTCAAATACTTGCAATTATGTGCCTCTTGAATCTTTAACCAGAGTAATTCTGCCAGTTTCTTCATGTGAACCTCCTACAAAATGGACTCAAGACCCTTTACTACCCTGGTCAGCCTTCTCTGGGCACTCTTTAGCTTACTAATGTCATTTGAAAAAAGACAACCACAAGTAATTTATTTTTGAGAATCATCTAACATGAAATTACACAAATAAAATTTGCATAAACTCATATCCACATTTCTCATAACACAGATGGCAAAGGAGAAAGCAAAAACAAGAAAACTAAATCAGTCACTATACATAATTGGATACAGTTGGGTCATGTATGCTGAAAGTCTTTTACAAAATAGTCATCTCAGATCAACTGAAGACCACTCTCCATTCAATGTCATCTTCCTGCAAGATAGGGTGCTGTAGCATCCAGCACCTGTTTTCTCCATGTCCTCCTTTAATATGGCTGGCAATTGTTTTGGTGATTTTCACCCCCTCCAGATGCTTTGCCATAGTGCATACATACAGACCACTATAGTCTGTATACAGCTGTCCATGCCCACAGTTCTCATAGTTATAGCCAGTATTATCATATCCACCATAGGTGCTATAGTTTTGATCACCATCATAGACATTATTGCAATTTCCATATCCTTGATCTTAATAGTTATTAAATCCTTGGTTCCTCTTGGGGCTGGACAACTTTGATTTCATACTTCCAAGAATCTGACAATACTTGTTTTCTGATCATTTCTTTTACTGGTTCTTCATCTGTATATGTGATAAAACAAAATCCTCTTCTTTCATTTGCTTTTGTGTCCTTAGGAAGTTCGATATTCTCAATCTCTCCAAACTTTCCAAAATACTCTTTGATGTGTTTTTCTGATGTATCTGGGTTTGAGACTACATGCCACCTTCTAAGTCCTTGGGTATGGCCTTTTGACTGAGTCTAACTTTTACAGATAAAATTCTTTTGCTAAGGAGATTTGTTGTGTGAAATTTGGATTCGGTCCAAGGGCCATATTTGAGGACTGATAGGGCCACATGTGACTTGGAGGCCACAGGTTCCCCACCCCTGGCTGGGTGATAGATGAGAAGGTCTGAGATTGAGGTGGTGGTTATATGAGTGAAGTAGAATGTGAAAGATGGGGAGAAAGAAAGTGCAAGACTTGTCAACTAATTGACTATGTGGGGTGAGTGAGAATGGAAAGTCAAGGATTGACCCTGAGGTTATGAGCCTGGGTGAGGAGGGGAGAACACAGACATTTGGACTCCACAGTGACACCTAGTGTTGACAATGACATCGCAAGCCCTAAACAGCAAGCCTTTCTTCTATTTCTACCCTTCTTGTTCTTAATTTCTGCTTTATTTCATATTTTTCCTTTTTTTTTGTACTCGGTTCTAGTTGAAGTGACCTATTCATCATCTCCCTATATGATATTGCATCTCTTTCTCCCATGTCTTTGAACAAAAATCATCCTCCCAAGTCTGTGGTTCACTCCCTCTTTGCTTTTTGAGTAAGGGCAGCTAGGTGGTGCAGTGGATAGAGTACCAGTGCAAGAGTCAGGAGGACCTGAGTTCAAATCTCACCTTAGACACTTGACACTCACTAGCTGTGTGGCCTTGGGCAAGTCAATTAACCCCAATTACCTCATCCTGGGTCATCTCAGTCATCCTGATGAATATTTGGTCACTGGATTCAGATGACTCTGGAAGAGAAGTGAGGCTAGTGACCTACACAGTCCTCCCTCACTCAAAACAAAGTCAAGTACAAGTCATGTCATCAGTTCTCCAGTGGCATGGTCATCTTCGGCAACAAAGGATGAACATACGTCTTTGAGTAATAGATTTCCTAACTTCTTTTAAAGCATATTTCCATTAAAACTTTCCTGTCTTGCGTTATTGAACACACACACACACACACACACACACACACACAAACTGTATTTCTTTATTTTTTAAACCAATTTTTATTAGTATTTTCTGTTTTTTACATCACCATTATATCTCCCCTTTCCAGAGACCATTCCTTATGACAAACAGTATTTTTTAGAGGAAAAAAACATCAGCACAATTGGTGAATACATTTTTATTTCTGAGAACATGGCCAATGTGTAAGACCTCCATAAAGGGGTAGTAGGTTGAATTGTCTTCTCATATATCTTTATCTGAGTCCTATTTGATCTTTCTAATTTTGTTACGTTTACTTTTGCTTTTTTGATGTGTCATTCTTTCCATTTACATTGTTGTAGTTACTGTGTTTCCTATTTTCTTGATCTGCTCACTTTATATTAGTTCATGTAAATCTTCCCATGCTTCTATATATTCATCTCATGCCACTATTTCTTACAGCACAGTGATATTCCATTATGGTCATGTGCCACAGTTGGCTTAGTAATTCCCCAAATGATAGGTATTTACTTTGTTTCCAATTCTTAACTATCGGAAAGGGTGTTGCCTTAAATATTCCAGAGTATATAGGAACCTTTTTCTTGTCGATGGCTTTCTTGAGGTATAAGTAAGCCCAGTAATAAAGTTTCTAGTTCAAAGGCACATAGATATTTTTGTTGCTTTATTTACATAATTCTATATCCTCAATAACAATGTATTAATGTGCCTATCTTCCCACAAGCCCTCCCACATTGACTGTTGTCATTTTTGGCCAATTTCATAGGGTAAGTGAATAAACTCAAATCATATTCTCTGCTAGATATGGGCTTGTTAGAAGGAGTAAAAATAGAATCTGCTTCCTGGCATTCTTGACCATCATCTGGGCCTTTAAACAAGTTACTTATCCTCTGTAGAATTCAAGTTCCTTCAGGACAAGGATTGTCACAAGTTTTGTCTTTGTGTCCCCAGTGCCTAGCGTGGTATCTTATATAAAACAGGCACTTCATACATATTTGTAAATCAGACTTGGATTCAATTAGTTTCCTTTCTGACCAAGTCAAATCATTATCTCTCTGGTTTCTCTACCCCCAAACTATCAAATGACAATTCTGAGGCAACAGGGTTTGGAGTCCAGAGTGCTGAACTTACAGCATGGAACTTAATCCTATACCTTGGAGTTACTGGGACACACAATGGGAATTCGATCTCACAGTTTTGTTTTAGTTTTTTACTCCTGATAAAAGCAAAATAAAACATAAAGAAGGTGCTCTGGGGGACTCTTTCTCATTTTGTCTTGGGGGTAGGTTTGACCCTGTTGGAGTTTACTGGGATTCCTCCTTGAACCACACTGATCAGCAGGACTGTCCCTTAATCAAAATATGACCTTTAGGGCAGGCAGCCTCAGAACCCTTGGGAATATCCTGGGTGTGTGTCCACTGTTGTCAGAGTGGTCATCTCCTTTTGTGGTGTTGCATGTGGGCACCCATGGGTGGAGTGGGGTGGGGTGGGATATATCTCAGGGTGAATGCTGCTGTGTGCAAATCCCTAACTGAAGCTGCCTATCCCTTCCATCTTCCTTCACTCTCAGCAGCTGCCATCTGTTTCTACATAGGCCTTGCCACCTGTTGGCTACTACCCTCACACACAGTGTCTTGAACCCAGAGAGATTAGATATATTCATATCTAAAATGACTGAAGGGGAGGGGGAGGGTTGAGAAGAAATAAAGTGACTTTCCTTTTCTTCCTTTCTTTTCCCCATTCCCCTGCTGTTCACTATCTTTTTCCTACCCCCACCATCTCAAAGTTACAGTGAGTGAGCAGCTGCTGCCTGCCTGACTGGGCTGAACTCCTTACCAGTTGCATGACGTCACACATCAATCTTCCGTCCTTGCTGTAAATCTCTGCAGATCACATTTCACATTTTCAGAACTCTGGTCATAAAGCTCCTTTCTCTGGTATAATTAGTAATTAGAGGAAAAATGCTAGTGAACTTCTTTTTGGTATAAACAGATACTCAATCCCCATCAATCCTATGAGGAAACTCCCATTAGGATGGCCCTGTCTTGGGTGATTGACCACACACGAGCTGTATTTCTTAATTAAATGTCTCTGATGAAAATGAGAGAGGGCTGTTTCTAAGCATGCATTTGGTTTTTTGAAAGGTCTATCTTCATCTAAAGAATTTTTGTCTTAAAAAGAAAAATCTCCCTCCCCCTTGTTGTATCAAATAATAAGTCAATGAAATTTACAATTAGTAAAGGGTTCTGTTTACTACTATATTTCCTCCTACCACAGTTTTCATAAGTAAAAAGGATTACTTTCCAAAGGGTCTCCTCCTGTACTCTGGCTGCTACTAGTTGTCATTTAGATAGTTAAAGGCTGTGACTGTTGAATTGTGTGGGAAGTTTTCAGGGCACTCGATGCTTTGGTAAAGTTTGGTATAATCCAGGTTAGTAGTAATAGTCTCTGC
The DNA here is from genome assembly GCA_028658325.1 of Potorous gilbertii. Taxonomy (NCBI): domain Eukaryota; kingdom Metazoa; phylum Chordata; class Mammalia; order Diprotodontia; family Potoroidae; genus Potorous; species Potorous gilbertii. Next base: position 480,734,827 of record CM053770.1, read on the forward strand.
TAATCATTTAGCTATGCCATTAATAAAAACACTATGGAATTTAAAGTTTAGATGAGTATCCCAGCCCATTTTATTGCATGGATTTAATTTTATTTTTTGTAGCATTTGCTGATTTCTTAAGCTTTTATTCAGTATTTTATTTTCCCCAGTCACATGTAAAATAATTTTTAACATTTATTTTTAAAACTTTGAATTCCAAATTCTCTCCTTTCATTCTCCCCCTTCTTGAGAAGGCTAGCAATTTGACATAGGTTATACATGTGCAAACGTGTAAAATATATTCATAATATTCATGTTGGGAAAGAAAACATAGGTAAGAAAAAACAATAAAAAAGTAAAAAAAGTATGTTTTAATCTATATTCAGACACCATCAGTTTTTCCTCTAGGGATGGATAGCATTTTTTCATCAAAAGTCCTTCAGATTTGTCTTGGATCATTGCATTGCTGAGAATAGCTAAGTCATTCATGCCTAATCATCTTACAATATTGCTGTTACTTTGTACACAGTACATTTCACTTTGCATCAGCCTGTGTAAGTCTTTCCAGGTTTTTCTGAGAGCATTCTGTTCATCATTTCTTATAGTACAATAGTATTCCATTATAATCATATACCACAACTTGTTCAACCATTCACTAATTGATATGCATCCCCTTAGCTTCTAATTCTTTACCCCAGAAAAGAGCTGCTATAAATATTTGTGCACATATAGGTCCTTTTCCTTTTTTTAAAATCTCTTTTGGTGTATAGACCTAGTAGTGGTATTTCTAGGTCAAAGGGTTTTATAGCCCTTTGAGCATAGTTTGAAAGGATTTTGTTATCATGAACTTTGGGCTGAGTGTTGCATTCAATAATTCAGTGATTAAGCACAATTAAGCAATGCCAATCTGGCAGTAACCTGTTGGAATGAACTCTATAAAAAGTATGAGAAAAGTGAAATGATGAGGATTTGAACAATACCCAAGTAAGAGTCAAATTCTTCATATTTGAATGTCTTGTCATTTTTCTAGGTCAAAAGTCTATAGTTCTTTCTACATATTCATGTGGCCTGATTTTGCAACCTTTCACCATCTTGGGTATTTAGTCTTTTGAAGAAGGGAATCATCAATTTGTCTCCAGGAGTTGGAAAAGCACGAAGGATCTAAAGATATAATATAGGATAGCTAGAGAACTGAATTCTTTTCTCTGCTATTACCAAGAGTTATTTGTTAGATTACCATTTGTTCCCCTTTGGTGGGGAAGGGCAGGAATGCTGATATGGGGTATATGAAGCACTCTGGAATGTGAATGGGGCACCTGTCTAGCAGCTCCAAATATATTTCCCTTCTGAAGGAAGTCCAAGCCCTCAGAGGAGTTCCATGAGGCCAGGTGCCTCTGGAATAAAAGAGGGACTCACTGATACATTGAGAGGTGGTCTCCATAGCAACCATAAGTTTGTTTTCCTTCTGAGGAGAGTGCAAGCCTCAGAATGATGCTGAGATTTGAGAACTACAGAGGAATAGGGGGCAAGGTAAGACTCCCTAGACAGGAAATCTTATTATCTATTTATGGGCTACTGTGAGCCCTAATTCTGCAAGACATTTTCCATTGGGTGAAATAAAGGATATCCTGTACTCAATATATATTTTTACCTTGAATATTTATATAGGGTCTGGAAACCATATTATCCACATCTGTGGAGACCAAGATACAAGAAAATTCTGAGATTTCCTAGAGGCATCACTGGGAGGAGATAACATGATCCAAGGAGAGAGTGATTTGGGGACTTGGAAGTGAGAATAATTGACTGTGGACTCAGTAGAAGTACTGACCCTTGAGGACTCTGTAAAAGAAGAAAAAGACTTTTAGGAAGCTACATAGTACAGCTAGTGTCAGGATCTGACGTCAAATTGGGCCTCAGAAACATACTAGCTGTGTGACCCTGGGCAAGTCACTTTACTTCTGTCTGACTCAGTTTCTTCATCTGTAAAATGGGGATGATAGGATTTACCTTCCAGCGTTGTTCTAAGGATGAAGTGAGATAGTTGCAAAGCACTTTACAAATGTTAAAACACTATACAAATGTTAGCTTTTATTAATGGTATTCAGAAACTGAATTTATCCTTTGACCACATGCACTTTCTACACATGTGCCTCATTACTATTGTTACAATAAGCGTGTGTCCACTCTCTCCAGGGAACTTGTATGTAGAGGGGGAGATTATAGCATCTCCCATTTTGGGTGGAATGTTTTTTTGTAATTCCTGTTCTTGCTGTAGCTTCTAGGTAACAACCAAAGAAACAAAAATCCAAATCCTTAATAAAAAGTTAACTGAGGGAACTGACTGATAACCAGTGAGAAGCACGCTGGTGGGCACATATACTATAGTACTAAATATGGCACTACATAGTACTAAACAATAGTACTAAAGAGTACTAAGCAATAGTACTAAATAGTACTAAACACTCAGCCTCTCAGAGTTACCTTTAGATCCCTGAGAGTAATAATAGTTACATCCCCTCTAGAGACTCAGGTTGCCATTTTGAGTATGTCTCCTTGATGGGGTGTGATAATACTATTTTCTTTGGAACTTTCCTTTCAATTTTCAGGTTTTTCCAGCCCTTAAAAACAGTTCTTGACACATAGTAGACATTTAATAAATATTGATAAATATTTAATAAATAAATAAATACAGGTCTCAACTCAGAATTTCGTATTTGGCTTTCCCAGGGCTTTGCAGAACGGCAACCTTTTGAATGAGACAACCCTTGCAAATCAGAATTGGAAGTGACCTTAGAGGTCATCTGGTCTAACTCCTTAATGCAGGTGCCCTGCTTCCCTCTCTATGGACAATGACACAACACTTCTGCGAGCACCGCTCCTCCTATGCATACCCCAGAGCACTGTATAGTTACCCTGCCCTATGGCATATGGCACTCATATGTTTCTGATTATTTCCCACAGATGCATTACTTTTCATTTTTCCAAGTTGAATCTCATTTAATCCTTTTCTGCCCATATTTCTGTAATATTTTAATGCCATTCATGTGTACTAATTCCTGGCCCCCTCTGGGGTCTCTAAGTTTTTCTAACTCTTTGCCTGCCATCTGTAAATTCCACTAATATCATTTAAAGAAGTCGGGTCTAGTACTTTTCCCTCTAGCTCTTCATAATTTTCAGAAGAGATCAAGGCACAGAAAGTGGGGCAAATTGATGACTATGGATCAACATCAAGTTTTTGATAGAGCTAAGATTCAGCCCTGGTTTCCTGAGTTTAGCCAGTTTGCTCCGTTTAGCAACATGAATGTCATAGACTTTCAAATCTCCTTCACTGATGGCATGGCCTTGTTTGGATCCTACCTTTCACACACACACATACACAAATAAAAAACACACAACAACAATTCTGTGACTGTAGACAAGTCACTGAAACTCTCTAGGTCTGTTATCTAGTAAAATGAAGCTACTAATACCTGTAACACTTATCTCATGGGGTTGTTTTGCGGATCATATGAGATCAGGTATATAAAACTGCTATGTAAATGTTAGGCAATTTTCACTTATATCAAAACTGCATTTGTGTCTCTTCAAAGGGAAGACAGACTAGAGTGGCAGACAATATATTGGATTTGAAGTCAAAGAACCTGGGTGAAAATCCTGAATTTGCCATTTACTATATGTATGACTTTGGACAGGTCAATTAACCTCCTTGGGCCTCAGTTTCCTTATCTGCAAAATGAGGGGATTGACTTAGATAACCTCTAAGGTCCCTCACAACTTTAAATTTATTGTTCTATGAACCTGAGGATACAAATGTGGATCAAACGAAACAAATCAAATCCCTTTTCTAAATGAAAGTCCTTCCAATACTCGAAGACCATTACCACATCACTTCTAAGTTGCTCTTTCTCTTGGCAAAAGCAAGGAATTTCTGAATTAGTAGGGAATTCAGTGATCATGAAGCCAGATCCATATGTAAAAAAGAATTCCCTGGTAAGTCATCATCCAGTCTTTGCTTAAAAGTCTCAATGAGAAGAAATGTAGTACTTCTCAAGGAGCCCCATTGCACTTTTGGATATTTCTGTTATTTTTCCTTATATTATGCTTAAATTTTCCTATTTTTAGCTTCCATTTTTGTTCCGAGTTTTCTTTTCTACTGAACCAAATCGAACAAGTCTAAAGTTTCTTTTGTAGGATAGTCCTTCAGATGGTTGAAGATAATTCTAGTTAGATCCCAGTTAGTGAGAATACTGAATCCCCTGAAGTGGTCACATATAATTGAATTCACATTATTTGAAGTTATAATTATATAAAATAATACAACTGGTTAAAACCCAATGGAAAGATGTAGTGTAAATTTTAATAATGTGACTTTTTTAGGGGAATTCATTATTGCCACACTGGGAGTTTCCTTCTCTACTCTTTTCATGGTTAAACCTCTGAGTCCTTACCTGGCTCCTTCACCTGGTTGGTTGCCCTCCCCTGGATGCTGTCTAGCTTATCAAAGTTATCCTTAAAATGTGGTATCCAAGAATGAATACAATACTATAATATGTGATATTAATAGGACAAAGTATTAGTCTATTATACCCAAATCCTTGAAGCCATATCTCTTTCAATGCAGCCTTAGAGTATTCCAGATTTCTTGGTTACCAGATCATGCTATTGACTCATATGGAGGCTAAAATCCATGAAAATCCCAAGATCTTTTTAGGTAAGTTATTGCCTCATCATACGTCACTCAATTCGGTGAGGATGATTCATGGAATCTAAATGTAACACTTCACATTTTTTCTTAGTAAATTTCATCTAATTTAATTTATCTTAATGTTGCCAAAGATATTTTTGGGTCCTATCCCTCGACTATGACTTCTCTGAAAATTTATTGGTCATATTCCTTATCCTTTTTGCTAGCATGAAGTCATTTTGCTTTTCTTTTCTACAACGTATTTTTCTCAAGTCTTGACTTGACAATCCCTGAATATAGAGCTGAAGAGGAAAAAATCAGTAGCGAGGTAGCCCAGTGACTTACGTGCCAGATATAGGGTCAGGAAGACCTAAGTTTGAAACCTGCCTTGGACACTTTGTTGTGTGACCCTGGACAAGTCATTGAATTACTGTTTGTCATGATTTCCTTATCTATAAAATGGAACCTACCTCTAAGGGTTTTGCAGAAAATCAAATAATATATTTAAAGCATTTTGCAAACCTTAAAGTAGTAAATAATTGATGCTGTCATTATTATTATTTTTTATTGTTATATTACCTGGATGTGGGGCAGCTAAGTGATGCAGGGGATAGAGCACCAGGGCAGGAGTCAGGAGGACCTGAGTTCAAATCTCACCTCAGACACTTGACACTCACTAGCTGTGTGACCTTGGCCAAGTCACTTAACCCCAACTGCCTCATCCTGGGTCATCTCCAGTCATCCTGATGAATATCTGGTCACCGGATTCAGATGGCTCTGGAGGAGAAGTGAGCCTGGTGATCTGCACTGCTCTCCCTCACTCAAAACAAAGTTAAGTGCAAGTCATGTCATTACTTCTCTGATGACATGGTCTTATTTGGCATTGAAGGGCAAACACACGCACACTATTATCTGGATGCCTAAAGAAATCTAGATGTTTAGCATTATATAGATAAAGCAAATATAAAGACAGGTAATTTTCCTCACCTTTCATCAAAATACTTTGACCTACATTTAGGTTACATCTAGCTTCATGTATAGCCTATGGAAAATGTTTCTTGGTGACAGCAAGCATAATATAATGGCTAGGACACTGGGGTTGGTGTCACCACACCTAGATTCAGTCTCCTCTGACACTTCCCAGCTGTATAACCCTGGGTAAGTCATTTAATTTTTCTGCACCTCATTCAAGAAGTATCTATAAAATGAGTGGATTGGCTCTTAGATGGCCCTCTGATGAGGTTCTATGATCCTGTGATAAATAGGGATGCTTGAACTGGATGGATGCTCTGCACTGGTTAATATGAAAAGGCTAGAAGAGGCAGCTAGAGGGTGCAGCAGATATTACTTGGGCCATGGAGTCAACCAGCCTCAGACACTTACTAGCTATGTGACTCTGGGCAAGTCACTTAACTCTCTGTATACCTTAGTTTCCCTGATTGTAAAATGAGATAATAATAGCATTTATCTCTCAGAGTTGTGAGGATTAAATGGAATAATGTTTGTATAGCACTTAGCACAATTATTCATATACAGTAGGTGCTTAATAAATGGTTGTTTCCTTCTTCCCAGCTGTTTTCACTTCATTCATTATATATTGATATTATACAGTTTTATATATTTAAATATGCGTTATGTCTTCCCTGTTAGAGTAAAAGCTCCACGAAAAAGGACCATGTTTAATTATCTCTGTCAATTCCAATATATTTGTCACATTTTTAAAATTTTAATTTTAATAATATTGAATGAATGAGCAACTTGGACTAATTTTTCTTAATATAACAATGTAGTAAAAACCAATTTTCTTTTTGATATTAATTTTTTTTAAAACATTTCCAACCAGAACACTTGGCACCTGACCAATTCCTGAACCTAAGAAAAAAGTTAATTAATTTTAACTTAAAAAACACAGGGTATTCCAAAAGTCTGAATACAGTTTGAATTCAGTAAAGCTTCAAATTGCACTCAGATTTTTGATACACTCTCTATAGAAGTTCAATTTAAAGAGAGAGAATAATTTAAAAACAGAGTTGGAACTTAAAACTGGGACTTTGACCCATGCCTCAGCTTTTGTCTCCTCCTCGAAAAGTTTGTCCAAACACTCCACAGAGGTGATCCCCATACATCTCAGAAGCACCCACTGAGCTGGGTTTCAGACCTAATACCTCGAAGTGGCATTCCTATCCAAGATTTCTTTTTATTCTTACAGCTTACTGCATTTCTTAGACATTCCTCTATCTCACATCTCTACTTGCCTCAAGGCAATGACAGAGAAACCCTGTTTATTTGAACACAGTGACTTTTTCAGCTGGAACTGCTGCCCCTTCTACCACCCTATCCTCACCCCATGTTCTCTTACCTTCTCCACCCCTCAATCTCTTGGCCTGTCTCCAATACAAGGCAAAGGCTACAAATTCCTTACCCAGTACTAAATAGCTTGGGAATTTTGAAACACCTTGGGACTACCAAGTAAATAATTTTATCAAGTTAAATTATCCTAGGATTCCATGATGTAGCAGACAAACAGATTAGCTTATTGTTTCATTATACTATGTATGGGATCTCATCCTATCTTCACTACTGAGCTACACTAGAGACTTCTCTCCCTACCTTTCTCCATTTTCATTCTCCTTGCAGAGTCTAGCAGCCTTTCTAACCGAACTTAAAAACTATTCTTATTTTCCTGGGAAGAACAACTGAATTTCCCTACCTCCTTTTATCTTTCCAGATGTAGCCTAATACCACTGTTTCTGCACCTCCACCCTGCCCCATTGCCCCAATCTCAAACTACCCTTGCAGAAGCACTGCTAGTACTTTGGACTGATTTTTTTTCCTTTACTGAACCTCATTTTCCTGATGAAATGATTTAAAATTCAATTACTTAATATCGAAAATATTGATATCTTAGGCAAGTGTCTAAAGCTGGGGTTCCTAAACTTTTTGGTGTCACAGACCTCTTTGGAAGTCTGGTAAGCCTATGAATCCCATGTCAGAATTATATTTTTAAATGCATAGAATTGCAAAGAAAAGCAATTATATTGAAAAAACAGTTATAGAAATATACACACACATATATACACAAATCTTTGTATATATGTATACATATATACACATACATGCTATATATGTGTATACAAACATACGTGTGCATGGATATGCATATGTGTATGTATGTATATGTGTGTGTGTATAAGGTAGGGAGGTTACACAAGGCTATCTTAGGGCAGATAAAGCAATTGAAATTCTATATGATACACTGGGTTTCACTTTGACACTGATAGGACCTGTATGTATTAAGACGCAGGACTAGTAGTTACCCAGGGTGCTGTGTCTAAGTAAACCACTAGGTGGGGCTCCAAGCTCAAGATGCCCCAGGGCAGCTACCAGAGCACATGCCCCAATAGGACTTGCCTGAGCCCTGCGGCTACCAATGCCTCTTTCTATTTCCCAAGTTGGTTTTTGTCTAATTTAGGGAATGAAATAAGATAACTTCCAGCAATAATTTTGGATTTGATTGGCTCATGCCCACATTCCCATGAAGAATCTACTCTTCTCCCCAATGTCCTATTATCTGAAAGGACTAACCATTCACAGTTGGACCAGATAAAGTGGGAACAAAATTGACAATGTCAGCAGCAACTCCTGAACCACCATGTTATTTAGACTGTCTGAAATCTCAACTTTTCTACCCATTTTTCTGTAAGGAGTGGTTCCACAGATCATGCTGTTGAAGGGTATTGCCTCATTTACATTTTGGTGCTTAAAAGGTCAAATTTATGTCTATGTGTGTGTGTGTGGGGGGGGTGGGTTGTGATGATAGAAGAGTCAATTCACCACCACTACCTCACAACATCTCACTGCATGTAGCATGGTGATCATCCAACCTAATTCCTATAAAGATGATGTTTGCTTACTGACAAATCACCAGGAAAAAACTGGAGTCTGGTGAGTCAGCAGGATGGTCACCAGATGTTCTGTAGTTAGGAGCAGTAATTGTTCAATGATCCTAGTGGGTGTTGGAAGTCCCCCAATCAGTTGAATGGGCAACCATTCCTTGAACTTAAGAGTTATCCAACCATTCTGCATCACACTCTTTGGCATGTTTCTTCTAAAAACTGGCAGCTATTTTTGGTTTTAAATGTCCTCCTGCAGAGTGAAATTAAATAGCATCTAGTAATTGCCTTTACATTATAGTATGATTTGTGGACCACAGAGAGCAGAGAATGCCTCTCTTAGATAGCTCCATGACTTAAGATTCAGGATTGTGTCTGCTATTTGGTTTAGCTTCTTCTTCCTCTTTTCACTGTCTTAAAAATGATAATATCCTTTGCTTTGCCAGAATGGATTCTTAAGGGAATTTGAATTCTTGACATCTGCTACAACCAGACTTGTCTATTTTGACCTGGGGCCTCATGGGAAATGTAGTTCCCAGTCATTAGGACTAATACTTGCTAACTCACGCTCTAGGAAGTGCAGGTTATTCTCCTCCGACTCTATTACACGTCAGTTTCTACTGCCTAATAGAGGGCTTCATTTCAATCCATCTGGCCTTTTGCAATAGCTATCTAACTGATCTTTCGACCTTGACTCGTTCTCAGATTTTACAATGCAACCTTCATATTAATGCCCAATTAATCTTCTTTATTCACATACCTTCACTACTAAAATATTATTTCAATAGCTTATCATGATATGGAGAGAGACTGGATATCACAGTGGAGTGAAAGCTTTGGCAGATCCTGCTGTGATTAAAAGTAGTGTTATTGATAATCATTCACAAACATTTATTAAGTTCCTAGTATATGTCAGGCACTGTACAATGTACTGGGGGTACACATACAAAACAAAAAAAAATTATCTGTCTTCAAGGACCTTACATTCTATTAGGGAAGATGGCATGCTCATATATAAGTATGTATAAAAAAAAAGACCATGTAGTAAGTATGTGAACATTGTTTTTGGTATGGAGATGACATTCTGACCTGCAGGGAGCAGGAAAGACTTTAATGAACTGAAATTTGAAGAAAAAAAGGAACTCTATGCGAAGAGAGGAGAGAAGAACAGAAGAGAGGAGAGGAGGGAGTACATTTCAGGCACGGGGAACAGCCAGTGCAAAAGGAAGGAGTTAGAAGATGGAATAGTATAGTGACAAACCAAATGGTCAGTTTGGCTGAACTCTAGAGGCAGGAACAATTATTACTATATTATATGGCTGTAAAGTTAGGTTGGGACCCAGTTATGAAGGGCATGGTAATATACCTGCTTACATTTAATCCTAGAGGCAAAAGAAAGTCATTGGAACTTACTGAGTAGGAAAGCGACACTATCAGATCTACATTTTAGGGAATTCACTTTGGCAGTTGTATGTCACATTCATTGGAGAGAGGAGTGGCTTGAATCAGTGAGATTTACTGAGATAGTGTTGTCATAGTCAAGGCAAGAGTTGATGCGTGCCTGAACTGGATGGTGGCTGTATGAGTATTGAGAAGGGGACATACATAAGAGATCCGAGGGATGACTACGAAGTTGTAAATCTTAGTGATTTGAGGGATGCCCACCAAAAACATAGGGAAAGTAGGGAGAGGAATGAGGCTTTGGAGAAAGTTTATATTGATGTCTCCTGTTTTTATATCACAATAGCTTCTTCCAATATTCCTCCCTTTCCTTTTCCCAGAGTCATTCCATAGAACAGGTAATATGCTTTGAAGACAAAAATGAACAAGAGAAAACTGATCAATACATTATAAAAGGTCCAAAAATATTCAGTGTGTAAGAGATTTGGACACCCCCTGGCACAAAGGCATTAAGTGGGGTTGTCCTTTCATATCTTTTCATTCATGTCTTGCTTGATCGTTATAGTTTTGCTCCAGTAACTCTGTGTGTGTGTGTGTGTGTGTGTGTGTGTGTGTGTGTGTGTGTATACACTCATTTGGCTGTTCAGTTCATGCAGCTCTGTCCATGCTTCTCTATAGTCATCACATATTTCATTTCTTACAGCACAGTAATATTACATTACATTCACATGTGACAATTTGTTTAGCCATTCCCCAATCAGTGGGCAAGTACTTTGTTTTCAATTCCTTGCTATCAGAAAAAGTGCTGCTATAAATATTATGGTGTATTTTGGCACTTCTTATCAATGACTTCTTTTGAGTCTAAGTCTAGAGATGGAGTTTTTGGATCAAAGGGTATGAATATTTTGGTCACTTTATTTGCCTATTTCCAATGTTGCTTTTTAAAATGGTTGTACTAGTTTATAATTCCACCAATAATGTATTAGTGTGCCTGTATTTCCACAACCCCTCCAACATTGACTATTAACAATTTTTTTGTTCGTCTTTGACAATTTTCAGGGGCATGAGGTAAAAACTCAAACTGATTTCCTCTTATTCTTAGTTATTTAGACCATTATTTTATCTGGTTAAATACTTTGAAATTCTTTTGAGAACTGTTTATTCATATCTTTTGACCACTAATCTATTGGAGAATGGTTATTAGTCTTGTAGATATTTATTAATTGTTTATATATCTTAGGTATTAAAACTTTATTTAAAAAGGATATTAAAGTCGTTGTGTTACTATCTATGGTTTCTCGCGACTCAGTTAAATGTTCCTTTTATGAATTTGTCATTTAGGCATTTAGACTGTATAAGTTTATTACCAATACTGGTTTGTTGTCCATGGTTCCTTTTAGTATAATATATTTTACCTGATTATCTCTTTATTTTTTTGAATGTTATTTTTGTTTTGTCAGGTAGCATGATTGTTAAGTCCTGCTGTTATAAAATTGCACTTGATGCATAGTGATTTTTTCCTGTCCCCTAACTTTTATTTTGTGTATATTAGTTTTTAGAATGTGTTCCTTTTAAGCAACATTCTAGGTTTTTTCCCCTTACCCTATCAATTACGCTTTTTCATCTTATTGAATTGGTCAATTCATTCACATTTAAAATGCTGTGAGTTAGGTTTACATTTTCCTCCATTTGTCTCGAATATTGGTCTTTTCCAAGTTAGATTTTCCTCCTTCCTCTGATGTAACCAGAATGTAAGCACTGTGTCTCTTCGGTTACTTCAGTTTAATCTTTTTAAAGGCTATTACCACTGGCTCTCCTCTCTTCTTAATTTCCCCAGCAGTTTGTCATCCTTCTCCCTTAGGAGATTTTCTTATTAATTCCCTTTTATTTCCTGTCTTTATTTGGCTATTTAATTCTTCCCTTATTTTCTCCCACTTAGTCAATTAGATTCTCCCTTCTTTTCCTCTCTTTCAATTAGTCTTGTCCATTAGTTTTTTAAATTTCATTTTTTGTGCACTTCTTCAGAGAGAATTTTTCTTGTTCTCTTCATTATACAACCTCATTGTCTACTCTAGACCTTCGCTCTACTGTTCATTACTTCTATAATTTGATATAATTCCTCTATATTCTCTGTATTTCTCATTGAATCAAAATTTCTAAAGTTTCCATTATGGGATTGCCCCTCCCGATAGTTTTTGTCACTGCCTTGAATATTACGCCCTGCAAATTCCCTCTTTCCTTTGTGCCTCACTCCCAGAACAATGTATCGTCCTGTAGATGACAGAGATGACATTGCCCTACTGGTAGACTACTCCCTCCACCCTGGTGTCTCTGAGTATGAAGCCTATCATTCATCTACACCTTTTCCTAGTTACCCTCTGTCCCCATCTGCCTCATAACCTCCTCCCTAAGTCCATATCCTCCCAATTCTATAGGTTTCAGTGACCTCTAGCAGTTAAGATGAATGTTCTTTTAAGAACTAAATCCCCCAGATATCACCGAACACAAAATCTCCAACTCCTCTCATAGGACACCTCTGTTTACTCATAGGATCATTCACCAGTGGAACCCCCTTCCTTCACCAAAGGAAGTCCTCCCTCTTTCCCCTTTCTTTTCAACATTTCTTCCCTCCTCCAAACTCATTTTCTATAGGTCCTTCTGCTCCTGGGGACCACAGAGTTTTCTTTCCTTTCATTGTTAACACTCTATCTTCCCAGGCACATCACAGATCCCCCTGTATTCTCTTGCTCACTTTCCCTTTACAAGAATCTTCTCATTTTCATCTGTAGGCAAAGTTCTGTCCATAATGCCCCAGGACAACCTCTCCACTGTTACCTCTACCTGACTTCTGTCTTCCCCTTCATCTCCCTGCCCCTCACCATGATAGCAAGCAAGATAGGAACTTTGCTTGTTTTTTGTTTTGGTATAATCAAGTACCTCTGATTGAATCTTGCCTTTACCAATCAAGAGTCTTTACGAGGAGTAAAGAAACAAGAGTTTCTTTAACTGGAAAAGGTATATGTATTTGTATTCTTACTTATTTCAATATGATTAAAGATTTTTCCCACCCGTTAATTGTGATGACCTCTGGCTCTAAACAAGATAAATTCTCTGAATTGAGGTTTCATTTTGGGGTTTACTAACTGGAAGTGTTTGTGTGGCCAGATGAGGACTCTGGGAAGTCGCTAAAGGAGCCCCCAGCATTGAAAACCCAGAGGTCGGTGCTTCTGTCTCTGGTAATTATTTTCAGACAGTTGGACCTGTCTGTTGAATTCAGGCAGACGAAACTATGTCTGTTGAGCTTTGATTTCTCTTTATTTTCTTTGAAGTTCAGGGTGGTGACTCCCCTGAACTAGGTGGATGATATATGTGCTCAGTTAAAAGAATGATATGTATGCTTGATTAAAGTGCTTGCTAACCCCTTAACAGTTTCTTTCCTTTTATGAATGCAGATCTAAGAACCTGTGATAGCAGACCCCCCTGTGTGTGTTGGGGTGCTTATTAATATACCCCTACCCCCTTATCCTCGTGTACATTTACAAAGAAGTCTCTTATTGGTCTCTCTGATGTCACTTTGTTGCTGTTGCTCTCCTTAACTGCTGAATTTATTCCCCTGTTGCATTTCAGCTGTCTGGGGTATTAGAGAAATGGATAATCTCTTCAGCTCTGATTTTTTTTTCTGTAAGAATGTTTTGAATGTCTCTTTATTATTGAATGCCCATTCTTTTAAAAGAATATTTTAATGTATATTTTTAATTTTTTGTTTAGTATTGTATTTTTCATATTTGTTTTTAAAACTTTGAGTTCCAAATTCTCTCTCTTCCTCACTCTACATGCCCCTTATTGAAAAAGCAACCAATTTGATATGTTATACATGTGTAGTCATGTGTAGCATGTTTCCATATTAGTCATGCTGTAAAAGAAAATATAGAAAAACACACTCAAGAAAAATAAGGAAAAAATATTGCTTCAATATGTATTAAGACACCATCAGTTCTTTCTCTGGGGATGGATAGCATTTTTCAACACAAGTCCGTCAGAGTTGTCTTGGATCATTGTATTGCTGAAAATAGCTAAGTCATTCACAGCTGATCATCTTACAATATTGCTGTTACTTCTTACACAGTACATGTCAATCTGAATCAGCTTCTTTAAGTCTTTGCCATACTGACGGAATTCTGCTCACCATTTCTTATAGCACAATAATATTCTATCACAATCACATACCACAATTTGTTCAGCTGTTTCCCAACTGATGGACATCCCCTCAATTTCCAATGCTTTGTCACCAGAAAAGAGCTGCTGGAAATATTTTTGTATATATAAGTCCTTTTCTTTTTTGTTTTTTTATCTCTTTTGGGATACCAACCTATTAGTGATAGGTAAGTTAAAGGATATGAACAGTTTTATAGCCCTTTGTGCATAGTTCCAAAGTTCTCTACAGAATGGTTGAATTAGTTCACAAGTCCACTGTGCATTAATGTGTCAGTGCATTCATGTCTCATTTTCCCCACATCCCCTCCAACAATTGTCATTTTCCTTTTCTGTCCTATTAGCCAATTTAATAGGTGGGCAGCAGTATCTCAAAATTGTTGTAATTTGCATTTCTCCAATCAATAGTGAATTAAAGCATTTTTTCATATGTCATTAGATAGCTTTGATTACTTCATCTGAAAACTTTTGATCATTTATCAAGAGAGCAATGGCTCTTATTTTTTCAATAGGGCAATGGGTCTTATTTTTATAAATTTATAAATTTGACTCAGTTCTCCAAATGTTTGAGAAATGAGATCTTTATCAGAAAAAAACTGCTTCTAAATTTTTCCACAGTTATGATTGCAAACTGTATTTCTTTTCATCCTATTTCCCCCTCTGTTTATTCTATTTTCTCTCTCTTTTTACCCTGTCCCTCCTCAAAAGCGTATTGCTTCTGACTACTCCTTCCACCAATCTGCTGTCCCTTCTATCATCTCCCTGCCCCCTTTTATCTCCTTCCCTTCCTACTTTCCTGGAGGGTAAGATAGATTTTTATACACAATTGAGTGTATATATTATTCCTTCTTTGAGCCAATTCTAATGAAAGTAAAGTTCACTTACACTCACCTCCCTCATCTCCTCCTCCACTGTAAAAGATTTTTCTTGCCTCTTTTGTGTGAGATAGTTTACTTCATTCTACCTTTCCCTTTCTTCCAGTGCATTCCTCTCTTACCCCTTAATTTTGTTTTTAAAACATTGTCCTTTCATCTTCAACTCACACCTGTTCCCTCTGTCTAGATATACTCCTAAGTGCCCTAATAATGAGTTATAAGTATCATCTTCCCATGTAGGAATGTGAACAGTCTAACCTTATTAAGTGCTGTATTATTTCTCTTTCCCGTTTATCTTTTTATGCTTCTCTTTAGACTTTTATTTGAAAGTCAAATTTTCTATTCAGCTCTGGTCTTTTCAATCAAGAATGCTTGAAAGTCCTCTGTTTCATGAATACCCAATTTTCCCCCTCATGAATTATACTCAGTTTTGCTGGGTAGGTGACTTTTGACTGTAATCCTAGCTCCTTTATCCCATGATATATCATATTCCAAGTACTCTGATCCTTTAATGTAGAAGTTGCTAAATCTTGTGTTATCCTGACTGTGTCTCCATGATACTTGAATTGTTTCTTTCTGACTGCTTGAGGTATTTTCTCCTTGACCTCTGGAATTTGGTTATAATATTCCTTGGAGTTTTCATTTTGGTATCTCTTTCAGGAAGTGATAGATGGATTCTTTAAATTTCTATTTTACCCTCTGGTTCTAGAATATCAGGACAATTTACCTTAAAAATTTCTTGAAAGATGATGTCAAGGATCTTTTTTTGATCATAGCTTTCAGATAGTCAAATAATATTCAAGATATCTCTCCTAGATCTATTTTCCAGGTCAGTTGTTTTTCCAATGAGATATTTCATATTATCTTCTATTTTTTCATTCTTGTGGTTTTATTTTTATTGTTACTTGATTTTTCATAAAGTCATTAGCTTTTATTTACTCAGTTCTAATTTATAAGGAATTATTTTCTTCAGTGAGCTTTTGTGCCTCTTTTCCCATTTGGTCAATTTTGCTTTTCAACAATTCTTCTTGGTTTTTTTTTTTAGTTTCTCTGTTACCATTTGGCCTAATATGTTTTTTAAGGTGTTCATTTCTTCAATATTTTTGTGTCTCATTTACCAAGCTGTTGAATCATTTTTCATGATTGTCTTGCATCACTCTCATTTTTCTTCCCATTTCCCTCTACCTCTCTTACTTAATTTTCAAAATTCTTTTTGAACCCTTCCATGGTTTAAGAACAATTTATCTTTTTTTTTCTGGGAGGCATTGGATATAGGAGCTTTGACTTTGTTGTCTTCTTCTGAATGTGTATTTTGATCTTCCTTGTCATTATAGTAGCTTTCTATGGTCAGATTAATTTCCTATTTGCTCATTTCTCTAGCCTATTTCTTTACCTCCAACTCTTTGTTAAAATGGGCCTCTCCTTCCAGGACAGAGGGTACACTGTCCCAAACTTCATTAGTTTTGTGTTGCTGTTTTCAGAGATACTTCTAGGGGCTTGTAAGCTTTCTGTTCTTCTAAGTTGGTATGATCTAAGGAAAGGTGTTTATTTCTTTTCTGTACTATGCTCCAGTCTATAAGTGACCACAAGCACTCTTTTCTGCCCTGTAACTGTGACAAGGATCCCTGCTCAACTGCAGCCCTCTAGTCCTTGTGTGCTAGTGCCTCTTCCTTGTCCTTGAGCTACTACCCAGGACTGTGACCTTGATCTGAGTGTGGGCAAAGTAACAGATTCCTGTCCTCCAGTGCCAGAAAAAGTTCCCTGTAATCTCCTTCTGATCAGCTGTTTGACGCCCTTGCTGTCTGTGGGCTGAGAACTCTGCAAGCAGCCACTGTCACTGCAGTTTCAGTGGCTCCCAGGTCACTCTCTTGGTTTGTGGAGGCTCAGTCTGCACTGGCACAGCTTGCTCTGGACTGTGCTGCACTCTCACTCAGGTGTGACAGACCTTTCCTGCTGACCTTCTAAGTTATCTTTGACTAGAAAATTATTTTGCCCGGTCCTTTTGTGGGTTCTGTCATTCCAGAAATTGTTTTATGGAATCCTTTAAAGGTAGTCAGAGGGGTTTTAGGGAGAGTTTAGGTGAGTCCCTTCCTTTTCTCTGCCATCTTGTCTCCATCTCCACAGCTTCTTTCATTTAGAGATAAGCCCACATTTGCAAGGTAGGTCAGTATGGATTGTATTTTGAACTCCATTGCATTTTAGAACTCATTATTCCATTCATCTCATGTGTTTTCTGGTGGGTGCAGAATAGTCTTGTGTTATTCAAATTTCCTGATCTTTACATTTGAAGATCTTTCTTCTGTTTGCTTGTAGAACTTGTTTCTGAATTGTTAAGTTTAACCACTATGTATTTTGGAGTTTGCACACTTTATTTTCTTTTCCTTTTCCTGGAGGCAATATACAAATTCTTTTTTTTTTTTACAAAGGAAATTAATTTTATTGAAAGTTAGTTACCAATGTTAGAAAAAAGTCTTGGACCTTTTGTATCAGGAGATCTTTTTTTATAAAGTAATGAATAGTCCTTAATTAATTAATTAATTGTCCTTAATTAACCTTTAATGCTTTGCATCTTTGACCTCTCATGCTTCATAATTTTTGCAGTTCATTTAGCTCCTACTGATGAGGATACAAACAGTATCCTAAGAGTTAAAAATCATATTAAAGGTTGACTTTGTGAAGCCTCTAATTTATTCTGTAACATAAAAGTGCCCTAAAGCCCTTTTCTTCCTCATCTTGAACCTGTACCAAAAGAATTGCTTTTAACTCCATTATGCTATGTTCCCCCATCCTTTAATTTTTAACCTGTGTCCTCATGATCTCTCATTAAATTCTTAAACCATAAAACTTCCCCCCTATCTTGGCCTTGTCTCCCCTTATCCTGGGTCATACAATTTCCTCTGTCTCCTTTATCTTGTGTCTCCTATCCTGTCAGCCACCTTCCTCATCCTGTCCCTAATATTTAACCTCTAAAACTACATCATCATTCTGAAACCTCTATATAAATATAATTCCCCCAAACATCAGAATCTCACTTAGCTTTCTTGCTAGGAGACCTGTGTTGCTTTTCCACATGAATTAAAGCTTCCAATGGCTGCAGAGAAGGGTGAAGGGAATTCTTTCACATCTGAACCTGTTCTGGCAACTCTGACCTAGAAATTACCACTGTATGACAAATTCTTAGAGTTGTCCTCATTTTATAAATCAGGCCTGCACAAAATACCACATGCAGACATTGTAAAGGCCTGTTTTACATCCTCTACCTTTTTTCAGGCCACCTGAAATCTTTTGGTAGGTGGTAAGCAGCACACAGGTTGAATGTTGTGTAGACCTGTTATAGATGGAAGAAACTAAGTAATAAGAGCATAAAGATCTGTATCTGAAGTCACATCTACATAAAATTTAGTCTGTTGCTTTACTCATCATATCTGGAAATCATGGGGAAGTAATACTTTTAAGTGTTTGACAGTTTATTAGAAAAGAAAATAAATTACAAAAATCAGGTGATTTTACTAACATTGATCCAGAGCCTTCTGTGACTGAAGATATTAAAATATTAAAGATATTTCATGATTCCTTTAGATATTCAGCTCTTAAATTGGAGATGTCCTTAGTACTCTTCACATATGACACTTAGGAAACAGTGCTACAGAAGAAAACAGAAAAGTCCTGATATGATTCCATTAAGTAACACACTAGACTTACTAACCAGCATGTTAGGGCTTTCCACACTCAGGCATCCCGATGGAGCTTACTCTGACTCCCCCATCTGATTTGACCCTTCTCTTCAAGCATACACACCTTTCTTCTCTTTTCTGGACAGACTTGATGAATATCACTGATCAGATTACTTTTCATGCTTCTCTTGATTCTTGTGTTTGAAAGTCAAATTTTCTATTCAGCTCTGGTCTTTTCATGAAGAATGCTTGAAAGTCCTCTATATCATTGAATGATGACTTTTCCCCCTGAAGTATTATATTTAGTTTTGCTAGTTAGGTGATTTTTGGTTTTA
This sequence comes from Potorous gilbertii, assembly GCA_028658325.1. NCBI lineage: Eukaryota > Metazoa > Chordata > Mammalia > Diprotodontia > Potoroidae > Potorous > Potorous gilbertii. The sequence goes on from CM053770.1 coordinate 480,753,883, forward strand.
ATCCTAGTTCCTTTGACTTCTAGAATATCATATTCCAAGGCCTTCGATCCCTTAATGTAGAAGCTGCTAGATCTTGTGTTATCCTGATTGTATTTCCACAATACTCAAATTGTTTCTTTCTAACTGCTTGCAATGTTTTCTCCTTGACCTGGGAACTCTGGAATTTGGCTACAATATTCCTAGGAGTTTCTCTTTTTGGGGCTCTTTCAGGAGGTGATTGGTGGATTCTTTCAATATTTACTTTGCCCTCTGGTTCTAGAATATCAAGACAGTTTTCCTTGATAATTTCATGACAGATGATGTCTAGGCTCTTTTTTTCACCATGGCTTTCAGAAAGTCCCATAATTTTTAAATTGTCTCTCCTGGATCTATTTTCCAGG
>CM053770.1:480754362-480766353 GCA_028658325.1 Potorous gilbertii
ATTTCCTTATATTTTTTTCATTCTTTTCGTTTGGGTTTGTAATTTCACGGTTTCTCATAAAGTCATTAGCTTCCATCTGTTCCATTCTAATTTTGAGAGAACTATTTTCTTCAGTGAGCTTTTGCACCTCTTTTTCCACTTGGCTAATTCTGCTTTGGAAAGCATTCTTCTCCTCATTGGCTTTTTGAACCTCTTTTGCCAATTGAGCTAGCCTATTTTTAAAGGTGTTATTTTCTTCAACATTTTTTTGGGTTTCATTTAGCAAGATATTGACGCATTTTTCATGATTTTCTTGCATCTCTCTCATTTCTCATCCCAATTTTTCCTCCCCCTCTCTTACTTGATTTTCAAAATCCTTTTTGAGCTCTTCTGTGGTCTGAGACCATTGAAAATTTATTTTGGAGGGTTTGGATGCAGAAGTCTTGACTTTTAGGTCTTCCTCTGATGGGATGGAATGTTCTTCCTCATCAAAAAGGATGGAAGAAAATACCTGTTCACCAAGAAAGTAGCCTTCTATAGTCTTATTTTTCCCTTTCTTGGGCATTTTCCTAGCCAGTTTGACTTTTGAGTCCTTGGTGAAGAGGTGGGTATACTCTGCGGGCCTGTAAGTTCTCAATTTCTCCAAGGTGGCACAATCAAGGAAGAGAAGTTTACTCCTCTCCTGGCCTGCACTGTGGTCTGGGACCAGCCATAGGCACTCTGTTCTGCCCAGGATCTACCTGAAGGTAGAGCCTCCACTACCTCCCCTGCCAGCACGCTTTCTCAACCCAGGAGAGTCACTCAGGGCTGAAATCCAGATCAGGGCTCAATTACCCCAGGGTCTTTAGGCTGAAGGCTCCAAAAATGTATGCTGCCATTGTAGTGGCTGCTGTAGGCAACTCCAGACCATGTTCCCCTCTCACCCAACTGAAAGAGCTTTCTCACTGACTTTTGAAGTTGTCTTTGGTGTTTGTGGGTTGAGCAATCTGGGAAATGCTGCTGCTGGTGGCACCCTGAAGCCTGTTCCAAGTCCTGTCCCTGCCACTCAGCATGGCCCATGCTGGTCTGTGCTCTGCTCTGCACCTGGTGTGATAGACCTTTCCTGTCTGTCTTTCATGCTGTTTTGGGCTATACATCTCTTTCACTTTGTTGTTTTGTGACTTCTGCTGCTCTAAAATTTGTTTAGAGCCATTATTTACAGATATTTTGCAGGTATTTTTATGTCGGGGAGCTTCTACATGTCCATTTTTCTACTCTGCCATCTTGGCTCCACCCCCGTATGAATTCTTTAAATTGGTATTCTTTTTTCTGTGTTCAGGAGTTCTGGACGTTTTTTTGGCATCTTTTATTATATTATTGTATTCAGGTTTTTCTTTTTATTTGTTATGTTCTTTTTTGAAAGGCTTATACAATCCTTAATTTGTCTCTACTCATTCTGACTTTGAGATCTGTATATTTTGCTTGCTTAGTGAACATATTTTCTTTCAATATTATTGCTTTTTGCTTTTATTCATCTAGATTGTTCTTTACTTCTCTCTACTTATACTTTTAATCCATTATTCTCTCTTTTATATCTTTGGTGAGACTTGAATTTTCAGATTCAAGTTTTTCTAATTTGCCAATTATTTTTGCTTTTCCAGCTACAATTCTGCTCCCATAATTTTCCTTTTTCTTTTAAACCATTCAGGAATAATATATTGTGATTCTATGCTTTCCTCAAATTTCACAGAGTCCTCTGTCTCATCAAGTATTGGGTCATTTTCCATTATTTTTCAATGTTTATTCATAGATGTCTGAACTTATTTGCTAAAATTGGAGGCTATATTTTCTTCTGCTGTTAATGTTTTTTCCATTGATTTATATGTTTATATATAAAGTCTTCTAGTTTTCTTCTTTCTAAGATTTTTGATAATTCCAGTCTTTTTCCCTTTTTATTTTTCCCTATTGCTTACTTCTTACTCCCTTCCTCCTCTTGGTGGTTTCCTTGGGGGCTGGATCATAAAGCATCTCAGTTTTCTCACTTGCTGGACCATTCATAGGTCACCAGTGTAGGTCCTTGCCCCAGATGATTTTTGGGGTGGTCAGAACTGATCCCACTTTGGTGCTGGACTCTTTTTCTTGAGTTTAGTGAAATGCCACATAGTCCTTCCACACATGGTGCCCTGTTTGGTTTTCTATATCCATCAGTTTTTTGACCAGACAATTCAGAGAGCTGCCTTGTTTATGCTTTCTGTTTTTTGGGAGGATTTCTGTTATTTGGAGTGTGGGTCTCCAAGGAGAGGAGCAAGGTTCAGGTGTGGGCTTGAGTTCTCTTTCATGTGCCCAGGCCCTTTCCCTCTCTCCTTCTGTCTCCTGCAGAGATCTTTTGCAGCATGAGAATGCTGCTGCCATGACACTTAGTGTTACTGATCCATCAAGCTTCCATAACCTGGAGTCCTGTTCTTTATGGTACTGGGTAGAGAGAAGGGAGACTTGTGATGTGGGGTTGACTTTTGTTGGGAGCGTGTGTTTTGGATCAGCTAGTGCTGTTAGTGTAGCATGGTGGGTAGTGGAGGAAGGGGTGCTGTGTAAGCTCAGGATAGGTGTCAGTTTATTTAACCTCCTCTATGGTTAGAAATGTCCTAATCCAAGGTGGAAGATTTTCTTGCTTTTATCTTGGTGCATGATTTCTGTTTTGGAGAGGTTTGCAAGGTTATAAGGATCAGAGAAAATGTCTAATCCTCCATCTTGTTGATCATATAATTCAAAAATCAACTCATACAGTATTAATTATAGTTGGGGCTTATCACCCCAAGGAAGCTATTGAAATATTAAGGCTACATCATCTAAAAAGGGGAAGGAATATGTAAATGTTCTCAAATTACATGATAAATAGGTTAAAAACTTAGACAATATTTGTGAAACAAACTGATAGCCCTCTATGGAGTAAAAATAGTGCTTGACAATAAGTACACACCAATAGACTTGCTAGATATAACAATTATTGGTTTAGTTTAAATGGAATTTTTGAAGAGTATAAAATTTAAAGATGAATTAAAATTAATTCCCTAGACAGTATTCTCAGAAACTCAAGCAATAATGATAAAAACAACAACCTTGAATTAATGACTGAATCACTAGAAATAAAAGAATTAATTTATATCTTATGTCCATACAAGACCAGGTCATTCCAACAAAAAAAAATGTAAAAAAGACCATCTTTAAGGAGCCCAGACTCAATGATCAATGTAGATTTTTCAAAGAAGTGCTTGTTACTAGGCAATAAATCACTGTAGGTTGCAAAAATTTAACACCTACCCTATACCTAGAAAGAATGTTCAGAAGTATCTGCCAGACACTCACTATGCTTCATAAACTAAGACAACAGATTCATGTACACAGATTCCAATACTGAAATAACCTTTGGAAAATTCCACAAATAAACTCTATTGGAAGTAGTATATTATCACAGACGCAGCCATTGTCCACAATCACCATGACATAACATTTGCCTATAGAAATTTCACAATATTTTAAAATAGATGTTCTCATACTAAATATGTGCATTGTCCAATTTGTGCATAAAGGAATGATCTCAAAATATAGAGACCTAGTGGAAGAAATCAAAACCATGAGAAGATATGATGTGGCACGTGACTTCTCCATTGTACTGCCTGCTACTAATGCTATCCTGCATATGCTTCCATGGACCCACAAAGGTGAATTTACATAAAAATACTTTTGTTTAATTATAAAAGCAATCATTTTGCTAACATGCACAATCTTTCACTTTACATTAAACATTAAAGAATAATATTAGCATAGCGATTCATCCCATGACCATGATGAACTCCACTGAATAAGAGATGAAAACAGGAATGATAATATTAGTGATACCAGAAATAATAGTACTACCAGTAGTAATAATTTTAAAAAATAACTGATAATTATTTAATACTTTATATCTTGAAAAATGCTTCGCATACATGATTGCTTTCAATTCTCATGACAGCCTCATTTGGTACTGGTTTTTATTGATCCCGAAACTCATAGAGAAACTAAATGCCTTAATCAGGGTTATCCAGCTAATAAGAGTCTATGGTAGAATTCAAGCCTATAACTTCTTGATTTCCAAATCTTATGTTCCTTTAACAAGATGGGCAAAAATTGTGGGTCTGTCCTCTAAAGATCAGGCTAGATAATACTGAAAAGGCCAACAGTCGTTCAGTTGGCCATCAGGCAACTTACTCTTTTGCCTAATTCATAATTCCTTCCACTAAGGTATGAAGGGGCTGCGATCTATGTCAATGAAGGGAGTTCCTTTTGATGAAATCACAGATCTTTTAACACATTAAAGCATGTGCATACTGAATAAATCTGTATTCCTTAGCTTTCTACAACCTGCCATCTCCCCAGGTTTCCAGTTAAGACTTCTTTATTGGGTACAGTTTCCTTCCGTAGCTAGGACTTCACCCAAATAAAATTTCTTTTCTTTCCTTCTTAAACACCTCTTTCCCCTTCCAAACCTCATAACAAATATGCACAGTCAAATAAAACAAATTCCCATATTGGTCAAGTCCAAAGAAAATATTTCTTATTCTCTACCTTGAGTCCATCGCCTCTCTGTCAGGAATAAGGATGATATCGTGCTTAATTATGAGTCCTCTGGAGCGATAATTGGTCATCATTGATGGAGGTTCTAAGCATTAACTTGTTTTCCTTTATAATGTTGCTGTTATCATATAAATTGTTCTCCTTTTCTACTTGCTTCATGCTACATCAGTTCATATGTCCTAGGGTTCCCTAAGAAAAAGGGGAATACTGCACCGTTCTCTTTTGTCTTACAGCAGCATTGTATTCCATTGCATTCATACACCATAATTTCTTTAGCCATTCTCTAGTCAATGGGCACTCCTTTAGTTTCCAGTTCTTTAATCCCACAAAAGTAAGTATGACAGATATTTGTGTACTTATTAATTCTTTTTCTCTTTCTTCGATCTATTAGGTCAGATTTCCAAATTGCTTTCTGGAATAGTTATGCTCATTCAAAGTTCCACCAACAGTGAATTCATATTCTTTTTTGCTTCCACAGCTACTCCAACATTTGTAATTTCCTTTTTTCTTTTTGGTTAACTTTGCCAACCTAATGAGTATTAGATGGATATTTGTCATTCCCTATAGCCCAGTAATATTCCCTTACATTCATGTTCCACAATTTATTTATCCATTTACTAATTGATGAGTCCCCATTTTATTTGGTACTACAAAAAACCCTCGATAAAAATATTTTAGTGTATATGGAGTATTTTTGTCAATAACTTCCTTAAGCTCATGAAAAGTGGCATAGTAGATTGCTGGAGTTGGAGTAAGGAAGGTCTGGGCTCAACTACTGCTTTGGAAAGTTACTAGCTAGATACTGGGCAATTCACTTAATGTCTCTTGGCATCAATTTTCCCAAATGTAAAATGGAAATAAGTGGTAGCAACCACACAGGGCTGCTGTGAGGATCAAAGGAGATAATATTGTAAATCACTTTATAAGCCTTAAAACATGACATAAATGTTAGCAATCATTAATTTAACAAATCTTTATAAGAATCGATTATGTGTAATACATTGTGAATTCAAGGATAGAAATGAAGCAATCTGAGCTTATTTACATTCTATTGGATTAAATTAAGTTGTTTTGGGTTTCTGCATCATATTGCTGACCAGTGTGAAGTTTGTGGTCCACTCTAGTCTTCAAGATCTGGTTTGTTTTGTTTGTTTACATAGGAGCATAATATCTAGAGATAGAAAGGACCATGGGGATCATTTATTCAAGTCTTCTTGTTTTACACATTTTACACATAAAACTGAGGGTTGGATATGGGATGTCATTTGTAGAAGGATCCAGCTAGCTCAGCAACTCAGTTCATCCTCTGCCTCTGCCTTTTCCTCTCCCTTTCCTTCTCCCTCTCAAAGGAAGGTATATTTTGTTGGTCAGTAGCTGCGCATTTAACTTGGGGTTTACTGGCTAGATTTCTTTCTTGTTTGGCTTTCCTTCCTTCCTTCCTTCCTTCCGTCCTTTCTCCCTCCCTCCCACATATACATGTACATAGAGATCTATATGAATATGTATTGCATGTGTACATGTTATGAGATATGTATACTCATACATGTATGTATATGTATATATTTGCAAGAAAAAGAAATGGAGAAATATAGGGAGGGAGGGAAGGAAGAAAGAAGAAAGGAAAAAAGAAAGGTTCAGGCTCAAATACTACTTTGGACAATACTAGTTAGATCTGGGGTAATTCACTTAATGTCGAGCTCTCCCACATTAATTTTTTTCTTTTTCTAATTCAAGGGTCCATCCCTTGTCTGCTTCTTAAAGAGGCCTGTTCACTGAATGGTCATTACCTCACTCTAAATGAGTACTTGAAAAAGTCTTAGCCTAAAGGGTCAAGGTCTCCCATTGCATCCTACCCTATCTCCAGTCATTCTGATGAATATCTGCTCACTGGATGAACATGACTCTGGAAGAGAAAGTGAGGCTGGTGACTTTTCACAGCCCTCCCGCACTCAAATCAAAGTAAACTGGAAGTTATGTCATCATTTCCCTGATGTCACGGTCTTCCTCAAAAATGAAGGACAAACATACCAATGATCCAGAGGATAATAAATAATTGACATCAGATTCTAATGCAGGTTCTCTGTCCATATTCAGTACTCTCTACCTTAAGATATATCTCTTCTTCCTGAACTTGGAGTCACTGAATTGTGAGCCTAAGTGCAGGATTTTACACTTATTACTATTACATTTCACCAGATTAGCTCCTGCTCATAGTTCCAGAATTTTGTGGGTTTCAGCAACACTTCCAGCTGGGAAATAGGCAACAGTGGGAAATCTGAATTGTAATTCTCTTGCTGGGGAGGAGGGGGATCATGGGCTTTGTGTTGTTATCCTGTGATGGGATGCTTCTGAAAGGCTTAATGTGAAATAGAATTGAAGAATGGATAGCTTTAAATCATCCCGTGGAGACTGTACTGTACTTATACTCATTTTGCATTTTTTTAATCTTAAAATTAAGGTGATTTTTTTAAAAATTAGAACATGAAGGAGCATTCAGAGAGTTAAAGCGCCATGGTGGTAGAAAAGCTGTCAAGATGGATTGTAGCCCCATGTGGACCAATTCATCTTGCCCTTTTCTGTGGCCCTGGGCCATACCACTAATCCTAGTCAGTGCTCACAATTGCACACAAAGAGTCAGGCAGCAGCCAGGGTTAGTGAGTGTGGGTGGATAAGAAGAAGCCCATCTTCAGCCATACATTCAAAACCTATACCCTTTTGATGGTAGGCCAATAAGCACTTTCCTCATCATTCTGCCAATACTGGATTCTTGGAAAAGTACCTCATGGCTTATGAGTTAGACAAGTCAGCTGTTACCAATAGAAAGTCATTGTATAGCCTTGTCTTCTCACTGATCACCAATCACAGGATATTCTCATTCCATTGACCAGGTGAAATAGATTCATTATTTTAGAGCATTTAGTACAGTAAATTTCAAAACTGGGGTTCTGGTCTAACCTTGAGGGGTGTGTAATGATTAACCAATTAGAATGGGGGGAGAAAAGGATCATGTTCTAACCTCCTGTACAATAGCTAATTGTGGGACTTCTCTTCAGTATAGCCACATTTATCCTTATCCAACTTTCTCATTTTGCCTTCCAACCTCCCTACTTATGGATCAGACAATGGCTCCTCAGGGAAGTTTTAACCTAACTGCTTCATGTCAACCGACAGCAGCAGCTGTGCAAATGTTATTGGGAAAATCCCCTTGTCCCCAGCATATCAGCCTAAGATCACCCTATGGCTTCAGCAGGCATCTGTCAGGAAGATAGGATTTGCACTCAGCATCAGTGACCAATGATTAAAGACACTGTCTCTTTTTTGGGGGGATGCGGTTTAGGTAGGTCAGAATGAGCAGGAGTATATGGGTTGTGATATTCATCACACATCTTATTACATTATTTTTCCTCTAAAATCTACCCCTTTCCTAAAATTCCTGTTAACTGCTGTATCACCTTTCTTTCAATCACATAGACTTGTAATCTTGGTGCAATTCTCAATTTCTCTCTCTTATTCACCACACATACTCTATCAGTTGCCAAACCTCTAATTTGTACCTATGCAACATTTCCTGACTTTTTTCATGTATCTTTTTTCACAATCCACCATCGTAGTTCACCCAAGTACATCTTGCTTGGACTATTTCAATTGCTCCCTAATTTGTCTCCTTGTTACCAGTCTGTCCCTACTCCAAACCATCTTGCACACAGCTGTCCAAGTAATTTCCCTCTATTCACCAATCTCTCGTGATTCTTTATTGAATTTGGAATCAAATATTAATTAAGTTGATTAATTAATTTGTATCATCATTTTTATTCCTATGTTTAAGTTTTATAATCTATACATTATTAGGGTGATAATATATGTATCTATAATTTAAAATAAGCAAATACACAGAAAGAGGATGTGTGTTTAAAAATTTACTGATAGGGTACTTTGGAGACCATTGGTCAAGTGGACTCAAGTGTGGGGAATGAAGGCCTTCCCTAGTCTTAGTTCCTTCTACTGCATCAGGGAGACAGAGGAGGAGCACCAATATGTCCACTAACATCCCAGGAAACGATGGTCATTAATCCCTGAGAGCCCACCCAGAAGCCTGAGAAACACCAGCTCAGGCCTTGGGCTCCTGCTACTCAACACCAAATAAGTCATCACTAAGACATGCTCTATCTTTGGCCTAGTGTCTGTTTCCTGGGGACCTGACTGGCTGATGCAGCTGCCCCAAATTGGCACAGCTGTCCCCAGCTGGTGACTAAGTACAGAATATCACCAGTAAGTAGCAGCTGGTAAGAAAAAACACTGTAACTGGGACTATTCTATTCACTAATGCCAGAAGACTTAGATGTCTCCTTGAAAGAAGAAAGTCACTAGATATCTGGTTTCTTTATTCTGTGCCATCTCATAAACATGCATGTACCTTTTGGGTACTTGCAGACAGAAACTAGACCACTACTGTATTACCTATTATCCTGTAGGAGACCTTTCTTCATCTTCTCTACTAGTGCCCCCTTTCTGAGATTATCTTTCATCTACTTATATATATACATCCTATAAATACCTAATTATTTATGTGATATCTCTCTAATAAAAATGTGAGCCCCTTAAAGAAAGGATGTATACCTTTATCTTTATCAATATCAGTGCTTTGTACACAGTAAGTGCTTAAATCCATGGTAGTCTTGGAGACTAACTCAGGAAAAGCTTAATAGAAAGCTATCATCTATTCAGGAAGCTCTGATTAGGTAGATAGATAATCTGGATAGTTTAGACTGAAAACACTCATTTTCCTTTTTTAAAATGGGAACTTTTTAAACTTTTTATTTGTTTTAAAAGTATCCAGATAACGACATTAACTCTATCACTTCAATTGAGAAGATACATACAGTTTAAGCAATTGCTAGCTGGCCCATTCCAACGTTACTGACCTGGAGAGAATCACAGATTCTGAAAGCTGTGGCCTTTTCCAGAGGATCTTTTCTTTTTGAACTGAGAAAAATGGATGATCCAAGGTCTTTTTGGCTTCATATTCACACTAAGGCTTGAGGCCAGAATGATTGCAGGAGGTTCTAGAAATAACTAAACCCTCAGATACAAAATATAGCAAATTTCCTGGGTAGAGCCCCTAAACTGGAAGACTCCTGTTTAGGATTATGGACCAGCAAGAATCAATTTTCACTTTATACATTGTAGTGTTCATAAGAACAAAGTACGCAAAGAAGATCCAGGTCATTTAAGAATTTAAAGATGGCAGGCAGAACTGGACTAATTTTGGAAGCTCACTAAGTTAATGAGTTAATCCACTCAACAAGAAGATTTAAAGTACCTGCTATGTTACAGGCACTGGGCTACTTGCTGGAGATACAAAGATAAAAATGAAATGGTACTGCCTTCAGAGGTGAAAAATTATTTGAGAGTGCTTTCCTTTGTCATCACCAGGGAAACAATACTATCTTGGGCTCACTTTCAAACACTTCTGACTAAGTCTAGGGCTCTTTCTACTAGAACACATCATGTTACCTAAAAACTTATGTGGACAGAGGTTGGTAAATATCAAAGGCAGTACATTGCCATGAGTGCTGTAGATTTTGTAGCTGTGGATTTTGACTACATGAGTCCTCAAGTCTCTCCCAACTCTAGGATTCTATAACCAAGTTTTATGTTAGGTTCTTCTGCTTTCCTTAGTAAGTAGGCAAATAGACAAAAAGCTTCTCTGCCCATGCTAAACCTTTTGCCTTCAATGATGATGTGACAATGGTCACATGCTAGGGTCATATTCATTGCTTTTCTCATGACATTACCTGCCTTTATCTCTTTTTTAAAAAATTAATTAAGTTTTAGTTTTCAACATTTACTTCTTCAAGATTTTGAGTTCCAAATTTTCTCCCCATCTCTCTCCTCCACCCCAACCCAAGACACCATACATTCTGATTACCCCTTCTCCCAGTCTGCCCTCCTTTCTATCATAACTCTCCCTTCTCTCATCCATTTCCCCTCTATTTTCTTGTAGGTAAGATAGATTTCTATACTCCATTGTCTGTATGTCTTATTTCCCAGTTGCATGTAATAGTATTCATTTTTTAAAACTTTGAATTCCAACTTCTCTCCCTTCCTCCTTTCCCATACATCTCCACTGGGAAGTCAAGCAATTCAATATTGATTATACATGTGTAGTCATGCAAAACACTTCCCTAATAATAATGTTGTGAAATACTAACTATATTTCCCTCCATCCTCTCCTGTTCCCCATTTATTTTATTCTCTCTTTTGACCCTATCCCTCTTCAAAAATGTTTACTTCTAATTACCCCCTCCTCCCATTTGTCCTCCCTTCTATCATTATCCACCTCCCCCCACTTATCCCCTTCCCCCTGCCTTCCTGTAGTGTAAGATCAATTTTCATACCAAATTGAATGCGCATGTTTTTCCTTAAGTCAAATCCAATGAGAGTAAGTTTCACTCTTTTCCTCTCATCTCTCCTCTCTTCCTCTTCATTGAAAAAGCTTTTTCTTGCTTCTTTTATGTGAGAGATAATTTACCCCTTTCTATTCTCCCATTCTCCTCCCAATATATTCCTCTCTCAACCATTAATTTTATTTTTTTTGCATATCATTTCTTCATATTCGACTCACACTGTGCTCTCTTTCTATGTGTATATAATCCCTCCAACTACCCTAATACTGAGAAAAGTCTCAAGAGTTGCCAGTATTATTTGTCCATGTAGGAATGTAAACAGTTCAACTTTAGTAAGTCACTTGTGATTTCTCTTTCCTATTTATCTTTTCATTTTTCTCTTGATTCTTGTGCTTGAAAGTCAAATTTTCTATGCAGTTTTGGTCTTTTCATCAAGAATGCTTGAAAGCCCTCTATTTCATTGACAAATCATTTTTTCCCCTGTAGTATTATACTCAGTTTTTCTGGGTAGGTGATTCTTTTTTTTTTTTTGTACAAGGTAAGAAGCATTTATTAAGAGTTTAAAATATGTCAGGTGTAGTGCTGTTGGAGATACAAATACAAGCAAAAAGAAAAGAAGGAATGTTCAGGAATGTAATGGTTAGCTTGAGTACTTCTTTAAAATGGAAAGTGGGGGGAAGTTGGGAGGAACTTGCCAGTGGGGAAAAGGGGGTCAATAAGGCCAAGGAATGTTCCAGGGTAGGAGGACACCAGGTATTGAAGGAATTTCCAGGGTGAGAATGCAGCTGAGGTATGGTGAGGAACTCTACTGGGCCAGAAACAAATCTCTTGGAAGGTCTAGGTTATGATCCTTGTAGCTAACTTTTTTTTTTGTAATAAATTTATTTATTTAACTTTTTACATTCATTTTCACAAGATTTTGGGTTCCAAAATTTTCTCCCCATTTGTCCCCTCCCCTCTCCCCAATACACTGAGCATTCTAATTACCCATATCACCAATCTACCCTCTCTT
>CM053770.1:480766853-480815544 GCA_028658325.1 Potorous gilbertii
AGCATTCTTCTCCTCATTGGCTTTTTGAACCTCTTTTGCCAATTGAGTTAGCCTATTTTTCAAGGTGTTATTTTCTTCACCATTTTTTTGGGTCTCCTTTATCAAGGTATTGATCCATTTTTCATGCTTTTCTTGCATCTCTCTCATTTCTCTTCCCAGTTTTTCCTCCACCTGTCTAATTTGATTTTCAAAATCCTTTTTGAGCTTTTCCAAGGCCTCAGCCCATTGAATATCTATTTCAGATGTTTGTGATACAGAGGCCTTGACTCCTATGTCTTTACCTGATGGTAAGCAGTTTTCTTCCTTGTCAGAGAGAAAGGGTGGAATCATCTGGTCACCAAGAAAGTACCCTTCTATGGTCTTATTTTTTTTTCCCTTTTCTGGGCATTTTCCCAGCCAGTTACTTGACTTCTGAGATTCCTGTCCACCCCCACCTAGATCAGCCCAGTTAGTGCTTGGGGTCTGAGATTCAAATGCTGCTCCCCAGCCTCAGGGCTTTCAGCAGCAGACTTGGCTGCTATTCAATGGGAGATTAACTTCTGGTGCTCAACTGGGGGCAGGGCTGCCTCCCAGGCTCAGTTTCCTCAGAGAGTTTATGCAGAGACCTTCTGTAATGGAGCTCCTGCTGAGCTCCTGCCTGCTCTGGGAGCCTCTGTCCGCCCGCTGCTTCTGCTGCTGCCTCCCGAGGGGGCCCGTGTCATGGAGACACCCCGCTCCCCTCTCAACCCGTCTCTTTCACTGACCTGTGCATCTGTGGGTGGAGGGATCTTCATGGCCACTGGAGATTACGTCCCTGAAGCCTGCTTGGATCTGCTTTCTCCTCTCCATGCTGCGCGGCCAGGGCTGGGCTGGGTTCCACTGCAGTCTGATATGCGATTGACCTTTGGGTTCGGTTTTTCAGGGCTCTCTGGAATGGAAATCTCTTTCACCCCATTGCTGCGTGGCTTCTACTGTTTCAGAATTTGTTGGGAGTTCTTTTTATACATAATTATGCGCTGTGGGTTGGAGCTAGCATATGTGAGTCTTTCTACACTGCCATCTTGGCTCTGCCCCCCTTGATAATTTCTTGAAAGATAATGTTCTCTTTTTTGAACATGGATTTCAGGTAGTCCAATAATTTTTAAATTGTCTGTCATGGATCTATTTTCCAGGTCAGTTGTTTTTCCAATGAAATATTTCACATTGTCTGCTTTTTTCATTTCTTTGGTTTTGTTTTATAATTTCTTGATTTTTCATAAAGTCATTAGCTTCCATCTGCTCCATTCTAATCTTTAAGTAATTGTTTTCTTCAGTGAGCTTTTGGACTTCCTTTTCCATTTGGCTAATTCTGCTTTTTAAAGCATTCTTCTCCTCATTGACTTTTTAGATATCTTCTGCCATTTGGGTTAGTCTATTTTTTAAGGTGTTATTTTCTTCAGCATTATTTGGGTCCCCTTTAGGAAGCAGTTGACTCACTTTTCATGATTTTCTTGCATCACCCTCATTTCTCTTCTCAATTTTCCCTCTACTTCTCTTACTTGATTTTCAAAATCCTTTTTGTGCTCTTCCATGGCCTGAGATCAATTCATATCTTTTGTGGAGGCTTTGGATGTCGAAACTTTGATACTTTGGTCCTCCTTGTCACCAAGGAAAGATTCTATGGTCTGATTCTTTTTCCAGTTTTTGCTCATTTCCGTGGCTATTTACTTGACTTTTGAGCTCTTTGTCAAGGTAGTTCTTTGCTTCCAGCGGAGGGGTTAGGTTGTACTGTTAACTGCTTGACCCCCCCCCCCTCAATCTGTGGGGGCAGTGTTCCAGAAACAGTTGCAGCTCTTGCCTCTGCCCCTGATATGACTGCCATGGGCTCCTCCACCTGCTCCATGGCCCTTGGGCTAGGGCCAGACCACTCTACTCTCTCACATGAGTCTGAGGGTATTTTTCTACTGAACTTCCAATTTGTCCTTGGTGTTTTGGGGTTGTGAAATCTGGAAAGCACCACAGGTGCCAGAGATTCAGTCCTCTCAGGTTTGCTCAGGTCCTATTTATGCTGGTGGGACCCACGCTGGACTGTGCTGTGCTCCCAATACAACTTGATAGATGCTTCCTGACGACCTTCCAGACTGTCTTGGACTAGACATTTGCTTCATTCCATCACTCTGTGTGTTCTGCAGCTCCAGAATTTGTTTAGAGTCATTTTTTACAGGTATTGGCTAGACTTGGAGGGAGAGCTCTAGAAGTCCCTACCTCTACTCTGCCATTTTGGCTACACCCCCACTTCCTGCCTTTATTTCTTAACAAGCTCCTCCCTTATTCTTGTCCAAAGCAGAGTCTACTTTTTTTTTTATTGCACCATAATGGGTTTAAAATGTCCAACCCAAAGCAACATTAGAATGACGAAAGAAATCTAGTCAAATTCCCCTCGATGAACAGGAATCTGTCTATGTTATTCCTTATAAATGACCAGTGACAGAGAACCCACTTTAATTAATCAGGCAGGTATTTTCCTTCATGCTTGGATTTTGTTATTGAAAACTTGTTCCTTAAGTAAATAATGCCCCTATATATTTGTGTATGTGTATATACACATATAAAATGTATGGATTATGTAGAAAGTAGTATGTATAGAACATGTACATGCATATGGATATTATATACATAATACACTTTTATATTCTAGCTAAAATATTATTTTTAGGGTTATATTTTTTTGATGAACAAGAATTTTTCTCTCCCTCCCACTCTTCCTACCAATCAAAATTCTTTTTTAGAAAAGAAAAGTAAGACTTCCATAACAATATGCACAGTAAATAAAACAAATTTCCTCATTGGCCATGTCTAAAATTGTATGTCTCATTCTGCATTTTAAGTTTGTCATTTCTATGGCAGGAGGTGGGTCACCTTCTTCACCACTGGTCCTCTGGTATCTTGGTTTGTCAATGAATGAACCAAAGTTCTAAAGTCTTTTAGCTTTCCTATATTTGTGTACTACTACTACTACTACTACTACTACTACTACTATTTATCAATGGATCAGAGATAGATTATATGTTTAGAGCTAAAAGAGACTTTAGGGAACATCTTACCAAATCCTTTCATTTTACACAGGAGGAAACAAACCCAAGAAGATTGTGACTTAATGTAGCAAATCACTACCTTACTTTATAAGTAATGAGCAGTAGAATTGAAATTTGAATCCATGTTCTCTAGCTCTAGATTTAGATTGTTTTTCTGTGCCATGCTTCTTGGATGATGATTCAGTGAGAAGATTGGCAGAGTGGCTTCTAAGGATCCTGGTACCCAAGAGAGTGCCTGGTCTTTTGACTTATAAGAATGACAATAAACTTGTAGTTGCCTTAAGAAAGAATTTGCTTAATTGCTTTCACTTTATCCCCTACTTTTCTTAATTTCCAATTTGTGACACTGACTTGGGTCCAACACCCTTTGCTTATTCCTTTCCACAAATTACAGGTATCGATGGTTCAGGAATTCTTGATCTGGAAAGGCAAATGGGAAGAAAGGTTTTAGAATATTACCAAGTCATATTTCTCCATAGAGGAGCTCTAGGCCCTGTTTTCTTTTACTTTGTACTATATGATACTAGAATCCCAAGACTATGACTCTACAAATTTAAAGGGGTTTTGGCTTTATAGAGGAGAACTCAGATAGATAGAGTGGAATCTTAAGAGTTTTGCACAGACCATAGATTTTATATTTTAATATTTTGGGTAATATTCAATTTTACCTCTTAAATTAATTCCAGATACAATCAACAGAGATTAACCTGAACTACTGGATGACATTGTATCCATCTGAGACTGAATACTCCATGGTGGCCAGTAGGGTACTCGAATATTTCAGTGGCTATCTCACAATTAGGTCAGAAAATAAATGATGAGGCTACTCCCCTGGTGGTTCAAGTAGAGCATACACCATGGGCAATTCATATGTTGCCTCCTCTCAGTGAATAACTAATACAATGACACATTGTCTTTCTATGGATTTAATGGAGGCAGTATTGCCTTCACATGAACAGATCTGAAATGGTTACACTATGTGAGAGTCACAAATCTAACACTTCAAATGAGTTTAAAAATTGTATCATAATAGTCCTAGTATCATCAAGAATCTTAAAGAATTAATAAGTTACCATTCTTCAAAACAACCTTTGGTATAATTAAGATGGCAATCCTGTCTAGATAAATATTTTTTTTTGCATGTGAATTATGCCAAATTTCTTCATTTAATTTCCATATGACATGATTTTAAGACTACTCATGATCCTAATTGCTTTCAACTAAACAAGCTTCATTATGTTAATATCTTTCCTAAACTACAGTCCTCCAGCACTGTAGATTGATTTAGAAAAGCACATTAAGATTCGTCATGTTCTATTGTATTTGTTTATATTGTTAGACATTTCCCAATTGCATTTTAATCTGGTTGGATTTTGGGCTACATGGACCCAGCAAGCATGTTTGACTCCTCTGCATTACACTATCTAGCTGACTCACATCATAACAGCCATGTGAGATAGGTAGGAGTGTGTTGTTATCTCTATTTTTCCAAGGAGATCATTGATGCTCAAAAAAAATTAAGTAACTTCCCCAAGGTCATAGAGCAAATAAAGGAAAACTTTGGGATCATAGTCAAATGCTGCTGACTCTGAATCTAGGGCTTTTTCTATCTTATTCTAGCACATCATATCACCTAAAACCTCATATGGAGAGGGGCTGGTAAATATTGAAGGCAGCACATTGCCATGTAAAAAACTATGGGGTTGGAGTCAGAGAAACTAGTTTGAAATCCCAGCTTTATTATTTGCTACTTGTATGACATTGGATCTTAGCTTGATTATCTGTAAAATGAGAGGTTAAATTAATTGATCTCTGAGGTATCTTCCAGCTGTAAATCTATGAAATGCCAGGCTTTGACCAAATCTCATCTGATCTTTGGGGTAAACTCAGAGAATTGAGTCTATGCTAAGGAAGTTATGAAAGTGCAAAATGAGTTTGGAAGGTTTTGGTAGCAATATTTTAGAGTGCAGTTTTGTAAGAGTGCTATCCAATGAAAATGTACCTTTTGCTCTATGAGACTGGAAATGATAATTTTCACTTTGGTGAGCAGAAAATATGATTTTTTTCATTGAAAATGAAGAAAAGAAAAGTTTCAAGAATACATTCCTATATGAATCAATATTTTTACTACCAATACTTGAAATGTTTATGCAACATTTAATCTAAAGGGTTATATTTATTTTAAACATAGTGAAATTAATTAATAAACTTGATTTCTTCATTTCAAGGCTTTGGCAAAAATTGAAAATTGCCTCTATCCACCTCTTTGTAACACTCTCAAAATTCCCACACATTTCTCTCTTTTTCCTTTTATTGACTTTGTTAAGTATAATAATGTAGAAGATAAATATTTTGTTTTAGATACCTTTTAGATAACAGCTTAGCGTGCAGCCCAAACAGTAAGAATCACTTGTTAAACATGTGATCTCTGTTGTGCACCATGGATACAAGTAAAAAAGAGAAGCAATCTCTGACTTTTGATAACTTGCATTTTAACTTTTATCAAAAAAACTTATAAATTTCTCTTTGTGAATATCTATCTTCTAATTTTGCTGCATTTCTTTTGTTTGTCCAAAATGCTTTTTAATATTATGTAATCCAAATTGTCCAGTTGGTCTCTTGTCCTCCTCTCTGCCCCTCATTTAGTCAATGACTCTTTCCCTTTTCATACTTGTAAAAAGTATCTCCTTCCCCTTTCCTCTGTATTTATTATGTATCGTTTTATACTTGGCTTATATATCCATTTGGAATTTAAAACAACATTGCAGTTTATGGTGTCAGATGCTGTTCCAAAACTAACTTTTGCCTGATTGCTTTTTCGGTTTTCCCAGTAGTTTTTATTCATAGATTTTTTTTTAAATATTGAAATTATTAGGAGTTTCCAAACAGTATACTTCATTTGCTTTTATATCTTATGCTACTTATCTGTTGCACTGATATATTTTTCTATCTTTTTAAACACTACTAAGTAACTTTGATAATCAACACTTCGTAGCATATCTTGAGATTTGGTACTGGATAGCCCCTCTGCTTTCTATGTTTTCCCCTATTATTTCCTTCAGTATACTTTATCTTCTATTCCTCTAGATGAATTATTTTTATTTTTTCTAGCTCTATAAAGCCACCTTTTGGTAGTTGGCTTGGTATGACATCGATTAAATAAATTAATTTAAATAATATTGTCATTTTTATTATATTGGTGTGACCAAAACATGGACAATTTATTACATACTGACTTATTTAGCCCTGTTTTTATTTCTGTACAGTGTTTTGAGGTTTTATTAATATAATTCTCATGTATTAGGTAGTTAGACTTCCAGATATTTTACATAGTCTTTACTCATTTTGAATGGAATTTCTCTTTTTATTGCTTCCTGCTGGATTTTATTGATAATATATAGAAAGGCTGGTGATATGTGTTCGTTTATTTTATAGTCTGCTACTTTGCTGAAGCTAATTGTTTCAATTAATTTTAGCTTAAATCTCTAGGGCTCTCTAAGTAGATTACCATAACATCTGCAAAATGTGACATGTTTGTTTCCTTTTTACCTTTGCTCATTTCCTTTATTTCTTTTTCTTGTCTTGCTATACTACAGCTAGAATTTATAGCACTATATCAAATAATACCGGTAATAATAGATACTTTTGCTATATTATTGATCTTATTGCAAGGATTTTATAGTCTTGCCTTATGACTAATACTAGTTCATAATTTTAGATAGATGATATTTAGCATAGTGAGGAAAGATCTATTTATTCCTATGTTTTTTAATGTGTTTTGTTAAAATAACAAGTGACACTATATATTTTTTCAAAAGCCTTTTCTACATCCAAGGATATGATCATATTGTTTTTATTATGAATGATTTATTATATTTAGTTTTCTTAATATTAGACCAATCCTGAGTTCCTAATATAAATGAAGCTTACATATAGAATTTAATATTTATTTTTTATGTTTTGGCCAGTTTGGTAATGCTGTGATATTGTAAGTTCTACCCACTACTTTTTATTTCTTCACCATTATATTCTTCTCAGCTCTCTTTCCTTTCTTCTCTCAAGGCCATTAGTTTGTGACCTTCAAAGACATTAGGGTTTTGAAGGAATATGTGTATCTTCTCACAATGTTAGAATGTGATTCACCATTGTTTAGCCTCTTGTAATTGCTTTCTGGCTTTCTACTGGTGGCTATATTTACAATTGGGAGTTTGTACTCAGCTCTGGTATTTTCATCAGCAATGTTTGACAGTCTTCTATTCCATTTAAGTTAATTTTTTAACCTTTATCATTCTGATCAGTCTTGCCAGTTAATTTGTGGTTATAAAACTTTGTATTTGCCTTTTAGAATATTGTATCCCAGACTCCTTACATGGATGGATGCCTGAATGGGAGCAGTATGCATTGCCCCTAAATACTCCAGCAAAAATCTGAAATTTGCACCATACAAGAAATGATGATCAAGAAATCCAATGAGAAATTAAAGTAAATGGCTTTTTCTACAACACAACTACACCAAAAGTCTATCAGTAGCTCATAGAGAATGGAAATGGGGGATGCTGGCAAAGCCAGCTTTATAAGACGTAGCAAGAGCAAAAGAATCCCTTAAGAAATGTAAATGGTCAGAACTCTCTACAGGGGGTCAGAAACACACATTAGAGGTCTTGAAAGCCATCAGCAGTGACAGTAATCGATATGATATGGCAGCATTCAGAATGGGACAAGCCCAGGTGCTGGGGCTTCAAGTTCCCCATTATTCTTCCACCTACACCTACCCTAATGATGCAGTACTTTGACTCTCAGAGGTTCAAAGGAAGTAGAGTTATCTACTTCCAAGAGAGAGAGGTCAGTACAGGAACTCTGGAGACTTAAATGAGGCTAAGCAGGGATAACATCCCAGCTAAAAACACAAAAGGATGTGATGCTCTGGTATAAAATACTATTTCAAGAACTAAACCTTGAACAGTAAATCAAAGAACAAACTGCCTAGAGATGAAAAAGAATTACAGATCTAGAGATGCCCCATAACTTATATTAATAGGAGGGGATAACTCCATAACACTGTAGACAGTGACTCAAAGGGGATAAAATGGATTCTCCATGAATTATGTGAATACCTAGTATAAATGAAGCATAACATAAAGAAGAAAGAAATGTCACAAAGAAGATAGTTTGATAGAAAACAAAGAGCTTAGAAGAGAAAGAGATAAACTTTACTCAGTAATGGACTTACTACAAAATAGAATAGACCAAAGAGAAATCAATGACACCATGAAACAGCAAGATACACTAGAGAAAAATCAAAAGACTGAAAAAATTATATATATATATATATATATATTTTAAAAAAGATAAATTGGAAAGGGGAGAACATTCAAGAATCATTAGACTTTCTGAAAACTCTAACAGAAAAAAGCCTATAAACCCTACTTCAAGAAATTATAAATGAAAACTTCATTAGAAAAGGAATCTTAAGTAAAGAGAGAATCACTCAATCATTTCCTAAAAGAAACTCTGAAAGGAAAAGTCCTAGGAATATTATATGCACAATCCAGAGCTTTCACATCAAAGAAAAAAATATCGTAAATATCCAGAAAGTGAATTAAAGTGCTAGTAGACTTAACCCTGAAGTGCTCTGAGCATTGGAAGGCATCAGTGTACTTATCAGAGTTTTGAAAAAGACTGTCCCTAGTCTAGATACTCTGTTGGTTCCTCTCTGTTCATCTAAACTCATTCTGGCTGTCCTAGTGGGATACATTTTCTAGGGCTGATGAATACTGATTGGGACAGAAGAAGGACTTATTGGTATTTTATCTCTAGAATTCTTGATCAACATTCTCTTTTCTGCTTTCTTTCAGATCTTTGCTGGTGTATATGTGCGAGATCTAGGCTCCTTTATGACTGTTCATTCTTCCATCTTAAACAGAAGTTAGAGGAACTTGTTGCTTTTCTTGTTAATCAGGATGTCTGAGTTTAGGAGGAGAAAATGGAAATCATGATAATTTCTCAGGAAATGGACATATGCTCAAGCTGCTCTCCTGCTGGGAGTGCTACTGGAAAGTCATTGGCGATTTTCAAACAACAGCTGTATGTTCTCCTGTTTAGAATGTTGTAGACTAAGAATGCATTCTTAGTCAGGTGTGGATTGGTCAGAAAGACTTCTGAGGTTCTGTTAAATAATAAATATTATTCCATACAATCCATAGAATCTTAGAGTTGAAGAGATGATAGATATTATCCAATCCAATCTCATACCCTATGTAGGAATTAATCCTACAACAATCCTGATGGATGGTCATGTAGAGTAACACTAGTTGAACTCCTCTAGTGATGGGCAGCTCATTCTCAGGCAAGGAAGATTATTGTTTTGTCTTTATACTCCTAGAACCTAGCATATAGTTTGTGCTTGATGAATATTTGTTAAATTGAAGATTCAGATACATTTCTGTTCAAATGAGTCTTTTAAATTGGGTCTGGAAATTTCTTGTTTATTTACTTTTTAATGTAAATAGTGTTTATTTTTTTCCAATTACATGTATGGATAATTTTCGACTTTCATTTTTAATGAGATTTTGAGTTCTAATTTTTTTCCCTCCACCTCTCTCCTTTTCCCTCCACAAGATGACTAGCAATTTCATAAGGTTACACATATGCAATCATATAAAACATATTTCCACATTAATCATGTACTAAAAGAAGAAACAGAACAAATGAAGTGAAAATAGCATGCTTTGGTTTCCATTCAGACTTCATTAGTTCTTTCTCTGGATGTGGATAGCATTTGGTGAATGTATTTTAATAATACACATACACACATTTATCACTGCACTGATCACTGCATTGAAGAAATGGTTTGCTCTGCAATCTTATGTATTTTATGTTATGTATTTAATTATTTTAAGAAAAGGTCCAAAGGCTTTACCAGACTTTCAAAACTGCCCACAACACAGGAAAGGTTAAGAATTCTGACTCTAGGTAGTATAGGGTAATGAAAATAACACTGGAATGGAATTCAGGAGGTCTATATTGCAGATTCACTTTTTTGACTAATTAACTGAATTAATTGCCTAAGTCGCTATACTTCTCTGCACCCCCAACTTCTTCACCCACAAAATGAGCGGTTTGGACTAGACAGTTTCTACAATCCTTCCTATGATTCTATAAATTGCAGGAAGTGAACAAACCTGAACTCCAGGTTGACACAGACCTAGAACTGATTATAGGATCAATTAGAGGACCCTGATATATAATTTTTCCATAGGGACTCTTAAAGACAAAACACTGAAATCTAATGTAACAGAGTTTTCACTTGGCAGTGTCCAACAAGAAGAAATTAAAAAACACCCATCCCAATTATTTCTTGATCAAATTACTATTATATAGAACTTCCCCCTGAAACCCCAGTCCCTCTGTGACTCCAACTCTTTATAGGATCAGCATGTTAATAGTGAGCTATCATTCATCCATTCATTCATGTTGTATATTCTTCCCCACCACCTTAAGATCAGATGCTTGTTTTCATTCCTCACCATGGAGAGTGAACCTTGAAGAGGGTCTTTCAGAGATCACAAGTCTTTTACAATGTGATGATAGTAAGAAGAAGCATCGCTGACAGTTATATAGGGCTTTATGATTACAAAACACTTTCCGTGCATTATCACATTTCATTCTCAAGGCAACCTTGTGAAGCAGCCATTGCCTAGTGGGAATATTGCTCTGAAAGCGAAAGAGAATAAAAAATACCCCTGGATTCTAGGCAGAGGTTCACTGCTAGCTAGCTGTGTTATCCTGGACAAGTCATTTGACTTCTTTGGTCCTCAGTTCCCTAACTTAAATACCACCAATAGTATTCAGTCCTAGTGGTAGTAGCCATGCTTACTGGTGGTAGTCATGATTAAAGGACTGGTGACCCCAGGTGTAGATGCTGTTTAAACATTTTGTGGCCATATTACTTGTGCAGTGGAGTCCATAGCTAAAATCAGAAACCATCTAAGTCAAGGGAGATTAATTAACCAGGGATCCAAAAACTTTTTTTTAACAAAATGATAGCTAAATTTCAATATAATTGGTTTCTTTGGTAATCCTGCATATTTTATTTTATCTGTTTAATTAAAATTATTCACAGGGGCTGTTCAGAAGCATTACCAGACTGCCAGAGGGGTCAATAACACAAAATAGGGTAAGAACCCTTTTATTAAATGGAAGTTTCATGCTGAAGAAGAATGTTCAAGTAGAACAAAACCAGCTGAAGGAGAGGCACTATAAAAGTGCAGAGAAATTTTGAGGAGAAACCAGAGTAGAATTCATCATTGCCTTTGCCTAGCAGCAAACTAAGAGGCTGGGAAACATAGGAATCAAAGCTCTTGCATTCACATTCTTGTTCTGCACTTAGTACCTATGTGATCTTGGACAAATAATTTAATCTTTCTAGGACTCAATTCCTTCATCTCTAAGAATGGTTAGGTAGGAGCAGAAGTTTTCTAAGGTCCCTTCCATCTGTATGTAAGTCTATGGTCCTATAAACCTAATATGTCACCTAGCTTCCAAACCATAGTCTAAAGGGCT
The DNA here is from genome assembly GCA_028658325.1 of Potorous gilbertii. NCBI lineage: Eukaryota > Metazoa > Chordata > Mammalia > Diprotodontia > Potoroidae > Potorous > Potorous gilbertii. Next base: position 480,778,469 of record CM053770.1, read on the forward strand.
ACCAACTCCCGTCTTGACCAGAGGTAGAAAAGGAAAAACAAAAGGGAGGGAGATAGGCTGCATGCTATCCATTGGCTCCATATTTTTCAGTCTAATCTCCATACAATTATAAGATGTTAAAAGGGACCTTAGTTCAGATGTCTCAATTTACAGATAAGGAAACTAAGCCCCAGAGAAGGGGATATAAGTGACCTGAAGTCACATAACTAGCCCCTCTTCTTTCAAAATGATGGGCCTGGAGGAGGCACAGTTTGTTCTGGGCTGCTATGGTGGAGACTTTTCTTTTAGTCCCAAACCTAAAATCACAGCCATGGACCTCATTTCTATTAGTTTATATTTTCTTTTGTCCCTCCCTTTATGCCACGTAGATGTGAGAAATACCCCCAAACTGTTCCTGAGTTCAGTCCAGAAAGAGACAGATCTGTCTTATTTGGACAATGTTGGACATTTTAACAGGAACACCTGTCAGAGCACTCCGGGTAAGGATTTAGAGTATGGAAGAGGCATGAAAGGCAGATTTCTCCATTCATTCCAGCACCAGGGGTTAATAGAAGGAAAATATTGATGTTTTATTGAATTACACCTATAGGTCAGATCATATAACATGTCCATGATCTAAACAATGATTTTGTGTGGGTGGAATGCACAGCTGAGACAGATGAGATAAACTTTCCCCTGGAATCTCTCTCCAAGCCCTGTTAAATTGCTTCCTTTATTTAATTACAAATTAATTGAAAACACTCCCATTCCAATAAAACAATACTTAGTCCCCGATTTGTTGATAATAGTCTAATCCCCTTGTAAGAGACTCATAGACGGTCTAACATGATTATGTCATCAATTTTACACTTGCAGGACTTGGGGAAACAGGACTGCCTGAGGTTCAGTAAAAGAATCCTAGGAAGAGATGACATTGAGGAGAACCAAAAGAAAAGGAGTGAACTTTGTTGGGGAGAACTAGGGAGACGATTTCTCATGAGATCCTCTTCAAAGTCATAGCATTGGACAGAAGAATCAGCATATTTAGGATTTAAAGAAATGCTAGTGGTTTGAATCAATTCAGCCCAATTTGATGTGATTCAGTTCCACTCAATTCAGTAAAATAAACATTTATTAAGTATCTATTCTAGGCAGAGCCTTCACAAAAGTATCACTCTAATTCCTTGGAAGAACATGGAGGTGAACTTGAGTTATGAAGGCCATGAAGTTGAAGGTTCAATGTCACAAAAGATCTAATTTTTAAAATAACAGTATTTTCCAAATCCTGCAGCTAGGTGGCACAGTGGATAGAGTGCTGGATCTGGAGTCAAGACCTGAGTTCAAATATGGCAGCAGACCCTTATTTAATACTTAGCATTTAACTAGCACCTTAAGTTTGCAAAACACTTGACAAATATTTTCTCATTTTTTCCTCATTAATTTTGGGAGGTAGGTACTATTATTGTCTCCATTTTATGGATGAGAAAATTGAGGCAGACAGAAGTTAAGTGACTTCCTAGGGGTCATTCAGCGTTCTATACAACTCTCTAAAAGTCAAGTGATATAGAAAGTACTAAATGACCTTGGTAGAAGAACTGTCTCATTAAGGAGTTCTCAGCACCAATGAAATCACAAATGCCTCATAGGATATACCTTGTAAATTACTTATTTGTGTATATGATAGGTGTATCATCCTAGTATAATGGAAACTCCTTCGGGCAGGAACTATTTACTTTCTTCTCTGTATCCCCAGTGTCTATCCCAGTGCTTTGTATGGAATAAGTTTTGGATAATGTGTGATGAATTTAACTAAAAAGCAAATATTAATCACCTCAAAACCCATCATGAATTGGCAATAGCATTCTTAGTCAAGAAAAATTATGTACTGTGCCTACAATTCATGATAGAAATATTGGCAGTTATTTAAAGAAGGAGAATAAAGGGTAAAAAGGAGAGGAGTAGTAAGAAGACACTCATTCTGTTCCTCTCAAAGAATAGTCTTCCATCAGGGAAAGTAAAACACCCCCCAAAGGGAAGGAATCATTTTAAAGAAGCAATTGGGATCCAAGAACTGAGAGCAAACAGCCCCATGGGGCTGAGCAACTCACCAGAGTGGGAGACATGGAAACTATCAAAATAAAATAGATAATCATACTTGAAATTGTACTACTCTGTTTTCATTGTACTAGGAAGAAAAATAAAATACGCTAAATTCTTCTTTGCTGACGTCCAGGGGGCCAATAATTTAGCCTTTGTTTCTACCATTTTTAAAGGAAAAAGTTAGCATTAAATGGCTTCCACAAAGCAGTTTGAGTGGATCCTTTTGATACCGAGTCAGGAGAACACGAAGAGTGCTCTCATTTTCAAGTGCTCAGAATTATAGAATCTCAGAATTGGAAGTTGGAAATTAAAATTCATTTGAATTCAACAGTCTTTTAAGTTCTCCCTCTGTTTCTACCATTTTTTAAAGGAAAAAGTTAGCATTAAATGGCTTCCACAAAGTAGTTTGAGTGGATCCTTTTGATACCGAGTCAGGAGAACACGAAGAGTGCTCTCATTTTCAAGTGCTCAGAATTATAGAATCTCAGAATTGGAAGTTGCAAATTAAAATTCATTTGAATTCAGCAGTCTTTTAAGTTCTCCCTCTGTGTAAGGTACTTTACTAGATGTTGAGGATATAAAGGGAAAATAGTCCTGACATATAATAAGTTTATTGCTAATTGAAACAAAATAGTTTCTTCCCTCAAGAAGTTTACATTTTTACAGGGAGAGGGAAATTTAATCTGTACATAAATGAATTAATATAGAGTATGTGCAAAATTATGGGTTTAAGGAGATAGGACTAAAAACTAGATGGAGGAAGGAAGTCTTCTTGTAGCGGATAGCAACTGAGCTGAACTTGGAACAGAACTAGGGATTCTGAGAGAGTGAAGTGAAGAAGGGAGAACTAGCCCAGGCATTGGCATAGCTTGTGAAAAGAAAGAGATAAAGCACCATTGTTACTTAGGTCACTGCTGCTCCTTCTCACTGGAAAAATGCAGATGACCTTCAAAGACTGATAGGCAAATTGTGAATTTGTTTTGGCTTGTCTCATGCTAGAAGCCCAACAGCATTGTGGTCCCTGATCATGCAATCATACCTAATTTTTGCCTGAACTTTTTGAAATCCATTTCTTTCTTTTTAGATGGAGATATTTACTTGTATTATTTTATTTCCACCAATTACATGTATAACATTTTAAAACTTTTTTAAAAAAGTTTTGAGTTCCAGATTCTATCCCTTCCTCCCTTCCCTCTCCTCTTCCTGAGATGGTAAGCAATCTGATATAGGCTATACATGTGCAATCATGGAGAGCATATTTCCATATTAATCACTTGGTGGAAGAAAACTTGGAAAGTTTTGGAAAGGGGGGAAAGAAAGAAGGAAAGGAGAGAGAAAGGAAGAAAAGGGAAGGAAGAAAGAAAGGAAGAAAATATGTTTCAGTCTCTATTCAGACACCATCAGTTCTTTCTCTGGAAGCAGATATAATTTTCTCATGAGTCCTTTGGAATTGTCTTGGGTCATTTTCTTGCTGAAAATAGCTAAGTCATTCAGAGTTGTTTGTCATACAATATTGAGTTTACTGTTTATGATGTTCTGCTTCTGCTCACTTCATGCTGCATCAATTCATGTGAATCTTTCCAGGCTTTTCTGAAATCATCCTGTTTGTCATGAAATTTCTTTTCCTAAAGTCTAGGGAATGTTTGATTGAGTTGAGGATGGACATACATGGTAATTACAATCTCTAGTACAACACAGTCACTTTTCTTAAAATTGTTCTTTTTTTCTTGCTCCCAAGATCTTAGGATCATAGTATTTAGAGCTGAAGGAAAGACACCCTTTAGTTTGCCTCCATCATTTTATGGATATTCAAGTGACATACTCAAGATCACACAGAAAGTAATATAGTCAGTATCTGAAACCAGGTCCTCTGACTACAATCTTTCCACTATACATACCACACTTCCATTTCTGCTATAGGAAGAATATCATCTTACTTAAGAATTTTGTATCTTGGTTTGTCATGACCAAATAATTCCTTACTTGGTGGCTAACTTACTTGTGATAAACCCTTCTATCTATATTTAATTGGGTTGGTCGTTGGACAGTAGAAACAGTCTATCACAGGGATTGTGCTCAAAGTCTTTTCCGTGTGGCAGGACCTACTGGTTCTTGTGCCTTAATGGCATAACCTTTGAGGATCCAAAGTTATCTCCATGTCAAAATGAGATACTGGAGTAGGACAACTTTTATGGAAGATTTTCATGAGAATATTGCCCACTCTAGATAACAACAGAGAAGAAAGTCATCTTGTTGTGCTCTAAGAAAAAGAAGTGATAAAAAGGGAAATCATCATAATTCTTTGGTCAAGATTTTTGAAGCATTTCAAGCAGAAGCAAAGGACTTAGTATGCTTATACTGGGCCTCTCAGTCACTACGTCAGTCACTGAACAGTTGTAACAATTTAGGACAGAAATCAAGGAGAGTACCATATCTAAACAAAATTGAAGCTATGTGAAAGGCATGAAAGGCAAGGCATTACACATTCCTTTTCCGGATAGAAACTTGATAAATGAGGATCATTCCATAAAAGACTAAAGCATGTAGACACTGCTGAAGTTGGAGCCACAACAACCAAAGATATAATGCAAACAGTGACTTCGTAGAGGTGAAGGTGAAGTAAACTTTCTCAAATGTAAAACATGCTCAGGTCAGATTTAGCTATCTGACTGGATGAATATTTTGCTGAAGGTAATACAGACCAGAGAAGTGACCCAGAACATGCTCATAGGCAAGATGGGATAACAGCAAGTGCATTGGTTCTGAAATCAGGAAGACCAGGATAAAAATGCCATCTCAGTAACCATGAGTCCCAACCTGGCTTAAGATGTTTGCTGACTGTGTGACCCTGGGCAAGTCACTTAACCCTGTTTGCCTCAGTTTCCTCATCTGTAAAAAGTGAGCTGGAGAAGGAAATGGCAAAGCCCTCTAGTATCTTTGCCAAGAAAATCCCAAATAGGGTCATGAAGAGTCAAATATGACTGAAACAACCGAACAACAATGATGTTGGGCACATCACTAAACCCATACATGTCTCACTTTCCATATCTATGAGATAATAGATTTAGACATGATGAACTCTAAGGTCACTTTTAACTCTAAATCTAAGATCCTATGTTATAGTTGTTATGGGGAAGAAGGTAGAAAGTGTATTCAATTACACATACATCTGCTGAAAACTTATTCAGTTAAATATGTAAAGATATCATGATATGGTAGAAAGAATTCTAGATTTAGAATTGAGACCTACATTCAAGTGTGAGCTACTAGGGAATAGCCTGTGTGATATGGGGCCATGTCCCCTCACCTTTCCCAACCTCATTTTCTTTATCTAAAAATAGTGAAGTTGGACATGTATGATCCTCTGGTTAATTTTTGCTTTGCCTTGTTAACAAATTTTTATTTCAGAATGGATGCAGGAACCATGAGGAAAACTATTCCAGACTTAATTCTTTTAAAATTTAATTTTTTAAATAAAATTTTATTTATTTTGATTTTCATTGTTGTCATTCAGGAATTTTTCAGTTGTGTCTGACTCTTCATGACCCCTTTGGAGGTTTTCTTGGCAAAAAGACTGGAGTAGTTTGCCATTTCATTCTCCAGCTCATTTTATAGATGAGGAAACTGAGGCAAACAGAGTTAAGTGAGTTACCCAGGGTCACACAGCTACTCAATGCCTGAGGCCGGATTTGAATTCATGAAGATGAGCCTTCCTGGCTCCAGGTCAGGCATTCTATGCCCTATGCCATCTAGCTGCTCCTGTTTTTCCTGTCACCAATATTTCCTCCAGCATTCTTCACAGAGAGTCATCTCAGATAACAAAAACAGAAGTGAGGAAGTGGAAAAATTGATTAATACATAGAAAAAGATCTGAAAATATATGCAATATCCAATATCCATGGACCTCCCACATCTGAAGGAATAAGGCCATGTTTTTCTTTATAATTTTGCAACAGTCACTGTTTATTGTTTTGTGATTGCACTTTCTGTTTACTTTGTTGTAGTTAACATGTATTTTATTATATTGGCTCTGCTTACTTAACTCCACGTTGAATCACATAATATTTCCCTGTTTCTTTGTATTCATTATTTTCATTGTTCCTTGTAGCATGGTAATATTCCATTTTATTCCTGTATCAATATTTATTTAGCCATTACCCAATGAATGAGCATTTGCTTTCCCCAAGTTCTTTGCTATCATAAAAAGCACTGTCATGAATATGTTTTGGATAGATGAGGATTGTCTTCTTATCAATGTGCTTCTTGACGTATAAGCCTGGTAGTGGGATCTTTGGATCAAAAGGAAAGGATAGTTTAGTTATGTTATTTACATAATTCCAAATTGCTTTACAAAATGGTTATACGGACTCACAGCTCCTTCAACAATGTCATAACATGCCTATCTTTCCAGAACTCCTCCAATATTGACTGTTCTCGTATTTTGTCATTTTTTTATATTTTATATAAAATATAAATATTTTCATATATAAATATATATTATATATAAATTATGCAATATATTATATAAATACAATATATAATATTATATATAATTAATATGTAATATAATATATTTATGTTTTATATAACTATATAAATATATATAAATATGAAATATTTTCACATTTTATAAAAAAATAGCTTGTGAAGAGAAAGTGATGAGACTCATGAGGGAAAATGAGAAATTAGACTTAAAGGGACCTAGAGTATCTGGTTTTAATATTTCATTTTATAGAGAAGGAAAATAACAGCAAGAGAAGTTAAATATCTTGCCCAGTCATATAGATGTCAAGTAACACTTAGGTTTAGATCTAGAATTTCATTAGGTCTAAACCTCAACTTGCAAATCAGCCCCCTTATCTCTACACCACCCTCTCAATGCCTAATGGTTCACATTGCCTAGAGTTCCTTACCTTGACTTGGTGATTACCTTTGATTACAGGTCAGCAAGTATTCAAAAGTTGAGTAAAGATAAATGTGATACCATGATTAGGGATTTTAAAAGGTTTTGGGAATTTTAAAGCTATACATATACATATATATATATATATATATATATATATATATATATATATATATGAACATATTAGCATATAAATGCTAATTATTGTTTTATTGTTATTAGAGATATTATCCTTATTACTATGGAAAGAGGGAAACTGCAACAGTGAGGTGGCCAGAAACAATAATATACAAAAATCACTTGAAAGTACTCAGGATACTTAGAAGAAAAACATGGGCAGAGGTAGATGGAATACAGCTGATACCTGTCTTCAAGTATTTGAAGGCCTCTCATGAGGAAGAAGATTAGATTTATTGTGCTTTGCCCCACAGCATAGAATTTGGAACAAGGCATGGAAACTGAAGTGGGGCAGGTCTTAGTTTGATTTAGAGGGAAAAAAATTTCCTAATACTTAGAACTGTACAAAAATGGGATACTGCCTTATGAGGTGTTGACTTCTTCACTGAAGGTCTTCAAAATTGATTGTTGTTGGGAATGTTATAGAGTTCTTGTTTAGGTACAGGATGAACTAGGTGACCTTTTAGGTTCCTTTCAGCCCCAACCTTTGAGAGAATCTAGTGATTTGGAAAGGGAATAGGGTTTTTGAGGAAATTAAGTTCATAATTCAAGCTAAGACTGGATGACTTGGTAAGAGTAACAGAGTCTTACGTAGTGAGTTAGCATGGATTTGCCATACTCCAGTAAAATCATCCCAGCAGAAAGGCTCAACTAGATAGAGGGCGAATGAATGGTCTCAAATCAGTTGGTGAGTTAGGGGGATGTCTACCCTAAGCAAGTAAAGATTTCCTCTAGAGAAATGGGCAGAAGAGAACAATTTGTTCCAATGTCCTTGAAGATGGCTGAAGCAGGCACTGTGGAGCACTTAGAGCTTGGTTGGACATGGAAGATGCCAAAGTCATCCACTGTATGCCAGGCCATTGCTGGTTGTCCTGACTTTTGCCCTGCCACTGGACTTTGATGACTCTGGAAGAGAAAGCAGGGCTGATGATTTTGTGCGATTCTGCCTCACAAAAATTCAATTTCAGCACTAGTCAAGACATCATCCCGTGATGTCATTGGTCCTTTTAAAAAATAAAAGACAAACAACAACAATCCTAGGTGATGAATTAGCTTAGATAACCCCTAAGATCATCTTCCAAATATAAGATAATAGTTAGCTAAAGACTGAGAATAATAGCTTACCTTAGTTCGGTGCTTTAATGTTATTAAGCATTTTCCTTACATACACACACACACACACACACACACACACACACACTTACACACATACACACACACACATACACACACACACTTACACACACACACACACAGAAAGCCTGTGAAGTAAGTGTGTAAATATTGTTATCCTCTTTGTAGCGAGGAGGAAACAGGAACAGACAGTTCAAGTTGCTTGCCCCAAATCACACATTAGGTAAGTTTTGGAGGCAGGATTCAAGCCCTGGTCTTGCAGAGTTTAAAATCAGCACTCTGAACACTTATGATCTGGCCCCAGGTACCATGTTGTAGTTCTTTTTATACTGGACTTTCAAGGGTGACAAGGCAGGAGAAAACAGACAAGGGCTATAATTTCAATTTCAACCAACCAGAGGTATCTATGAGAAAGATCTGGAGAATAAGGTTTATGATCAATTAATATGAAAAAAAGATGACCAATAACTGTAAGGCCAGATGGGGCAAGTAGCCAATGGTATCTGGGTAGGCAGACAGGGTGGATCTAAGGTGAATGTGGGGCTGGCTGCCTTAGATACAGGAGATTTGGAACCTGTAGTGAGGTTGGACAGATTTAGATCCACTAGACTTGACAGATTCCTCCCAGAGGGTACAAGAAACTGGCAGAAGAAATCTTAAAGACAGCAGTGATTAAAGAACTCTGTTGGCAAGGAGGATCAGGACAGGCACTGTATAGAAAGTGGTTCTTGGGCCAAATCTTAAAATGAAGAATTCTGTAAATTAGAGTTGAGGAGAAAATACATTCCAGGCACAGGTGATGATTAGCAGAAAGGCACAGACATTGGGCAGATGTGAAATGGGGTGTGTGTGTGTGTGTGTGTGTTTGTGACAGAGAGAAGGCCAGTATATTTGATTTATCCAGTGTGGCAAGGATAATGGTGAAAAGAGGATAATGAAGCTGAAAATTTTCATTGGAACTACGTTGTAAAGAGTTTTAAAAGCCAAGCAGAAAAGTTTATATTTGATTCTAGAGGCAATAGGGAAATACTTGAGTTTTTAGAGTAGGGACTAACATGGTCAGATGTCATTCACTCTTTATTTTAGAAAAGGAGCAATGATATCTTGGGATGATGTTGCAATTTGCTTTTGTACTTAGGTGAGGTAAAGTTGCATAAAGTCATCAGCCTCACTCTCTCTTCCAAAATCATTCAAGTCTAGTCTCTGGACAAAGTCAATCTGACTTCAGCATCTTTGATGCCTACTTCAGCTGCCTTCACAGCTGTTGGGACAAAGTGTTCTCATCTGTCTGTTCCACTGGAAAGAATCTTAACTTGTTTAGGTTAAACATTTTCCTAACTCACAGACTGGTTTGAGGCTGTTGGTTACTCTCAACTTGGTTTTGCTCATTCTTTGAGATGGTTTTACTGGAGTGTGACCACCGCTCAGTTACAAATGTCCAGTAGGCAGTTAGTAATCTGAGAAGAGAGTTCAGGAGAGAGATTCAGGCTGGATATATAGCTCTGAGACTGAGTTTGCCCATGGCCATCAGTCATTCCAGTTGTTTCTGTCTTACTTGGGTAAAAAGGATCTCAATTAACTGTCCTATTTGAATGTTGTTGTTCAGTTATTTCAGTTCAGTATCTTTGTGATCCCATTTGGGATTTTCTTGACAAAGATACCATAAGTGTTTTGCCATTTCCTTTTCCAACTCATTTTACATTTGAAGAAACTGAGATAAAAATGGTTAAAGTCATATAGCTAGTAAATATCTCAGGTCAGATTTGAATTCAGGAAAATGAGTCTTCCTGACTCCAGTCTTGGTACTCTATGCACTATAGCACCACCTGGCCCTGTTTGAGTAGTACATTAAATGTAAGTCAATGATGATTATGATGAACATAGACTCAAGGGATAGAGAACAGGAAGGAAACATTAGATATCATGTAGTCCACCCCCTTGGTTTTACCGGAAAATTTAGAGCCAGAGGCAGGAAGTAATTTGTACAATGTCTCACAGGAATTCATATAACAAAGCCACAATTTGAACCCAAAACCTTTGACTCTAACTACAAGGCTTTTCCCCTCCACTTCTTCTAATGGACATGATACTGTCCTTGGAAGTAAAAGTGTTTACTAAGCTTGTGGTAATAAGTGTAAATGGTGCTCTCTCCTTTAAGTGTGTGGCCTAGGGCCAGAGGGACTGCTGCAGCTTTTGGTCAGTGTTTCTATGTCATCCTCAGTTCAGCCCTAACCAGGTGGTATTGCTAGCCTTATACTATTTTTAATCATGGATCAGTTATCCCTGACTGAGCAGTAATGGGAATTAACAAAGTGCACCCATCGGCATCTCCAAGGGACCAAAGCAAGAACCGAAGCGGTCATGGGTTGGTCTGAATGAGATTATCAGATTTTATGCTTATTGTCTCTTTGTTTTTATAAAATGATGACAGGAAGGAAAGAAGTACTGAAAATCTGTTTAAAGCCCTTAGTAGAATGTCAGCATAGATCGTTCAGATTGACCATTTTCCTTCAATAACAACGACAAAATTGATAGTAAAAAAGACAAACGATTTCTCCCTTAGAGATTGTGTTTGGGGAGCGGGTGGTGGTATGGACTTATGATTACATCACTGTAGGAAAATTCCAGCATGGAAATTTCCTCCATCAGTGGTGGTTGACAAGTGTTTTTCAACTTAGTTGCCTAGAATACAGAGAAATTAAATAACTTACCCATTGTCACACAGTTAGTTTACATCAGAAGCAGACTTTGTACCCACTTTTGCAAAGACCAGCCTCTCTAACCACTATGTCATTGGGTCTCTTAATTATGATAATGCTAGTGATAATGACAACTTGCAGTTTTATAGCACTTTAAACTTTAGCACATATTTTAATCACAGAGATGTAGAATAGATAGCGGAAGTTTTTATTACCACCATTTCCTCTCAAATTTATTAATTTATTTGTTTTTAATTTCCACCAATTACTTTCATAAGTTCTAAATTTTCTTGCCCTCCCCTCCTCCTTCCCCAAGACAGCATGCCATCTTATATGGGTTCTACACATATTTTCCTATTAAACACATTTTCACATTAGTCATGTTACATAGAAGAATTAAAACAAATGGAAGAAACTATGAGAAAAACAAAACAACACATAACAAAGGAGAAAATAGTCTGGTTCATTCTGTGTTCCAATTCCATAGTTCTTTCTTTGAATGTGGATGGCATTTTATATCATGAGTCCTTTGGAAATGTTTGAGGTCCTTGCATTGATGTTAAGGGTTAAATCTATCAGAAATGGTCCTTGCTCACTGTGGCTGTTTCTGTGTACAATATCTCTTGGTTCTGCTCACTTCACTCAATAAGTCTTTCCAGTTTTTTCTGAAATCTGGCTGTTCATCATTTCTTATAGCACAGTAGTATCCCATTACATTCATATACCACAATTTGTTCAGTCATTCCCCAATTGATGGACATCTTCTCAATTTCCAATTCTTTGCTACTGCAAAAAGAGATGCTATAGATATTGTTGTATATGTAGGTCCTTTTCCCCATTTTTATGATCTCTTTGGAATATAGCCCTTGAAACAGCATTTTATAGCCCTTTGGGCATAGAACCAAACTGCTCTCAAGAATGAATAGATCAGCTCACAGCTCCATCAACAATGAATTAGTGTTCCAACTCTCCTATATCTCCTCCAACATTTATCATCTTCCTGTTTTGTCATGTTAGCCAATCTGATAGGTGTGATGTGGTACCTCAGAATTGTTTTGATTTGCATCTCTCTAATCAAAAGTGATTTAGAGCATTTTTTATATGACTATAGATAGCTTTAATTTCTTCCCCTGAAAACTCCCTGTTCACATCCTTTGACAATTTATCAATTGGGGAATGACTTGTATTCTTGCAAATTTGACTCAGTTCTCTAGATATTTTAGAAATGAGGCCTTTATTATCAATACTAGTTGTAAAAATTCCCAGTTTTATTCTTCCCTCCTAATTTTGGTTGCATTGGCTTTGTTTGTGCAAAAGTTTTTCAATTTAATGTAATCAAAGTTATCCATTTTGCATTTCTTATTGTTTTCTTTCTCTTATTTGGTCAAAAATTCCTCCATTCTCCATAAATCTGACAAACAAACTACTCCTTGCTTTGCTAGTTTGTTTAGAATATCAGACTTTATACCTAGATCATGTACCCATTTGGACTTTATTCTGGTACACAATGTCAGGCACTGGTCTATGCCCAGTTTCCACCAGACTTTTTCCAGTTTTCCCAGCAGTTTTTGTCAAACAGTGAATTCTTATCCCAGAAACTGAGGTCCTTGGGTTTATCAAAAAGTAGACTGCTATAGTCATTAACTAGTGTGTCTTGTGTACCTAACATATTCCACTGATTTACCCCTCTATTTCTTAGCCAGTACCAAGTGGTTCTGATGATTGCAGCTTTATAATACAATTTAAGATCTGGTATGACTAGGTCATCTTCCCCAGCTTTTCTTTTCATTAATTCCTTTGATATTCTGGACCATTTGTTCTTTCAAACAAATTTTGATATTACCTTTTCTAATTCTATAAAATAATTTTTGGTAGTTTTATTGGTATGGCACTGAATAGGCAAACTAATTTTCCAGATGACTTTTGATATTACCTTTTCTAGCTCTATAAAATAATTTTTGGCAGTTTTATTGGTATGGCACTGAACAGGCAAATTAATTTTCCAGATGAATTTTGATATTACCTTTTCCAGTTCTGTAAAATAAATTTTTGTTAGTTTTATTGGTATGGCACTGAATAGGCAAATTAATTTAGATAGAATTGTCATTTTTATTATATTGACTCGGTCTATCCATGAGCAACTAGTGTTTTTCCAATTATTTAAATCTGATATATTTATGCAAAAAGTGTTTTGTAATTTGTAATCATACATGTACCATTTGTAATTGTAATTGTGTCCCTGGGTTTGTTTTGGCAGGTAGACTCCCAAATGTTTCATCATATCTACAGTAACTTTAAATGAAATTTCTCTTTCTATCTTGCTGTTTGACTTTGTTAGTAATGTATAGAAATGCAGATGATTTATGTGGGTTTATTTTGTATTCTGCAACTTTGCTAAAGTTGTTTACTATTTTGAGTAGATTTTTTTACTTGATTCTCTAGGATTCTCTAAGTATATCATCATGTCGTCTGCAAAGAGTAGGAACTTAGTTTCTTCTTTTCCTATTCTAATTCCTTCTATTTCTTTTTTTCTCATTGCTAAAGCTAACATTTTTAGTACCACATTGAATAACAGGTATGATAATGGACATCCTTGTTTCACCCCCAATCTTATTGGAAATGTATGCAGCTTATTCCCATTACATATAATGCTTGCTGATGGTTTTAGGTAGAATTACTTATTATTTTAAGGAAGTCTCCATTTATTCCTATGCTGTCCACTGTTTTCAATAGGAATGGGTGTTGTATTTTGTCAAAATCTTTTACTGTATCTATTGGGATAATCATGTGGTTTCTCTTAGTTTCATTGTTGAAATGATCAATATTGAACCAGTCCTACATTTCTGGTATAAATCTGGTATAAATCAAAGCATATTATTCTCTTGATAAGTTGCTGTAATCTTTTTGCTAATGTCTTATTTAAAAATTTTGCATCTATAATATTAATTGGGAATATTGGTCTATAATTGTCTTTCTCTGTTTTGGCTCTTCTCAGTTTAGGTATCAGCACCATATTTGTATCATAAAAAGAATTTGGTAGGACTCCTTTGCTAACTATCTCAAATAGTCTATATAGTATTGAAATTAACTGTTCTTTAAATGTTTGATAGAACTCACTTGTAAATCCATCTGCCCCTAGAGATGTTTTCCTAAGGGGATCATTGATAGCTTGTTCAATTTCTTTTTCTGAGATGTGGTTATTGCCACCATTTTACGGATGAGAAAACAGAGATCTTAGCTTAAAATGACTTGGTAATAGTTTCATGAGTGTGGCTAAAAGTGGTAAAGCCAGAACTTAAACACATGTTTCCTAGTTCTAAATCCAGCATTTTTTTATTTTTCCCACTTACAGTGCCCTTGAAACCATCTTGGTCATTGGGTGTCTCTGGGTTGAATTTCAGGCCTGTATCCTGATGAAGGTAGCTAAGGCAAGAAGAGACTTGGGAGATAGTTCCCATGATTAAATCAGTATGTTCTTGGTAGCTGTGTATAAAACACACAAGCAGTTAAAATAAAAAAGACTGAAGCTTTGGAGAATCAAGTCAAGTCAGAGAAGTAATCCAATCCCAAATGCACTCTTAATTTTGGCTTCCTCATCTTCATTCAGCAAATAGCTTTCCATTTATTTCAGCCTCTCAGAATTTTGCTAAAATCCTATTGCTAAGATAGTCTGACTTGCCCCTCAGACCTAGGGAAGAATTGCTTTTCCCATGGCAACCAAGTATTTGTTTTCTCACTAACCATTGCCAGCTCTGCAATGAGTGAAATACAGTAGTTTTCACTTAGGGGTACACCAATTTATTTTTTTACCCTAGAGGTACTCATAGCACACGTTTTGTAGAGGAACTTGGGATGTTCTACTGGTGGAATGTTTCCCCCAGTCTACTCCTGGAATGCTCAAAGTTCAACACTCCTGAGGAAGTCAATTTCATGATGCCCCATGCCAGCTGTGAGCGGCTGTACCCAGCTGAGCAATCCTCTGTCGTAATCATACCATGTTCTGAAATTTCAGCTTTGATCACTCTGATCTTTTTTCCCCCTTGACCTGAGATGAATGCAAAGAATGATCTTAAAACGACCCCGTTGTTTTCAAAATCCAGCACCATGTTTGACTTGGCGATCTCCAGTGGCAGTGAATTACACCGGCTGACTTGGCTTTGCTTCATGTTTTTATTTTGGGTCTATTTGCCTCATCAAGTGACCCCTTGTTCCTGTGTCAGGGAGGTAAAAATAGGGCATCCAACTCCTCACCTGAGTCCTTGCCAACTCAGCTGTCTGCCTAGAGACAGACTCTCCTGCCTAGGGCTGACACATCTGGCTTTGATTACACTAATCTCATATTCTCTTGAGATTGTATGGTCAATACCTTAATAGCATAGAACAGGGGGATAAAGACTAATATTTTAGTTCAAGTTCCTTCTTAGTGACCTTAACTAAGTCATCATGCTTCTTAGATCATGATTTTCCAGTCAATAGATTAGAAGCTATCAGCAGATTTTATTCAGTTTGATTCATTTCCCTTTAATTCAATGACTTTTGGCAAATCACATAACAACTTCAGCCCTCAGTTTCTTCCTTTGTAAAAATTAAAAGGGTGGACCAGATCAGGGGTTCTTAACCTTTTTTGTGTGTTATGAATCCTTTTGGTTTTCTGGTGAAGCCCATGAACTTTTTCTCACAATAACATGTTTACATGCATTAAATACAACACAGAGGAATTCTTTTCCATCTTTTTTTCAAATATTTTATTTGTCTCCCAATTACATCTAAAATATTTTAAACATTTTTTTAAAGCTTTGATCTCCAAATCCTATAAATTCTTCCTTTCCCTTCTCCTTCCCCCCTCCCTAAGACAATAAGCAATTTGATGTAGGTTATATACATGTAGATATATACATATATAACAAATATATGTATGTGTGTATGCAATCTGATACATAGGATTATAAAGGAAACAAATCCTATTGAAATACAATAATAAAAATACTTATAAAAGACAAGTTCCTAGACCACATATTAAGAATCCCTGAATTAAATAATTTCTAAAGACCTTTCTAGTTCCAAATCTTATGACCATCATTAACTTAATTTAATTTTATTCTACTTAATCCAATAAACTTTTTGGAGTGCCTATTAGTTTCTCTTCTCAAGGATTTTACAACACTCTAGGGGAAAAGCACAAGTAGAGAATAAGAACGTAAAAGATAAATCCAAGACCAGAACTAAAACCATTCTAAAAGGAATGTATTACTGCTGGATAGGAGTAGGGGGTGCGGTGATCACAGAAGATGAAATTGAGGAGATGATGTTTGGGCTGAGTGTTAAAGACCTTAACACCTTACATGGTAAATGTTCCAGCTGATTTTTGCATTCATACTCTTCTATCTGTGGGTTTCTGGAGGTTCTTAGTAGGAAGGGGAAACTCTTTGGGAGTGGTAACTATTCTCTCCTCCAATCAAAGACTTACGATCAATGTAAATTGTACTCTATTCCATTACTGTCATTTGTAGATGGCACTCCCAAAATGAGAAGCATCTCTTCACAAAAGGCTAAATCCTCTGTCTTAATAAATTGAGGGAGCCATCATATATTGAATATCTACTACATACCTGACATGATATCATCTCTTTGCTATTCATCCTTGCTTCCTTCAGATCCCTCTGGTTTTGCTTATTTCATTTCTTTCTGTAGGCTTAGTTAAATTTCATACTATGAGTCAATCTTTGTCCTTGGCAGGGATATAGCCCTGCTTCTCTGTGGTTCAGAGAAGGAGATGTAACAAAAGGAAAGACTCCTTCAAAAGTTATTTCTGCGACTGCTACTCTACCAGTGATCTGGGATTTCAATGGCAGGAGATTCTTGAGATGGTTACTCAAGGACATGGGTTGAAGCAACACAGAATGGTTGAAGCAACACAGAATGGTTGCTCTAACCAGCTGAAGGACCCAGCTAGGAAAGATCGTGGAAACCTAGACTATCTGATTCTAGGGACCACATGAGTTTTAGAGATAGGGAGGCAGGTCTGTGAGGCAGAAGAACCAAACTCATAAATACAGACAGGATCAATGATTTTAAGATTCTGAACCAGGGATGGGGTATCTGCAGCCTTAAGGTTACATGTGACCCTTTAGGTCCTTAGGTTTAGCCTTTTGACTGAATCCAAATTTTACAGAAAAAATTCCCTTGATAAAAGGATGTGTTCTGTAAAACTTGGACTCAGCCAAAAGGTCACATCCAAGGACCTAGAAGACCACATGTGGCCTCAAGACCATAAGTTCCCCACTCCTGAATTCTGAACTATTTCCAACCAACTAGAATACTCTCCATAGTCAACTAGGACAGAAAAGATGAGTTCAAGATAAGAGACTTTAACACCGGATTTTTGTGATCCAAGAAGAACAGAAGGCTGTGTGTGTGTGTGTGTGTGTGTGTGTGTGTGTGTGTGTGTGTGAGAGAGAGAGAGAGAGAAAGCGAGAGAGAGAGAGAGAGAGATAAACAAAAATGAGAGACAGAGAGATTTTCACATAGTTTGAAGATAACTGGAAAATATGTAGTAGCATTTAAAGAGAGAAAAGGTGTTTTTCTTCCAAGTAACCAGAGGATGAGATTTTTGTTTAAGTCACTGGTCAAAGAATAGGAAAGGATTTTTTCTGATGACTAGAGAAAGGAGATTACCTATTAAAAACTTCTGATTTCCATAATCAAAAATCAAGGTCTGAGCAAATTTTTCTAGAATGACCGAGAGACCTTAAGCTGTAATTTAGTAAGCTGCTTCATTTCTGTGACCCCTTCTAGTTCTCAATATGACTCAAACTGTTACAATAAAACGCATAATGGTATTTCAGAGGGAGGAGAGTCACACTTAATTGGGCAGAAGGAAAAGAGAAAGTGCTTCATATGCCTGGTCATCACAGTCACATCCAATGACAAGAAATTATAAGGAGAAAAGAAAAGATAAAGATGTGGAGAGAGGTCACTTGTATTACCTCCATCACCTATGAAAGAAAGACAGCAATTTTCTCTTTAGTTCCAACCTAGTCCTGGTGTGTTTTTGTTTTACAAAGTAGGGTTAAGGAGGGACAGCTTGGTTTAATACAGAGCTTGTCTCAGGAAGATCTCTGTTCAAGTCCCACCTCCTACATATATCGGCTGTGTGATTCTAGGATACTCCCCATGATTATGGTTCTAAATTGCAGGAAAGCTTCAGATCTGCGTTGAAAAACTCCTTTCATCAATGAAAACCCTTCCCCACGCTTGCCTAATATAGCTATTTTTAAAGGCACAAGAGAATGGTATCTCCAATTCTACAGTTCTCTCAAATTTATCAGAATATACATTTCTTCATACCCACTGCCAGTTACTCTTGAGGAATTTTTTTTATTGACTTTGATTTAGACCCTTAGAAAAGGCTACCATTTACAAATCAGAGTCCTCTATCAATCTCCCTCAGATAAGGAAACCAAAAGTGGGGCTGACTTCCTTAGATTTGGAAGCTGTAGTAAGGCTGGACAGATTTAGGTCCACTAGACTTGACAGATTCCTCCTAGAGGGTATAAGAAACTGGCAGAAGAAATCTTAGAGAAAGCACTGACTAGAGAACTAAGAGATTTCATGTAACTGGAAAAAGACAGGAACCTTGGTTGACTTCCAGACACTGTATTGTAAAAGCCAAAATCCCATGAGACTCAAATGTTTGTGGGAGGAAATGAGCTGTATAGATCCTCATTCGAGGAGTGTTGGGGGGCCATTGTTTTCCATAAACAGAAACATCCTAATAATTGGAATATGGTAAAGGTTGGCAAAATGCAATGGATACAAAATGTTGAGATTTGAAGTAAGTCCTTTGGGAGTCCTTGAATTACTACTTCCAAAAGAATGGCAAGTATAGGCTTCCCTTCTGAGGTGTTGCTGTTTAGGGATACTCCAGGCCAACATTCCCAGCCAGGTGTGCCCTGGACTGGATGGGAACTTGGATACTGACCCATTAATGACTGGGCAGCCTGGAAGGTTCCATAAATCAGTATTAAGTCATGTAATCAAATGCAAACTTCACAAAGATGGCATGTTACCATCTCAAGAATCCAGAGCTTTCATGTACCACATTTCGCAACCTGGGATTTCCTTGGGAACTTTTAAATATTTGCCTTACCAGTCAATTAGGTGATCCCTCCCTGTGTTTGTTGTTGTTACCTGTGTTTCTTTGTATCAATACACGTATGTGTATATACATGCATATCTGTATATACACAAAAACATAAACATACATGCATATGCATATATAGTTGTCTTTTTTTTTTTACTGGACCTGTGATTCATTTTTATAAGGAATTCACAGTGAAGAAACTTCCTTTATGAAGGCAGGTCAGCACCTTAGAGATATCCCTGAACATTGATCTGTGTCTATATCTGTGTCAATATCAATATTCAATCTGTATCTGTGTCTATATATCTATATCTAAGTCTATAGCTATGGTGATTAGACTTAAGACATCATTAGACCTATGATGATATCTCAGGTTGGGAAATTCTTTATCAACGCAGGTAAGCACCTTCTCTGCAATGTAGAATCTTGGAGATCTGCTTGGAGTACTGAGAAATTAAGTGACTTAGGGTCACATAGACAGTATGTGTCAAAAGTGAGAATTGAACCCAGTTTTTTGGGTTTTGGCTCTATTTTTGGTTCTATCCACTGTGTCACATTTCCTCTCTACCTTTATCTATATGACATCTCTATGGTTTATTTACTATTTTCTGCAATTCTAGTCTCCAACCTAACCAAAGAAGGAAGGGAGGTGTCTCCTAATATATATCTGGGGCTCAACTTGAACTTTATAACATAACAGCATTTAGTTTTAATTGATAATTATAATTTTATAGACATTGTGAATATTATTTTCTGATTTAGTTTTAATTTATAATTTTTATTTTATTATTTATTTATTATCAGTATTTTATTACATTCACATACCACAATTTGTTTAGCCATCTATCAGTTGAAGGACATTTAATTTGTTTCCAGTGTTTTGCTATTTTTTTTAAAAGTGCTGCTGTAAATATTCTAGTTGCATCTAATGCCTGTATTTTTATATTAATCTCTTTTAGGAATAAATCTAGCCATATAATCTCTGGGTTAAAGAATAGTGTCATTTTAATCACTTCAAATAATTGCTTTCCAGAATGATTGGATCAATACACAATTCCACCAACGGTAGTGCATCAGTGTACCTTTCTGCTTCTTCAGCATTTACAATCCTTGTCCTCTGTTATTTTTGCAAATTTCCTGGTTATGAAGTGGAACCTCAGAGTCCCTTTAATTTGAATTTTTCCTGTGATTTGTGACTTGGAGCATTGTTTCATGTGGTTGTCAACAGTTGCAATTTTTATTGTAATATTTATTGTAATTTTATTATGTTTATTCATGTTGTTGGACTACTTCTATCTTGGGGAATGGCTTTGGCTCTCA
This sequence comes from Potorous gilbertii, assembly GCA_028658325.1. NCBI lineage: Eukaryota > Metazoa > Chordata > Mammalia > Diprotodontia > Potoroidae > Potorous > Potorous gilbertii. The sequence goes on from CM053770.1 coordinate 480,798,924, forward strand.
TTTATTTGTGTTAACTTTGTGTCTGATATATCAGGCCCTTGCCAGAGATACTTGATATAAAGATTTTTTTTTCTCAGTTGGCTGCTTCCTTTCTTATCTTAGTTGTATTTGTTTTGTTTATATTAAAAGCTTTCAATTTCATTTATTTAAAATGATCGATTTTATCTTTTGTGATCATCTCTTTCTGTTGTTTTGCTATGAATTATTTCCTTTTCCTTATGGTTACAAAAAGAAAGCTCTTTTAATTCTCTTCTAAGATTTTTCATGTTAATGTTTAGTTCTTGTATTCATTCTGAACTTGTTATGTAATATTTTCTATGATACTAGAAGCTATACAATATAGTCAATAGAGCACTGGATTTAGAGTCAGTAAGACCTGAGTTCATATCCTGCCTCAGGTATTTTTTAACTGTGCGACTCAGGACTTAACTTGTCACTGACTTAGTTTCTTCATCCATAAGATGGAGACAAGATCACTTACCTCAAAGGTAAGTTGATGTGAGGATTAAATGAGTTAACAAATGCAAAGCACTTTACAGACCTAAAAGCACTATATAAATGTTACTTATTATTACGTACACCCAAGCCAAATTTCTATCATACTGCTTTCCATCTTTCCCAGTAATTTTTAAGTGGAGAGCTTCACCTGAAGTCATTTTATTTTGATTTATTGAAAAGTTGAATTGCTGAGTTCAATTATTTCAGCTTCTTCTCTATCTGGTCTGTTCTACTATATCCTCGAGGTAGTATGGCTGGTATAGAACCAATTCAGAATTTAGGGGGTAGAATCATTTTTCTTATTACATTCATGCAGCCCAACCATTTACACCAAATATCTTTCCAGGTCTTTAAGTCATTCTTTATTTCTTTGAGGAGTAATTATTAATTGCATCTATAAATGTGCATTGGTAGACGGACTCCCAGATATTTTATGCATTTTTAGGAAAGTTAATGATATCTCACTTTGCATTATTTCTTTCTGGATTTTGTTATTGCTCTATAGAAACACTGTGGATCCTTGTAAGTATATTTTATATCCTGCAAATTTACTTGTGCTTGTAAATGCTTAACAAGCTGCTATCTGAAAATGCATCATCAACATCATCACCATCATCATCATAGCTAACATTTATATAGTGTTTACTATGTGCCAGGCATGGTGCTTTACAATAATAATCTTATTTACTGCTCCCAACAACCCCAGGAGTTAGGTGATAGTATTATCTTCATTTTCTACATCAAGAAACTGAGGCAGCCTGAGATTAAGTAATTTCCCCAGGATCACAGAGGTAGTATCTGTGGTCAAATTTGAACTAAGGTCTTCCTGACTCCAGATTCAGCACTATCTCCACAGCACACAACATAGTTTTAAATCTAATCTGATTTATTAACTTTTTTCTTTATTGATTTTTTTTATTTTTATTAATTTTTTTATTAACCTTTTTCTTCAACAACTTCTTAAGTTTAAAAAACCAATAAAACAACAAATTAAGCCCTGATTTGTGACTTTTATGGATTTCCAAAATATAAATGCTTGGACTGAAAATTTAACAAACAACTCTTAGGAGCTAACCAGAGTTAGGTCTAGCACATCCTCACTATTTATTAGCTAATAAATTAGCTCGTTTATTAGGAAAACTGTTATTTATTTACTATTAACATAATGACCAATATTAATTAGTATTAGTATAATTATTGATATACTATTAAATGTTATTTATTAATGAATTGGCTTCTTTATTAAGGAAACTGTTATCTCAGTATTTCCATGTTGTTTTATTAGGTTTGTCTGAGGAAGTCACTGTTATAGGCGAAAGGGATTGTATTATTTCCTGTTTTCTTATTTTTTTGCCTTTGTAATTTCTATCTTTTGACATGGTCGTTACTATAATTTCCAGAGTAGTGTCAAATAACAAGGGAAAAGAGGCACCATTGATTTGCGGTTGTTCAGTCATGTCCAACTCTTCGTGACCCTGTTTGGGGTTTTCTTGGCAGAAGTCCTGGAGAAATTTGCCATTTCTTTTTGCAAACTGCTTTACAGATGAGGAAACTGAGGCAAATAGGCTTAATGGACTTTCCCAGAGTCACATAGTTAGCATCTGAGGCCATATTTGAACTCAGATATTAGCTTTTGTGTCTGCCACGTCACACTGCTGACTCATATTGAGTTTGCCCCAGATATTTATCAGAATAATCACTATCTAGCAAACACTATCTAGCACCATCTTATACTTTTAATTTGTTGTATTAAAGTGTAAGAATTTACATTTGTCCTTATTACATTTAATCTTTTTTGATTCATGTCAATGCCCTGATTTTTTTTATGGATTCTGTCTCTTTCAATCAATGTATTAACTAAATCATTTGTGCCTTTATCCAAATCACTGATAGGAAAGGACCTGTGATTTCATTGGTGCAAGGAACTCCCAAGTCATGATATTCCACCTTCCAATACCTTATCTGCAGTTTATGTAACTATAGTTTTAGAAAGTTGACTAGAGCACTGAGAGGTGAAGTCAATAGGATTTATTAAGTACCTACTATTTTCTAGGCACTCACTATTGTAAGTGCTGGGAAACAAAAAAAAAGGCAAAAATGTCCCTGCTCTTAAGGAGTTAGCTAGCTCATAGTCTAGTGAGGGAGACAAGTGGAAACAACAATATACAAATAGGAGATATATAGGAAAAATTGAGCAGCAATTTCAGATGGAAGGCACTAAGATAAAGGAGGACTAGGAAAGGCTTCTTACAGATGGTAAGATTTTAGGTGATCTTCGAAGTATGAGAAGGAACCTAGGAGGTAGAGGTGAGGAAGGAGGGCATTACAGGCATGAGAGACAGTCAATGAAAATTCTCAGTCAGGAGATGGGGTGTTGTGTTAAAGGAATAGCCATGAGGCCAGTGTCACTGGCTCATAGCGTGTAAAGGGTAGTAAGTCGTAGGAAGACTGGAAATTTAGGAAAGGGCTAGGTTATAAGGGACTTTGAAAGCCAAACAGAAGATTTTCTATTTGATTCTGGAAGCAATTGGGAGCCACTGGAGTTTATTGAGTAGGGTGATATGGTCAGACCAGCATTTTGGGAAAATCAATTTGATAGCTGAGTGAAGGATGGACTGAGGTGGGGACAGGCTTGAGGTAGGGAGACTCAGTAGCCTAATGTCATAGCCCAAGTGTGAAGTGATGAGGGCTGGTACTAGGCAGTTAGCATTCTCATAGGAGAGAAGGGGGCACATACCAGAGATGCTACCAAGTTAGAAACCATAGGATTTGGCAACAGATTGAATATAAAAGGAAGTTGAGGAATCATAGATGACGCTTGAGTGGTAAATCTGAGTGACTGGGAAAATGATGGTACCCTCAAAAGTGATAAGGAATTAAAAGGGGAGAATTTTTTGGGAAAGATGAGTTCTACTTTGACTCTGCTATGTTTAAGATGTTCTTGGGCCGTTCAATTTGAGATATATAATAAATAGTTGGAAATGAGACAATGGAAGTCAGTGGAGAGGTTAGAGTTGGACATGATTTCAGAGAAAGCAAAAGCAAAAATAGACCTAACTAAAATAAATAAGCAGGGAAACTCTATCTTCCTAAAAGGTATCATAGATAATGAAGTAAAACCAATATTACACATATATGCACCAAAGATATAAAAAAAAGAGGAAAGGACCTATGTTGACAAAAAATATTTAGAGCAGCTCTTTTTGTGGTAAAAAAGAACTGAAAATTGATGGGATGTCCATCAGTTGAGGAATAGTTGAACAAATTGTGGCATATGATTTTGATGGAATATTATTGTGTTTAAGAAATGACAAGCAGGATGCTTTCGGAAAAAAACAAACAAACACTCAACCAAACCTTGGAAAGACTTACATGAACTGATGCAAAGTGAAGTGAGAAGAACCAGGAAAATATTGTACACAGTAACAAATATTATAAGAACGATCAGTTGTGAAAGATTTAGCTACTCTTATCAAAACAATGATCCAAAACAATTCCAAAAGACCCCTGATAAAAAGTGCTGTACATGTCCAAAGACAGAAATGATGAACTACGAGTGCAGATGGAAGCACACTATCTTTCCTTTTTTTAAACATGGCTAATATGGAAACATGTTTTAAGTAACTTCACATGTATAACTGATATCACATTGCTTGCTTTCTTCATGGTTGGAAATAGTGTGGAGTAAAAAGAATTTGGAACTCAAAATTAAAAAAAAACTAAAAAAATTAAAGGGGGAAAATTAAGCACAATGTATCTTTAAGTTTCCCCTTGACATGTGTATGTGTTTTTTTTTCTGTCAGTAATGTGTAGAGATTCTCTCAAGTGACACTTTAAGGCAAAGCTTAAGTTACATAAATACTTGCATGCATACATTCTTTTTTTATATTATACATATCTCTTATATTATATCTTGTATTAACACATTCAGGTTTGTTTTATTTATTATGTTCATATGGGAAACAGTTGATCTTTCATTTATCTCTGTGTAACCTGTCTTCAAATTCAGTTACTTTTTGTTGAGGATTCATGTGCTATTCAATATTGTTACCCTTTGCTTTTCTTTTTACAAATTTTCATTCCATCTTAGTTTTTTTAATCCCAAACTTTAATCTTTCTTTCATTTTTTTTGAGAGATTTTCTATCCTGGATTTGGTTTATCCAAATTTGCTAATTGAGTTTTTAAATTATGTGTTGAAAGCTACAATTTAAATTACGTGTTGAAAGTTACATTCATTCCTAATGTCTTTTTATGGATTTGTTTATATTTTTAATCATTCTGAAATTTCTTGTTTTTATGAGCTCTATAAAGGCCAAAGTATTCTATCTTTCATCAGGTACTTTCTTTCATTTTCCTTTATATTAATAATGTTCCTGAAAACAGTTTTGTTTTCTCTTTGGGTTTTTCCTTATTCTGACTTTTGACTCTTTCCAGTGATTTAATTGTTCGTGAGCCAAGATTTCATTGAATATTTTTCTCTGGGTATCTTTGTTGTTTTGGCTTTTGTAGGGCATATTCATGTCTCTTAGCTCTTGGTAAGCTGCCTTTCACTGGTGAATAAACTACCCAGGTAGGTGATACAGTGGATAGAGTACCAGGCCTGAAGACAGGAAGACTCATCTCCCTGAGTTCAAATCTGACCTCAGGAGATTACGAGCTATTGGACCCTGAGCAAGTTGCTTAAACCTGTTTACCTCAGTTTCTTCATCTGTAAAATGAGCTTGAGAAGGAAATGTCAAATAACTCCAGTATCTTTGCAGGAAAAACTCCCAAAAGGAATCGTGAAGAGTTGGACATGACTGAAAATGATTGAAAAACAGCAAAAACTACCTAAGCTAGGCTGTAAGGTTGAGTCAAGTTGGATTTGAGTTTCTTTTCTTTTTTTAAAATCTTATTTAATATTTTATTTTCCCCAATTATATGTAAAAACAGTTTTAACATTCTTTTTTTTTACCAAAAGTTTGAGTTCCAAATTCTTTTCCTCCCTCCTCTTTGAGAAGGCAAGCAATTTGACGTAGGTTACACATGTGTAGTAATACAAAACACATTTCCATGTAAGTCATTCTATGAAAGAAAACACAGACAACCCCCCTCAAAGTAAATAAGGTAAAGATAAAATATCTTTGATCTGCTTTCAGGCTCTACCATTTCTTTCTTTGGAGAAATACAGCACCTTTCATCATAAGTCTTACAGAAAAGTCTTTGATCATTTTTCTTCTGAGAACAGCTAAGTTATTTATAGTAGATTATCGCATAATATTGCTGTTACTGTCTACAACGTTCTCCTGGTTATGTTCATTTTATTTTGCATCAGTTCATCTAAATCTTTCCATGGTTTTCTGAGAGCACCCTGCTCTTCATTTCTTAAAGCACAATAGTATTCCATTACAATCATATGAAATACTTGTTCAGGCATTCCCCAAATGATGGACATCCCCTCAATTTTCAATTCTTAGCCACCATTAAAAGAGCTGCTATAAGTATTTTTGTGTACATAGGTCCTTTTCCTTTTTTTAAAAAAATCTCTTTGAGATACAGACCTAGTGGTAGTATTGCTTGGTCAAATGTCATGCATGATTTTATGCTATTTGGGCATACTTACAGATTGCTCTCCAGAATGGTTGAATCAGTATACAACTTCACTGATAGTACATTAGTGCTTTAATATTCCCACACCCCACACTCTTTTTTTCCTTTTTCTGTCATATTAGCTAATCCATCATATATGAGATAGTAGCTCATAGTTGTTTCAATTTACATTTCTCCCATCAATAGTGATTTAAAGCATTTTTATATGTCTATAGCTTTGAACACTTAGTCTGAAAACTGTCTGTTCCTATCCTTTTACCATTTATCAATGAAGAAGTGACTTCTATTTCTATACATTTGACTTAGCTTTCTATGTATCTGAAAAACGAAGTCTTTATCAGAAAAACAGTAATAAAATCTTTTTCCACTTTTGTCAACTATGTATTTCCCTCTACCCTATCTTTTCCCTACTTATTCTACTCTCTCTCTCAATCTCTCTCTCCCTCTCTCTCTCTCTCTCTCTCTTTCTGTCTCTCACCCTGATGCAACAGACCTTTCCTTCCAACCCTCCAAGTTGTCTTGGACTGGAAAATTATTTCACTTCATCTTTTTGTGTGTTCTGTTTCTTTTATTTAGAGTCCTTAGTTACAGGTATTTAGGAGGCTTTGTGGGAGACCTCAGGCTAGTCTTTGCCTTTGCTCTGCCATTTTGACTCTACTTTCATTAGCCCCCTTTCTTTCAGGTCTGATCTAACCATGCACTACTTATTCTTTCCTTGCTCTCCCAATTTTCCTCATGTGGCTGATCACAGTACCCATCTGCTGCTTTTTACATGGTGCAGAAATAGAAGGAGGGTGGGATTTAGGCAGAACTACTTGCAATAGCCAGAGATCAGTAGTAAAATGATGGCATATTTTCTCCAAACCAATTTCTCCTTTGTGCTCCTTCTCTCCTTTATGTGGCTGAAGACAGTGACCATGTATTGTTTCTTTTAGGGGTAGGAAAATAGTGGGGTGACATTCAGACATGGGTTACCCCTACCCAAGAGCTGAGTCCTGAATAAGTCTATGAATTTACTTGTGCCCTTGCTGGGGATATGTAAGACTGTTGGAGGAAGGACACTGAAGGGTGTAATTCTGTAGAGTAACTGAGTTCTCCAGTGTTAATTCATAAAAGATTTCACTTTGTCAGAACTTCTGTCTCCTGTGGATTAGTTTTAATCTTACATCAATTCTTATTGTGATGGCTTGAAGGTTGATGAAGAGATTTGGAGAAAGTTGAGTAATACACCATTGTATGCTCAGTGATAATATTTGAATTCAGGCCCTTTTGACTCCATAACCAGTCACTTTGCCTTTGTACCAAACTCTCTCCCTCATCCAAGATCATATAGAGAGTAACAGTGCCAGAATTCAGATTCAGATTCTCTGGTACAAGATCCATTTTTCTTTCTACTAGTCTATACTGCTGTACCAACATTAGTTGTTTTTGTTTGTTTGTTTGTTTTATTTTTTAGTCATTCCAGTCACATCTAACTCTTTGTTACCCCATTTGTAGTTTTCTTGGCAAAGATACTGGAGTGGTTTGCCATTTTCTTCTCCAGCTCATTTTATGGATTAGGAAACTGAGGCAAAGTGACTTGCCCAGGGTCACACAGCTACTAAGTGCTTGAGGCCAGATTTGAACTCAAGTTCTCCTAATTCCAGAGTTGGTGCTTTATGCACTGTGGTGCTACCTAGCTGCCCCTTAGCCACCATTGCTCTTTCCCATTTCTGAAGTCTTTATCATTCTCTAGTACTAATCACTATTAGTGAATTAGAGCTTACAAGTTACCGACGTAGAGCAGAAGTCTTAAAAACCATTGTGTCCAATCCTCTTCCTTCTCCCCCATTATAATGTTGAGAAAACAGAATCAGGGAAATATAGTGACTTATCTAAGGTCACATATTTCATTTATAGTTATACTGGAAGAAGACCAAGGGAAGCAAAAACCCAGGTCTCTTGGCTCCAGGCCAGTATTTTCTTTCCAACATACCACCCAATTTCTACGCATATCATTCTCTAGTTACTCTCATCATCTACCTTCTTCCAAAGAATGTAAACTTTTTGACATCTGGGGCCGTATCATAAATGTGTTTGGTATCTTCCATCATACCTATCCCAATACTGAGTACTTGTTGATTGATAGAGGTCTGCCTTGAATCTTGACTCCTTCCTTGTGGTTGTATTTTACATTGTTTCTTGACAATTATTTTGTTTTTTAATTCAGGACAGTTCTTTAGCTTATTCAGGGATCCAAACATCTCAAGTGTGGAAGAAAGCTCTTCCTTTCATTAATAACAATGGGAGACAGAGAGAAAAAGGGGAGGATAAAGTCATAAATTAGCTGAGGGTAGGGAGGCAGAAGGAAAATGGCTCCACACTGCTGACAAGATTAATATGCAGTTGATGGGGAGTGTTTTCACACCAGGGTGCCAACAAATAAACACAATTCAGAAATCTGGCCTCAGCCTTACCAGAGGAGGCAGATTCCTGAGCCAACGAAAGAGAACAAACTCAGGAGAGAAAGAAAAAGAGAGGCATACTGTACCCATGGCTGTTGTTATGCCAGAAATTCCTCCAGTTAGATCAGATGGCAGGTGATGACCTAAGCAATGGGCCCTGCTGGATTACACATTTTCTGACTGAAAACAGGGAAAGAAGGGCAAGGGGGCAGAGGCTGGGGACCAGGGGCTCTGATGCTCCTGTATGAAAAGCCTGGGCAGCTGAGTTTGGCTCAGCTGCCAAACCTGTGGGTGGCAGCCCTCCACCTGCTTCATGGACAAGACCACAGCTTGTCCCTACAGAAAGGAATCCAGGGACCTGATCTTTTGGCAGGACACAAAGTGCTAGTTTCTTTCAAATCCATGTCATACTTCTATCCCTTTCGGGAAACTCTGACACTGTCCTTTCCTTTGGGTTCTTGTCCCATTTGTCCTTTTGCATGCCTACCCTGACCTCTAGCGCGCACACACACACACACACACACACACACACACACACACACGCGCACACACACACGCCCGCATGCACACTTTATAATCAGCCTATGATATCTTTGGAGGAAGTCATTAAGAAAGAACCAGGTACCATCCTTCCTAGAAATGTTAGATGATGTTGAACTTGGAGAGGCAGAATGTTTCCATTCATCCAGACTCTTAAAAATAAACAACATCTCTTTATGCTTCCTGTGTGAGATAAGGGTTCAACAAAAATGATTTTGAAAAAATTCATGGGCTGGTAAACTTTTAGTTAGTAACATACCAAAATGAAATGGGCTATCACAGGAGGCAGTGAATAGTGCCACACTAAAGATCTTTTCAACCGAAGACCATCATTTTACAAGAATGTCATAGGGGGAGTGTGTTTTAAGGTACAAGTTGGACTAGATGTCCTCTGTTGCCCCTTCCAACTATGAGATTTTGTGACTCTATGAAATATTTTATATTTATCTACAGGACAATTTTAGTTAAAAATTTCATTGTCTATAGGAATGTAGTAATACTCCTCCCCCCAAAGAGTCATTTGGGAAACAGTAACAGCAGAATATAGTGCAAGGGGTCCTGGTCTTGAAATGGGAAGATCTGGATTCCAAACCTGTGATCTAATATTTGTTATATAGCTATTTTTTTCTTTTTTTGGAATTGGGATCCCTCTAGTTTACCCAGCTTGTGCAAATATGTGTATATATATATATATATATATATCATACGTATATGTGTACACATATATAATATCATATTTTCCACAAATATATAATATTCCAACCTCCTCCCATCAAAAAGTACAGTTTTTACTACATTAATAAATTCTTCTTTACTTCGGGAGCTAGTGAAAGATGTCGGTATAGACCTTACTGGTCTTCTCTTTGGTGAAGACAGACCTATGTTTTAGTTTAGAGTCCTACAAGAATTGAAAGATTAGAAGCAGCTAAATAATCTATTCTCTTCCCATATCTCTCCTTTTCGTAAAAGCAAAAAACAAAAACTTACTTATGGAAATCCAGTCTTTAAATGAAATACATAGAACTGTACTTCTACTAGTTCCCAGTTAATGCTGTTTCTAGTTTCTTTTTTTTGATAACCTGGCAGCAGTATATGACATCTGTCCTGGAAACTCTTCTAGCTTTCAAACATTAAATATTCAATTAAAACAAGGCCCTGTTGCCCAAGAGGGAGAAAAAGAACACATATATGGTGTATGGAAACCCTGGGGCTCAAATAGACTCATAGCGTGGATTGCTGTTTTCTTGAATTTTCCACTTTGGACTCTTGCTTTGTCCTGACTGTATGTGCTATAGTTCACAGTAATTCAACAGAGGAAGTTAATGCTCAGATGGAGTACTGTGTTGTACAAAGATTCATATGTGTCTGTGCCTGTATGCAGATTGGGAATGGGATACAGATTGTGCTTGTCCTGCTCCTGGGGAGTCTGAAGCTGATGAATTCCCTGTTAAGTGTGTATGGTACTGTTCCAAACACTGAAGAGCTATAGGATACAATAGCTACCTAGCTCAAGATTATCAGGGATTGACCTGAGATTATATATGGGGTTCTGGGTGAGGGTTGCACATTGCTCAATTTTTTGATATTTTTTTAATTAGCGCCAATAAAAATTCTGATATAGATCTATTTGTATTCTCATATCTTCCCCCTCAAACTTTGTGAAAAGTGTTTATAGAGGGAGTTAGAGACAACTCAATGATAGAATCCTGTGATGAAGGTTTTAGATCTCCCCAGATAGCTGGGGATATGTAGCTGACCCACACTTATCATATTAAGTGACAACTATAAAATACCTTAACTGTTTTAAGGATTTGTTTGCAGAAATATTAGTAATGTTCCTTGGAAATTTAGACACTGAATCATTAAAATTTAATCTATAATTTAGAAATGTTATATATGTGTTAATATATAATTTATAAATGTTATATGTAATTTAATTATATGAACTACATAGTGTATAATATAATTTATAATCTTTCTATTATAATTTAGTATGGTGATTGTACAATAATGACAGAGGGTATCCCAAAAGTCTTAGGACAGTTTTAAGCTCTTAAAACTTAATAGTATAAAACCTTAAACATTTATATATTACTAATGCTTAGTAGCATGAAAATTTGAAGCTTTAATAACTTAAAACTGCCCTAAGAATTTGGAGATACTGTACAGATGGCAAAGGATTCTACATGCACTGTCACTAGATTCTTATCAGACTTCCCAGTACTATAAATACTACTATTGTTGTTGCTGCTGCTGCTGCTACTATTGGGCTCATTTCACAGATAAGGAAATTAATTTCAGATATGTTAAGTTAAGTATAGTAAGTTTCAGAGATAGGATTTGAATACCATGTTTATTCAGACTCCAAGTTTAGATCTCTGGGCTTGCAATAAAGAAGTCCCCAGCAAGGTAATCTGGAGCAACTCTTCTCCAGGCTTATTTTCATTGGAATAGAGGCCAGAAATCCCAGAGCTAGGGTGGATTGATTGGAATTGGAATGTATGCCACAGCTCGGTTATATTTCCCCCAGATTATAGATTCCCCCAAATGTGGCAGTGCATGTGTGTGCCAGGAGATTTAGCATTCCCGGGCAAAAGCTCTTATATCATGTCACCTTCTAAAAGAGTCCCTCTCTACTATGTGCAACGTGGGCAAAGACAGGGTGAGAAAGGTTTTCTCTTTTCTGCCTCCCAAGACAGCATGAAGGATGGAGGTCAGACCTGTGGAGGAAGGAAGGCTATATTTCCAGTCACATATGTCCTACATCATTGCCTCCTAAAAATGAAATGTCTCTATCTTATGGGACAATCTCACCCCACTGAGCCCCACCTCTCGCTGTTGAATTTGTAGCTACTTGGGAAGGCCTTTTCCTCTGCCTGGTGGAGTATAGGATTTCATTGGCCTGGTGAGCTTTTTCACTAAGGTTTCTTTGCTGACCTTGAGGGCCCAGGACACAGTGTTGATCCCAGGGAAGACAGTAATAGTTCTGTTGACAGATACATTTCAACAGCTGTATAGAATCTAAAGGGTGGGGAGCTTGGAGGACTGCAAGATGAGTGCTTGAAAGTTAACTCTTTTTTGGCATCAACATCCTTTTTGTAAGAAGGGAGTGCTTTTATTTACTCCTGATTTAGCTTCTGAGAATCTATTAAAAGGGTTGGGAAAAAATATTTCTGAATTACCAGTTATAGCAAAGAATATTTAAAAGCTCAAAACATTTAGGTATTTCGAGTCAGAAGCAGCCCTAAAATTTATGAGGTCTAAATCATCCATTTTGTAATAATAGTTAACTTTGTATAGTGCTTACCATGTGCCAGATGCCACACTTAAGAGTTTTGTAATAGGCATCTTATTTGGTCCTCACAACAACCCTGGGAGGTGGGTGATATTATTACAGCATTTTACGCATAAGGAAACTGAAGGTCACACAGTGTTTAAAGTGTTTAAAGACCTCAAGTCTTCCTGACCTCAGACCCTGTGCTTCACCCACTATTCCACCTAGAAGGGTATGTGAACTTCTGAAAATTGGGGCTAGCTAGTTTAGGATTACATAACCAGGCAATGTCAGAGTCAAGATTTGAACCTAGGATGATGATTCCCAATCCAGTGTTCCTTACACGATACCACACCCTACCAGCCATGAAGAGCTGAATATTTTGGAGGTTTTCTGGACCAAGGTCAATTAATATGTTATTAAAATTGGGCTTCTTTGGTAAAGGGCTCCATAAATCATTTATACATATCTTCATGCTACATTTGTCCTGCTGAAAATGAGATAATTTTCCTTAAAACTAGGGAAAGAGAAAGAAATGAATTGTTTTTTTTCCCTTTCAATCATTTAAATGACAAAGTTTAATCTGCATCTTACCTTTATACTTGCATGGCAGGAGAGTGATGGCTTCTTTGTATGTGCTGTGGTACTTTAACCATGTGGCATTTTAAGTGATAATCCAGTGGGACCATTTTCTAATACTGGTGCTGAGGGAAAGGACTAACACCCATGTTATAATAATAGCTTGCATTTTTTGCAGCCCTTAAAGGTTTACAAAGTTCTTCTCATGCTTTCTCTGACAATAGCCCTGATGGGCGTGGGGGAGGAGATGAGGAGGGATATAGTATGTATCATTTTACACATAAGAAAACTTAGAAAATTCTCAATAAATATTTATTAAACACATACCATGTGCCAGGCACTTTCCTAAGCACTTGGGATACAAAGAAAGGCAAAAGACAGTACTTACTCTCAGGAAGCTTCTAGTCAAATGGGGGAGAAAGTCATTACCTATAAACAAGTATATGGCATGAGAATTAAGGAAAATCAGGGAAGATTAGCCATGGAAGGAAGAATTTTAGTTGAGATTTAAAGGAAGCCAGGAGAGTCAATAGGTGTGTTCATTCTATCAACAGATTAAAGAAGTCACCTCCATTCTTTTGGGCAGTTCTAATTGTTATCAGAATTTTCCTAATATCAAGGCCAAGTCTGCTTTCCATCCATTCAATCAATCAATCAACATTTATCAGGTACCTACTATGTGCCAGATACTCTATGAAGTGTTGAGGATGTAATGAAGGAGAAAAGACTACACCTGCCCTCAATGAGATGACAATATGAGAGAGAAAACATGAATTACACACACACACACACACACACACACACACACACACACACACCCTGAAATATTTCCTACTTACATTTTAATCTGACTCAAGTAGCACTTGACATCTCTAATACAAAAATGGGGATAGTTTGTTTCATTTAGGCCCCTAGAGCAGAACTCAGGGATAAGTTACCTGCCTGGAATGCTCTTCCTCTTCCACTTTAACTACCCACTCCGGCTTCCTTTAAGTCCTAGATAAATTCCCACCTTCTACAGGACACTTTCCCTGATCCTCCTTAATTCCAGTGCCTTTCCTCTGTTCATTATTTCCTATTTATCCTGCTTCGTAGGTAGTCTCTCGATGCACTTTAATCTAATTAACCCTTTATGGTAGCCAGGTCAAACATTGACCTACATTAAGCTTGCAATCCCCAAAGTGCTTTCAAATGAATGAATTTCTAGTCCATCTTAGAACTTATATAATTTCACTTTTTTTAAAAATACAAGCCCAGTATTTACTTTCTTAAAACTTCAGATATGACATTTTTTCAAAAATTATTTTAACATTAGTTTCTCAAAAATTGATTTCTAAATCCACTTCCTCCCTCTTGCCTTTCCACCCACTGAGAAGGCAAGCAATGTGACATCTATTATACACAGAGATGACATTTCAAGAATACAAGGCAACTCCTTGTATGGGAATTCCCTTCATTGATAGAAACCAACAAAACAAACATTTATTAAGTATCTACTATATTCCAGTAACGTTTCTAAGTACTGAGGATATAAAGAACAGCAGTCAGAATAAAAACAGCCAATGGTTCCTTCCCTCAAGGAGCTTATATTCTATTAGAGAGATCAACAATTCCTGTATGACTTATGGCCTTGGAGAGTTGCTTTAGAAACTGAGATATTAAACAATTTGCCCACTGTCAGATGATTAATATGTGCCTGAGAGGGATTTGAATCCAAGTCTACCTAACTCCAACTAAGACTACCACTTTATCCCTTTATACTTTATCACTTTATTATATTTTACTTCATACTAAGTTGCCTCTTGATTTGTTTTGCTTTTCAATCATTTCAGTCCTGTCCAACACTTTGTGATCTCATTTGGGGTTTCCTTGGCAAAGATACTGGAGTGGTTTGCCATCTCCTTTCCCAGCTCATTTGACAGATGAAGAAACCCAGGCAAGCAACTTCAAGTGACTTGTCCAGGGTCACACAGCTAGTAAGTGTCTGAAGCCAGATTTGAATTCAGAAAGATGAATCTTCCTGACTCCAGGCCCAGCACTCTATTCACTGTGCTATCTATTTGCTAGCAACTCTGACAGGAAAGAAATGAGTCAAGTCTGGTATCATCTACTTTTAACAAAGCCATATTGCCATTTTGTGGTTAGATATCCACTAACCATTCCATTGCTAATATAATTAAAAACTTTAGGAATCAAAGTCAAGCTAAGCAGACTCAAGTTTGCAGACCTTGCTATCAAGTCATCAATTATAACGTTATTAATCACCTACTAGGTGTCAGGCACTGTGCTAAGCACCAGGGATACAAAGAAAGGCAAAGGACAGTCCCTGCTTTCGCAGGGCTGACAGTCTAATGGGGAGACAACAGACAGGATAAATAAGAAATAATCAGGAAAGGAAGGCACTATCATTAAGACAGTTTGGGAAAGGCTTTTTGCAGAAGGTGAGATTATAGTTGAGATTTAAGGAGGTAGAGATGAGAAATCAGGGAATTCCAGGTATGGGGGATAGCCAATGAAAAATTATTGGGAGTTGGAGTGTTTTGTGGGGAAAAAAAAAACTCCAGGAGATAAGAGACTTCTAGATGTCAGAGTATGTGATTGGGTGGAAGATAAGGCAAGAGGTAAGAAAACTGGAAATGTAGTGTGTAACTGGCAAGTTGTGAAGGACTTTGAATGCCAAGCAGAAAAGATTTTATATTTGATCCTGGAGGTGTTTGGGAACCACTGGAATTTATTGAGTGGGGAAAGAGGGGTGACATGATTTGACCTGAGCTTTAGGAAGATCCATTTGATAGTTGAATGAAGCATGGATGGGAGCAAAGGGAGAAAATCATCACAACTCTTGCCTTCCTTTAGCCCTGTGTTACCTCCAGCATTTCTTATGTTCTTTTGAAGGTCATAGATAATGGTCCAGCAATAATATGTGCTTAGTATCCTGGTATACAATTCATCTGGACTTAGTGATTTTATTTCTTCAGGGGTTGTTGGACATTTTCTTTGAAATCTCCTTATTTATTTGGATAACAGCTGTGTTAACCATTATGTTTTGTTCTTCAAAGTCAGATGATTATTCTCCTTGATAAACAGAAACAAAATGAGAATTTCCTTCTTTCAGTTTTCTTACTCTCATTGTCATTCGCTCCAAGAACCTTTTATCTCTTCTTCAACCTGCCTTCGATCCTCTTCTTAATGTAACTTAAAAACCACCAAAACTAAATATGACTTTCCTCACTTAGTTTTCCTCTTCAGCTCCAGCTCATTCTGAGATTTAGATTTCTTGACAATATTCTTGTAAGGCAATGCCATATTTTTGTATTTTAATTACCTATGTTTGCTCTCACTTTGTTCTGCATGTCAAACAATATTCAACATCTCTTCTCAGCTATGAAATTTTAGCTAGTGTGATTACATCCTCCCCACCTTCCCTCCATTCCTTTCTGCCTCTCCAGTCAGTTCCTCTGAACTGGTTAAAATCAAATTCAGAAAGTAGTTCAACCTTGCTACTTCCTCTACCTGCTGAAATAGAAATTAGCCAAGAATGTATCAACTGATCTGCTTTGAGAAAAGGAAATTCTACAGAAGATGTATTAAGGATCTCAAAGCATCATCTTTTTATATCTCTAGCTAGAGATATAAAGTGAATATATACATGAAACAGTTAAAGGTCTGGTAAGTTCTTAATGATACAGGATTAAT
>CM053770.1:480815644-480825907 GCA_028658325.1 Potorous gilbertii
GAAGCTTCAGAAAAGACTTGAAAAATGGGAAGGATTTGGATGGATTGTCATGGATTCGATTATCATCTTTCTGCTAATGGTTTCTCAATTCTACTTATCCAGCCCTAATGTCTCCCCTGACTTCCAGTCTCACATCTACAAGTGCTTATTGCCTATTTCTAACTGGATGTCCTGTGGACATCTTAAATTCAATTTCTCTAATTCTGAACTCTAAAAACTTTTGCCCCAAACTGTTCCTTCTTCTAAGCTTAATCCATTAATTGAACTGAATTAAACTTAATTAATATAGAAGACACCACCATTCTCCTAACCCTTCAGGATTGAAACCTAGGTATCATCCTTGATTCCTCACTCTTTCTCAACCCCAAAACCAATCTGATGTAAATTTTGTTGATTTTACCTTTATAACTTCTCTCACTCATATATCCGCACACCTGAACTGTTGCAACAATATGCTAGTTGGACTTTCTGTCCCAAATAATTTCCGACTCCAGTCCATGTTCCATTCAGCTATCAAATTGTTCTTTCTAAAATACAGATCTGATCATATTACCTCCTACTTCCCCACCTCCAAATAAATTGCAGTGGTTCCCTATAGCCACCTGGATCAAACATAAAACTCTTTGTTTGACATTAAAAATCTTTCATTACCTGTCCCTTCCACTTTCCAGTCTTCTTATACTTTACATCCCATCTCCATACTCTTGGATCCTTTGACAGTAGTCTCCTTACTATTTCTGAGATAAGACATTCCATCTCCCACTTCCAAGCATTTTCACTGACTGGAATGCTCTCCTTTATCACTATCTTCACTAGCTCCCTATTACCTCCAGACTCACACAGAAAATTTTCTGTTTAGCATTCGAAGTCCTTTATAATCTTCTCTCCCTTTACCTTTCTAGTATTCTTATACTTTACATCCTCCTCTTATAACTACATACTCCTCAGTCTAGTAACACTGGTGGCCTCCTTCTTGTTCCTCTCATAAGATTTCTTGGCATCCCCAGAACTTCACACTCTCTTTCACAGAGTAGGTGCTTAATAAATATTTGCTGATTGACTGACTTACCTTTATCTCTCTTATGATTTCCAATCTCATATTTTTAATTACCCAGTAGGATACCTCCAGGTGTCCTGATCTATATCTTGCCAGTGGACCCAGATGGTTCCAGACGAGAAAGTGAGACTGGTGACCTTGCACAGCCCTCCCTCACTTAAATCCAGTTCACTTGCTTGTCATGACAGGACCTCTCTGATGTCATGGTCCTCTTCAAAACTGAAGGATAAACAAAAATATATATGTATGTGTTGGTGTGTGTATGTGTGTATATATTTATATATTACACATGCATGCATATATGCACATGTGTACATATGCATGCATATATTACATATACACACATATGTGTATACACACATATGTTTAGTGGAAAAGCTAGGTGGCATAATGGACAGATCTCCAGGTCTGAAGTCAGGAGGATTTATCTTTCTGAATTCAAATTGAGCCTCAGACGCTTATTACCTGTGTGACCCTGAGCAAATTACTTAATCCTGTTTGCCTCAGTTTCCTCATCTATAAATGAGCTGAAGAAGGAAATGGCAAACCACTCCAGTAGATCATCACACACACTGACTGACAAATCTTCCATAAGGAAAGACCTAGTCACAAAGCCTTCTGCTTAAAAATCTCAAAAGGTTTTCTATGGCTTCCTAAGTAAAATTCAGGTTCCTTAATCTGGAATTCAAGACCCCTTTTCAGTTTTGCATCAATATGTATAATTTCAAGTCTTTCTGACTCCAGGTCAAGCACTTGAACAATGTATATGCCATTTAACTGCCATTCACTATCTAACATTAGTAATTCCCAAAAGTAATCTCCACTATAACACCATCATCTAGCTTCTGCTTGAAGACCCCCTACATGGAGGAAATCAACATGTCTTGAAGTGAACCATTTCATTTTTGGGAGCTCCAATTCTTAGAAAGTTTTCCCTTGTCATTAAACCTAAATTCTTCTCTTTGTAACTACTACCTATTGTTTTGTGTTCTTTCCATGGGAATAAATTAAAACAAGTTCATTTCCTCCCTAGGAAATGAACCTTCAAATACTTGGAAACAGTTTTCTCTCCTTGTATTTTTTCTCCATTTATTTTAAACAATCCCATTGTTTCAACCAACCCACATATTAGATGAATGAAATGTCTTTTACCATGCCATTCCCTCCCTCTCAAGGTCCCAGTTTAACATTGTGCTCCTTAAACTGGGCACTCAGAACCGAATACAGTATTCCAGATGTGGTCTGAATAGGACATTATTCTGGAAACCTCTACTTCTCAATGTAGCACAAGACCAGCCCTTCCCTAATAGTTGGTTATGGAGTTTGTTTATAACATTTTACTATTACAAGTTGTGTTGCTATGAATATTTTGGTATATGAAAGCCTATTCTTTGTGTCATTAATTTCATTGGGAGTATAAACCCAAGAATGGGATTGTGGGACTAAGAGTGTGAACAACTTAGTAACTTTTCTTCAGTAGCTTTCCAAATTCTTTTCCAGTAGAGTAAAACAATTCACAACTCTACAGTAGTAACTTAGGGTGCTTTCTTTAACGCCTCATCATTGATATTTTTTCTATCTTTTACTGATGTATGTGAAGTGATATCTCAGAGTTGTTTCAATTTTCATACGTATGATTATTATAGCTTGGGGACAAAGCTTTGGGTTTTGTTAGTCTGCCTTTCTTCAATGAACACAAGCAAATCACTTTCCCTCTCTAAACCTCAGTTTCCTCATCTGAAAAGTAGTAATACTAATAGGCCTCATATCACAGGATTGTTGTGAGAATTAAATAACAAAATGAGATCATATTATAAAGCATTTTGCAAACTGTAAAGCAATAAGTAGTGGTTAGCTACTTTCTTCAATGGAAACTGTTTGGTTTTGACACTATCCCTTAGTCTTATAGATTTATATTAATGTCTTTTAGATTTTGGATGTCAGATTTTTATCAGACATGTTTCATGCAAAGACATTTTCTTGATCTATGTCCTTCCTCTAATTTTAACTATACTGGTCTTATTTGTGCAAAAGCTATTTTTATATTGTATAATCAGCTTTATCTATTTTGTTCACTATCTTGCATCAAGTTATGAATTTTCCCTATGCATAATTTTGAAATATATCTTATATTTTCCTTTGTTGTTTTTTGGTGAGACTCTTTAAATATTTAAACCAGTAATCCAATGTGGCATTTGGTGGAAGGTATTTATCTAAACCCATCTTCCTGAGAAGTTCATGGTGATTAAGGAATCTCTTATCTAGTTGTTTGTACTCTTTCATTTATAAAATAGTGAATTTCTGTATTGTGTGCTTCTAGATCATGCTTATTTAATCTTTTACTCCGGTTCTCATGTCTCATATGGAGAATGTATATACATTTCATAATGAAATTGTTTCATTTTTTTTCTGGTGCTTTCAAACATAATGTCGAGTCTTGCCTTTCTTGATAGCATCTGTTTCTACTGTTTTTTTAATCCAAAATCATGATCACAACTCCTGCTCTTTTAGATTTTCCTAAAACACAATAAATTTTGTTATAGCCCATCATTTATCTTTGTATGATTTCCATTCAATATGTAGCAAGTTGTATAGTGTTTCCTAATTCATTTTGTAACTATTCTGCCTTTCTGATGAGTTTACACGTTAGTATTCAATCTTATAAATGATAAAAATCATTTCTCCCCAATACTGTTACATTACTTTAAAAACTATCAATATGAGAAATCTTCTTGCGCTTGAAACAAAATTGTGTTTTCAGTCTCAACCTAGTGATACCTCTTTTATTGTCCAAGACCAAACACAGATTCTACATCCATTTTATTTAATGCTTTCCTTGCAAAGATGTAATACCAGTATGCTTCAGAATTCTACTTTTCTCCCTTCCTCATCATCTCATCAGCTCTTTGCTTGACTAACTTTCATTTGTGATGCTCTATTGCATGAAATAATAATTTATGCCTTACCCATTTTCATTTTGTCCCTTCTCTTGAAGAGCTGTATTTTATTTCCTTTTATGGACTTTTCCCACAAATATTCTCTTTGTTCTTCCAATGCTTCTCAATCAAATTGAGACATATAAAAGACTTCAACATTGTTTACCTGCTAGAAATAAATCATACATAACTTTGATTTCTTTATCCAAAAACTGCCTGTTCATATCCTTTGACCATTTATCATTGGGAAATGACTACTCTGTCATCTTGATGAATGATTTCCCTCTCTCCTCACCCTTCCCCTACTCTCCATATAATTATGCATTTACTTGTAGTTTAGATTCTATTATGTATATCTTATCCCCTGTTAGAATGTAAATTCTATGAAGACAGGGAAGTGCCTTGTCTAAATATTATATCATATGTAACACCTAGTACAGTGCTCTACTCACATTGTGTATTTAATGAATATTTCCTGAATTGAATTGACTGATGCCACAATAACATTAGTTTAAAATGCTCTGCTATCTCACAGGTTTGGTTATATTGGGTGTGAAATTGAGTCCTCATTTAGTATAGTGTTTTAGAACATCTCTTTCATAATAACACAGAAGGGTATGTATATCTATTCTATCATGGGCTCTTGTTACATTTATCTTTCCAGATTAAGGCATAATTTTGCATGTGAGGAAACAAAGTTCTATATTTCTCACTAGATGAGGAACAAAGTGCAGTAGAATTAATAATGTGTAATGTATATTAAAAAGACAAGAAAAGAAAACAATTAAGAAGCTTTAGAAGAATATATAAACAAAAGGTGCCGATAAAACAGCAAAATCTTCCCCATCTACAAAGATGAGTTTAACCTTGAATGTCATTCAGAACAAGAAAATTAAAGACATTTTACATGTTGAATGAAGTATTCAAAAAGTAGAAAGTTTACATTACAAAAACTGCTAGGGTAGTGTAAAAGGTTTGACTAGGGATGGAGTAGGGCACAATTATTGTTAGTGTTTGCGGAATGCAGTGTTCTCCTCCTAAGTTCTCCTTTTGCATATTATAAAATGAAGAGGTGTATTGTTGGATGAAAGGGGAGAAGGGGCACTCATCCACCTTAATGGTAGACAGTATAAAATTCAGGGATGACTTTTTACTAAAGACACTGCCATCCATCTATTCAGCATGTGATACTCAACAAATTATTGAATTTTGTGTGTTTTCATTTCATTCTCTCTTGCATGAGGTTGCTTTCTGCAGAAGGGGAAAAGGTGATTTGGCCATCTCTCCAATATTGGCTTATTTCCTTCTCTGTCTTTAACAGATGTTGTCAATTATTCATGGTTTATTTCTTGAGCTGTACTTGGGAAGAATCGTTTTTTCTCCACAGCTTTCAAATGAAATGGACTCATTTGATTTGAAACCAGAATAGTAAGTGATTTCTCCTTAGACAGTACCATTATTTTGTATTATATGAAATTTGATGAAGATGCATGCAAGTATAGATTTTTCCAGTACCAATATCCAATATCCATTAAATGCTTTATTTCAGAGTGTGTGTGTGTGTGTGTGTGTGTGTGTGAAGAGAGAGAGAGAGTGAGAGAGAGAGACAGAGACAGAGAGAGAGAGAGAGAGAGAGAGAGAGAGACAGAGAGAGACAGAGACAGAGACAGAGAGAGTATGAGAATGTTTTGGAGGAAAATAGTCACATATGAAAATGAGTATTCTCCAGATCTTAACATTTCCTTTTTCTGGTATACAAGATCTGATCTCCATTTTTTCCCTAAAGAGCTCTAGACTAGAAAAAGTAAGTACGTGGCTGGGCTATAATTCTGAACTGTCCCTACTTACCTGATGAACTTGGCCAAATCACTTTCTATCTCTGGGTCTCAGTTTCCTCATCTAAAAAATGAAGAGATGATATAAGACAAGCCTTAAGTCTTATTCTTATTCTAATATGCCTTAATAGTTGCATATGGCTAGAGTTTCCACTTAATTTATTCTATATTTTTCCTTTTCATGACCAAATTCTGAGAAAAAGCTTTGTAGAGTCATTGCCTTCTCTCTTTCCACTCACTTCTTAGCCCCTTGAACCTTGGCTTCCAACCTCATCATTAAACTGTTTACTTCAAAGTTACCAATGATCTCTTAATTGCTGAATTGAATTTGGTTTCAGTTCCTTCTTGGCCTTTCTGCAGCATTTGACACTAAGGACTGCCCTCTCCCTCTAGTTATTCTATTCTCTGGAGGTTCTCATTGTTTTACCTCAACTTGTTCTCTTCCTTTCTTTCTGACCATCCTTCTCAGACTTTTAGATGTGTGTAAAATAGTGTTCATTTCAGGTATTGCCCTTTCATATGGTATAATTTGTTCCTCATTTAAATTTGTTTTGTCAGTTCACTTGTTTGGAGAGTATATCAGCTCAGACTTCTAAAGTCATTGTTGCTCATTTTAGACCATAACAGGTTGTAATATGCTGAAGTAACATGGACACCAATTATGGAATAATTTATTTGGTTGTAAAGAGAAGATAGGAATTTAGTTGCTAACTATAAGCCAAGATAGAGTCATTCACAGAAAAGACTCATTGTATAAACTGAAAAAAAGCTTAGAAAGGTAAGATGACATATTTCAGAACTCTATCATTTAAGCTCAAAGTTGGAAGGGAGGGATACTGCAGTTGCTGATGAAAAGTAAGTTCAGCTGAGTAGAGAAATAACTTGGAAGTAGAAAATCAGAGATATCACCAAGTTGGATTTAGTTTGTCTGATATATCAAGCCAAATGAAATGTTAGTCAAGCCTAGTTTAGGAGTGGAAGAATTTGTTCAACACAGAAGCTTTATTTGTCAAAGAACTTTTGTGCATAACTCCTAAGACAAAAAGAGGACATCCCAGTTTATAGGTCCAGAGTTGTGAGTTACCTTGAACACTTGGATTTTCCTCCTCCATGTGCCTCCTGGTCAAGTTTTTGTAGGTGTGTATCTATTCTCTCTCACAGACACTGAGTGTAGTGAGTGGTCAAAAAGTATGACCCAGATATATTTGTGAATTATGACGCATGTTATTATTCATCTATTTGCTTTAATAAGTGAGTACCTGCAATGTTGTTAGTATTGTTATTTTGCTGATCAGCCAAGATTTTGCTGCTTTACTAATAATAATACTTAAAAATCTAACCCTAAATCTTTGTGAGTGGCTGGTTTGAAAAAATTAGGACTCATCAGTGGGGACTCAGGATTTAAGTAGAAGGGATTATATTCTCCCTTCATAGGCTTACCCCTAGTATGCTGGGAAATTTACATGTGAACATGCAATAGAAATTCTTTTAGGGAAACTAAGACTTGTCCATCTAAGAGTAGATTTGAATAAGTTAGCCCAAAGAATCAGTAGATGTTCATAGACCCTGTACAAGGAGTATGAGGTGCTACAGTGTGAGTGACCACTCTATATACCTGTTAGATACATACTAACCATTCATGTTCCACCTGAGCTCAAAACCTCCATCATCAACTGTCTATTGGACATTTCTATCTGGATGCCACATGGGCATCTCAAACACATGTCCAAAACATAATTCATTATAGTTTTCCCCAAACCTTTTCTATTCCTAAATCCCCCTCCTATTTTTTTTTCTTTTGAAGGTACTACCATCCTTCCAGTTACCCCAGGTTCACTACTCCAGAGTTATCCTCAACTCTTCTTCCTCACCCCCTATATTCAACATGTTGCCAAGTCATGTCAACTCTACCTCCCTATTTTCTCTTGAATCGGCCTTCTTATTTGTTCTTGACTACTATCACCTGACATGTATCCTATGGCCATAGCCTCTTACTTGACCTTCTTGTCTCAGATTATTCCCTTTTCTAATCTATCCTCCACACAGCTGCCAATTTGATATACATAATGTACAAGTTTGACTACATTTGCCTAAATCTGATCTTTGTTTAAAAATCTTCAGAGTTGTCTCACCTCTAAGATAAACTACAAACTCCTCTCTTTGGCATTTAAAGCCTCCATCCATGATCTGGCTTTAAGGCTACCTTTGATTGGATGACTTCTCTGAAAACCTCAATTTAAAGAGTCTGCTTAGGACAGCCATCTCTTCATTTCTCATCAGGCTGTGCTCCTCTGGACTCCTCCATCATGACTCCTCACTGGATAAACTTGTTTCCTGCCCCTCTCTTTGGTTTCTTTTTATGTGTTATCATCTTCCATTAGTATGTAAATTCATTGAGAGTAGGATTTGTCTTTGTTTGTTTGTTTGTTTGTTTGTATCTGCAGTCTTAGTCCTTAGGCTTATGACCAAGAATAACTAACCCAGCAAAACTGAGTATAATGCTCGAGGAGGGGAAATTCAGCCTCAATGATCATAGTACGAACAACAGCTACTATTGTATAGAGTTTTATTTGTAAGCACTGTGTTAAGTTCTTTATAAATATTTGATCCTGGGGGGGCGGAGTCAAGATGGCAGAGTAGAAAGAGGTACATATCCTAGCTCTTCCCCCACAGCCTATAAAATACCTGTAAAGAAAGACTCTCAATAAATTCTGGAGCAGCAGAAGCCACAGAACAACGAGTTGAGGAGATTTCCAGCCCAGGGTGACCTGAAAGGACAATGGAAAGCATTTGTCGCACCTGATGTGGAGTGGAGCCCAGGTCAGCCTTGGCCACACAGCTTTGGGAGGAGGACTCAAGCAGTCACAGTAGCAGTGGTTCACAGATCCCTCAACCCACAGGTGCCAAAGGTCAGTGAGAGGTTTTTTTTCATTTGGCCAAGAAGGGAGAAGGGCCTTCCCATAGCTCTGGTCTCAGGCGGCAGAGGTCCTATTGAGTAGGCTGTAGCAACTTCCACAGCAGCCTGCATCCATTGTTGGATCACAAAACCCTGGGAGCACTGAGCAGCTAATTCTTACCTCAGCCCTTTGTAGAGGCCCCACCCCCATCTAACATTCCTGAGGGATTTGAGCAGCTGATCTTTATCTCACACTGAATGATGGCCCTGCCCCTGCAGTTTATCTGAATCTAAGTCTAAGCAGGGTGGGGGGCAATAATGGAAGGGAGGGCAATGGGAGGAGGGAGCAATTAGAAGTCAACACTCTTGGGGAGGGACAAGTTCAAAAGAGAGAATAGAAGAAATGGGGGGGCGGGATAGGATGGAGGGAAATATAGTTAGTCTTATACAACACAACTGTCATGAAAGTCATTTGCAAAACTATACAAATATGGCCTATACTGAATTGTTTCCCTTCCCAATGAGGATGGGTGGGGAGGCAGGAAGGAAGAGAAGTTTTAGGAACAACTGTTGAGTATTGTTCTTGCATACAACTAGGAAATAAGAAATACAGGTAATGGGGTATAGAACTTTATCTTGCCCTATAGGACAAAAGAGAAGATGGGGATAAGGGAAGGGAGGGCAGATTGGTGATAGGGGTAATTAGAATGCTTGGCATTTGGGGGTGAGGGGAGGGGAGAAATGGGGAGAAAATTTGGAACTCAAAATTTTGTGGAAATGAATGTTGAAAACTTAAATAAATTAAAAAAAATTTGATCCTCACACAACCCTGCAAGGTAGGTATCATGACTTCCTCTCCACAAGCAAGTGCTAAACTCAGTGAGATGGGTACATGAGATTTGTTTTGAATCTTAGTATAGCAATGGACCTCAAAGGTCCTCTCATTCAACAGCTGGTTGAAGCTTGAACTCCTCTCTACAATATGCTCCAGTCTAGCATGACCATTAGGTTCTTGTTTCCATTTCTCTATTCATAGGAGGACTTATAGTCTCACAAGGAAGTCCATTTCATTTTCAGCAAACAATTAGAATGTCTTTCCTTCTATTGAACCTGTATCTGTCCATAGCTCTCTTCCATTGGTACTGGTTATGTACCCTAGAAGAAAACAGAAAAGAATATAATGACTCTCCCATGAGACAATCCTTCTATTACTTGAAAATGGTTATTATATCCTCCCCATGTTTCTTCTCTTGCACATCAAAGACACCCTATTCCTTAAGCTGACCTTTATTTGATACAGCTTTGAGTTTTCTTATTCCCATGGTTCACCTTTCTCTAGACATGCTTTAGTTTGTCTCTGACTCTACTAAACAGTGGAGTCCAGAAGAGAAGGTGATACTCTAGATGTGATTATTTGGTCCATAGAGGGAGATAACCTATTGAACTGTTTGTAATTTAAAGGTATGGACTCCATCCTTTGTGTATTTCTCCTAGCTTCCAATATAGTATAGCCCTGGACCAGGGCTTCTTAAACTTGCT
>CM053770.1:480826407-480855172 GCA_028658325.1 Potorous gilbertii
CCTCAACATGTTAGGTGGGGTCCCTGTGGAAGACTGACAGGAGAATACAGAGAAGAGTTATACAGAATGAGAGAGCATGAATGTGTTGTGATCTGCTTGGTTGGAGGAAATTTGTGCATTTGGACATAGACCCAATAGAAAAACAAGATATTACTGCTGAATGAAACAACTCTCATTCTCTAGCCTCATTAAATTCATGTTATAATTTTTTCCTTCAAATAACATGACCATTGTTTTGAAGACAGAAGGGAGCTCGTGGTGGTCCATATTAAGTTAACTGATGTGTGAAAGTCCTTTTGCTAGAGTAACTGACTAAGCTAGATTTTCCTCAGGGTATGGTGTTGGGGCAGATTATGTGTCTCTTTTTTGGAGAAAATGCAAGGAAATCAGGTCAATAAATACAGCTGTAAGAAGAGTGGCTGACCAGGGGTAGGGGGGCTGCAGGAGAGGGGGGAGAGAGTCAGGGAGACTCTTAATTTAGATCGACAGTCCTTGTTATGTATTAAGTGCCTGTAGACTTTTGTCTAAATTTTAATAAGGGACCTATAAGTTTGGTTTGCTTGATTGAATCCACCTGAATAATTTCCTGCTTACTTCAGCCACATTAATCATATGTAACATTTTCTGACACTTTTACTAATGTGGTGGAGGACATGGGCAAATGCTGCTGTTTTGTCCTTTACGGTATTTTTTTCAAAGCCTCCACATTCACTGGAATGATTGGCAATTGCCTTTAGGAAAAGTCAGGATGTGATAGCACAACAGGAGGCACCCTTTAATAAGACCTTGCTAAACTAGGGGCTGCTTCAGCTGGTGAATAGGAGCTGTTAACCAGCATGGCAGGAAAATGGGCAATCAGACCAGGTAAATGCTCTGGTTAACAAAGGCTCTTCCTACAAAATGAACATAGATCGCCATGTGATAGAGAATAGTGATTTTTAAAATTCATTAATAATGATAGTAATTATCATTTTATGGTTCTTATAATTGAGAGACAGCATGGGAGAATGGATAGAGAGGCCTCCTGAGTTCAGGTCTTACCTCTGACGTATAATGGCTATATAACCCTAAGTAAATCACCCAATTCTTCATCCTCCAGGCAATGCTCTAAAACCAGTGGCGTCGGACTCAAGAAATAAGGGCCAGTAAACCATGAATAAAGGCTAAAAGGTAATTGGAAATTTTTTTAAAGCAGATAAAAAAGACTTATAATATTGATCTTATCTATGTTCTATTACATTTCTATTTATTTAAAAAATATTTCCTAGTTCATTTTAATCTCATTTCAAGGCATTTGGGAGTATAGGGTCCAATGCCCCAGTATTTAATACCTCTACTCTAAGACAATAAATTGCAGAAGGATTGTGGAGATGTATTGCTAGAGGGAATTTACACAAGAGAAGAACCCTGTGTTAATGAAACCACCCGTTCAGTTGGGGAAAAAATTGACAATAACCCAATATTTCATTTATTTCTTTTTAATTTTATTTAGTTTTCAACATTCATTTCCACAAGATTTTGAGTTCCAAATTTTCTCCCCATCTCTCCCCTTCCCCAACCCCAAGACACTGTACATTCTGAATACCCCTTCCCCCAATCAGCCCTCCCTTCTATCACACCCTTCCCTTCTCTTATCCCCATTTTCTCTATGTTCTTGTAGGGCAAAATAGATTTCTATACCTCATTACATGTATTTCTTATGCAAAAACAATTCTCAACATTTGTTCCTAAAACTGAGTTCCAACTTCTCTGCCTTCCTCCCTTCCCATAGATCCCCACTGTGAAAGTAAGCACTTCAATCTAGGCTACGCATGTGAAGTTATGCAAAATATTTCCATAAAAGTCATAATGTGAAAGACTAGCTATATTTCCCTTCACCCTATCCTGGCCCCCATTTATTCTAGTCTCTCTTTTGATCTTTTCCTTCCCCAAAAGTGTTTACTTCTAATTACTCCCTCCTCTCATTTGTCCTCCTATCATTCCCCGTACACCCCACTTATCCCCTTCTCCCTACTTTCCTGTAATGTAAGATAGATTTTTATACCAAATTGAGTGTGCATGTTATTCCCTCCTTAAACCAAATGTGATGAGAGTAAGCTTCACTTTTCACCTCCCTCATTTCCCTCTCCATTGAAAAAGCTTTCTCTTGCCTCTTTTATGAGAGATAGTTTACTCCATTCCATTTCTCCCTTTCTCCTCCCAATATATTCCTCTCTCACCCCTTAATTTTATTTTTTTAGGTATCATCCTTTCCTATTCAACTCACCCTGTGTCCTATGTCTATATGTATATAATCCCTCCAGCTACCCAAATACTGAGAAAAGTCTCAAGAGTTACAAATATTATCTTTCCATGTAGGAATGTGAACACTTTGATGAGTTCCTTAAGGCTTTTCTTTCCTGTTTACTTTTTCATGTTTCTCTTGATTCTTGTGTTTGAAAGTCAAAGTTTCTATTCATCTCTGGTCTTTTCATCAAAAAATGCTTGAAAGTTCTCTATGTCATTGACTGACCATTTTTCCCCCTGAAGTTTTATACTCAGTTTTGCTGGGTAGGTAATTCTTGGTTTTAATTCTAATTCCTTTGACTTCTGGAATATCATATTCCAAGCCTTTCAATCCCTTAATGTAGAAGCTGTTAGATCTTGTGTTATCCTGATTGTATTTCCACAGTACTCAAACTGTTTCTTTCTGGCTGCTTGTAATATTTTCTCCTTGACCTGGGAATTCTGGAATCTGGCTACAATATTCCTGGGAGTTTTTCTTTTCAGATCTCTTTCAGGAGGTGATCACTGAATTCTTTCAATATTCATTTTACCCTCTGGTTCTAAAATATCAGGGCAGTTTTCCTTGAAAATTTCTTGAAAGGTGATATCTAGACTCTTTTTTCTCATCATGGTTTCCAAGTAGCCCTGTAATTTCTAAATTTGTCTCTCCTCAATCTATTTTCCATGTCAGTTGTTTTTCCAATGAGATATTTCACATTGTCTTCTATTTTTTTCATTCTTTTGGTTTGGTTTTGTAATTTCTTGGTTTCTCATGAAGTCATTAGCTTCCATCTGCTCCATTCCAATTTTTGAAGAACTATTTTCTTCAGTGAGCTTTTAACTTCCTTTTCCATTTAGCCAATTCTACTTTTTACAGTCTTCTTCTCCTCATTGGCTTCTTGGACCTCTTCTGCTATTTGGGTTAGACTATTTTTAAAGGTATTATTTTCTTCAGCATTTTTTTGGATCTCCTATAGCAAACTGTTGACTTTGTTTTCATGATTTTCTTGCATCTCATTTCTCTTCCCAATTTTTCCTCCACTTCTCTTAGTTGATTTTCAAAATCTCTTTTGAGCTCTTTCATGTCCTGAGACCATTCCAAATTTATTTTGGAGGTTTGGGATGAATAAGCCTTGAGTTTGATATCTTCCTCTAATGATACGTTTTGTTCTTCCTCATCTGAAAGGGTGGAGGAAAATACTCGTTCACCAAGAAAGTAACTTTCTATAGTCTTATCTCCACCCCCCCACACTTTTTGGGCATTTTCCCAGCCAGTTACTTGACTTTTGAGTCCTTTGTCAAGTGGAGGATATACTCTAGGGACCTATAAGTTTGTAGTTCCTCCAAGGTGGCACAATCAAGGGAGAGGAATTTACTCCTCTCCTGGACTGTGCTCTGGTCTGGGAGCAACCACAGGCACTCTTCTGCTCAGGATCTGTGGGTAGAGTTCCCTCTCCAGAACCTCCACCAGCTCCAACAGGCCAGTACTTCTCCTCACCCCAGGGCTGCCACTCAGGGCTGAGATCAAGATCAGTGACTCAATTCTCCCAGTGTCTTTAGGCTGAGACCTCCAAAAATAGTGTGCTGCAGTGACTTCTGCAGCCCTGGATCCAAGGCTAGGGCCGGACCCTGCTCCCTTGTCACCCATGTGAATGAGTTTTCTCACTGACTTTTGAAGCTGTCTTTGGCATTTGTGGGGTGAGAAATCTCAGAACCACCACTGCTGCCTGAGATTCTTCTGCTCCAGTCCTGTCCCTACTGTGCTGCATGGCCAGTGCTATGCTCTGCTCTGAGTCTAGTGAGATTGACCTTTCCTGACAGCCTTCCAGGATGTCTTGGGCTGGAAATCTCTTTCATTCTGTCATTTTGTGGCTTCTCCTGCTCTAGAATTTGTTTGGTGTCATTTTTTACAGATGCTTTATGGACTTCAGGGGTAGAGCTAAGATCAAATCCATCCTTCTACTCCATCATCTTGGCTCTGCCTCCTCCCTTTGATAGCACTATATTTCTAATGAATTTTTTAGTTCATTCTTTCTTTGAGGAATTAGTAGGCACCTGAGGATTTGGGAAGACCTCAGGGTCATGCCTAGGGAGAGTTACACTTTTAAGAGATAGTGGGACCCAGGGTACACAGAGTGCTGGATCTGGAGTCAAGAAGACCTGGATTTCATCCTGCCTCCTACACTTGCTAGCTGTGTGGTTATGGGTAAATTATGTAGCATTTCTAATTTCAATTTCCATATGTGCAAAATAATTATAATAATAACTTCCCCTTGATTCTCAGTAAGATAATGTCTGTAAACTATTACAAAAATATCAGTTCATATTGTCATTCTACAGGTGGAGACATAGAAGGAAAGCAGGTGGCGCTATCATGCACAGAGAACTCAAGAAGACTAGGGTTCAAATATAGCCTCAAACTCTTGCCACTTATGTGACTCTAGATTATTTAACCTCCATCTGCCTCATTTTTCTCATCAGTAAAATAAGGATTTTTAAGAGTATCTGCTTCTTAGGGTTGTTGTGAAGATCAAATGAGATATTTGTAAAATGCTTTGCGAACCCTGGAGAGTTATATAAATACTATTAATGATGACAATGATGATGATACCATTATAGGAGAATAGAGTAAGGAACCAGGAGAAATGGGTTTCCCTCCTAACTTTGTTACTGCTTGACTGTCCAAAAAAACTCAAGTCAAATTGTTTCCCCTTCCTTACCCTCTAATTTTCATCTAGGGAAATTGAACTATATGACCTCTGTGTTCTGTGTTCTCTGAATCTCTAGTGTTCTGTGAATCTCATGGTTGCTACACTAATATTTCATCTTTTTTTCAGAAATAGGTGCTTTGGAGAAAAATTTCAATACTCTTACTTCAAGAGATACATCATTATAAATATCCCACACTGGCAGACTTCTTTGGAGGGAAATAAAAAATGCATTTCTAAGTGAATACTTGAAATTGTAGACATTGCCAATAGGAAAAATATAAAGTAAAATCTTCTTAAGAGGAATTCATTTTACTCTGTGGAGCCAAAGAAGCTATTATCTTTTCCATACTATCTACACTTGGCAATATCCCAGTAAGTGAGCTATACCTCTGATCCCAAGGCAATATGAAACAACAAATCTTATACCTGCATAGAAGTACATTGAGGTTAATTAGGCAGTACTGTCAATTCTCATTTCATACTCTTGGGGGCTGCCTGCTGCAACCTTTCAAGCATATAAGGTCTGGAGAGCTCTTTTTTCAGCCCCAATACTGACCTATTTGGACACCCTTCTGTGAGCTGCTTCTAAGTGTTCTGGCCCATAAATTGAGGCAAATTCCTTCCCATAATCTCCACCTACCTCCCTGCTCAGGGGTTGAATAACTCAGGGAAAAGTCTGTGTTCATCCCTTCCCCCTCCACTCAATTAAGGTGTAAAGATGTTGAAAAGCTTACAAGTGAGTCTGAAAAATGCTCTGTGGTTTCCTGGAAGAAGTTGTGACACAATGTTGTTTGCAGGGATGGATTGAGGGGGAGCAGGAGAAGAGGTGACTATTATTTCTCAACGTGGCTGCTCAGTCACCATCCAAAAAGCATCCAAGGATGCAATCAACTGGTATTTCCACTGATGGTTATTAACACCATAATATAAGAAAGACACACTTAAATATCACAACTTCTTATATTTATGTAGTAGATTTGCAGCAATCTTTCCTAATAACTTCCTGTACAGTACGTAAGAAGAGTACAGATTCTTTTCATTTTATAGTTGAGAAAACTGAAGCTGAATAACTAAGCAATTTGCCTATAGTTGTGATATCCAAGGCCAAGTATGTGTTAAAAGGGTGGGACACAATCTTTGGTGAAAACTTTGCTAAACTTAAGAACATATAGCTATAAAATACTAGACATAGAGAAGAAAAATGGGGTTATAATATTTAACCAAGCTCTTGTTAAGTATGTCTTCAGCCCCCATATATACACACACAAAATATACATATATGTATACACCCATACATGTGTGTGTCTTCATACATATATACACACACATATATGGAAGTATCTATCCCTATAAACTATGATAATTTGAAAGAACTTGCCCAAAATAACAACTTTCAGTTATATGGCATTTTGTATAAAGAGCTAGGTGGTATAGTGCATAATATGCTGGGTCTTGTCAGGAAGATGTGAGATACTTATGTGATCCTGGGCAAGGCATTTAACTTCCGTCTGCCACAGTTTCCTTAACTTTAAATTGGAGATAATACCAGCACCTACCTTGCAGGGTGGTTGTGAGGCTCAAATGAAATAGTACTTGTGTAATTCCAGTCCTGAAGCCCATGAGAGTGAAGCTTTCCTGCTTTTACCAACTCTGACCTTGTAAAGTGACTAGCACATAGTAGGTGCTTTAAGAAGACATTTCTCTTACCACTCCATAAAGTATAATATCTCACGGTCAAATAGTGAGTGTGTTTCAGAGGTAGGTCTCAAAGTCTATCAACTATCTCTCTCACACACGAGTTTTATTTGTTTGTTCAGATATGGGTTGTGCCCCTCACAGGGATATTTTGGCTTCTGTTTGATTTGTAAGGTCTCTTTTAGTTCTAGTGATCCCCTAGCCTGGGAACATTTTCTGTGAAGAGAAGGAACAGTTTTGGATGAATGAAGGAAGCTGCCCCAGGCATATAGAGGCAGAAAGCATGAAATCTGCACTGGGAGAAAATGCCAAAGGTGAGACACTCCAGGAGGGTCTGAGTGCCGTTGGCAGGAATGAACAGACCCAGGTCTTTGAAATCAGAGTTCTAAGCTCAAATTTTGTAGCAACTTTGAACTTTTTACTAATTGGGATATTTTACCTCTGGCAAAACAAAGCAAAATGTTTCTAAGAAAGAAAGACAAAATGGGAAGGGCTTGAAAAACTTCTTGGAGAAGAATATTTGAGAGAAACAGTATTTTGATGAGTTAGTGCTAAATGAATTAGAAACATGTGGACTGAATTTCCCTTGAAATACAAATGGATCGAATAATTAATGAGGATAAAAGCCATTTGGCAAAAATTCACTTGAGGTTTTGCTGAACCCAAAACATTTGAAAATATTTGGAAATATGCAAAAAGTACAAAGCATTAGGATTTGCCCAGCCCTGGTCTGGTTGCAGAGAAAAAGACTATTCATCATTTATTGATCACTTAATGGAGATCTGAGAGTGAATAGTCCATGGTTATTGTGATTAGGCATCCCCCAGACAGATCTATGGTCAAGGTTATTCTCATATTCATTTTCATTTGGAGTCTGGAGGATATGGACACAATAACCCTAGAAGGGCTCATTACCACTGCTTTAAACTCTGAGTTAAATGGGGCTTAGTACAGTGGAGCTTGTAAACCTCCAGGCCATTCAGGTATTTTCTCAGCAAATCTGGACCTTATGCTTCCAAGGTGGAAGAGCTCTTAGCACTTTGTTTGCTGGTTTGTTTTCAATCATAGGCATAGTCACAGCCTAAGGGAGGCCTTGAAATGTTTGTGGGAAGGACCTTAAAAGAAGGAGCAATTCCTAGTACCTGGGAAAAGTAGTTGGGACAAAGCATTTTAGATCTTTCAGCTGGAAAGGACCTTAAAGGTAATATAATTTTTCATTTGTCATTTTTTTAATTTTTGAAATTTCTTAATTTCCTTGATGTAAGAAACTCCCACCAAACAAAGACTGGTACCTACTTAGGATTTTAGAAAGTTTATGGTTGGGATTCTCAGTCAGGGTCATTGCAAGTATGCTCATAAGATCATGGGATCATAGATAGAGATTCAAGGCCATCTAGCCCAGCCTTTCATTTTACAAACGAGGAAACTGAAGCACATAGAGGTTTACTGACATGGCAGCAGTAACTAGCATTTCTTGAGTGCTTACTTTGTGTTAAACAGTGTGCTAAGTGCTGGGAATACAAATAAGAGAAGAAAGACAGCTGCTGCCCTTAATGAATTGACTTCCCAATGAAGGATGACAGCACATAAAAGGAAGATGAAAAGGAGAAGGAGGCATGTGTGAGGAGGAGAAGATTCTTAGTGGAAGGAAATGATACAGAAAATATGAGGGGACAATCTGGAAAAGAATGAGTGACATGGTGGATCTGATCAGCTTACTTTAATAGAACTTCTGAGAGGAGTCATCCAATCAAAGAAAGTTGTCAGAGAAGGAGGACAGGTTTATTGGTTGAAAGGGATGGAGAACATGTCTAGTGAGTGAAGGGAATGGAGGCCACATCCAGTGGGTGAGGGAGATGGAGGATACGTTCAGTGTCTGAAGGGGATGGAGGACATATTCAGTGGGTAAAGAAGATGGAGGACATATCCAGTGGGTGAAGGGGATGGATGACATGTCCAATGTGTGAATTTTAGGACTGGAGTGAGGTTTCAGGATGAAGAGCTGGCTCATGGCAAAGTAAGTCCAAAGTGAAGCTTAGGGAGGAATGAGCTAGAAAGCATCAGAGGCAAGCCTGGAACTTTGATCCTCCTAACTCCAAGGTCAGCGTTCTCTTTCTATGACTCACAACCTTTCATTTTACTGAGAGCACACTGAATCATATAAGACTGAAGAGGTATTGAACCCAGTTCTCTGGCTGCAGTTAACATTTCCTTTGAACCATGCTGCTCCTTGTTGATTTCTGGAATAGACAAACTAAAGGGGAGGGCGGTACTTGTTCCTCAATAAAGTTTTACCCAAAGGTATGGAATTCAAACTTGCCACTGCTATTTCTGGTAAATGTATTGCAACAATGGATCATAGAATCTTGGAGGATGGAAGTAACCTTAGAAGATTACACCCACTTGAAGGATGAATTTGCTCCTTACAAAGCCTGACCACATCTTACTAGTTGTGGAACTGCGGAAGCTCTCTGGGCTTCAGTTTCCTCATCTGTAAAATGAAGTTAGACAAGCTGATCCTAGATGATCCTTTTTAGTGCCAAATATATAGTCAAATGATGCATGGAGTAGATGGCTTCAATGGCTATAGGAGCATCAATTTATAGCGGGAAGGGATCTGAGACGCTATTGCGTACAATCCTCTCATTTTAAAGATGAGGAAACCAATGCTCAGAGATTAAGTGACTTGTCCAAAGTCACACAACTAGCAATTATCTGAAGCATGATTCCAACTGAAACCTTCCTAATCCAAAGCCAGCACTCTATCCATACCACCCACATTTCTAGAGAAGGCAAGCCTTTCCAACTCTTGAGATTCTGTTAGTTTTCTCCCTATCTAGGCACTGCCCATGTTAATTTGAATCTGAGATGTTAGTCTGAAAAGGTTATCTAATAAACTAGGCTTGTTTGTATCCCACTTGTAATTTTATATGTGGCCTTGGACAGTTCACTTTTCATCTCTGGGCATTGATTTTCTAGCTGGGTAGGCTAGAGAGTCTCGAAGGTTTCTTCTTTTCTTAATATTTCTTTTCCAAGGAAGACTATACAGCTTTTCTCAGTAAACTGTCTCAATATGTCCTGATAAATCTGGTTGCAGTGTCTGTGGATTTTGCCCTCATATGTTGAAAGAAATTTTCATTTCCAAGCACATTTTGGGGCATAGTGTAGACTTTGATTCATTAAACATCATTCATTAGCCCCTTGCTATTCCCCAAATTAGTCTGCACTACAAATGTTTCTATTTTTGAGGGTATCACCATCCTTTCAGTCACCTCCACCTCAGCTATACAATCATCTTCAACTCTTCTCTTGCTCTCACCCTACAAGCAATATTTTTATTGATATCTTTTCTTTTTTGTATCAGCAGAATTTCTCCCAGTATCTCTTCCCCTGCCCTCTCCCAGGAAGCTATCTCATATAACAAATAATCTTTTTAAAGGAAAAAAAGAAAAATCAGTAAAAACTGAAACAGGCTGAAAAAATATACAGTGTTCATTATCCATATGCTGTCAATCTTAGATTTGAGGGAGTGTCTTCTCATTTCTTTTCTTTGGAAACAAACTTTTCTTTATAATTTTGCAGCATTCACTTCTGATTGTTTTATGATTGATTTTTTCCATTTCCATCGTAATAGTCTCCATGTATATTGCTTTCTTGGCTCCATTTATTTAACTCTGCTTCAAATCATGTAAATACATGATTGTTGGTATTTATCATATTCATCATTTCTCATAGTACAGTAACGTGCCATTATATTCATATACCACAATTTGTTTAGCCATTCACCAATCAATGAGCATCACTTTGCTCCCAATTCTTTGTTGTCCCCCAAAATACTGCTAAAAATATTTTGGTGTATATAGGACCTTTCTTCTTCCTGATTATCTCTTTGGGATATAAGTCCAGTAGCTGAATCTCTGGGCTAAAGAACATGGAATTTTTTGTCACTTAATTTGCACAGTTCCAAATTATTTTCCAAAATGGTGGCATTGATTCACAGCTCCATGCATGATTGTGCTTATCTTCTCACAACTTTTCCAACGTTGACTCTTCCCATATTTTGCCATCTTGATCAGCTGGCAGGGGACTTTCCCCATAATTAATTAGTTTACAAGTATTTATTCTACAATGTCTGTCTTTACTCTTCTCTTCTTTCTAGTCCAATAACTACCACCTCGGTCCAGGCTCTTATCCCCTCTCACTTTCAGTGTTACGGTAACATACTAATTGTTCTTCCTATTCTCAAACTTTCTCTTTTCACTTTCATATAACTGCCAAAATAGTTTTCCTAAAGCACAGGACTATACTACTCTCCTTGTTCAAAATTCTTCATTGGTTCCTTATTGCATCTAGGATAAAACACAAACTCTTCAATTTGTCATTTCAAGTCCTTCACAAAGCTGGTTTCAGTCAATCTTTCCAGACTTTATTATTCCTTTTGAATGAATAATGAATGTGTGGATGGAAATGAAAAAGCATTTTTTAAAAATTGTTTACTATGTACCAGGTGCTGCGCTAAGTAGGAATATAAAAACAGTCAAGCAAGGCTGTCCTTGCCCTCAGGAAGCTTATGGTCTAAAAGAGAAAGACAACATTGAAGAAGGAATGACATGGTGGGAGAATATAGAGGCATAGTTTAACAATATCTAGGAGTGTGTGGGGTGACGGTTTCAGGCAAAATAAGGTGAGCATGCACCTGCCAGAGTCTTTCAAGACATCTGTATTTTATCACTGTAGTTTTGTAGAGTTTCCCTCTCCCCAAAAAACATTCCTCAACATACTTTTGAATGCTCTACCATTTTTCCTTTACTCTTTATTCTTACTTACCCCATCTTTTCTGTCACTTTCAAATTTTAAAATGTCTTTTTCTATAGCATCTTTCATATGAGCCCCCTTCCACTCACGCACATAATCATCACCTTAGTTCAGGTCCTCATCACTACTCACCTGAACTATTGTAATAGCTTTCCAAACAATGAACTAACTGTAGAGAAAGCTAATTCTCTAGTCTTTGAAATTCCCAGTCACCCACCTCTCCTCTGCCAGGCATCATACTTTGGTAAGGTTGCACAACCCCACTCATATGCTTGCAACAGAACTCAACTTTGATCCTGCTTCCCTGTTCTATGGAAAGCCAAAAGCAGAAACTTGACAGGCTGTTATCTAATTCAGAGAAATGAGGAATCGGATGTTGATGCATGTATGTGACTCCAACAGGCCTGAAGTAAAGGGATTGTCATACAGTTATGATTAATACTATTCCCTGAGAAGTCACTTGAGGAAGATACCAAGGCAGGTAAAACATGAATTGCCCAGTGGAGGAGGAAGTTGAAACATCTTTGAAACATAGAGGAAGGGGTAAAAATGAGTGATAGAGAACTATCAGGGAAAAAGTCTTAAATTACCAGAGATTTAAGGAGGAAGAAAACACAGTTAAATATCTTGAACACAAACAGATAAATCAATAAGATTAGTAACAGAAGGAAATATGGCTTCCTGATCATCTCAATGAGTATAAACATCTATGAATAATATTGTAAGACAAAGGAAAATTACTCAACAGTCAATGAGGCAGACCTTGTCAATTCTCAAGAGAATATGGAACCATAACAAGATATTCCTGAATGGATTAAGGGAGAAATAGGAATTGTAAAAGTAAAACTTACAGTCTGCTAAGTAAAAATAATCAACAGAATAGAAAAGCTCTTCAAGCTTCCACAATGGTAAATCTCACCACAGAAATAAAAGAGAACAAACAGTTGATTGGGAATGCAAATACATAGAAGGAAAAGACAATCTGGAAGAAAAGAAGCAAAAAAATGTTGAAAGACAATGTAATAATCTCTACACAAATATCTTATTACATTGATTTTGAAGACAGGATAGAGGTAACTTAAAGAGTCTAGGTCTTCCAGAATAAATAAGACAAGACAAAAAAACCTAAATGCAATAATACGAGAAATAAAACAAACAAAAAACTGCTGAACACAGAAAACAAAGTGCTAATCCAAAAATCCACAGATCATCTCCATAGTAAGCATTCAATAAAGTTTGTTGACAGATATTCCTTCATTCTGATCTTCTATGGACATTGAGAGAAAGTTATCAACAGCACCAACATCATAAACTCCTTTCTACAGTTTCAGTTTTATCAAGTTGACATTGGGTTAACCCATCGATTTCCAGTTTTTGCATCCAGTCCTTAAACAAGGTCTGAATCT
Organism: Potorous gilbertii; assembly: GCA_028658325.1. Lineage (NCBI taxonomy): Eukaryota > Metazoa > Chordata > Mammalia > Diprotodontia > Potoroidae > Potorous > Potorous gilbertii. The sequence continues at coordinate 480,839,300 of CM053770.1, forward strand.
ATCTCAATATACTGTGTCTAGTTAATATTGCTAGATCTTGTCTATAAGAATAGAATGAAACACTTTGTCAAATGCTTTTCTAAAAATTTGGTTAAATTATATCAACTGTTTTCTTTCTGATCCTTTAGTCTATTTTGTTGTTCAGTTGTTTCAGTATTGTCTGACTCTTTGTAACCCATTTAGGATTTTCTTGGCAAAGATACTGTAGTAGTTTGCCATTTCCTTCTCCAATTCATTTTCCAGATGAAGAAACTGAGACAAACAGGGTGAAGTGACTCTGTCCCAGTGTCACACAACTAATAAGCATCTGAGGCCAAATTTCAGCTCAGAAAAATGAGTCTTCCTGACTCCCAGCCCAGTACTCCGTCCACGGTGTGTGTCTTTTCAAATGCTTATTGTTGCCTGAATTTAATTCAGTTCACTTAAGCAAACATTTATTTAGCATCTCCTCTATAACACATATTAGGCCAGGCTTTGGGGAAACAAAATTAAAAAAGAAAAGAAAAAAAGAAAAGAAACAATTCCTACTCTTAAGGAACTTTTCTTCATCCCAGGGATAGATGCAGCAAGTAAAGAAATAAGTAAATAGACAATATATCCATATGTGTATATAAAAATATATATGTATATATATATTTAAAATATAAAGTAATTTCAACTGGGCTCAGTAACAACTGGTTGATTGGAAAAATGCTCTCACAGAAGCTAACACTTGAGTTGAACCTTGAAGGAAACAGGAGCTTCAAGGAGGTGAAGGTCAGGAGGGTGGGCATTCCAGATGTGAGGAATAGCCTAAGGAAAGGCATGGAGGCCAGAATATTGGGTACAAACAGTAACTAAGCTCGTCTGACTGAAACATGTGGTGTGTGAGATGGAATAATAACTTACAATTAGCCTGGAAGGAGAGGCAGAAGGCAGCCTGTGAAAGACTTTCAATAAGAAACAGAGGAATTTCAATTTTATTTAAAGGGCAATAGGGAAGCATCTTGAGCAGGGGAATGGCATGGTTGAGCCTGTCATCGATTAATCAATCAACGAGCAATTATTAAGCATCTAATGTATATCAGATACTGTGTTAAGTACTACAGATATAAAAAAAAGATACATTTCCTCATCTTAAGGAATTTACATTATTTAGAAGGGGTCAATATGTATGTGTATATGTATATGTACATATACGTACACAAAATTGTACACATATACTTACACAAAAATTAGTAATTTGATGAATACAAAATAATTTTGAGGGGAGAAGTCTAGTAGCTGTAAAATTATATAGGAGGTAGTCTTTGAGGTGAGCCTAATAGGTGAAAGCATTCCAGGAATGGAGGACAGTAAGAGATGGAGAGTTGTGTTAGCAAGAAATCCAGTTTACCTGCTCAGGTAAGGGGAGTATATATAATAAGACTAGAAAGTCAGTTTGAAGTCGATTGGTGAAGAGTTATAAATGCCAATTAGAGGAGATTGCATATGATCTTTGATATAACAGGGAGTCAATGGAGTTTATTGAACAAGGTAAGGATGTGGTCAAAAATGTGCTTTTGTAATATCACTTTTGAAACTTTTAGAGGATGCATTGAAGGGAGAGACTAGAAGTGGGGAACCCCAATCAGAAGCTGTTCAGGTAAGAGGTAACAAGGGCCTGAAAGAAAGACTGTAGCTTAAATGGAGAGGAGATGATTGCAAGGAAGATGTTACAGATGTTACAGGAAAGCCTAATCTTACTGATTTCTGGCCATTTTGTATCATAGGCCCCTCCTAGAAGGTTTATTTCCATTTCTTGGTAAGACAGGTTTAATCAGTTTTGATGTAAGCTTGCCTCATGCAAATACTTCATGATGATTTGGATTTCCCCCAGGTTGACTGTGTGTTGCTAAACAGTTCTAGGAAGACGGCAGCATTTGGCTTTTTGAGTGGGTGGCCATATGACACATGGGTCATCTGAATGTGTGAGCGGTTTAATGAGAATCCTGACTCTAGGCAGTCATCAATTTTACAACCCCACAGCATTGGGAATCATTTGTCCCCACAACTGGGGCAGTTCCTCCTTTTCCAAGCCCCATCTGCCAATGAATCAGTGTTTCCTTTTTTCCCATCTGAAAGAGTAAACATTATCTGTTTCTCTCCCTTCCCAGCCAGTCTGGCAGTGATTGTGCTTGTCAGGGAGCCATGGTTCACTGCTGAGAAGTCTCCTGAGATGCTTATGTGCAGTTTTGCAGCCACTGAATCACACATTTCAGGCCTTGCCATTGAGAGCACTGGTGTGTGGCCCCAGTCCACATGGCACCCTGATGGGTGATGTTTGCCTTTGTTCAGTGGCCTGAAGACTTTTTTTAGTGGCCTACAGTCTAGAAGTTTAGATATGGCTTAAAGAAATGCAGTGGATATGCTTGGATCAGGCCCTCACCCTTCTTAGTCCTATTTTGGCATACTCCCTTTAGCCAGAAGCACATGGCCTCCCGGCCTTGGCCCGTCTCACTGAAAACTTTTTGGAGAGGAATAGACAAAAACAAACAAAACAATGGAAATGTATTTCATTTCTTGGACCAAGTAGCTGGTAGAAGAAAAATACAATGAAGTAGCAATACATTTATTTGATTTATAAGAATGAGCCCACTTTTCATTTATCTGAAGGCATGTGCAACATTACACTTTGAAGTGCCCCCTTACACTTCTTTGTTTGGTCACCCTGGAATTTATGTCTTCAAAAGAGATGACTGAGAAAAGTCCACAGTGCTGTCTAAACAAAAGGGATTTGAGGGAGCACAGAGAGTCGGAGGGTATTGAAGCTGAGAAAAGCTTGTGAACTGAGATGTCTTAGAGGTTCTGACTGGTCTCAGTCCTTAGTCAATCAGTAGTCAAGAAAGGAAGGAACCTTTATTTAGTGCCTATTATGTTCATTACCATTTTACACTTTAGGAAACAGGCAGTTAGAAGTTTTATGACCTGTCCAGGGTCACACAAATAGTAAATGTCTAGAGACGAATTTGAGTTCAAGTCTATCCTGACTCCAGACCCTACGCTCTATCCATTGCACCATCTAGGTGCCTCATGGTAGGGGTAATAAGTAGATTACTGTAGCTGGATTGTGGTGCGTGGAGAGGTGTAAAGTATAGGACAATTGGAAAAATATGAAGGGAATGGGTTGTGAAAAGCTTTAAATGCTAAAAGGAGGATTTTACTGTTGATCCTAGAAGTGGGATAGGTGGAGTTTACTGAGCAGTGGATGACATTGTCAGACCTGGACTTTGGGAAAAATTACTTGGGAAGTTGAGTGGAAGATGGATTGTAATGGGAAGAGACCTTAGGAAGGGGATCAATTACCAATCAGTCAATCAATCAATATTTGTTAAGTTCCTTATGTGTCAGACACTCTACTAAGTGCTAGGGATGAAAAAAGAGGCAAAGGACAATCCATGCTTTCAAGGAGCTTGCAATCTAATGGAGGAACACAACATACAAACCAATCTATACAAAAAAAGCTACAGAAAAGATAAATAAGAAATAATTAAAAGAGGGAAAACACTATAATTAAGAGGAGTTAGGAAAAACTTTCCTATAGAAAGTGGGATTTAAATTGGGACTTAAAGGAAGCCAGAGAGGTCAGTAGTAAGAGTGGAGGAGGAAGAGCATTCTAGGCATGGGGAGCAGCCAGGGAAAATGCATTGTATGTAGTAATTCAGTTCTACTAAATGAGAGATGTAGAGCGAGAACACCAGTGTCACTGGATCAAAAAGTACATGTCAAGGAGTAACGTGTAAGAAGACTGGAAAGGTAAGAGGGGATTAGGTTATGAAGGGCTTTGAATGCCAAATAGAGTATTTTGTATTTGTTCTTACAGGGAATAAGAAATCTCTGGAGTTTATTAAGTAAGGGGTGAGTGGATGGGTGGGTGAGGAAGGTGACATGAGCCAACCTGTGTTTTAAGAAAATCACTTTAATGACTGAATGTAGTATATTAGAATGGAGAAAGACTTGAAGCAGACAGAAAGGCATGAGGTGATGAATAGTACCTGTACCAGTGTGGTGGCATGTCAGAAGAGAGAAAGGAGAGGATTTGAGAGATGTTACAAAGATGAAATTAATAGACCCTGACAACAACTTGGATATAAGGAGGCTAGAGATAGTGAAGAATCTAGGATGATTGTTAAGTTGTGAGCCTCGGGGACTAGGAGATGGTGTTGCCCTCTATATCAATAGGGAAGATAGTAGTGGGGGAGAGTTAAGGGGAAAATATAATAATTATATCGTTTGAGACATATTAAGTATAAATATCTTCTGGACATCTTGTTTGACATTTCTGAAAAATAGGTGGGTTAGGGCAGGAAAGGTAGATTTGAGAGTGATCACCTCAGATATGGTAATTAAATACATGGGAACTGATGAGATCACCAACTGAAGTAGAGAGCCCTGGACAGAACCCTGAGGAACACTTATGACTAGAGGGCATGATCTGGAGGAGGCTATATACAGCAAAGGAGATAGAGAAGGAGTGGACAGAGAGGTAAGAAGAAAATCAGGAAAGAGTGATGTCCCAAAGACCTAGAGAGAAGAGAATATCAAGGAGGAGAGAGTGATCAACAATGTCAAAGGCTGCAGAGAAGTTAAGGGGAATGAGCACTGAGAAAAAGTCGTTGGATTTGGCAACTAAGAGATCATTAGTGACTTTGGAGGGAGCAAGCTGTTGTAACAGTCCAGGAAGCAGTCTACGTATAAGGTGACAAGAACTTGTACTAGGATGGTGGCTATATGAGTGGAGAGAATGAAATATACACTACTAGATTTGATACTAGAGAAGAGTGAGCAGGTATGCTAAGCCAAGGATGGAAATGATGGGATATAATGAGTTCTGCATTAGAAACTGATTAGCCTGTGACTCCAGAATCGTGTCCCCAAACTCTCCTCTTCTATAAATATTTTGCACTTTCATGATGAATTAGATTGATAACAGGAACTATATCTTTTCTTAATCTACCAATCAATTGACAGGCTGACTTTGAGATTTCAGAAAGTCTACAGGACATTCATTTTAAGGTATCTGAAAGGCAGCTGGTGAGTGAAACTCAGGAGAAAGATTAGAAATGACTGTATAGGTTTGGAAATCACCTACATAGACATGATAATTGAACCAAAGGCAAAAGACAAAACCATCAATCTGTCTGGTACAGAAGAAAAAGAAAAGGTCCAGGACAGAGCCTTGAGGGACACCTTCAGCTAATGGGCCTGGATGATGATCCAGAAAAGGAAACAGAAGAGTTGTCAGACAGGAGAAGAAATAGAAGGTATAAATATCATAAAAAGCTAGAGAGGAGAGAGTATCCAAGAGGAGATGAAGATCAGCAGTACCCAGTGTTTCAAAGTACTCAAGAAGGATGAGGATATTACGTTGTCCATCATTTATAACTTTGGAGAGAGCACCTTCAGTCAAATCATTTATGATGTTCCCTAAATGATGCAGCTCCCTGTTTTGCTCAGGCATTTTAGATTCTTCATGACCCATTTTGGGGTTCTTGACAAAGATTCTGGAGTGTTTCATCATTTCCTTCTCCAGCTCATTTTACTGATGAGGAAAATGAGGCAAACAGGATTAAGTGACTTGTTCATCACACAGCTAGTAAGTGTCTAAGGCTGGATTTGAACTCAGGAATATAAATCTTCCTGATGTCAGACCCAGCTCTCTAACCACTGTATCATGTAGCTTCCCTCAATGCCCTATGAAATTCTAAAGGAAGTCATTTCCTGACTCAGAAATGTCATGTCTAATATCTTTGAACAATAGCAAGAGAATTGTCCACCCTTTCTAGCATGTTTGTAGTTCTCATTTAAGGTTAGGATACACAAAATGAAGAAAAAAATCTCTACCCCAGTTCTGGGGAATCCTACTCAAGGCCTTTTATTTCTTATTTATGTTAATCAGTTCCTTTTTAGTAAAGTCTTCCAGGAATCACTAAGCTAAACTTGTCTACTTTGGAGGGGCTAAACTGGGGATTTTTAAAGAGCTACTTTCCATTCTGCTCAGCTTAATGTTAATGCCTGCTGCTTCCCCCACATTCCCTAATTGTGCCATTCCCCAAAAAAGTTATAGCCTCCATTAAATAATAATCATTAAAAATGAAAGATAGATTCACTAATTCCTCCAGTCTACCATTTCTACCTCCAGGCTAAAGACTTGCATGCACAGAGCCACTCGCTGACCTTACAAAAGTCTTGTCATCTTATTATAAACACATTTGAACTACATAGTCCAGGGAAGGCTGAAAACCAGACCTTCTCTGCGAATGGCCTGCCTTTTACAATCCTTCAAAATGGTAAAGCTAAGTAATTGGAATAAGGACCAGTCAAGAACAAGAATTCTAGGTTTTCATCTCATGATAATTGCAATTCCTATTCTGAATGCATGACCCTATACCCCATAGTATGGGATAGGGGGACAGGACTTAGATAAATTAGATTGTAAGCTCCTCAAGGAGTAGGATATTAAATTCCTCTTCTCTCCAATACCTCCCACAATATACTGGTACCACAATATGAACTCAGTAAACAATCTGTTAGCTGATTGATAGACTGAGAAAAAATAAAGTTCTTGTTGTCAAGAAGTTTCTGATCTAATTCATCATGTAGGTGCAAACTACTGAAAGAAAAGGAAATTTGGAGGACATGATCTTGTAATCATAGGCTAATAAATCTAGAATTATCACAGAGAGCTCATCTTGTTGCTGGGAATAGGGTAACTGGTCTGCTTGGTTTTCACTATGTAGTTTTCTCATGACATTTTTAAGGTTTAATGTTCTTTGTAATTTTTAATCAACATTCTGACAAATTTATACATATTGTGGCAAAACTGGTCTGACCATAAAACTAGATAGCCTAAAATTATATTCTTACAGAATCTTCTTTTTGAGCAACCACAATAGCAAACATTCCTGAGATCCTCAATATCTATGAAGCTAGGTAGAATAAATAACTTGAATGGGCCCACCATATTCGAATCAGAGCGATCTGTGCCAGTGACTCATTGATCAAGCCTGGGACTCATGTTATCTCCATCATTAGAACTTGGCTTTTTCTTTTTCTGCATCTTTTCCAATTTTTTCTGGTCTATAAATTTACAAGATACACCTGGCTACATGGGTCATAGTACACCAGGGGGTCCCAAACTCCTGTTTGATGAATTGAAAATATTTTTGGTATGATGTTTTCTTGAGTAGCAGAAAATTTCCTTGATATGGTAAGGCCAGATGAAAATCAGTTCCACCTTTTCAGTCTGAAACATTATTTTGCCAGAGCCGTCGGGAGGAAAATACACACATACACACATACATATACATACACACACACATGCACACACACACACACATATATATATATATATATATATATATATATATATATATACACATGTTATATATGTGTATATACACACAATATTTTCAGGACACTAGGCCATTTGAGAGTCTGCTCTACCCTTTCAAAAAGCAAGCACAGTAGATAGCTAGACAGATAGATAGATAGATAGATAAATTGATAACTAGATAGATAAAATGATAGGCAGGGAGATAGGCAGAGAAAAGGATATATAAATTGATACATATATAAATAAATTTATAGGAAAACTGGAACCTAAATTCAGAGATAGATGATAAGCAGATAGATACATAAATTGATAGGTAGATAGATAAATTGATACATAGGAAAATATATACATAAATTGATATATATATATATAAATATGATATATAAATAAATTGATAGACATTGATACACAACTTCAGAGATGGATGATAGGGAGATAGATACATAAATTAATAGATAACTTAATGAGTAGATAGATAGGTAGGTATGTAGATAGACACAGATAGATAGATAGAAAGACAGACAGACAGATAGATAGATAGATCCCATTCTGGGTCATGTCCAATATAGCTGCCTCCCTTGTTCCTCCTAGAGTTACATTCTGGGTAATGCCCATCCCTAGACCCTTTTAGATCACTTAACTGAACACCAGACTAATAGTCAGAGGTCTAATGCCACCTCAGACTTCAGATACATGCTAACTATATGGCCTTGGGCAACTCATATCATTTTTCAGAGAACAGTTTCCCCATCTGTAACATAGAATAACAATACCTAGCCCAAGTGTGCAGAACCAGTGGCAATGGGTAGTAGCTACAAAGACCCAACTTTCATCTTGAAGTAAGGAAAGACTTCCTAACAATTAGGAATGTCCAAAGTGAAATGGGATTATAGAGTCAGAGTCAGAAGAAACCTTGGAGATCATCTAGTCAAATCCCTCCTAAGTGAAAAAAAAACAGGCACAGCAAGGTTGTGACTTGTCCTAAATCACCAAGCACCAGAGGTAGGGTTCATACCTCAAGTATCTTTCACTCCCAGATCCATGCTCCCTTAACAGAGCCACACTGAAGCTGGTAATTCTCACCCTCGCTCCCAACCTCTTCCTATCTCCATTGGAAGTTTCCAAGCAGGAACTCATGTTTCCAAGTGACTTACCACTAATTGGGTACAATGTAGAAGAGGTACTCTTAGAGGGGTATGGGTTAGTTTAGATGAACTAGAGATTCTTACTAATTCTGAGATTCTGAGTGTACAGCCCATCCAGACTAGGTTGTTGGGAGGGAAATTTTTGTCAGCCTTAAAGAGCTATGTAAATTGAGCTATTAGGATGATGATGATTAACCGTGGGTAGGGAGGCCCCAGTCTTTCATACGTACACTTAAGCTGTGGGTAGCCTTTCAAGAAAAATAACAATTAATGTCAATTACCAAAGTGTCTGCCCTACCCTGGTAGCCTTTCTCAGGTTTTTAAAACAGTGTGATTTTAACAGAAATGTGGAAATGGCAAAGACAGGAAAGGTCACTGTCACCTCTTGGTTTTACAGTCAACTCTTGCTAAATCTGGACTTTTTCTAACTCATTGCTTCCCACAGCTGGAAGATTTCTGAATCTGCATTAAAATATTATTAGACTTCTATATTTAAAGCGAATTGAACTATTGTGTGCTGGGAGAATTATTCTCTTTGGATAAGCAGTTTGCAAAACCATTGCTTATGGTGTGAACTATAGAAACCTAATAAACTAGAAAATCATTAAAAATAGTGCAATCTGTCAAAGACAAAGACCGGGTATGGCATTCAGGATGTTTGATTTGAGTATGATAACCCTGGTTAGGTTTATACTCCCAGCGTCCTGTGGGTGTGAGCCTGGGAGTCTGTCACCACCTCTAGTTTTAGGAATAATAGTCTCTCTATATTAGGTTCTGTGTATAGTCTACCCACCCCCCTCACCAAAAAAAAAGAGAAAAGAGGAAAGAAAGGGAGGAAGGAAGGAAGGAAGGAAGGAAGGAAGGAAGGAAGAAAAAGAAAGAGAACAAAGAGAAGGAAGAAGAAAAGGGAAAAAAGATATTGAAATCCTTGCTGTCAAAATACTTAGAATTTAAGACACAAAATGTGCACACACACACACACATACACATACTTTTCATTTTCATTACCTTTAAAATCATATTTAGTCTTGCTCAGTCTGGGCACTCCAACTATCCGATGCCAAATATGCCAGTTAATCAAACCTATGTAACTGGATGCAGAGAGACTTGTTTGCTGGAGGGCTGGTGTCCGCTAAGGTGCTCTCTACCTCCAAAGGCATCCACCTAATACTAGAGATTCATAATTTCATAGAGGATTCTCCTTTTCTCTGATCTCCTTTGTATTAGGAAATATTTACATATTTTTAGTTCATAATGAAAAATTAGAAATCATTCATAGGCAATGCTCATCTGTGTGGTTGATGTGTGTGACATATCTGATTCCTATCATGTGACTGACGAAAGGAGATAGGGAAGAAGTGATGTAAGGCCTGAGAGACAGAAAGACAAATGAGTTTGACCTCTGAGTTATTTAGAGACCAGGCTCCCTAAAGGTTCAATATTGTCTGCCTGGGTCCAGAATTGAGAAGGGCTCCTAAGAGAGGAGAGTGTGATCTGCCCTGAGCTCTCCATCTGAGCTGAGTAGAAGAGAAGTTATTTACTCTGTTTTCACATTAATTACTTAATACATGGTAACTGGAGCAAGGAGAGGTAACTATCCACTAGGGGGATCAGGGAAGATTTCATATATGAGACAGCATATGAGAGATAAAGAATCTGTGAGGGACTGGTAAAAAAATACATTTCAGAAATGGATTATATCTTACAGGAATGCACAGTGACAAAGAGATGGAATGTTAAATTCAGAAAATAAAGAGTGGTCTAGTTTGACTGGAATGTGGACTGTGTGAAAGGGAGTTATATAAAAAGGGCTAGAAGACAGAACCAGACTATGGGAGGCTTATAGAAAAACTCCATTTCCCCAGAAAACAAAACAAAACAAAACCAAAACATTGGCAAATATCTAAAAGAACAGAAGGCTGAACAATGATCAAGGAGACAAAGAGAAGCCACATTAACATCCAGCCTGGAAATGGGCAGAAGGAAATAAGAAGCCATTATTAGGTCCTTGGGGAAGGGATGAGTCAGGGGAGGCAGAAGCAGTCAGTGTGAAATCTGAGAAATGGGCCTGAAGCCAGTGCAATGATGGCTCTGAACTGTCAGGCCAAAGAGGAAAGAAGCAGACTGCTAACAGCCCCTTCAATCATTCTACATCATACAGTTCTTTAAAAATTGTTTTCTAGGGGGAATATTTGTAATAGGAAAGTTTCTAGGGTTTTTAGAAGAAAATAATACTAGCCTTTGGTTTTAAATATAACTTTGGATCATATTAAAGAAAGGGCCTTCTGTGCCTATGATATAGTCATTCATTTGTTCACTTATTTTTAAGTTTTTTTGTTTTAAACAAAAAAGTGTGTGCTATTTTGTAAAAAAAAGTGGTATCCATTGAAATAGTCATTTTTTTGATAATTTTTGTTTTAGGCGGTAAAATGGATAGAGTGCTGACCTAGAGTCAGGAAGACCTGAGTTTAAATCTGGTTTCAGATACTTGCTAGCTAGGTGACCCTGGGCAATTCACTTAACCTCTGTTTGACTTAGTTTCCTAATTGATAAAATGAAGATAGTAAAAGCACCTACCTCCCAGGACTGCTATGAAGACCCAATGACATAGTAATTGTAAGGCACTTAGCACAATGCCAGGCTGGTGTCATAGTATGCACTATATAAATTTTAGGTATTCTTATTACTACTATGGGGCAGCTAGGTGGTGCAGTGGATAGAGCACTGGTCCTGAAGTTAGGGAGACTTGAGATCAAATTTGACCTTAGGTACTTTTTAGCTGTGTGTCCCTGGGCAAGTCACTTAACCTTGTTTGTCTCAGTTTTCTCATCTGCAAAATGAGCTGGAGAAGGAAATGGGAACCCCAATATCTTTACCAAGAAAACTCCAAATAAGGTCATGGAGAGTCAGACACAAAGGAAATAATTCAACAACAACTATTGTTATTATATTTAACTAAGTCAATTATTTTCATGATGAATTAACCTTACAGATAAGATATGAATCCAATTTTATCATAAGGAATTATTTTCTGGACCATTTCCTATAGTTTTCTCTCAAGAATTTTATTAAAGGTATTTCCATTGATATTTATTAGTGAAATTGATCTTTTGTTTTTTTTTTCTCTGAAGGGAAGCAATTGTTTCATTTATATCTTTCCATTATTAATACCTAGCAGTTGTAGAGATTTATGCTCCTTGAATGATTTGTAAGGTTCTTTGCAGAGTGCCTGGCACATAGTAGGTACTTAATAACAGTAGTTCCATTCCCTTCCCTTCTCCTAGTCGGGTGTCAGGAACATATTTATTCCTTAAAAGGCATTTAGTAAAATCTCTTCCCTCTCTGTTTTTTAAGATACTGTGTGTGTAAGTGGGTGTTTGGGTTTTAAACAGAGAGAATGACTATGTTTGATAGAATTCATTTGAAAATCAATCTGGCCCATCATTTTTTCCCCCTTTTGGCAATTCATATATGGCTTACTTAATTTCCATTTCTGGGATTGGGTATTTTAAAATCTGTATTGCTTGTTTTGTCAGTTTGAATGTGTCTTTATTTTTGTAGATACTCGTCTACTTTCTTTAAATTCTCCATAGAATTTTTTATTGTGTTCATTATTTTGGCACATACTTGTTACAAACTCTAATGGTACTATTCTATCTCTGTTGTGAATTCATGCTGTTGATTTTTCTTTTGGTAATTTGGGTTTCCTCTCTTTTTTTGACCAGGTTAGCTAATAGGTACTGAATTGGTCCATTTTTTTAAAATGTGGATTTCAGTTTCATTGGTTCTAGAGTATTTCAATTTTTAAGCTTCTCTATTTCTCCAATTTTCAAGATTTTTTCTTTTGAACTTGCTTTACAAATCTTAACCTGTTTGCTTTCTAATTCTTTTCACTATATGCTCAATTTGTTGATCCCATTTAAAAATTTTTGTTAATATAAAGTTTCACAAATATACATTGTCCTTTGAAGATTACTCTAGCTACAAATTTGGCATGTGTCTCAGTATCATTCTCTTCAAAAAAAGTTAATTGTTTTTATGATTTTTTTCTTTCATCCACTCAATATTTAGGCTATCATTAATTTTCATGTGATCATAATTTTTTCCTCTTTTTTCATTAATTTTTATGTTGCATTATGGACCACAAAGGATATATTTATGGTTTTTATCTTTTTACATTGTATATGATTGCTGTGAAAAGACTACTGAGTTTGGTGTCAAGGGAACTAGATCATGTCTCTGACACATTCTATCTGAGAGATTTTGGACAAATTACGTGATCTGTCTGATTTTCAGTCAGTTTTTATCATTTGCAAAATGATGCAGTCCAACCTTCAATAATGTCCTTTCCAGTTTGAAATTTATTATTTTATCATCTTCTATGTCTCAGTGTAAAAAATATTTTTATAGAGGTATTGCTAAGCAATCATTTAGTAAAAAATAATTTAGTATAGTTTTAAAGTATTTAAACTTAAGATTTTGGGAACACTTTGTATTCTCATACAGAAATCACAATAGATTAGCTAAATATATTTTGCCACAATCTTTTCAGTTTTATATTTTCATTCTTATTTATTTTTCTTGTGGATTCATCCAATTCTGAGAAAGTACATTACATTCTCCTAACCTTTGTGTGTTACCGAGAAAGTCTTTTTAAATTCATCCAACTTTTCTTTCATTAACTTAGATTCTATATCATTTGGTATGCATGTATTTAATAATGCAATTTTTCATTGTTTTTGGTATCTTTAAGTATAATATAGTTTCTCTGTTTATTTCTCAACATTATCAGTTTCTAGTATTACACTCACTAGTGACTACCCTTACTATTGACTACATAGTATTGCTGTGATTTCCATGGACACCATATCTCTTCCTGGTCATCACTATCCAATGTGTGTTATCTTTCTGTATTATAGTATAAGCTCCTTGAACCTAAGAACTATATCTTTTTCTTCCTTTCTATTGGTAACTAACGTATTTAGGACAGTAGTTGGCACATAGAAAACACAATACTTTTTCATTCATAAATCATTTTAATCCTTACACACTTTTCTTACTTCTTTCTTCTTCATTGCTCTGGAATCTATTCCCAGAAATGTAAGTCATCAATGCAGAAGAATACAGTGAGAGATACTTTATAACCCTGATTCAGGGAATATTATCCTATTCTTTGTCATTTCCCTAATTTTGCCCTTTTGATATCATACCATCCTTTTTTTCTCAATCAATAACTTTCTTCAAGAAGCTGTTCTCCCAAAGTGTCAAAATACCCCATAGTTTGTTGTAAGACCCCTTTCTCACTTTCTCCTGATTCTGTGAAACCACTTTATGATGTTACCAGATATCACTCCTTTCTGAATGATTTACCATCTCTGAAAGCTATCCCTTTTCTCACATTACCCTAAATGATGGCTAGAAATCAAAACCACCTCTTTCTTTATCCCATATTATCAAATGAGACAATATTTTTAAAGCACCTAACAAAAATCTTGGCAAAGAATAGGCTCAATGTATATAGGTTAGTAGCACTACAGTAGGCTAGCCATGATGATCATGGCTCACAAAGACAAAGTGAGGCTGGTGACCTTGTACAGCTCTCCCTCATGCAAAATAAAGTCAAATGCAAGTCATGTCATCATTTCTCTGCTGGCATAGTCTTCTTCGGCAACAAAGGAGGAACACAATCTGTGAGTAGACTCAGATGCCTGAATGGAGTTTACTGGCTAGATTTTTTCCTCTCTTCTCTCCTCTCCTCTCCTTTCCTGTCTTCTTGTTTCCTTTCCTTTCCCAAAACCTTAAACCTACTGAACTCTGAAGGCCTTGGAATGGATGACACTAGGCCCCTGCCCAAGCTCCATTTAAAGTCTATTTTCTGGACCCTCCTTGCTTAAGAGTGATCATCAGTAGTAACCATTAATGTATCCCTCCCAACTTGATTTAGCTATTTTTCCTTTGGCTCATTAAAGGGGGAATCCCCTGACTACTTCTTAAACAGGCCTATTTACCAAATGAGAGTTACCTCGCCCTAAGTGAATATCTGAATGGATCTTGCATCCTGGACCATCTCTAGTCATCCTGATGAATATCTGGTCACTGGATTCCGGAGGCTCTGGAGGAGAAGTGAGGCTGGTGACCTGTGCAGCCTTCTTCACTCAAAACAAAGCCAAGTGCAAGTCATGTCATCATTTCTCTGATGGCATGGTCTTCTTTGGCAATGAGGGACGAACACAACAACAGTTATGATGATGATGACAGTGACAGCGATGATGATGATGATGATTCACCCTGAATTCTGACAAGCATTTTCCTAAGCTTTACTTTTTCATCTTCTCATTTTACTACCAATCAATCAATATAAGTACACATATTCATTTATTAAGGATAGAATATTTTTTTCATTCATTAATTATCAATTTACTTACTCTTGCTAATCTTCTTCTAATTATTCCCTTTATCATTGACCTTTATGTTATTTGTATTCTTCTTGGGTTCTCAATGTCTTTCAAATGATGTTATTTTTCTTTGAATAGCAATCGAGAGACGGAAACATTCCATTACATAAAGGTGTCTCAGTCTAGTTCTAACTACATGACAACAAACATTTAATTTCTTAGTTTTTTTATGGCTCCTGAAAAAGTTTTACTTTCTTTTTTTTTGGTCAGTTTGCGTGTTGAATACCCAACATACTTGATTCTTTTGAAGGAATGACTTGAATAGTTAGCTATTCCTTTGTATTAATTATCTTAATATTTTTTATGCTTAGTCTCAATTTTTTAGAATATTACATTGTGTATCAGTGAATATTTGCTTCCCAGAATATTATATTTCAACTTTTCCTCTTACTTCTTATAAATAAGGAATAATTTTGCACTATTCTGATTCATTATCTTTGAAATGTGAAAAGATGTTTGATTTTGTAATTATTAAATTTGTCTATGATGTTTTGGGGTGAATTAAACTTGGAGTTACTTTCAATTGATATTCTGTGATTCTCACAATCCAAATTTTGCTATGTTTTCATCATTTTTGGGAAATTTCCTTTCATAATTTCTTTTTTTAAGCTTTTATTTAGATTTATTTCCCCCCCAGTCACATGTAAAAACAATTTTTAGCATTTGTTTTAAAACACTGAGTTCCAAGTTCTCTCCCTTCTTCCCTCCCCATTCATTGAAAAGGTAAGCAATTTGATATAGGTTATACATGTGTAGCCATACAAAATATATCCATAATAGTCATATTGTGACAGAAAACATAGACAAGAAAAAAAATCTCAAGAAAAATAAAGTTAAAAACAGTATGCTTCAATCTGTATTCAGATATCAGTTCTTTCTCTGCATTTCTCATAGCACTTTTCATCCTAAGTCCTTCTAA
>CM053770.1:480855672-480905178 GCA_028658325.1 Potorous gilbertii
ATATATAGCACTTAAAGCCATCAGTAGACATGGATCTATGACTTCATTGAAGTGGGTCTTCACTCCTTTAATATAGAAAGAAGCGATTCATACTTCCCACCATGTATGATTCCTTTTCATTCTCCATGATACATTTTAATTCACTTAATTAGCTAAATAGAAAGGGAAGATCATGCATTTTAAAAATATCCTACAAATTAAAATAATTCAAAATAACAGTAACTCCTATTTCCAAAAAACTACATTAATTTTCATTTAATTTTATTATTAAAAACTAAGAAATAAATGTCTGTCCATAACCAAAATAAAAATTATTATACAGGAATGGGAGTGATAAAATATTGTATTCTTCTATACCGAGTAATAGAAAGGAATGAAAGACGGCAACAAGGGGAAAGGGAAGGTGAGGGGAGAAGGGAACGAATGGGGAGAAGAGGGGAGAGGAAAAGGGGAAAATGGAAGGGAAAATGAGGAAAAAGGGGGAAGAGAAGGGAAGAAACAAGCATTTATTAAGTGCTTAATATGAGTCATGCACTTTGCTAAGTTTTTTACAAATATTATCTCACTTGAGCTTCACAACAGCCCTAGTGCTAGGTGTTAGTATTACCTCCATGTTATAGTTGAGAAAAATGATGCAGACAGAGTTGTAGTGACTTGCCCATGGTCACTCCGTTACTAAGTGTCTGAGGCTAGATTTCAACACAGGTCTCACAGACTAGAACTCCTTGGCACCAACTAGCTGCCTCTTAATGACCACATGACAGTTATCTTAAGCAGAATTATCACACAGGGGATAGATTAGATTTGTGATAGATTAGATTTGTTTTACTCTTATTAAGACGTCAGAACTAGGGTCAATGTTTAGAAGTGCAGAAGGAAAGAGTGACTCAAAATAAAGAAAATCTACATCATAATTGCAGTGGCCAAAACCACAAGGGACTGCCCTGAAGGATGGTGGCACTGGAGCTCTCCAACTAGTGGATACTAAAAAGACACTTGGAAAACACTAGGTAGAGTTTCTCTTTCTTATATGATACTTAAGTTTTATATATGAAGCTATACTTTTTTTGGGTACAAAATAATAATTCCAAACCAATTATGTATGGTTTATCTCAAGTAACATTAATATTCATTATTTCATCTATTTCACAACATCCAAATCTATTAAGCAATATACCCCCAAAAAACATATATTCCTATTTTTAAGATAAAGAAATAAATATTTCACTATATTCCATTAAAATAACAGGCAATCACAAAGAAAAATGGGGGAGGGTATCTTTAAAGTTAAAATATAATATTACAAGGAAATCATTCTTATAATAATCATGTCATATCTATCAACAAATATTTATTGGGGACATACAATGTGCAAAGTATTTCAGGCATACCTTTTCCCACTTTAGATTAAGAGTTTTTAAATTGGCAGAAATAAAGTTTCCTTCTTTAATATTTAAATCCTCAATTTCAAGTAGCTCAGGCAGATTTTTGTTCAACCACTGCAGATTTTTCCTTTGTACTTCCTTCTGCTGGGTTAAGTCCTAAAGGGGGCAGAAGAGAGCTTTGGTTAAAACAGCAACACACAGCCCCACAAGCATTAGGAGAAGGACCTTAAAAACTCTTGTCTTTAAATCATGTATTTGGCATTTAAAATGTTCATGCATAAACATACTACAATCTAACAGGAAATAAAAATAACAATCCCTGAAAATAATCTCACGTGGAATGAAGTTCTTTACATGGCAAATAATCTCTAAGAAAACAGCAATACATACCTTTAAATTTGTAGAACAATACACTTAACAGAGCGAATATAGGAAAAATGCCTCGTTTTTTCTATACGTGGCATAGGACTAATTTGGAACAATGCAAAGGAAAATATTTTAAGGAACAGAATTACAAAGCAGTAACTAAGAATCAAAGTGTAATAACACTCAAAGTGTAACAATGCAACATGGCCATGATTTTTAAGGCTAAAAACTACTAGGAAGTACTACTCATCCAAGACATTTAATAAGTTACGTGAACAATTCAATGAATACGTTGCACTAGGCAGCAGGATCTAAACGCAGAAAGACTAAGCTTTTATATGATATAAAACCATCGTAGGATACAAAAATATCCGGATTCTGCTTCAACTATTGAAATGGCAGTGTCAAGCCATAATTCATATGCTAACAGAATCTTCTGAAAGTATGACTTCAAATTTTCCTTATTGCCCCTTCTCAGTGCTAACCTTATAAAATGCTACGTAATATCCCTTTAAAAACCTATTTTAGAGGGGCGGAGCCAAGATGGCGGAGTAGAAAGACTCACCTATGCTAGGTCCGAACCCACAACCCATAGATTTCCGGTAAAAAGAGCTCCTGACAAATTCTGGAGCAGTGGAAGCCGCGCAGCAATGCGGTGAGGGAGATCTCCGTTGCAGAGAGCCCTGAAGGGCTGACCGCAGGGGTGCCCCAGACGGGAGCCGAGTCCTGTCCTGCGGAGCGCTCCCCTCCCCCGCCCCGGCCACGCGGCACTGAGAGGAGCGAGCAGAGCCCAGCGGTCGGCAGGGACCTGAATCTCCGGCGACCGCGAAGGTCCATCCACCCACAGACGCGCAGTTCAGTGAGAGAGACGGGCTGAGAGGGGAGCGGGGTATCTCCGGGACTCGGACCCCCTGGGAGGCTGCAGCCGCGGCAGAGGCAGCTACGGGAAGAGCAGGCTGGAGCTCCACCGCTGCTCCATTACAAAAGTTCTCCTTATAAACCCCTGAGGGAACTGAGCCTGAGAGGCGGCCCTGCCCCCACCTGAGAACCAGCAGATAAGCCCCAGCCTCAGGGCAGCAGCATTTGAATCCCAGACCCCAAGCACTAGCTCGGCGGATCTAAGCCAGGGGGGTGGAGAGGACTCTCAAAAGTCAAGTAACTGGCTGGGAAAATGCCCAGAAAAGGGAAAAAAACTAAGACCATAGAAGGTTATTTTCTTGGTGACCAGAGGATTGCGCCATTCCTCTCTGAGGACGGCGAAGAGATATGCTTACCATCAGGTAAAGACATAGGAGTCAAGGCCTCTGTATCCCAAATATCTGAAATAGATACCCCATGGGCTCAGGCCATGGAGGAGCTCAAAAAGGATTTTGAAAACCAAAATGGTGGCCTTATGAGGAATTCACTAATGGGAGAGAAGGGCCAGGATGACACAGGAATTTCCTAGGTGAGAAGATGCCAGGTACTGAAGAAAGTTCTAGGGTGACGTCTCATGCCTCTTCCTGTAGCAATGGCAGTGTTCGTTTTACTATGGTTCTAGAGCCAGAAAACATGTGCATGTTTGGAATGGAGAAGGAAGGGAGCAGAGAGGGCATGAGGCTGTAGAAAGGTCTAGGAAACTGAAAGGTATAGCATTAGGAAGGATGGCTGGGAAGCAAATGGCCAAGGTGGAATGGTTGGGGCCAACTAGAGCACTCATCAATCAATATAACACAAACACCAAAGTATGATTCTACAACTGAGAGAGTTTAAAGACCAAGGAAGAAATAGTGATGGCGTAGAGGACAAGGAGCAGCTAGGTGGTGCAGGGGATAGAGCTATAGGCCTGTGATCAGGAAGACTCATCTTCCTGAGTTCAAAACTGACCTCAGACACTTATTATTTGGGTGATCTTTCACCCTGCTTGCCTCAGTTTCCTCATCTGTAAAATGAGCTAGAGAAGGAAATATCAAACCACTCCAGTATCTTTGTCAAGAAAACCCTAAATGGGATCGTGAAGAGCCAGACATAAAACACAATTACAACCACAAAGACCAATGATGTGGAGGGCATAATTCCAGTGATCAGAATAGGTTTTCTGAGCTGAGCCTTGAAGAGAACTCAGGACTCCAAAAGACAGATGTGAGAAGGGAAATGTTTCTGGTGGAGAAACTGGATGGAAGAAGGAGATGTGACATCATGTGCAGGGAGCAGACAATAGGGTAGTTTACCTCAAAGATGGAGTTTGTAAAGGAAAGTAATGGGAAATGAACCAGGAAAAATTGGCGCCCTACTGTAAAGGCCTTTAAAGGCCCATGAGAGGAGTTTGCATTTTAAGCTAAACATAAGTAAGAGAGCACATGATAAAACACTCCACTCAATAAAATCAACTGCTAGACAGTAAGTGTTTGGGCAAGTAAGGTAAGGAAGAAATCGTACTGTGGACAGAGGAGAAAAGGTCTCCCACTTTAAGAAAATGATATAAAAAACTCTGAGTTAAGTTAGACCATGTTTATCATTCACATTAATAAAGGAGTCTTTCATTTAAAGAGTTCCTGTCCCTTTATATAGAGATCTACTCTAATACACAAAAAATACAATGTGCTTTCTAAAATAATTGATATGTCTATCTTTCTTGTATAATGTGAGGGTCCATCTATGTTCTCATTTCATTCTAACGTAAAGGAAAAGTCACCTAACTTTGCCCACAGAAATCTAGAGAGATTAGAGCTGAAATGGAGATAGTATGAAGTGGTACCTTTATAGTGGAACATTCCAGTATGAATATTATATTTATTTCCACTTAGGTCAATCATCAGGAAAATCACGAGGGGAACAGTTTCTTTTCTGCAGCAGGTATTCACTATATTTTTCCCTTCCCCTCAGGAGTACTCTTCTTATCTCATGCCCTCATGGTCTCGTCTTTCAAACTAGGAAAAGGTTGGAAACTTTTATTACTGTGTAAATTAACATAGAACGTGAAGTTATGTCTTCTTGAGACAACGCTATTTCTCCAGTCATCTCCAACCCACTGGAGACGTGGGCTCCCCCTCTGCCCTTCTTGGCTCTTGTAAGGGGGCCTTTGCACTTATCTTGCTGAGATTGAGGCCACCTTATAATCCCCCACACTCTACTCACCATGTTTCCACTCTTGTACTCCCACCCTTTCAAGAGCCCATTTATGTGCTTTCTCCCTTAGAATATAAGCTCCTTGAGGGGAGGGACTGACTGTCTTGCCTGTTTGTATTTGTATCCCAAATGCTTGGCAGAGTTCTACTTAGAGATTTTGTAAAAATTACTTTTAATTATTTAAATTTAATTTATTTACTAATTATTATAAAATGACACCATTGTGTAATTATAATTCTGTTACATATTATTTTAAAATAATAATTAAATATTAATTACTAATAAAAATTACAGAATGTATAAGATGTTTAGAATTCCACCTACCAAATCATGTATCATCAGGCAAAGTTACAAAAAGATACCCAGTATAGAGGAGTTAATCAATTCCAAATTCACAAAATAGAAAATGGTATATGTTTATAAACTAATACATTTATATTTTATTAATTATAATTACACAGGCATATCGATTGACAAGCATTTATTAAGCACTAAATGTCTGAGACACTAGGATACAAAGACAAAATTTAACAACTCTTGCCCTTAAGGAGTTATTTTTTTAATCAGGAGAAACACATACAAGCAGTTGGAAATATCTACAAAGTTAATTTGAGTGGGAGATAAAGAAAAGCCTTATAACGTCTCACATGGCCTGAGTTTTGAAGGACACTGGAGTTTCTAAGGAGCAGAACTGAATTATAAGTGCCTCCTAGACGTGGAGGACAATCTATGTGAGGGCACAGAGCTAAAAGATGGAATATCATGTATGAGAAAGGAAGGAAGGAAGGAAACATTTATTAGCAGGTACTTAACAACACTAAGTAACAGACACTGTGCTAAGTCTCATTTTACCATCATAACAGGCCTGTGATGTAGGTACTCATGCTATACATGCTATTGTCCTCATGCTACACTTGAGGAAACAGGAAAACAGAAGTTAAGTGACTTGCCCAAAGTCACACAGCTCCAAAGTGTCTGAAACTGATTTTGAACTTAGGTCTTCCTGATTCTAGGCCCATTGCTCTAACCACTGAACTGCCTAACTCCCTCTATATGATGTCTGACAAATAGGATAGGTTGAAAAGCAGCAATTTACACATGGATTGTGTGTGTATATATATATAAATGTATATACATTTGTAGATACAGATGTATATTTAAGCAATTGGTAGTTTGTGGCATATCATTCTGGTACTGGACTTCAATGATACTTTATGCCCCTGGAAATGAATGTGTCTCTGATAGACGCATGTTGAGTTCATCAATGAGTCCATTTTATTCTACCTACCCTTTTTTATCAGCTTTCCCTAAGACCTGGGTTCGAATGCTATCTCACTTCCTGGCCATAGGATGCCAGGCTTCTACTTGCTGTTTCTCTAAAGCAGAAACAGCTTCTAAAAGTCAAAATTGTTGTATCAGAGCAGAGAGAATTTGGATAGACTTATGAGAAAGCTAGTCCTAGAAATCAAGAGTTGAGCTACAGAAAACCTGCACAAGGGGGAAAAGAACATCTAATACTTGCAGGTCCAGCATTGTGAGTCACCTTGGCCATATAAGTTCCCTATGTGTGTGCCTCGCTACTCTTGTACTCTAAACATGGAGCTCACTTTTCACACAGACACTGAACTTTTTTTAGAAAGTGTCTCCCATGTTTATGGGGATGAATGTTTTGTAGCTACTGTTTTTGCTACACTGCCTTATAAAATGCCTTTGCACTAACCTATTAACTGTGAGCCCAGAGAGATCAAAGAAAAAGGAAAATGACCTATATGCACAAAAATATTTATAGCAGCTCTTTTTGTGATGACAAAGGATTGAACATGGAGGGGATGCCCCTTAAATGGGGAATGGCTGAATAAATTATGGTATATGAATGTAATGGAATACTACTGGGCTATAAGAAATGATGAACAGGAAGACTTCAGAGAGGCCTGGAAAGACTTATATGATCTGATGCTGAGTGAAAGGAGCAGAACCAGGAGAACTTTGTGCACAGGAGTGACCACAGTGTGCAAGAGATTTTTGGTAGACTTGGATCTTCATAGCAATGCAAGGACTTAAAAAAATTACCAATGATTTTTAAGGCAAAATGCCTTCCACATCCAGAGAAAGAACTGTAGAATTCAATCACAGAATGTAGCAGATCATTTTTTTTGTGTGTATTATGTTTTGGTTTGTTATATTATTTCTCCCATTCATTTTCTTCTACACAGCATGACTATAGTGAAAATGTATTTTATAGGAATGTATGTGTAGAAACTATATAAAATTTTATGCTGTCTTGGGGAGAGAGGAGGAAGGTAGGGGGGAGGGGAAAAATCTAAGTTTTATGGTAGTGATTGTAGAACACTGAAAATAAATAAAATTAATGAAAAAAGAAAAAAGAGCAGAATCAAGAGAACATTGTACACAGTAACAGCAATGTTGTATGATGATCAAATGTGAATGATTTAACAATTCTCAGTAATTCAATGATACAAGACAGTTCTGAAAGACTCATGATGAAAAATGCTCTCTCACCTCCAGAGAAAGAATTGATGGAATCTGAATGCAGATTAAAGCATACTATATTGCACTTTATTTCTTTGTGTGTGTGTGTGTATGTGTGTGTGTGTGTGTGTTGGTCTGCATTTTCTTCTGAAGCATGGCTAATATGGAAAAGTTTTGCATGGCTGTATATCAATAATCTATACCAAATTGCTTACCTCTTCAAGGAACAGAGAGTCAAGGGAAAGAGAAAGAGAATTTGGAACTCAAATTTTTTTAAAAAATTTATTTTTTTTTGTTTACATGTAATAAGAAAAATAAAAATTAAATGTAAAAAAAGTAGTATTCCTAAAGCAAAAAAAAGAAAGTTGCCAAACTGGTTCTTATCAGTCTCTGAATTTTGTTGTTGGAATGACATATATGAGAACTGCTCCAGGATCTTGGTTTGAATCAGGGATGGGTGTGAACTCCCTCATACTTGGGCTCAGCCATTATCTGGGTTTTCAAATCTAGGGGGAACTGATGCTTTATCCTTGGGATGTACTTTGCCCAGAGCAATTATCCAGGGACTTAAATTAGTGTGAAATCAGCGTGTTGAATAATGCAAGGACCATATTAAAGCAATTGTCTAATTAATTACTATGAAATGATTAGAGACTCAATTTCTAAATTCATGTGTATTTTCAAAGGAAATAGAAGCCATATGTTTTTGATTCAGTTACACTTATATCATTATAATAGTTTATTTTCCTTCTTCAAGGAAGAACTTAACTACCACCATCCCACTATATGACCATCTTCTAAATATTCTAAGTTTTATATCTTTAATAAAGGCAAGCACAATTTTCAATGTACATATGAAATTAGACTTAACCTCTGGAAACCTATGAATGGGAATCTATGTATTTGGTTTTCTGGAACAATGCCCTAAGGCAGAAAAGACATTTTTGCTATTAATTGTATTTTTTTACACAGTCTCCTATTAAGAAGGTCTTCCTCCAGTGCCTCTGGTGTGATATGGAGATGACTCCATATATTTAAGTTTGTGCCAATGAACTGCAAGAACTAATATGTTCTATCTACCAAACTGAAAAGTCTTTGAATAGAGGCCTATCGATGTACAGTGTGTCTGTCTTCTAAGGAGCAGGCCAAGTAAGTGTATAGAAGACCATCATCAGAAAGATGATCATTGGGTAATGAATTTTTTCATCACAACTTATAAATGCCAACTCCAAAAAGTAGAAAGATTATGATCCACATTGGTTAAGAGAATACCCCTGCTGTTGAAATAATAGATCCTTAAAGCTGCAAAGTAAGTTACTTTTGCAGACTTACAACTAGAATGGCTAGAAAAAAATAGGTTCTTTGTCTGGGAATGCTGTAGACTTATTGTCACTTCCTGAATAAATTTCAGGTTCCTGAATTTCAGCTTTATGTTATCAAAAGGTGGTAGACATTTAAAGTAGTTAGAGACCTTACAGATTCCATAGTTCAACCAACTCAATATGTCAATGTGGAAACTGAAAGTCAAAGCAACTGTGTGACCTATCTATGGTCACATAGTTGGCATATGGTAAGACTCTGACTCAAATTCAGATCCCATGAGATGTCATCTAGTGCTCTCTACCACACCATTCTGACTTTTCAGTTATTAAAAAGAAGAGAGAGAATCTCTAGTGTCTTTCCCAACATGAAAGTTTTATGATTCAGTTATTCCATAATCAACAAATACTTAAGAACACCTACTGCACTAAATTGATGTGCTATTAAGAACTCAAAGTTATTTAGTTTCCTCATTATTTCATGTGATCTTTACCATAAACTTCTGAATTAAATAATGCAAGTATATTCTTCATGGTATGAAATGGTTCTCTAGGAAGGGGGTAGGGATGAAGGAGAAATTTTAGATAATATAAGTACAAAATATAATGATATTTTATTTTTAAAAAAGCAAAACAAAAACCAGAAACAAAAGTATGAATGTCATTTATTCTTATTTTACATTTGGGGAAATTGAGACCCACATCACATAATTACTAAGTAGCAGAGATGAGACTTGAACCTTCAGATTTTAAACCTACAGGAGGTACAGAAACAAACAGAGTATACCCTAGTGTCTTAGGCAATGACTCAGTATTTAACAATAATTCCTGGGAAAATTGGAGAGTAGTATGGAAGAAACTGGATTTAGACCAACAATTCACTCTATATATCAAAATAAATTCCAAAGAGATATGTATTGTTGTTGAGTCATTTCAGTGGTATCTGACTTTCTCCGGCCTGAATTTCATAATACCACACTATAAACATGTGATAAAAGTAAGCAAAATAGAGGAAGAGTTCATGACAAAATATAGGATCACAGAAGATAAAATGGACATTTGTAATTACATAAAATTGAAAAGGTTTTGTACAAAGTCAAATTAAAAAGGAGTTAACTGAGGAAAAAACTCAGTCTTTACAGATCATTTCTCTGATAAAGGTCTGATATCCAAGACATATATGAAATCTGCGTCTACTTTCCCTTGGACTCTGTGTGATGATAGCGATTGATGATGATGGAGGTGATGATGATGATGATGACATAGTATTTAATGTTTACAATTTTAATGTTTATAGATGTTACCTCATTTTATTCTTGCAACAGCTCTGGGTTGTAGGTGTTTTCATTACCCCCTGCCCCCATTTTAACACATTTGCCCAGAGTTACACTGAGAAATTTTTGACTTCCTGTCCAGAGCTGTATTCAATGTGCCATCTAACTCCCTATATGCACTCTCTATATACTTGTGAGATAGTATGTCATAGACTTTTGTAGGAGGAGGGGAGGATTTTTGCCCTCTGTTATTATTAATGTACCAACTTAGTAAATACCCCTAAAAATTACTTAAGACTTGCTGGCTAAGATGTTCTCAGCTAATAATCTTGAAGAAAAATATGTGAAGGGAGGGAGGTTGAGTCAATGGCATTAAGATTCACCCCTTCTCAGTGGTCGCCCTAGAACTTAAGGGAAGATGTAGTTTGTAGCTCTGGGTAATCAACTTGTCAGATTGAGAGTTGGAATAAGGCTCCTCAAAAGTTACATAGTGCTACATAGATTCCTGGATCGTGACTTTAAATATAGAAATGACACATTCAATCCATCAGGGATAGAATACACTAACAAGAAGTGGTCAGAAGCAAGAGGGCTTGAAACTAAAAAAGAGACTGGGAGAAAGAAAACTGCCTATGTATGTGTGTATGTATGTATGTATATATGTATATACATATAGATATGTATGTGTGTATATATATATATATATATATATATGTATATATATATATAAATATAAATACACATACACATATTTGCCTGGATAAATAGCTTACAAGCAAGAAGACTGCAATTCATAGTATACAATATCCAAGAAAAGATTCACCTGAGATGTCCATAAACAAATGCACAAAATATAGATTACAAAGAAATCTTAATACAAATAAGCAAATAAAACTATTTGGGAATTACTAGAGTTGTTGGAGTAGTATTTATGACTAGAATTTTGCTCTAGATGGGTATACATGTTTCAATATACATGTTTCAATATATACAAGATAGGTAAAGGGGAGGGGCAGTTCATTAGAATCTACATATTAAGAACATTAATTCATAGTGGAAGACATCTGGATGAAGGTCAACAGATGAGGAAGCAGAAGTGACCTTGATATAAATATATAGGAGAAAATTTAAAAGGATTTCATTTAACAGAGCCCAAAAATGGCATGGAGACCGCATGGAGTAGTGGTAGGGGACTTAAACTATTCAGATATCTGAAGGAAGGGATGCAGTCAAAGAAAATTGGAGGTTGGGGGTTGAAATCACAATACTGTCACTTAACACCTGTGTGACCTCAGAGATGTCACAGTCTCTTTGGCCTCTTTCTTCTCATTAAATAAAGGCAGTAAGTGGCACAGTAGACAGACTATTGGGCTTAGAGTCAAGAAGACTTATTGTCAAATCTTGCCTTAGATAATCACCAGCTGTGTGACTCTGTTTGCCTAATTTCCCTCATCTGTAAAATGAGCTGGAGAAGGAAATGGCCAACCACTCCAATATTCCTGCAAAGAAAACCCCAAATGGGGTCACAAAGAGTTGTTTACGACTGAAAATAAATGAACAACAAAAGAGAATTAGTGACTCATTTAAGCTTAATAATTACTTGATGAGGGAGCTGCTACGGTTATTATCCCATTTTATAGACAAAAAAATACGGAGGCTCAGAAAATTTAAATGAGAGAATTTAAATCAGATGATTTAAAAAGCCAGCTGGTTAATAAGTATTTGAAGCAATATATGAACACAGGTGTTCCTTACTACATGTCCAGCATTCTATCCTCAGCTTCATATTACTTCTCTGAGAGCTGAAGTTTGAGTGGATATGCCTGCTGAGTTGATGGTTGTGAACTTTGTCAGTTTGTAGAGAAAAAGATCACAAAGTGTTTCAGTAGAAACAGCAATACCTTTGGAATCTCAGGATTCAGGTTCAAATCTTGGCTGTCATGCTTAACTGCTATTTGCCTTTTGGAAAGTCATGCCCCAATTTTGGATTTCAATTTCTTTCTCTCCAAAATTGGGATAAAATTAGAATTAGGCAGTCTCTTAGTATCCTTCCAGCACTGAGTCTCTGCCTGGAGATGGACAAATATCTCTTTTTTGAAAATAGTGAAAAGAAAGTCACAGTCTCACTTAGAGGGCTTGAGAAAATGGAGAATTTCTAAGTGAAATTAGAATGATGGAATGTGTCCATCTATAAAGGAAAGAATCACAGAAGGTCAGCATGGCTTCATGAAGAAGACATCATTCAAATAAATGTAATTTCATTTAAAAAATATTTATTGAGTGCCTACTGAAGTAGGATATGCTGAGTAGACTCCCTGTGCTGAAGTTAAGGGAAAATATGGATGAGTTACATAAGACTGGTATGTGTGAACAGGTTGCACTTTGCATCATTGTGGGAAATATTCTTATCAATGAAATCACAGATCCATTTGAGTATCTCCAATGTCTCTCACATAGTAAGCATTTAATAAATATTTGTGGAATTAAATTTAATGAGAAAGTGATAGTCCCTCTGTACTCTGCCCTCCCTGCTCAGACCACCTTTCGAGTACACATTCATGTTGGAATATGCCTACTAGAACAACCCGGGGGGTGAGGGGTCTAGAGACCGTGCCACATGAGGATTAATGGAAGGAAATGGGGATGTTTACTATTGGATGAGACAAAACTTAGAGGAGAAATAATAATTCATTAGAAAGCAATGAATTCCTCCTCCCTGGAGATCTTCCAGTGGGTGTTGGATGACCTTTAACTGGGAGATGTTTTATCAGAGATGCCTGTTCAGGTATGGTTTGGAATAGACAACCCCTTCAGATGACTTTTGACTGAGTTTTTGTTATTCTGCAATTCTGTGAATAGCTCAATCCTTAACACCTGTTCAGAGAAATCATAAGCTGGTGAGTAGTTGCCCTGTTACAGAAGTCGTCACAGGGATCAGGTTAGGTACATTATGAGTAATGGCATTGCCATTTCAGTGACATTCAGAAGCATCAATTGCAGGGATATTTGAGGAGGAGGATAGCTCATAGTTGGTTGCCAGTGGACAATTAGGTTAGCCACAATCTTGTCACCTTTAGGTGGATTGGGTTATTAGTAGAACAAATCCAACTTGCAGATCTCAGGAAGGGCATGGGTATATTACTCAGGCATTTAATGCCCTACAAAATCTGGCTTACATCCACTTTTCCACTTTTATTTCATATTAATCTCTTTCATACACTGACCATCCCAGCCAAACTGACCTCCTAGTTGTTTCTATACAAAACATTCCATCTCTAGCCCCCATACCTGTGTAAGGTGGTCAAAATCACCTCCCCCTAAATTCCACTTCTGAGAACTATAGTTTGTTTTGTGCAAAGTACAACTTAGATGCTGCCTTTTATTATAAGGTTTTTTGAAAAATCCATCTATTCTTCCCCAATCCCCTTTTACTCTTTTAGTAGTTCTCTCCCTCTCTCTCTCTCTCTCTCTCTCTCTCTCTCTCTCTCTCTCTCTCTTTGTCTCTCTCTCTCTCTCTCTCTCTCTCTCTCTCTCTCTTTCTGTCTCCCTCTCTCTGGCCGCCCCCCTTTCTCTCTCCCAGTTACTTTGTATTTATTTTCTATTAACTTAAGAGGCAGTCTTAGCACATTGGAGTCAAGAAAAACTGGGTTCAAATTTTATCTTAGATACATATTGGCTGTGTGACCTTGAGCATGTCACTTGAATATGTCAGTGCTCTAAGCAACTCTAAAAAAACCCACAAATTTCAGGGAAAGTGCCTATGAACTAGAAGGAACTTGCAGATCCAGTCCCTATCCCCTCATATCTACTTATGTATGTACATATTATATCCATCCAGTGATAGGTTGTGGACATCAGACCTCTTTGGCAGTCTGTAAAAGCTTATAGACCCCTTTTCAGGGTAATGTTTTTAAATGAATAAAACAAATTATATAAGGTTACAAAAGAAATCAATTTTTTTGAAGTACAGTATTTTAAAAAACCAACAAAATCATAGAATACAGATTAAAAGTCTTAGATTTTAGGGACAGTGGGAAAGAGAGAAGGGCACAAGGGAGGGAGTTACTGCAAAGAAAATAGATTGTGGCAGGAGACACAAAAGGAGGTCACCATAGTGTGTGTGTGTGTGTGTGTGTGTGTGTGTGTGTGTGTGTGTGTAAGAGAAAGACAGAGAATGAAAGAATGAGAGAAGAGATAGAGAATAGGAGAGAAGAGAGAGAAACAGAGAGACAGAGAGAGATAGAGAGAGAAGTAGAGAGAGAGAGAGAGAGAGAGAGAGAGAGAGAGAGAGAGAGAGAGAGAGAGAGAGAGAGGAGAGATGGGGGGAATAGAGCAAAAGTGGAGTGAATGCTTGGGAGCTGGGAAGAAGCAATGCTACTCTAAATTCTTAGGTGTTAGATGAAATAATTCCATGCAAAACCTCATCCACCTGATTAAGTTCTGAGGATACACTAGCTCCTAAGGAGAAGCTTGAATGAGAACTCTTTGTCTCATTACTTCACTGGCCATTGGCTATAGAACATCTCCTTATCTGTTAAGCCTCACATTGGTGACCAATCACAGGAGACATGGAACCACCAGAGTCCTGCAGACTATAATTTGGGAAGTACTAGAATGAGCATTCTGTAAGATTCCTTCACCTCTACTATTTTCTGATTCTAAGGACTCCAAAGGTTGTTGCTATTATCTTTGAAATTTTTAAATACTTCACTAAAATAAAATCAAATTAAGAAATATGTGCCTGCATGATCTACATCAAAAATAGCATAAACATTTGCTATCCCTTTGAACTCTCTAGACTTTGGCAGTGTGCCTTACACAGAAGTTCAGAGCAGATAAAGGTTACTTGACTATGGAAACAGGGGGAGAGGGATAAGGATTAATAGTAGAGTTAAACTTCACAGCACTTTGTATCCATCCATTGACAGGTAATTCCCCTAGCTTGGCAGAGACCCCTCTGTCAGTTCAGCTTTGACTCAGTTTCCATAAAAATATCCAGATATGACATGCTACCCTACTCAGCCTCCTTCTAAGTGGGTCTTACTATGACCTGCTCCCTGGGCCCTCTGCTGATTTCTCTCTTCCAACCTCAGTAACCCATGCTTTGTCACTATCCCGTGACAGTGTAAAGTCTGGGTTCAATTAAAGTGAGGAAGAGGCAATGTCTTTGAAAACTAGCCTGCTCTTCTGGTAATTCTGAGTATTGCTGAAGCCTAGCTTGCAGCACCTTAAGCATGACCTTGATGGCATGTGAAGTGAGCACAGTTGTTCAGTAATTTCAATATTCTTTGCATTGTCTTTCTGTAGGGCTGGGAAGTAAACTGATCTTGAGGGCCATCTCCAGTCATCCTGATCTGTATCTGGCCACAGGACCCAGATGGTTCTGGAGGAGAAAGTGAGGCTGGTGACCTTGCATGGTCCAGCCTCACTTGAATCCAATTCACTTGCAAGTCTTGGCATCGTCTTCCTGATCTCATGGTCCTCTTCGAGAACGAAGGACAAACACCAATAAGGAAATCATGACTACACTGGTTTGAATGGGGCATGAAATCACTTGATGCCAAGAAGTAAGCATGGAGCAAGTTGGTAACATAGGTGGGGTGGGTTCACTGGTGCTCATGACACACTTTCAGGCCCTTGCTGCCCCTTCTTTGACACTTGAAATCAAGCAGAGGCCCTTCTTCCTTTTCTACCCTAAACCTTCCACCTCAGCCTTTTCCATAATGACATCTGTCCCTCCTGAATGCAGGCCTGTTTATTCTCCTCCTGCTTTTCATTACCTTGGTCTTCTTGAATTTTCTTCTTTGCTGTCTAATGTTTTATCGGTTAATCAGCCCGTTGATAATAATTTATTAACCTCTTATTGTGTTCCAGAGATTGTGCCTGAGATACAAATAAAAGATTTAATATACATACACATGTATATACAACATACATGTATGTGTATTACATGAATAACACATTTATATGCTTATACCTATGTGTATGTGTGTGTGTGTGTAGGTCTCCTGTAATTTCACTGATATGCCAGATGAGGAAATTTCTACCAACTACCAATGTCAGTAATTGCCTTCTCTACACTTTGTAGCCTTATAGAATTTCTTGGAGCAAAGATGTCGATCATGGCTCCCTCTGGCTGAACGTGGCTCACAACTCTCCCAAACATGGCCTAAATCAGATTCAAATGTAATTTGGCAAAACAAATAAAAATATAACAAAAAATAGATAATGACACATTTTAAAAGTTGTCACTATGCTGCAGAGATCCTTATGTAAATTAATGGCCCCAGTTTCTATTTCTGTTTGACACCAATGACCTACAACATTGAGACATTAAATGACTTGCCCAGGGTCACGTAATCATGACACATTGAAGACAGGATTTGAATTCAGACCTTCCTGGCTCTAGGTTTAGTACTTTATTTACTGTAATCCAGTTGCATCTGACTGAACACTGGTGCATGCAAAGCATTAAGATCGTTTTCTTGTATACAAGTGGCATGCTCATTTAAAGAAAACATACAAGAGATTTGTTTAAAATCTTATGCTGGAAAAATAACTTACAA
Organism: Potorous gilbertii; assembly: GCA_028658325.1. NCBI lineage: Eukaryota > Metazoa > Chordata > Mammalia > Diprotodontia > Potoroidae > Potorous > Potorous gilbertii. The sequence continues at coordinate 480,872,181 of CM053770.1, forward strand.
TTATACATTACTTTTTGTAGATTTTCTTCCTGTAACTATCATAAACCTTTTAAATATTTTACATCTTATTATCTATATTTAAAAAAATAATCAGAATCTCCTTAAAGATAGAGCTTGTCTTTTGTCTCTTTTTGTAACCCCAGTGCTTGACATAGTGCCTGGCTTATAGTAGGCTCTTAATAAATATGTACTGAATTAGGAAACTTGGTCAGGGCCCCAAGGCTAGTAAGGGATAGGTATGCAGGGGCTTGAGCCTAGATTTTCTTCCATTAGCATAGTACTCTTCATACTGTGCTATACCAATTGCTGAATTCATCTTAGATATAATGTTTACATTTGGAAGGAACTTTGGAGGTCCTCTGTATAGACTCCTATTTTTACAAATGAGTCCAACTACAGCAACCTCTCTTCCATTTCTCCATGGCAGCCACTCCCTTACACTGCTTCTACCTCCCTCAGGTTCATCTCCTTTTCTTCTCTCAAACCTCAAGACAGAGGGGAGGGGGAAGCAAGCTTGTAAGAGTCAGAGTCAGCCCTTCTGCCACTCCAGTGGTCAGGGCAGAATTCCCCAAAGGGTTGAGGAGAAGGATGCTGAGATTTTTCTTTGTTGTTTGTCCTTCTCTCTGAAAGAGGACCATGACATCAAGGAGGTGATGCCAAGACGTGCAAGTGAATTGGATTTAAGTGAGGCAGGGCTGTGCAATGTCACCAGCCTCACTCTCTTCTCCAGAGTCATCTGGATCTAGTGGTAAGAAATAGAGCAGGATGATTGGAAATGGCCCAGATGAAGGGGGAAATCTTGACCTTTTTAAGTTGAGATCTTTTTTTCTGTATGCACTAGTGAACATCTACCTTTACGATCCTGATCTCTGTCTATCACTAGAAGAGCCGAGACTTTGTAAGTTCTTTGATCTAGCACTGGAAGAGACCTCAGTGAACAACTAGTTCAAAATTTCATTTTACAGATGAGAAAACTAATGCCAAGAAAGGGTCAGTGTCTTGCCTAAGGTCACATAAGTAAGTAGTAAATATCAGAGATACGATTGGAACCTAGATAATGTTCTTTCTTCTGGGACAGGAACATATCTTGAGATTCCTGCTCCATTGATCTTTCCCCTTAACTTCAATAAAGATGTTTTCTGTTAGTCTGCATGCTTGTAAGGGCATGTAAACCAAGTGTGCATGTTCCACGATGCTGTGATTGGTTTGTCTGACCAGGCGGAAGGGTTGTCGTATCTCTAGTCAGAAATTTGCTCATGCATTCAATGCATGTGATGCTGCCTGCCCCAGAGTCTGTGTGCAATGCTCCTCCAGGTAGACAGTGTGACCATTCATGCTTATTCCAAGAGCCTCCTTAGAGTTTACATCCTCTGTGTATGGACACATTGCCTTAAAGCCTACCTGTGCTTGGAGGTTTATTTCAGTTTCCTTGGGAGACTCCTGCCTGTGGGAGCTTGGATTGATTTCCTGCAGGCAAATGCCTGGAGCCAATCACCTGCAGCCGCCTGGCCTCAGGCACAACGAAGGCTATAGAACCCAAGCCCTGGACTGACCAGCCTCTGGAACACCCCTCCCTGGGCCCCTGTGGTGAACCCAGACCGGCAGGCAGGCCGGCTGCCAAACATTAACTACAATACCCACACTTGTTTTTGACAACAGCATGCAGGTTGTATTTCACCAATTGCTATTTTGGGCTGGGAGTTATGGCAGAAATGTCTCCAGATTCTGGGCGGGTATAAGTGGAGTAACAGATTTCCCTGCCCTGTGAAATGCCACCTTTCAGCAGGCGATCAGGGGGAGAATTAGAGAGGGCCATCTGCTCCTTTGCTTTCAAAGCCTCTCCTGAATTAGTGTCACCCCTGCAAAGGGGGATGGGTGGGGCTGAAAGCCGCTACCCAGGAGCTGGACACTCTTTGCCCCTTGTCCTAGGCTCCCAACACTTTAGGCAGTTCTAGGAGTCTCCCAGCCTGAACTGACTCATTCTTCAATACCATGGGAGTGATGGCAAGTGATGACTTCTTTCTGGAATGATCCATGAATTTGGCTCTACCGCTAAGAGAAGATAGAAGACTCAGCAGAACACAGATGTGGCAAAGCAGTCAAATTAAGCTTTAATGAGGCTGTGCAAGCTGGGTCCTCATTAGAATATCTGATGGCCTTGCTTTGTTGTAAAGCAAGAGCAAATATTAGCAGCTGACCTGATGGTATTGACACCTGCCCAGAATATTCTAGGACTGGCTGTAGTTGAAGCAACATCTGATCTCTCAGAGGGTCTGGCAGGCAAAAAGCCTTATCTGCTTCTCTGGCAGCAAAGCTTTGTCTCATCCAAGGAGATCAGGTACCTAACATTCAGTACTAAGCAATGTAATCCCACAAAATCCTCTTGGGATAAGAAATACCCAAGAGAGATGTAAGAAGAGACAAATGAATTCTATGGGGACAAAGCCTTGATTAGTAGCAAGGAGAAGGTCACCATCTAGTCTTTTTGAAGGCAGAGCTGGGGAAATACTAATGGCATCATTGAGAACTGAATGACAAATATATTTTTCTAACTATTTTCCCTCATTCAAGGGTGAGAAATCTTATAAGCAATTGGCTCAGAATTATTCAAAAATAGAGCCCAGTTTTAACTAAGAGAATCTCAAAGGTCCTCTCTAGCACCCAAGTTCTCTGATTTTCTAAAATGGTTATAATGCATTTTGCTTACTTTGCATTTTCCCCTAAATAAGAAAGGACCTGGGGTCTTCATCTCCGAATTCCCTTGGCTGATGGGGGTCCAGAGTGATTCACATTACTCTTCATGTTTCTAACATGTAAGACAGGGAAGTTAGGTGGGGCAGCAGATGAAGTGCTAGGCCTGGAGTCAGGGAGACCTCAGTTTAAATCTAGCCTTAGACACTTTTGAGGTGTATGACACTGAGCAAGTCACTTAATCAATTTCCTTCTCTGTAAAATGAGCTGGAGAAGGACATAGTAAACTGTTCTAGTTTCTTATCTAGGACAACGCCAAATGATATCACAAAGTGTCAGACACGCCTGAAAATAATTCAACAACAAAAACAAGTCAGGAATGGAGAGGCCAGAAAAAAGCTGGCCTTTCCTCTCAGTTGAATTCCTAAAGAATAAAGTTAAGGGGAATAGATGGAAAGTTGGGAAGGGTGGAGAGAAGAAATTAGTATTACAAATAGATACAAGAACAGTCTTACAAATAACCAAATTTTACTAGACAAAGCTTCTTTTATCTTTCTTCTAGAGGCTATTTTTCAGACTATCAGTCTAGTAGAGTTCAGGTGTACAATCTGATCCTTCAATTCTTGACCTTGGGAAAGTACTTGGGAAAGTGGATTGTGTACCATATTAAGAGTGCCTACTGGTTTTTCCATATTCAAGGGCATGGTGGGGATCTGTAGCTTGGAGTGGTGATGTCTGTCATCAATAGTTGGTTCCCAAAGTAGAATTATTGAAGTATCTTTCTATGCTGTGCTTTAGTGATATTAATACAAGATGCAGGGAAGATACTGTACAAGAGGCTAATCAGGGTTGAACTGTTAATCTAGGAGGTGTTTAGGCTTTTGAAGTGACCTGGATGGAACAATTTTTTTAAACATTTAACAAAAAGAGAGTAATTTAATGCTCTCTCTCACAGACAGGCAGACAGACAGATACAGGGAGAGAGGACAAACAGAAAAAAGAGTATAGTAGGAAATACACAGCAATCATGATTGAATGTTAATGGGATGAGATCACCCATAAAACAGAAGCGAATATAGCAAAATGGATTGGAAACCAGAATCCAATAATATATTGTTTATGGAAGATACACTTGAAGCGAAAATCCACATATTGAGTAAAAATAAAGGGCGGGAACAGAATCTACTATGCTTCAGCTGAAGTGAAAAGAACAGGGCTGGTAATCATGAGCTCAGAAAAAGCAAAAGCAAAAACAAATCTAGCTGAAAGATATAATCAAGGACACTACATTTTGCTAAAAGGTACTGTAGACAATGAAGTGATGCCAAAAAATCAGAGATAAATTTCTCTAATAAAAACCTCATTTCTCTAACATATAGGGAATTTAGTCAAATTTTTTAATAATGAAAGCCAATTGATAAATGGTCAAAGGATATGAACAGATAGTTTTCAGATGAAGAAATCAAAGCTATCTATAGTCACATGGAAAATGTTCTAAATCACTATTGATTAGAGAAAGATAAATTAAAATAACTCTGAGATACCACCTCATACTATTAGAAAGGACAAATGCTGGAGGGGTGAAGGAAAATGGGTGCATTAATAAACTATTTTCTTTCTTGTGGAGTACGAAACTGGTCCAACCATTCTGGATAACTTTTTGGAACTATGCCCAAAGGGCTATAAAACTGTGCATACCCATTCATACAACAATACCACAACTAGTTCTATACCCCAAAGAGATCAAAGAAAAAGGAAAAAGACTTTTGTGTATAAAAATATTTATAGTTGCTCTTTTTGTGGTAATATAGAATTGAAGTTGAGGGGATGGTCATCATTGGGGAATGGATTAGTGGGTTATGGCATATGGTTGTGATGAAGGATTATTGTGCTGTGGGAAATGACAAGAGGGATGGTTTCAGGAAAAAAAAACCATGGCAAGGCTTATAGGAACTGATGCAAAGAAGTGAGAACTGGGAGCTCATTGTGCACAGATATAGTAATGTTGCAATTATGATCCTTGTTAAAGATTTGGCTTCTCTGATCAATAATAATTCAAGACAATTCCAAAGGACTCATGATGAGAACAATGTTACCCACTTCCAGAGAGAATTAATGCAAATTGAAGGATCATTTTCTCAGCTTTTTGCAATATGCGAATATGGAGATAGGTTTTACATGATTTCATGTGTATAATTTATATACTATTGTTTGTCTTTTCAGTGGGAGAGGGTGGGAAGAGGTGAGAGAATCTGAAACTCAGAAGTTAAATGAAAAGAATGTTTAAAATAAATAATACTTAAAAAAATATAAACACTAGAAAGTAAAAAAGAAAGTTAAGCTCCAGATAGAAAACGAATGGATTCAGAGAGCACATTGAAGGGTATATTTTTCCTTATTTAAAAAAAATAAAAGGTAGCTTTAAAAAATAGATAGCTTTAAAAAAATAGAGGTAATAATTGCAACAGGTTTGTGTAAATGAGAAGCACGTGGGTGGTAGCTCATGAGTGTAGTGGCATTTCATTAGTTATGTGTATAGATGGGTTTTTTCCCGATACTAGAATTACTCCATGGACTCTTAGAGTGAATTGTAGCTGTATGCTGACTGTGGCCACCACATCATAAAACCCTTCCACACCCCATAATTGCCAGGGTCAGTGGAGGTTGGCATGAATGATCCAACCAAAGGAGGATGGTGTGCTAGGGTCAGATATTACATCAGACACCATGCCCCACACTGTGATAGGCTCATAGAACTACTACTGGAAAAGAGCTCAGAGGAAATCTAATACAACCCCATATTTTACAGAGAGGTTACATGACTACTCCAAGATTACAGAGTTAAGGGTCAGATGCAGGATTTGAACCCAGGTTCAGAATGTGTGCTCATTGAGAGGAAGGAGCTATTTTAATTTGTTTTTAATGTCTTTAGAACACATCCTAGTGTCTTTGCATAGAGTAATACTGAGGTGGTATTAGTAGCCATGTGACATGTACTTACTTGAATTATTGAATTATATTAAAAGTCAAATCTATGGTTAAAATACTACATAACATTGCTGAAAATGGAAAACAAATAAATGTAGAGGAAAAAATAAAATACTATATAATAATCAGCATTCAAAGACATTTCAACCAGTTAAATGAAGACAGCACTTTTCAGCAAAATAGTTAACGGTCTCTCATGAGGCAGCTAGTTAGTACAGTGGCTAGGGCATTAGATTAGAGTCAGAAGGTTCTGAATTCCATCTGAACTCTATGTTCATATATGTGTATATATATATGTATATATATATATATATATACATATATATATACATTTGTAGAGATATAAATAAACTTATTACAGAGACCAAAAGAATACTAACAATTTAGAGGAACCAAGAAAAGGCTCTTCTAAGGGTGGTATTTGAACTGAGCTTTGAAGGAAGGTGACATTCTAAGGTTGAGAGGTGAAGAGGAAAAGAGTTCTAGCCATGTGTTATAGATAGCCTGTACAAAAGCATGGAGGTGGAGGCTGTTAGGTGGCACAGTGGGTAGAGCACTGACCCTGGAGTAAGGAGGACCTGAGTTCAAATCTAGCCTTAGACACCCACCAACTCTGTGACCCTGGTAAATTACCCAACCCCAATTGCCTCCCCACCCCAAACATAACAGCAACGATCACAGAACAAGAGCATGGAGGCAGGAATGGAATGTCATATATGGAGAATATCAAGTTGACCAACTCATTTGGAACATAGAGTATATGGAACTCTACTACATCACATGAAAATTCACACCTACTTTTCATCCTGCACATTCTTATACCTGATCTCCCATGAGTCCTTCACAGAGAACCTCCATAGGGCCACTGTAGACTTCTCCAAATGTTGGAGGTCTTCTATTTAGCTAACAGTATAATGAAACACGGAAGAAAATCTAATGTGTTCAATGGAAAGTTGGCTTTAGAATCAGGAGAAACTAGGTTCAAATACAGTCTCTGAATTATTCTGGCTGTGTGACCCTGTGCAAATCATTTAACCTCTCAGGGTCTGAGGAAAATCTCTAATGCTAACCTATAGCCAGGAGAGGGAATTTCCTCATTGGTAATTCTCCAGATACATGAAGTCACAAATATAGTTTAAAAAATAGTAAATGCAATGCAATTTTAAACAACCACAGATAACTCTTAGTTTCTTCTGTTTTCCTTTAATCTATTTTTCATCTGTAGACTTTTAAAGTTTTGTAGTCATTGAAATAGTCGTGATCTACATACATATTTTCCTAATTCTGCTATCCTAACTTTGGTCTCATCTAAGACTTTTTGTCTTCACATTTGTCATTTTAATAGCAAAATGATATCCTATTAAATGAAGAAATCTCAATTTATTTATCTAGTCTCCAATCAATGGTCATAAGAGTGGCTTTTAAAAGTTTTGCTATAGAAATAAACAAGAAATTGCATTATAAATATTTTTGTACAAATAAATCTTCAATTCCTTTCTTAACGGCCAGGATATAATGTCGGCAGTCAGATTGCATGGTTGAAGGGTATGATTTCTTTTTTTCATTCCTTAATATATATGTCCAGAATTCTCTCCATAACAATATAAGAGTACTTGTTTACTGATCTTGGCAACATTGAATTTTATTATTTATAATTATTTTTGCTGATTTGATGTCCATAAGATATTATCTTAAAATTGCTTTAATTTTAATTTCTCTGGTTATTAGAGCACTTGAACAAATTTGTGTATGTTTAAAATTATTTGGATTCTCTCATTTGAAAATTATAAGTTCAATGTCTTCTTTCCATTCTATCACTGAAAATAGGCATAACTTTTATAGCTTAAATGATGCTCTTCATTCTGAATGTTGCATTTTTACCAGAGCTATTTACCATACTTTTTCACAATGTTTTTCTTTTTACTCTAGAAACATTGTTTTTGTTATGCAAAATCCTTTTCATTTTTGTATGATCAAAACCAAATTTGTTTCTAATCACTTTTTTCCATTTGTCTAATAGATAAAAAACTTTTCCTGTTATCTGAAATTGAGATGTATTAATTCTTTTCTGATTTAAAAAAAATCATTCCACAAGTATGGATACAAAGGATGTGCTGGAGTTCAAATAGAAAAGATTTGATGTGAGCGTGATGACAGAAAGGAATGAGTCACGGATGCGTCTGAGTGTTCAAACCTGAGTTATTAGGAGGACATTTCCTTCATTAGAAATAGGAAATTGGGAGGAAGGAGTGAATTTAGGGGAAAAATGAGAAGGCAAGTGAAAAGAACACTGATTGTTTTAGTCAAAGAACCTGAGGCTGAATCACATTTAAGGAGGAGGAAAGAAAGGAAAAGAAGAGAAGAGGAAAAAGACAAAGAAAAGGAGAAAGATAAAAAGAGGAAGAGGAAAAGAGGATCCAGGAGAGAGTCTCAGTCCTATCTACATCTGGTCAGTAGAAAATGAACCATGATCTGGAAAAGAAAACTGAGAGACTGATAAGAAATGATCAGACAGGCCTGAAGAAAATACTTCTTGAAATGTGGCTTCTTTCCCCAGGTCTTAAAAGCCCAGTAACAACAAATGAATGAATGAATGAATGAATAAACAAACAAATAAATAAATAAACAAAATTAGTTTGTCATGACCTGTTCTAGATGGAGTCAGGATAATATATTTTTTTCATCATTATTTACTTTTCTAGAAGTTCTCTCATTATTTGACAATAGTCAAAGTCAAGTTTACTGGCATATGGTTTATAAAGCATAATGTATGAAAATTTGGAAGATATGCCAAGAAAACCCCAAATGGGGTCCTGAGAGTTGGACATGACTGAAATGACTGAACAACAACAGCAACCTATAGAACGAAGAGCTTACATTCCTGACCTTTGGTCCAGTTACTACTATTAGGTTATGCCCCCAAAGTGATCAAAGAAATAAGAAAGGAGCCATAGGCACAAAAATATTTACAGCTATCCATTAATTTGTGGAATATCTAAACAGATGATGGCATGTAGGTATAATGGAATTTTATTGTATTATAAGAAATAGTGAAAGGAACAGTTTCATTGAAACTGGGAATATTTATGAAGTGATACAGAGTGAAGTGATAAAAACCAAGAGAAAAAAATTACACAACTCTTTGTGAGCTTTGACAAGAAAGCAGGCTGCCCTCCTCCAGAGAAAGGCATGGTCTTGGGGTTGAAGAATGAGACATACCTTTAGACGTGACTAATACAAGAATCTGTTTTACCTGGCTATGACAATTTATGATAGTTGTTTCTCTTACTCCCCCTCCCCCCCAAAAAACATTTTGGTAGAGGGGAAGTTAGAGGGAAAGAAATTTAGCAATTGGGTTGTCATTGATAATAAGAGAGTCAACCTACCCTTTATACCAAAATATTTATAGCAACACTTTTTTTTGTAATAGCAAAGAACTGGTAACAAATAAATGTCCATAAACTAGGGAATAGGTAAAGGTATTGTGTTATATGAATGTAGTTGAACATTACTATGTTGTAAGAAATGGTGAATCTGATGAATACATAGAAATATGAAAGACTTAGATAAACTGATACAGAGTGAAGAAAGCAGAGACAAAAACCGAAATATACTATGATGGTTACAATAATAAAAATGGATGTTAAAAAATTACAAGGAACAAACATCACTCCAAAGGAGATATTAGAAGGCATCCTTCCTCCACTTCGCAGAGGTAGGAGGTCCGTAAGTGTGAAATATTACATATTTTTCCATACTTGTTCAATATATTGATCAAATATATTTGCTTCTTTTTTTCCCTCAGGTGAAAGTGAGCTCTTCTTCTCTGTCTCTCTTTGTCTCTGTCTCTGTCTCTGTCTCTGTCTCTGTCTCTCTCTCTCTCTCTCTCTCTCACACACACACACACACACACACACACACACACACACACACATACATACACACACATCTTATTCCCAGTGAGAGACATAATTATTTCTTTTTTGCATTGTCTGGAAAATTCTAATTTGTACTTCTCTGATTTCTGTTTGGTATTTATTTGGGTAAATGAATTTACTCACTATTGACTGAAGTGTGTGTGTGTGTGTGTGTGTGTGTGTGTGTGTGTGTGTGTGTGTGTGTGTGTAACTGGCATTAGATGTGAAAAGGTCAAAACTTTGCATATAAGCTTAAGCACTCCTCTAAAGGAAAGAGACCATAAGGTGGCTTGAACCTAAGACTATCAATATTTAGGGAGATAGATGGATATAATTCTAATCCAAAGCCTCTTCTCTAAGAAGAAAAAAAAAGTAGGCTGCCCAATAGACCCTTCTCCTGCTCCTGTCTAGGCAGGAATCAAACTATCCCTTGGAGAGGGATGGACAAAATTCCAGAGCTATCTGTGCTTCCCCAGGAGATACCTTTAGACAAATCCATGTATTTAACCTATGTGGTCAGTACACATGCTCTACATTCCTTTTTTTGAAAATGGGGACATCATCCTTCTCTAATCTTGTGGTATCCCTCCCCTTTTCTATGGTATTTTCAAATTCGCCTGCAGAGAACTAAGTGTTTTTGACCCCAAGAGCGTACTTCATTTAGGTTAGGTGAGTTGAATTCATCAAGACAGAAAAGTTCCCTCTCACTTATCTTTGATATTAACCCCATTAGTCATTTTCATTCTCTCATTTCCAGTGTAAAAGCTATCGTCCTTTGCTGGAAAAAAGAGAAAAAAAACCCAGCAAGCAAACAAATGTGATCAGGCATTCCTTCTCTCTTTGTTTTCAGCTATCATTATCCCATCCATGCCTTCTTTGATTCTTCTTTCTGCCAACTTAGCCAAACAAATTTTTTTTGTTGTTTCTGTTATCCATTAACTTCCCCTCAAGTTTCATCTCATTCTGAGTTTCAGCATTCCTAACACTATTTGTATATGATTATGACACACTCCTATTTATTTCTTCTTATCTGGCCTTGTTTCCATCATCTGCATATTTCTTTTAAGCATTTACATAGTTTGCTGTGTTCACTGTATATCCACATCAGTTTCTTCAGGCAAATTTCCTTGTTCTATAGTTTTTCAAAGATCATTAATAGTGTAGTAGGAATCAAATGAGAATTTCTCTTAGAATTTTAGAATCATGACCCACGTATGGCACATAATCATATACCACACCTTTGCATATGCACACACACATACGCATGCACATAGATATAGAGCACCCCTATGCAGTGTAGCTCAGCATCTCTAAAACGCATAAACCTTCATTAGCAAAGGATTGTTAATGAACATTCTGAAAGCTCACATCATATTCTAGCTCTTCATTCTGAAGACTCACTCTGGTTCTGGAGTTCACACATTGAAATTATCTTCCATTCCACTCCTCTCTCTGATTGGATAAGCTCCTCCCAGAACCTCTGTTTAAGAAGGGCATCCTGTACAGCACTGTTTCATTCCTCAGGGCTGCACTTGAGACTTCACTCTACCAAGTCCCTGGCCTGGTCTCTTAGTTTCCCTCTCTCCCATCTTTTCAGCTTTCCCTTTAGGTGTTGCCTTTCTTAGAATGTAAGTTTTTTGAGGGAAAAGTCTGTCTCTCTACTTATATTTCTATTCTCACTGCTTAATATTGCTTGGTATATAGTAAGTACTTTAATAAATGTTAGCTGACTGACTGACTACACTTCTCTGGTCTTTAACTTTCTCATTTTTAATAAAAGGGAGAGTTAGATTAGATATCTACAATCTTTCAGCACTAATATTCTAAAATTCTATGATAAGACACTGACAAAGAATAAACATTTGTACCTCTAAAGGTGGGCAGAGTGGAGAGGGAGATTATTCAGTATCCTGTGAGCTTGTGTTAATGACTTGCCACTGAACTCTCAGTTTGGAAGCATTTCCCAAGGTGACTCACCTCAAGGTGAAACTTTGATGGAAATCTCTTAACGACACATAAGACAATTCATTATCCAGCCACTCTAACATACGGTCCTGGGAGCAGCTATCCTACCTTGCTCAGTGGGGTCCTGCCGTTTAAGAGTCCAGCCTCTTCCCTGTCTGAAAGCTGAAGTCAGGCAGCTTCATCTCCCAAATCATTTGGAAGGTAAGCATCCATTTCCTGTGACTTTCAGCTCATGAGCAGAGTTTATGTCCCATTGCAGTCTGTTTACCTTAGACCCCTGATCCCTAAAGTCTAATTCTCTAAAATCACGAAGGGATTTTGATAATTAAAGATACATTCACTGAAAGCAATCCTTTGCTGATCTAAGGAACAGGTTGTCTGGCTAGGGGATGAGTGGGGATGAAATTAGCTTGTGAATAATTGTTCCATCAACTCTTCTTTCCCCTTTCTGTTGTCTACGTAGGGGTTCATTACCGGCTATTTGTCCCCCAGATGTTAACATTCCTCCATGTGCTTGACTGCAGTTCCTTGGAAATCCCATGCTCCCCAATTTTTTCTTATATTCAGTGTTCTCTCCTCCAATCCCAATTTCAAGTCCTTTTCCATTTCATGACTGTCAGAGAAGAAACAAGGATTTAGGGCCAGAGATTTGAATCAAATTCAAGTCCTGCTAAGTATTACTTGTATGAGTGTGGTCAAATACCTTTACCTCTCCAGGTGTCAGTTTTCTCATCTGCAAAGGAAGGAATTTAGAGTAGGTGACCCTTAAAGCCAACTCAAATTCTAAACCTTACAAATATAGCTTTGATCTCCAAGGACTACTTACAATTTGTGATAGAACTAATATTTACAGGAGTTTCCTAGACAGAGCTTCTTTCTCTCCATACGTAAGATGGGGAGGCCCATGTCCCCTCTTACTTCCCTAATCCTTAGGCATTAGTTTCCCTAAAAGGCAGCTACTGCCTCTTCCTCCCTTTTATCATACCTGATTAGCTTTATTTATTTATCATCTGCAGCTTCCTGGTTATCTAATGGCATAAAAACTATTATCCATAGGCAGTCAAGTATCAGACTTGGAACGTTTCTGAAGCCCACATAAGTCAACTTTTCTAGCCCAGCTTATCAGATACATATCCAGACACAGACAAAGAATGCTATATTCAGATAAGTTCTATTTTATCTTTGTCTCATATCCTTGCTGTTGGGGCAAAATAAATTTCATTTTAATAAATGTTCATTAATTTGTGAATTTCTTAATTCATCCCAGCATTGGAAATGAACTGAGAGAATTCTAACATTGTAGCCAGATTTCCAACAAGGCATTATTAGGTGTGTATTGACCAAATTTACCAAGATAGATTCTTTCAACTCTGAGATTCTATATGTAGTCTTGATCTCGAACAGAGGTTCTTTACCTGGTCCATATGTTAAAAAAACATTAAATATATTTTTATTCAATTGATTAAATATTTCTCGATTGAATGTAAAAATTAACACTCATTCTTTAAAATTTGCAATCCATATTATGTCTCTTCCTCTCAATCTTCCACCACCCTCTTGAGAAGGGAAGCAATATATGTATCCTCTCATGCAAATCATATTTCCATCTTAACCGTATTGTAGAAGAGAACACACATATACACATATAAACCAAGAAAAATAAAGAGAATGAAAAAGCATGCTTAAATCTGCATTCAGACTTCATAAGTTCTCTCTTTGGAGGTGGATACCATGTTTTCTCATGGGTCCTTTGGAGTTGTCTTGAATTGTCTTGATCAGAGTAGCCAAGTCTTTCACAGTTGATCCTCACTATGGCATTTCAGTTACTGTGTACAGTGTTCTCCTGGTTCTGTTCACTTCACTTTGATATAAGTTTTCCCAAGTTTTTTCTAAAACCATCTTGCTCATCATTTCTTATAGCACAATAGTATTCTATGAAAACCATAAATCACAGCTTGTTCCACCATTCCCTAATTGACAGACATTCCTTCAGTTTCCAGTTCTTTGCCACCACAAAAGAGCTGCTACAAATATTTCTGTACATACAGGTCCTTTTCCTTTTTTCTTTGACTTCTTTGGGTTACAGACCAGATGTATTGCTTGGTCAAAGGGTATGCAAAATTTTCTACTATCCCTTTGGTTGTACTTCCAATCTATTCACCAGAACAGTCAAACTACTCCATTAATCTCCCAATTTTCCACATTCCCCTCAAGCTTTTGTCATTTCTCTTCTCTGTCATATTAGCCAATCTGATAGAGTTGGGGTGATATCTCAGAATTGTTTTACTTTGTATTTCTCTAATCAATAGGGTTTTAGAGGATTTTTTTCCCACATGACTATTGATAGCTTCAATTTCTTCTGAAAACTGCTTATTGATATCTTTCACTTGGAGAATGGTTAATTGGGTCAATGGTCAATCAAATGAGAATTTACTTCCATAAATTTGGCTCAGTTCCACAACACACACACACACACACACACACACACACACACACACACACACACACACACACACGAAGAGGCCTTTATTAGAGAAACTTGCTGAAAACAACCACCACTCCAGCTTCCTGTTTTTCTTCTAATTTTGGCTGCATTGGTTTTGTCTGTACAGAAACTTGTTAATTTCAGGTCATCAAAATTAACCATTTTATTTCCTGTATTCCTGTCAATCTGTTTTTGGTCATAAACTATTCTCTTCTACATAAATTTGACAATTATATTTTCCCATGCTCTTCTAATTTCCTTATATCATTCCTTATGTCTAAATCATCTGTCTCTTTAAAATATTATTTTGTGACTTATTTCTAACATTATTTTCTTTTCAAATTTTGAATTCTAGATTATCTTTCTCCCTCCCACTATTCCCCTAACCAGTGAGAAGACAAACAATATGCTATCAATTATACATGTAGAATCATGTAAAACATGTTTCTACAATAGCCACATCATAAAATAAAGCAAAAATAATTAAGAAAGTGAGAAAATTATTTGCACTCAGAGTCTATCAGTTCTTACATTGGAACTGGATAGCATTTTCTCATCATGAATCCTTGGGAATTGCTTTGGATCATTGCATTGATCAGAGTAGCCAAATCTTTCATAGTTGATCGTCATCAAAATATTGCTGTTTTTGTGTATAATCTCCCAGTTCTCACTTTATTTTGCATTACTTTGTATTGGTCTTGCCATGTTTTTTTTAAACCACCTCCACTTATCATTTCTTATATAATTATAATAGTCCATCATAATTATATGCCACAACTTTTTCAGCCATTCCACCACAAAAAGAGCTGATATATCGTTGCATATATACGTCTCAAACCATTTAGGTAATTGACTTATTTTGTATATTTGGGTCCCTAGCTTTAGGTTGCATTTGACAACTATATTTCTTCCATACTATATGCCTTTTCCTTTTTCGACTGTATCTTATAAAAGTCACTAACTCGCCCCCTAGTCCTCCTCATGATGTCACATTCCCTTTCCATGGTGCACTATTTCTTTTTCATCATTAGATGTGGTCCATTTGGACATCTTCAAGTAGCCTTTAATCACTTATAGGGCTGTCACCTGAAAGGAAAGAAGGCAAGATAATAAGTATTTATAAGGTGCTTACTCTTTTCCTGACAATGTGGTAGGTACTGAGGGTACATATACAAGAAAAGAAAGAACTTCTCTGCCCTTTCTAAGGAGTTTACATTCTAATGTGGGAAAACACACAAAAGGGAGCTGGAAGAAGGCAAGAGAAGAGAAGGTACCTATTAAGGAGGATGGTGCCAAAGTTTGGAAAGTCAAAAGCAGAGACATCAGAGGAGTGAAGGTTGTCCAGTCTGAGTCCTTTTCCAATATGGAGACCATGGAAGGAACTCATCAGTGGGGATTGGGACCATCAATTGTGGAGGGATGGTAGGTGAGAAGGCTATAGTAACAGATGAATGCTTCAGGATGAGGAGGCTCCAAGGGACTGGGGAAAGTTCCAAGGTAACATGGAAGCTGAGACATAGTCATAAAGTTCATCAAGTCAAAAGCATAACTGGGAGCGGGGTGAATATTGGTTGGCCTGGGCTCCTCCCCAAAATAGAGGCACTGGAAGGAAGAAGGAATAAACTTGTCCTGTTTAACCTAAAGGGATAAAGCAATAGCAATTGGTGTACATTTCAAAATTGCAAATTTAAGGCTTAACTGAAAACAAAATCTCTCTAAAATGTAGAGTTATTCCAAAATGGAATGGATCAGAAAATTGTAGGTTCCCCCTCACTGAAGATTTTCAAGCAAAATTTGGATGATCATGACATTGTGGAAGGGATTCTTATTCAGATATGAGTTGGATTAAACAAGCACTGAAATATTGTGATTCTTTCTAAAATCAGAAGGACCACTCTGAGTGAGTTCGGGAGCCATCTGACTTATTCTTTCTTCACAACATGATTTTATCAATGGAAATAAAACTACAAAAGATGAATTACCATCTTTTTTACCAGTATCCTTCAAAGACTACTAGACTATTCCATCGGACTTGCTATTAAAACTTCCTATATGTATTGTCTCCTATTAAAATATGAGCTCCTTTAGAGGATGGCCTGTCCTTTTCTATTTGTAACCCTGGTGCTTAGCACAGAATTCTGCACTGAGTAAGAGCTTTCTATTCATTCATCCATTCATTAATTGGCTTAAAGGTACACAGGAATAGAACCTTCCTGTTGTTTCCTTTGACCCGTTAGCTTTGTGGTTCCACTGGATTTCTGTAACTATCAATCACCCATAGGCAGGCTAGCACCATGTCCTTTAACAAAGCTCATGGAATCTTGCACTCTCTCCCAGGCCAACCCACCAGAGTAGGGCCCTGGGACAGTAGCTTTATTACCTTCCAGGGAGGCCAGAATAGGAATTATTGCCTTTGCGTGGGGATTAGAGCCCAAGCAGAGGCATCCTGAGGGATGTGAATGTGCTTCCTTGCCCAGTGATTTATTAGAGGTGTCTTAGTGTTGGGATGGATATTAAGTAGCATGTCATGATATATTTAGCAACAACTCATGAATGCTACAGAAAAGCAGCATGCAACCTAAAGAAATAGGATTGGCTGAGACTACAAACCTCAGAGGCTACAAGCAAAGCTGGGAACATAAATTCACCTACCACTGCTGTGCGGAATTCATGCCAAGTTGTATTTGAACAGAAAGTTATAGTCTATAATTCTAAGAAAGCCGATTATACCGTGTGGATTCATCAGGGTGCCAAAAGATCTATCTGCCCCATAGCATCACCCTCAGTAGCATGCCACTTCATCTGAAATCCAAAGATTCTCAGAAGAGGAAGGGAAGTCAGATGGTCCATACTACCCTGAATGTGGCCAAGAATCCCTATTAGAACATTTCAGAGAAGTGAGTATCCCGCTTTTTTTTGAAGACCTTGAAGGAATGAAAGAGAAATCAACCTTTCCTGGAACAGCACCTTCTACTTCTGGATTACTGCCATTCATCCTTTGCTTTTGAAGAAGAATGACAACATTACAACATTGGGTTAAAATCGTGGGTGATGGGCGATGTCTCCACTTGCACATCAATCAGGTTTAAGTGAGGTGGAGTTGAACAAAATTATCAGTCTCACTCTTTCTTCCATAGTCATGGAAGTCCAGTGGCAAGACAAAAATCAAGAAAACTGGTGATGACTCAGGATGCAATGAATAACCTTGGTGTCTTTAATGTCTGACTCTCACCTGGGGCTCCAAGAAGCTCCAGGATGCACAGTAATCACACTCCAGTAAAACTGTCTCAGCAGCTGTGCTAAATCAGGTTCATGGTAACTGACAGACCTCAAACCTATCAGTGAGTTAGGGTATGTCTACCTAAAGGGAAGACTTCCCTTCGTGGAATGGTTGGAAAAGAACAATTTGTTCCTATGGCCATGAAGGTGGCTAAAGCAGATACTGTGGAGCACTTAGAGCTTGGAAGTACTTTTGTATATCCCTAATTAGTATGACAGTTTTCCTTTCATCCATCCTAAGTCTTTCTTTCTTTAACTTCCACCCAATTCTGCCCTCTGAGGCTCAGTTTATTTGTGTTTCCATAAGATAGCTATCATGTTCCTACTAAGTCTTCTCCTCTTTGAGTTAAACATACCTTGTTCCTTCAGTCGACAGACATGTATGTAGCAAGATCATAAGACCCTTTATCATCAAATGAGATTAAATGATATAGAATATGTTAAGCACTTTGCAAACTTTAAAGTGATATGTAAATGCTAGCTCTTAAAATATTAGTGTCATCATCTTCATCATCATTATCACTATCATCATCTTGTCACCATCTTCTATACATTTTCCAGCTTATTAATGTCCTCCTTGATATCTGTGCCCAGAACTAATCACCATAGTCTTAAATATGGTATGAACAAGGCAGAGTATAATGTTGCTATTAGCTACCTAGTCTTGGACCCCATGTTGCTCTTAAAGCAGACTAACATTGTATTAGTGAAATAACTACTGAAGCGGTCTGACATACTCTATGGTTTATCAGGTGTGAAATTTTGTGACTAGATGTAATTGCAGGAAACCAAAACTGCCCTGTCCTCCAATGCAGGCATAATACATCTTTCTGTTCCTCACCCATGACACTGTTTTCTTTCACTATACCTTTCCATTGACTATCTCTCATGCCTGAAGTGCATTCTCTCCTCCCCTTCATTTCAGAAAGTCCTTTTTCTTCCTTTAAGAAGAAGCTTAGGCATCATTTTTTACAAGAAGATTTGCCTGATTTATCTCAGTTGGCCTAATACTTAAGATTTCCCACAGTTTACAGTCTCCAGCAATGAGGAAATTGTTTCAATATATTTTATAACCTTTTGATTAAATTACATCGATTTATATTGAAATGGCCTTTTCATATTAAGTTAGTTCATTGAATTATGCCATGTTTAAAATTTCTAATTTCTTTAAGGTCAGTACTAAAAAGGGCAACCAATAAGAAAGTTTTTTTCACTACTTTATGTTTTAATATTATTGAGAAACTCTTCTGTTAAACTGACCAAATATGTGTTGGTTTGGTTCATCATGTTTAACTCTGCTTAATAATATTTTAATTTCTATCACTAATTTCAGTTGTAAAATTTGACATTTGTCACTGTTATTTGCCTTTGGTAAATTTGTCCTTATTATTGAACAACAGTAATCATATTTTCAAGATAACTTGATAATCTAATAGATTTTTAAATACATTTTACAATGCACTTTAATCCTCAGGTATCTAAGTCATGCTCTGAGGAAATGTACAGGAGCAATAAAGGACAAATCTTCAAATGGAATCATAAGGCCCTAAAATCATAAAAGATTCTTTAAAGATTTAACAATAGATAGAACTTTGACAATTCTTTATTATTAATATCAAGCAAAGAATAACATTGGAAGATATTTGCTCACTGTGCATATTTACCCTTGAAATTGTGGCTGTCCAGCAGATACCAGATAAAAGAGAGATTCGTTATGCATTTAAGGCCCCCAGATGCTCTCATTTGCAGATGGCATTACTCAATTGCATCAGGCCATGCAACACTGTAAATACAAAATTACAATATGCAAGTACAAATAATCTAAAATTGCTCAGAGTCCTACCTGACTAGTTACAAAGTATAAATGAGTGTATGAAAAAGTCTTTTGTATTTATCAGAGCATGTTTCTTGGATAGGCACTGCAGATGGAAAATTAACTGGGTACAGAATTTTTAGCCATATGCAGTGAAATGATTGAATTGGATATCATTTTTGGGATACTCTGCAATATTGTTTTTTGTCTGTTTTTTAATAAACAACCACAAGCTTTAAAAAAAATCAAAAACTCATTTTTTACAATAATATTTTTATTGTCATGGTATATCACAACCTTTAAAAAATTAAAATTGTGAGTCATGCAAAAAGCAATGGTGTCATGAGGAGTCTATAATACTTGACCAATAAAAACTTGCACAGGAAGAAAGGAAAGAAGCATTTTTTAAGTGCCTTGTATGTACCAAGTACTTTAGAAATATTATCTCATTTGAGACTCACAACAACTCAGGGAAGTAGGTGCTTTTATAATCTCCATTCTACAGTTGAGGAAACTGAGGCAGACAGAGGTTAAAGGACTTGCCTGTAGTCACACATCTGGAAAGTGTCTGAGGCTGGATTTGAATTTAGATCTTCCTGACTCCAGGATCATTACCTAGCTTCCTCTAGATAGGAGCAGAACCAAAGTGATAGAGAAAAGGAAATTGTCTGGTCATGTAGCAAGAGAGAGTTAATTGTCAGATCCGAGTGCTTCTTTGGTATCCTTGCAATAGGAAAATATTTACAGAAAGGTCTATACCATTATAAATGAATCCCCTGGGGGGATTTACAGGAGTATATGGACAAGAAAGTCCTACAGATGCTAGTGCCCTCCCTTCAAAATCACCCTGGTACCCACATCAAGGAGACCATAGGACCCTTAAAACATTAAAACCAATTACTTACAATCTGACTGAAGTTGGAATGGCAACAGATGGAGACCTTCTGCTTAGCCATTCTCATTTATACAAGTTTCATGGAAAGAATCTTTTTCCATATCCTATTTTTGCTGGCATACATTCCTTCCTGGTGAGGCAAAAGGGAAAGGAAACTCTTCTTCCTCCTTCTCGTAATTTCAGCTAGACAATGGGAGAAAGTTTGATACATTGGATAAAGTTTCATACATTTAACTATAGTTTAATGGGCATTGATCCTGCCATCACTCTGGTGCAAGCCCTCTTCACCCCATGCCTGCTACTGGCTCTGCCTACCTTATATTTCTCTCCACTCCATTTCAACCTTCATTAAACCACTAAAGTGATTTTTCTAAAATTCAATTCAGATAATGTCACATCCTTCCTCAGTAGGGTTCTATATCTTCTAGGATCAAATACAAGATTCTGTGTTTAGCATTGAAAGTCTTTCATAAAATAGGCTCTTTTCAGTCTTCTTACTTTTTACTCCCCACCACGTACTCTTCCATGAAGAAGAAATTCCATCTGTTGGTTTTTGGCATTTTCTCTGCCTGTCCCCCATGCCTGGAATGCTTTCCCTTCTTTTCTCTTCCAACTGGTTTCCCTGGCTTCCTTCAAATTCTAACTAAAATCCCAGTCTTCTACTAGAAGTCTTTCAATCAGTCAATCAATCAATCAATCAATTGATCAACATTTGTTAAGTATCTGCTCTGTGCCAGGAACTGTGCTAAACCTTTTCCAGCTCCTCTTATTCTGGTGCCTTCCTTCTCATTATTTCTTATTTATCCTGTATGAAGCTAACAAGAACATATTTGCTTATTCTCTCCTCTAGAGTGTTAACTCCTCAAGGGAAGAATCTATCTTTTGCCTCTTTTTGTATCCTTAATACTTATCATAGTGTCTGACACATATAGGAACTTAATGCTTCATACTTTCAATGAGGATGAACATGGAATAAAGGTCAACTACCTTACTGATGGTAAGTTCTTCAATTGGAAAAGGCTACAAGCCAAGATCAAAGTGGAGGGAGTGTTGGTGCATGATTTTTTGTTTGCAGATGATTGTGCACTCAATGCAGCCTCTGAAGCTGAGATGGAACAAAGTATGGATCAATTTTCTTCTGCCTGTGCTAATTTTGGCTTAATAATTAACATCAAGAAAACACAGGTGCTCCATTAGCCACCACCACACCATCTGTTGCAACAAATGGAGAAGTTTTGAATGCTGTGAATAAGTTCATTTACCTTGGTAGTGTACTTTCTAAGGATGTATGCATTGGCAATGAGGTGGATGCATGCATTGCTAGAGCTAGCTCAGTGTTTGGGAGGCTCTGAAGAAAAGTTTGGGAGAGAAGAGGTATTAGACTGAATATCAAACTGAAGGTCTACAGAGCCATTGTGCTGACCTCATTGTTGTATGCCTGTGAAGTATGGTCAGTTTACCAGTGCCGTACCAGGAAACTGAATCACTTCCACTTGAACTGTCTTAGGAATATTCTGAAGATCACCTGGCAGGATAAGGTACCAGACACTGAGGTCCTTGCTTGAACCGAACTGCCAGGCATTCAAGCTATGCTTCAGAGAACACAACTTGGATGGGTTGGCTATGTTATTTGAATGTAAAATGCACGTTTGCCAAAAAGACTATTTTATGGAAAACTCACATGGGGCAGGTGATCACATCATGGTCAGAAGAAACGATACAAGGATACTCTCAAGGTCTCTCTCAAGAATTTTGGATTTAATTGTGTGACATGGGAGATACTGGCACAGGACTGCTCAGCATGGTGTGCCCACATCATGAAATGGTGTTGTGCTCTATGAGCAAAGCAGAATTGAAATAGCACAAAGGAAACATAGGATGAGCAAATTTGGAGTATCCACTCAAAATGTTCATAGGGACTATCTATCTGTGCCCAATCTGCGGTAGAGAATTCCAAGCTCGTATTGGTTTGATCAGTCACAGATGTGCACATTGAAACTTCTCTTTATCATTTCAGTCTTCTTCAGGTACGAAGGACAACAACCAACCAAGGTACTTAATAAATGTTTATTGTTTTATAACTATTTATGATGTTTAATAAATGACTGACAAATTATAAACTCAGTGTCTCAGTTTTTTACACCTGTAAAATTAAATAAGTATTACTTGACAGTCTACTTTTCAGTGTTGTATGGCAAAGTATTTTACAACTGGCAAGTTGTTATAGAAGTATGAATGGTTACTATTATTAACAGCTTCATTTATCAGAGATAAACTCTGGAGAGAATCACTGGCTTCTTAGCTGAGTTCTACAGAGGGAAAGAGTCCAGAAATTTTCGGCAGTAGTTGAAGATCCAATGTGCAGAGGGCACCCTCCCAACTCTCTTCTGGTGTCATTTTCTCAAAGGCATCCCACATCTTCTGCCTAGTCTATCAACCATCAGGAAGCCCCTTTGCTACCACCAAGTCCCAGCTTTGACTGCCATCCTAGAGAGCTTCCCATGCTCCAAAGCTAGGGGTGGGGGACCTGTGGCCTCAAGAAAACACATGATCCTCTAGGTCCTCAAGTGTGGCCCTTTGGATCCAAATATGTTCTGTGAATTTTGGATTCAAAGGGCAATACTTGAGGACTTAGGGGACCACATGTGGTCTCAAGATCACAGGTTCCCCACCCCTTCTAGGCCATTCCGAACTCTCTAACACTCATGAACAGGAATTCATTCTTTCTTCCTTTCAATCAAAGTTATGGCTAGATAAACTAACTCCCTCTCTTTTCAGACAACTTTTTCTTTTTGTTTTCACAAAGAACTTTAGTACTTAAACCCAAAGCATTCCCTCTAGAGGCTGAAATTTCTGGCTCTTTGATAGTTAAAAGAAGCAATAATTATGGCCTGGGGGTGGGTAGGGAAGACCCCTCCCCCTCACCCCTGGAAGCAAAGCACAGAAGGCAGTATGGTATAATGAAAATTATCTCTGAAGAGTAGGTAACCCTAAGAGCCTTAGGAATGGCAATATCATACTACTGCATCCTCCCCATCCTACCTCCCCCAAACATGCATCACTGATCTTGCTTTCAGCTCAGCCATCATTGCCATCATCCTAGGAAGCATATTTTACAGAGGTACAAACTAGCAGCTGCTTCTCTAGATGCTAAAGCACCCACCTACTCAGCAAACACAACTACTGAAGATCCAGACAAGAAATTTCTTGGCATCAAAATCTGTGGCAAATGTTTCCACTTTAGAAACAGATATAATTTCATCAGTGGAAATGATTTTAAAGAAGGTACATTAACAACTCTTTTGATACAGCACATTAAGGGCCTTGGGGCCTTTCCTCCTGACTTATAGATGAAACCTTCTAAGTGTGTTGTCCCCTACCCCCACCCCCATTAGAATGTGAGAGTAGAGGGTACTAATAATATACATATACACATATGCAAACACACATATGTATGTATATAGATGTATGTATGTGTTTATATATATATGTGTGTGTGTATATACTAATTTCATCTTCACAATAATCCTACAAAATGAGTTACTTTTTCCTTCCCCTGGAAAAGGCTAAATGGCATGACTAAGAGTTACACAATTAATAAATGTCTGAGGTAGGATTTGAACTCAGGATTTGAACTTTGACTTACTAATTCTAATCATCATTTTCAAAGAGGACCAATGACATCATGCATGATGTATTGTCTTGCTCATGAATTGGATTGTATTTGTAGAACTTATCACAACGCTTTGCGTATGGTCATCATTTAATAAATGTTTTCTTCATCCATCCATCCATCTATCAATTCATCCATCCACCCATTCATTTTGAGTTAAAGGACTTGGAGGTATGGTCAAATTATTTTCCATCTCTGGGCCTCAGTTTTTTTCTGTTTAAAATAAAGAGAGTGTACTAAATAATGTCTCCAATCTATTCTTGCTTGTAGTTCTATTTATGTCCGGGGCTAATGAGACCCCAAAATGCATTCAGGCATTGCATAATCACTTTTTCAGTGTAAAAAGGATGGAGTTTTTTGTCCCTGTTCATGTAGATCTGCTCATTAAAGACATGAGCAAAAATCCATTTGATAACCTGTGAGCTAGAGAATCATCCATGTTCCTCTAGAAGAGTTAAGCCAAACTGTATCTAGAAAAACCTTTTCACCCTAGGTGTGAGCGTGATACTGCCACAAGCAACTAAAATTTCCACCAGCCTTGTCTCTGTGAGCTGAACATTCCCATGAGTCCTTCCTACTTGGCTAGATGGGTTATATTCACTCTACATCCCTGAAGATACAAGACAGGAATCCATTCTATTTGCCAAAGAACTCTGCCCCTTTCCACCCACCCACTACGATTTTTTTTTAGTTTGGTCCAAAGGAAAGCCAATCATTGTTCCTGACTTGGCTAATTGGAGACAGTCTGGCCCCAAACACCCTTCTTTGTGCATTTCCGCTCTTGGCCAAGTTGAAGGATCTTGCACAGGGGATGCTGGACAGCAGCCATGGGTGGGGTACCCAAGGACAATAATTGCCTTGCCGTCTGACATTCCACCCCGGTGGAATGCTCTGTGGAACAATGGAAACAGACGTGGGTGCTGCAGCCTTTCCCAGTCTTTGGGAACCTTTGGGTTGCTTCCCCAAACCAAGACCTCATATTAAAAAAAATTACTGATACATTTTGTCTTGACACCAACAGTACTTCCCAATACTCTTCTCTCAAACTCTCCCATACAAAGTACATTTCCAGAAACCACCTAATGGGGTGATTTTTTTTGCCAGATTATGACAGCAAGTGACAGTACTGTATTTCTTACTTTCCTCAAGGGCTCTTTTGTAAAATGGGATCAAATGCAATGTTGGCACTTTTGTTGTGTCTTTCCTGGACTTTCTCATTGTCTGTGCAGGTAATCACAGCTTACTTACATCCTGTAGACAGCCACTCTTCTAATTTTCAGGTCACAGGATATATCTCTTTTGCCAAATGAGCTGGTTCCTTTTTTTCTTCCTCAGAAGAGGGCAGTGTGGTAAAATGCTTTCTTTGTGCTACAATCCTACAGTAGTTTGCATTCTTACTCCCAAAGGAGTCATGTCTCAGACATGATTTCATCTATCTTCTTGAATGTTGTTGTTCAGTCATTTTCAATCCTGTCTGACTTTTCATGACCCCATTTGGGGTTTTCTTGGCAAAGATACTGGAGTGGTTTGCCATTTCCTTCTCCAGTTCATTTTACAAATGAAGAAACTGAGGCTAACAGGGTTAAGTGACATTTCCAGGATCATACAACTAGTAAGTGTCTGAAGCTGGATTTGAACTCAGGAAGAGGAGTCTTCCTGATTCCAGGCTCACTGCTCTATCCACTGCACCACCATTTTCCTGAACAGTCTAGGGCATCAGGATCTTCCTTCCCCATTATTTTTTCAAATGAGAGAAAATGAATGCTATCAAAATAAGAGAGGGATTTATTCAGGACCACATTCTGTGGAAAGAATTGGATTAAGAATGGAGTTTGGTGTAAGGGAAAGTGTTCAGGTTGCGAAAGCAAGAGAGAGGTAGGTTCATCCTGCCTCTGAAATTTTTCTACAGTGGGCAAGTTTGTGAATCTCATTTTCTCTCTCTGCAAAATGGGGATAATAGCACTATATCTAAACAGGTGGTTGACTTGACTGTGTTAATGAATGTAAAGTATTTTTCAGACTTTAAACTGGTACATAAATATCATGTCAGCTACTCTTAATCTCTCTCTTTCCCTTTTTGAGAGGAGATCTTGCCAGGTAGTGTTGGTGCCTTTTCTTCCTATCCATTTTTACTTCCTGGTAAAAGTTGACACAAGGCAGACTTAGTGAATAAACAAAATAATTGCTCAGCTTGATAATTGATGTTTTTATTTCCAGGCAGAAGTTTCCAGAGTGGCTTCTCTGAGGGCTGCCAGGGCAAAGTAGGAATTGCATATTTTTAATGAGGATAGACAGAAGTGTACAAAGGGCATACTTTCTCTTCCCTTTCCTCCTTGAATGTCATTCTGAATTCTTAAGAGTCTAGTCATTTTGCAAATAAGGGACAAAATAGAAGGTAAAGGAGATAGTGTGGTGGAAAGAAGGACAAGAAAATGGCATTCTGATCTTTGTTTAGGGGAGAAGATGGTAGAAAGCCACTTCTTAAAGGTACTAGAATGTGGTTAAGAACTAGGAGAGAACTGAGAGATCATCATCTAGTCCAATCTCTTAATTTGACCAATTTATAGAATGAAAACACTAGTCATTTAGGGAGCAGGTCAAATTTCTATAGTGATTTAAGGTATATATGCATATACAAACATATACATATACACATATGCAAACACACACATGTGTATGTATATAGATGTATGTATTTATATATGTGTGTGTGTATTAATTTCATCTTCACAATAATCCTACAAAATGAGTTACTTTTTCCCTTTCCTGAAAAAGGCTAAATGGCATGACTAAGAGTTACACAGCTAATAACTGTCTGAGGTAGGATTTCAACTCAGATTTACTAATTCTAAGGCCAGTATTCTGGCTATTCAGCATGCTACTAAGTGGGAAGAGTAGAAGGGAATTAACATTTATATAGCACCTTTTGCATACTAATCACTTTACACATTTTATCTCATTTGATCCTCAAAACAATGTTGCAAGTTGGGTGCCGTTATAATCTCCATTTTAGAGTAGAGGAAACTGAGGCAAATGTTAAGTGACTTGCCCAAGTTCACACAGCTAGTAACTATTTGGGTCTGGATCTGAACTCAGATCTACCTAACTCTAGGATCAGCACTCTAACCACTGCAGTACGTATCTGCCTGAAGATAGAGATTCTTTGAAGCAAAGTAGAGTAGTGAGTGCATTTTAGGCATGGGAGATGGTCAGTGAAAAGTCAAGGAAATGGGCCATTGAGTATCATGTATGAGAACAGAAAAGCAAGTTTGGCTTGCATAAGGGGAGGTAATGTATAATAAAGGTGGAAATAAAAGTTACAGTTGAATTCTTAAGGATTCTAAAAGCTAAACAGTGGAGATTATATTTAATCCTAGAGGTAATAGGAAAGCAGTGGGATTTATTAGAGAGCAATATGATCAAATGTTCAACCTCTCTCTCTTTATAGATTCCTATCCTATTGTTATTAAAAATTTCCAAGCCTTCGATACCCTAAAATAATAACAGCAAGAGAAATAATAGCAATAACAAATCACTTTAGCTAGCCCTTATCATATTCATTTTTGTCAGTCAACTAGCATTTATTTTTTTTAATAGTTTTATTTATTTATTTTTAGATTTCAACATTCATTTCCACAAAATTTTGAGTTCCAATTTTTCTTCCCATCTCTCTCTTCCTCCCACCCCATACAGCTTGCATTCTGATTACCCCTTCCCTCAATGTGCCCTCCCTTCTATCACACCCCACCCTTCCCTTTTCCCCATCTTCTCTTTTTTCTTGTAGGGAAAGATAGATTTCTATACCCCAATACCTGTATTTCTTATTTCCCAGTTATATGCAATAACAATTCTCAGCATTCATTTCTAATACTTTGAATTCCAATTTCTCTCCCTTCCTCCTTCCTCCCCATCTCCACTGAGAAGGCAAGCAATTCAATCCAGGCTATATATGTGTCATTTTGCACAAGACTTCCATAATAGCCATGTTGTTTAAGGCTAACTATATTTTCCCCCATCCTATTCTGTCCCCCATTTATTCTATTCTCTCATATGACCTTGTCCCTTCCCCAAAGTGTTTACTTATAATTACCCCCTTCTCCCATTTGCCCTCTATTCCGTCATCCCCCTCACTCCACTTGTCCTCTTTGCCCCTACTTTCCTGTAGTGTAAGTTAGATTTTCATACCAAATTGAGTGAGCATGTTATTTCCTCCTTAAGCCATATGTGATGAGAGTAAGCTCCACTTTTCCCCTCTCACCTCCTCCCTTTTCTCCTCCATCCCTTTTCTCTTCCATTGAAAAAGATTTTTCTTATCTCTTTTGCGACTGATAGTTTGCCCCATTCCATTTCTCTCTTTCTCCTCCCAATATATTCCTCTTTCACCCCTTAATTTTATTTTTATAGGTATCATTCCTTCTGATTCAACTCAATCTATGCTCTCTATGTGTGTGTGTGTGTGTGTGTGTGTGTGTGTGTTTGTGTGTGTGTATGTGTGTAATCCCTCCACCTACCCAAATGCTGAAGAAAGTATCAAGAGTTACACATATTATCTTTGCATGTAGAAATGTAAACAGTTCAGCTTTAGAAATTCTTTTATGCTTTCTCTTTCCTATTTACTTTTTCATACTTCTCTTGATTCTTGTGTTTGAAAGTCAAATCTTCTCTTCAGTTCTGGTCTTTCCATCAAGAATGCTTGAAAGTCCTCTATAGCGTTGAATGATCATTTTTTCCCCTGAAGTATTATACTCAGTTTTGCTGGGTAGGTGATTCTTGGTTTTAATCCCCATTCCTTTGACTTCTGGAATGTCCTATTTCAAGCCCTTCAATCCCTTAATGTAGAAGCTGCCAGATTCTGTGTAATCCTGATTGTATTTCCACAATACTCAAATTGTTTCTTTCTAGCTGCTTGCAACATTTTCTCCTTGACCTGGGAACTCTGAAATTTAGTTACAATATTCTTAGGAGTTTCCCTTTTTGGATCTCTTTCAGGAGGTGATCATTGGATTTTTTCAATATTTATTTTGCCCTCTGATACTTGAATATCAGCACAGTTTTTCTTGATAATTTCATGGAAGATAATATCTAAGCTCTTTTTTTGATCATGGCTTTCAGGTAGTCCCATAATTTTTAAATTGTCTCTCTTGGATCTATTTTCCTGGTCAGTTGTTCTTCTAATGAGATATTTCACATTATCTTCCATTTTTTCATTCCTTTAGTTTTGTTTTGCAACTTATTGGTTTATCATATAGTCAATAGTTTCCCTGAACTCCACTCTCATTTTTAAAGAACTATTTTCTTCAATGAGCTTTTGAATTTCCTTTTCCATTAGGCTAATTCTACTTTTTAAAGCATTCTTCTCCTCATTGGCTTTTTGGACCTCTTTTTCCAATTGTTAGCCTACTTTTAAAGGGGTTATTTTCTCAACATTTTCTTGGCTCTCCTTTAGCAAGCTCTTCCAAGCTCTTCCATGGCCTGGGCCCATTGTATATTCATTTTGGAGATACTGGATGCAGAAACCTTCACTTCCTCTGACAGTATGTGTTGTTCCTCCTCATCTGAAAGGATGGAAGGAAATACCTGTTCACTAGGAAAATAGCCTTCTATGGTCTTATTTTTTTCCCTTTTTTGGGCATTTTCCCAGCCAGTTAGTTGACTTCCGATTCCTTTGTCAAGAGGAGGGTCCTTGTGCTCCACTCTGGGGACCATGCTCAGGGCTGAGATTGAGATCAGCTGCTCAATTTCCCCAGGGGCTTTATGCTCAGTGCTCCAACAATGGAACAATGGATGCTGGCTGCTGCCTGCCTTAGCCTCTAGAAGCCTCCACTGCCCAGCCTCTGCCCCACCTTAGGCCATGGCCAGGTGTGGACACTGTTCCCTTCTTGCTCAGGTTGAAAAAGCCCTCTCACTGACCTTTGGTTCCTGTGGGTTGAGGGATCTGCGAACTGCTACTGCTTCTGAGGATTTCACCCCTGAAGCCTGTTCCAGTCCTCCTTCCTGTACTGTGCAGACAAGGCTGGGCTGGGTTCTGAACCATGTCTGTTGCATGTCAGACTTTCCTGTCAGACTTCCATGTCACCCTGGGCTGGAAATCTCCTCCACTCCAACTTTCTGTTGCTCCTGCTGCTCTAGAATTTGTTGAAAGTCTTTATTTACAGGTATTTTAGGGGCTATGGGGGAAGAACCAAAGTATGTATCTCTTTCTACTCTGCCATCGTGGCTCTGCCTCTGACCTTATGTTCTTAAGACTATATCATATTCCTCTGTCTCTTCTTTTTTCTTAGGTAAATTCCTAGAATTTATGTAAATTGCATCCTTTTTTTCTCTTCCACATTCCTCAACTCTTTAACATCTGGTTCTTAGTTTCATTCAAATAAAACTACTCTTTTCTAAAGATACAAATAATTGTTAATTGCCATATATAATGGTCTTTTCTCATTCCTCATTCTTTTCAACCCATCTTCTGCATTTGATACTGTTCACCCTCTTTTGGATATTTTATTCTCACCTTTTTCTTCTGCTACCTAACCACTCTTTAATCTTCTTGGATACCTCACCATCCATGTCATGGCCCCCAACTGTAGATGTTCCCCAAAGCATTCTCTCTCTCTGTCTCTACCTCTGTCTCTCGTGTGTATGCATAATATATACACATGCATATATTTACATAGTTAATTCTCATTATTCATGGATTCCATATTTGTGAATTCATCTACTTGCTAAAATATATGTGCAACTCCCAAATCAATACTAGGGGCACTTTCACCGTCATTCATGGATATGTGCAGAACAGCAAAAAATTGGAGTGTTCAACATGCTTGGCCCCAGCTAAGGTCAAACAAGACAATGCTCTGCCTTCTTATTTCAGCTCTCATACTACAAAACAACTATCCTTTTCCTAATCTACTTTATCACTTTTCTTTTGCATCTTTGTGCTTTTTGTAACTGATATCATCTTTTAAAATGGCCCCTAAGCATCATACTGAAATGTTGTCTAATGGTCCTAAAAACAAGAAAGTTGTGACATGTTTTAGATAATCATAGATCTTACCTTATCACTCCTCTTCTCAATCATCTTCAATGACTCTCTATTACCTCTAAGATCAAATATAAACTCCTTTGTTTAGCTTTTAATACCCTTCAACATCTGTCCCCAATCTACCTTTGGAGTTCCACTGTATTACTCTCCCCTTTTCATGCCTTGGAATCCAACCAAGATGACTCACTTTTTGTTCCTTGGAGTCAACATTCCATCTCCCTTTTCATGTCACTCATGTCCGGTACCCACTACCTCATAGAATCTTTCTCATCCGTCAAGATGTAGCTGAAGCACTACCCTCTCAGGAAGGCTTTCCTAATGCCACCAGTTGCTGCCCATTGCCCTCCTTGAATTATCTTGTATCAAACTGGATTGTATTTATTACTATTTATCCTTTTTATATTTCTTCTGCGTATATTTACATATATATTTGCTATCTCCCTCTGTTAAAATATAGAGTCCTTGAGAACAGGGATTGTTTCATTCTTTGTATTTGCACCTCCCAGTACCTAGTGGAATATCAGGAATATAAAACATGCTTAATAAATACTTGTTGATTGACTGATTGATTGAGGAAGGACTGGAATCCTCATCCTCTTAGTCGAAACATATTGTTTGCACCACTACACTATAGTCAATTTTAAAAAAATAATGTAAGTAAAAAGAAAAAAAAACATAGAGGAAGGACTCCCAAATAGTGATTAATATTTTCTTTTTTAAATAATACATTTATTTATTTAACTTTTTACATTCATTTTCACAAAATTTTGGGTTCCAAATTTTCTCCCCATTTGTCCCCTCCTCCACCACAATGCACCAAGTATTCTAATTTCCCCTATCACCAATCTGCCCTCTCTTCTATCATTCCTCCCTTCCCTTGTCCCCATCTTCTCTTTTGTCCTGTAGGATCAGATAATTTTCTATTCCCCATTACCTGTATTTCTTATTTCCTAGTACCAAGAACAATACTCAGAATTTGTTCTTAAAATTTTGAGTTCCAACTTCTCCCCATCCTTCCCTCCCCACCCATTTCCTTTGGGAAGGCAGGAATTCAATATAAGCCATATCTGTGTAGTTGTGCAAATGACTTCGATAATAGTCGTGTTGAACAAGACTAACTATATTTCCCTCCAACCTATCCTGCCCCTCATTGCTTCTATTCTCTCTTTTGATCCTGTCCCTCCCTGAGTGTTGACTTTATATGGCTCCCTCCTCCCATTTCCCTCCCTTCCATCATCCCCCCCACCCTGCTTATTTCCTTCTCCCCCACTTTCCTGTATTTCAAGATAGGTTTTCATACCAAAATGAGTGTGCATTTTATTCCTTCCTTTAGTTGAATGTGATGAGAGTAAACTTCATGTTTTTCTCTCAGCTCCCCTCTTTTCTCATCCATTAAAAAGTCTCCTGCCTGCCTTTTCTATGAGATATAATTTGCCCCATTCCATTTCTGCCTCTCTCTTCCCAATACATTTCTCTCTCACCATTTAACTTCATTTTTTTAAGATATGATGCCTTCCTACTCAGTTCACTCTATGATCTCTATCTCTGTATGTGCATGTGTGTGTGTGTGTGTGTGTGTGTGTGTGTGATCCTACCAACTACTCAGATACTGAAAAGTTTCAAGAGTTACAAATATTGTCTTTCCATGTAGTAATGTAAACAGTTCAACTTTAGTAAGTCCCTTATGACTTCTCCTTGCTGTTTAGCTTTTCATGCTTCTTTTCATTCTTGTGTTTGAAAGTCAAATTTTCTTTTCAGCTCTGGTCTTTTCATCAAGAATACTTGAAAAGCCTCGATTTCATTGAAAGACCTGAAAGACAATATTTTCCCCTGAAGTAGTATACTCAGTTTTGCTGGGTATGTGATTCTTGGGTTTTGTCCTAGTTCCTTTGACTTCTGGAATATCCTATTCCACACCTTTCAGTCCCTTAATGTAGAAGCTGCTAGATCTTGTGTTATCCTGATTGTATTTCCACAATTCTGGAATTGTTTCTTTTTAGCTGCTTGCATTATTTTCTCCTTGACCTGGGAACTCTGGAATTTGGCCACAATGTTCCTAGGAGTTTCTCTTTTTGGATCTCTTTCAGGTGGTGATTGGTGGATTCCTTGAATACTTATTTTGCCCTCTGGTTCTAGAATATCAGGGCAGTTTTCCTTTGATAATTTCATGGAACATGATGTCTAGGCTCTTTTTTTGATCATGGCTTTCAGGTAGTCCCATAATTTTTAAGTTGTCTCTCCTGGATCTATTTTCCA
>CM053770.1:480905678-480928461 GCA_028658325.1 Potorous gilbertii
ATTTGGTTTTGTTTTGTGATTTCTTGGTTTCTCAGAAAGTCATTAGCCTCCATCTGTTCCATTCTAATTTTGAGAGAACTATTTTCTTCAGTGAACTTTTGGACCTCCTTTTCCATTTGGCTAATTCTGCTTTTGAAAGCATTCTTTTCCTCCTTGGCTTTTTGAACCTCTTTTGCAAATTGAGTTAGCCTATTTTTCAAGGTGTTATTTTCTTCAGCATTTTTTTGGGTCTCCTTTAGCAAGGTGTTGACTTTTCATGCTTTTCTTGCATCCTTCTCATTTTTCTTCCCAGTTTTTCCTCCACCTCTCTCACTTGATTTTCAAAATCCTTTTTGAGCTCTTCCCTGGCCTGAGCCCATTGAATATTTATTTTAGATGTTTGGGATACAGAAACCTTGACTTCTATATCTTTCCCTGATGGTTAAGCATTGTTCTTCCTCATCAGAAAGGAAGGGAGGAGATATCTGGTCACCAAGAAAGTAACCTTCTATGGTCTTATTTTTTTTCCCTTTTCTGGGCATTTTCCTAGCCAGTTACTTGACTTCTGAGATACCTCTCCACACTCACCTGGCCTCCATATCCACCCAGCTAGTGCTTGGGGTCTGAGATTCAAATGCTGCTTCCCAGCCTCAGGGCTTTCAGCAGGGGTAGGGCTGCTATTCAGTGTGAGATTAAATTCAGGTGGAGGCAGGGCCACAACACAGGGCTCAGTTCCCTCAGGGAGTTTATGCAGAGACCTTCAACAATGGATCTGAGCTCCTGCCTGCTTTGGGAGCCTCTGTCCACTGCTGCCTCTGCTGCTGCCTCCCGAGGGGACCTGAGTTACGGAGACACCATACTCCCCTCTTGGCCAGCCAAACAGGCTCTCTCACTGACCTTTGGCATCTGTGGGTGAAAGTACCTGCGTCGGCTGCTGGAGATCCTGTCCCTGAAGCCTGCTCAGATCTGCTTCTCCCAGTGTAGCACAGCCAAGGGAGGGCTGTGCTCTGCTCTGAGTTCAGTGGCAGATGTACCTTTGGTGTCAGTTTTTCAGGGCTCTCTGGAACAGAAATGTCCTCCACTCCATTGTTGTGTGGCTTCTGCTGCTTCAGAATTTATTGGGAGTTCTTCTTTACAGGTATTTTATGGGCTGTGGGTTGGGAGCTAGCATATGTGAATCTTTCTGCTCTGCCATCTTGACTCCCCCGCCCCGTGATTAATATTTTCTATGAAAATCTATGGGAAAATTTGTACAGAATGGGAAAAAAACTGACCTGCATCAATCGAGGGAGGATTTACACTCCCTCACTGAGGTAGTCAGCTATGAAACCAGGGTTAATAAAAAGGTAAAAGGAAGATATGATCCTTAGATGATCTGATAAAATAATGGGGTTGTAGAGAAAGAGTCAATTGGTAAGGCAAGAACTGGGGCTTTGGGAGGGAATTTAGAGTATGGCAAGTTTCTTTATTATGTACTCCTTTCTGCTTTTACCAAAAGAAAAAAAAAACATTCATGTAGAAGTATCAAGAAATTTATTTTTGAAGTGTTTACATAGGGAAATAAATCAATGCTTCAGTCTGGGAGACAGGAGAAATTTGGAGAGACAGATGAGACCACATTTTCTGGTGGGTGTGTGGGTGCTGATTAATTGCAAATTAAATATCAGGATTGTTCTCGGCCCACACCATGACAGTGAGTAACATATTATTTAGGCTGTAAAAATTCCATGTCTTGGTAATTAATACAACATTTGGCATTTATACATTATCTTTCATCTGAAACCATCAAAGCTCTCTGTGGACCTGGCCCCATTAATGCTCATGACCAGTTAATGAGGAAGACAGGAGGCAGACTGAATTCTTACCCTGTCAGAGGTGAAGGAAAAGAAGCAGAAGAATTGCCCATAGTTCCTTGTTGAATAGCTACATCTATAACACCCAAACACCTGGATAAAAAGGAAAGAAAGAATTCAGTCACCTGAATATTTGATCCGTGTGACAATAAACATCCAGCTATTTGGGAACATCTGGAAGATTGACTGAATGCTGCCCTGTTCACCCAGATGTTTGACATCAGGTAGATGTTTGGCAATACAAAGTGAAAAAAAATGGCTATGTTTTGCTTGATTTGGGGAGAGGGGGTAGGATTAAATTGTGAAGTTGTGTTTGCAGTAAATTAGCAGAGATCTAGTCAGGTGAATCAGGGACAGATGAAGGAAGGGAATGCAATGGAATCAAACTCCTAAAGCTATGCATTTCTCTATCCATGGTGCTCCCAATTGAACAATGCACATTTTGCTTCTAATTAGTTTCTTCTTTGTGGTTTTGAAACATCATCTTGATACCTTGTATTTCCATTTGGATCTGTGTAAAGTATGGGTAAAGAAAAGTGTGGTCTCACTTTCTGTGATGTGAAAATATTTGAAGTGAAAGCAGATCTGGACAAAGCAAAGTCTTTCAGGACATTCATTCTGTTTTCTTCCATGCTATGACCTAGGAAGGTGAAGAAGACATTTTAGAGGTAGCTAAGGCTTGCCTCTCCCCCAACCCTTGGTTTACTCCGCTTTCAGGAACTAACAGAAACAAAGTACAGTGGAGTCTCTTCTCCATCAGACTTTCTCTGCCTGTGTTTTCCCATGAGCTTTTGCTTTTCTTCCCCCCTTCCCTCAACATTCCCCAAGGACTCCCTGATGGTTTTAACATAGCAGCATCCACCTCACTTTTTTTCCTCCAATGATTTGGTCCTTTTTTCCCTCCAGTATCATAGGAAGTCAACAATGGTGCTCAATTTTTCATCAGATCCCCTTCCTGTGAGCTTTGAGTCCATTAAGGAGAAGCTTATAAATCATTAAAATTTAAAGCAAATTGTACTGTGCTTGCGCATAGCATGGGGACATGCTCTATGAATGCCTGTGGTCAGTACTTAATAAATATGTCCTATGTTTAATGTAAACAACTTCAATAGGATCAGAGGATTTAGAGTTGGAAGGACCCTATTTTATAGATGAGGAAACTGAGACCTAGAATGAGAAAATGACTTAGTTAACTTTCATGAGCAGATTGGCACTCAATGTAGCTGCCAAATAAGTGACTTGAAATTTGAATAAAAATACTAAACTTGCTCAGAAATTTTTAAGGAGGTACAAAAATTCAGACATATTGAGGGAGGCTGGTCACAGTAGTTTTGCCTTTTCTTTCTTCCTTTGTCTTATTGTGGACTTCACTACTGTTTGTCTCCCTCTTGACTTTATAACCTATATGTGTTCTTCTTGACCATTGTTTCTATACCCTCTAACAAAGAAATGGGTTAGTAAATAATAATACTGATTGTTAATATGAATATAGTACAGAGATGGTGGTAGACAGAGGTGGTTCCTTGGTTTCTGACTGGCATCAATCAATTGGTCACCAATCATTTATTAAGATTCTACTATGTGGCAGGTACTCTAGTAGGCACTGGGACATAAATGTGATGAATGAAACATGTGAGGCAGTTAGATAGAGTGTTAGGCCAAGAGTCAGAAAGAGCTGACTTCAAATCCTGTCTCAGACACATATTAGCTATATGACCTTGGACAAGTCACAAACTCAGCTTCAGTTTTCATGCAATCTGACTTAGATCATGTTGGATATTGACTATAATTTAATCTAATACCTCCAGTCATTCATTTCAGTAGACAGTAGATGAGTAAGAATCCTGCTAATATCTGCTTCAGTGAAGATGGAAACAAAGGATGTATTCAATCTTTCTGCTGTCTCTTGGATATTCTTTGTTCCACAGTTCTCAAGATGCTCCACTATTTCTCCAACTACTCTGCCTTCATTTGAAAGACTAAAAGAATTTGCAAGTCTCATCAGAACTTCAAATTCAGCATATCCCAAACTGTTCTCATCGTTTGCCTCAAATCTACTCCTTCTAAAGAATGTTCTAGTTTTTTCTTTGGCACCAGGATTCACCCAAATGGTCTTGCTTGAAATCTTGAGCTCATTCCTGACTCTCCCTTTACCCTCACCTCTCATTTTTAATTAGCTGCTATGCCCTGTCAAGTCCCCCTCTATTACAACTCTTGGTGTTACTTCTTCACTAGCATTTCTGTCATTACTCTAGTATAGACCCTCATTATGACTCGTAGGGGTTATTACAATAGCCTGCTAATAATTCTGCCCACTTCCATTCTTTCTCTGGTTCGATCTTTGATAAAGCTTTAGGAAAAATCTTCCTGACATATAGATCTACTCATATCACTTTCACATGAAAACTTTCAGTGATTCTCTATTGCTTGCTCATTAGCATTCAGATTCCTTTGTCTAACATTCAATTACCGTTATCTTCATTGTCGTGTTGTCCTCATTGGTGCTGCTGTTGTGGGCTGATTTCATTTGTGTCCAACTCTCTATGACCCCATTTGGGATCTCTTGGCAAAGATACTGAAGGGGGTTTACCATTTCCTTCTCCAGCTCATTTGACAGATGAGGAAACTGGGGCAAACAGGGTGAAGTGACTTGCTTAGGGTCACACAGCCAGTAAGTGTCCGAGGTCAGATTTGACTCATAAAGAAAAGTCCCCCCATTTTCTGACAACTTTTGACCTTTTCAGTTACTACTCCTCTCCATTTCCCTCTATAGAGAGACAGAGTGGTGGCTTAACAAACTTTGGAATCAGAATGACTTGTGTCTAAGTCCCACATCTAATATATACTGACTGTATGACCCTGGGAAAATCATTTGACATCAAGGTGTCCCACAACATCCCTCTGAATTGCTTATCTGAATTGATAAAAGGAATGTCTTCACAAGGAGTTCCCTTGTAATGAAATCAGAAGCCTGGTCCAAGAGACTATTAGACTGCATGTAGAATAGACATTGAACTCTGGCCCTTCCCCTTCCCTCAAATATTCATTATATTCTAGACAAATAAGAAAATTCACTGACCCATGAACACATCACAATTTCCTGCCCCATATTTCTGTTCCCATTATTTCCTATGGTCAGAATGTTCTTAACTTTCATCTTCCCATGCTGACACCCCACCTAGCCATTATGGTCCATCTCAAATACAAGTTCCTATCTGAAATCTTTTCGGATCCCCTGCGTTAGTGTCCCACATAGCACTTAGCTTTGTAACTCTAGAATATGTAACATATTATTTTTGTCTCCTCAATGGTGTTGCTGTTGTGGAGTCATTTCATTTGTATCTGACCCTTTGTGACCCTGTTTGGGGTTTTCTTGGCAAAGATCCTGGTGTGATTTGCCATTTCCTTTTCCAGCTCATTTGACAGATGAGGAAATGGAGGCAAACAGGGTGAAGTGACTTGCCCAGGGTCACACAGCTAGTAAGTGTCTGAAGCCAGATTTGATTCATAGAGTCCAAGCCCAGTGCTCTGTGCCCTATGGCACCACCTAGCTGCCCCTGTTGTTAACTCTATTTTGTCTTGTCTTCTTCTTATGTTTATTATCTCCAAGGGCAGAGACTATCTCGTCGAAACTTTGTGTCTTTTGGGACTTAGCACAATGCTCAGCATACGTATCATGTTTAACCATTCTTAAAAATGAATAAATAAAAAAAAATGGTTCTAGAAGTCTTATCCAGGTGGGATCATAGACTAGTGAGTACTCAAGTAATAAATGATAGTCCAGAGATAATCTAGTCTGTCCTCCTCATTTTACAATCAATTAACATTTCTTAATGATGTATTATGGGCCAAGTACTGTGTTACTGTTAGAGTGGTGCCATACTGCATAGAATGCTGGACCTGGAGTCAGGAAGACTCAGCTTCATGAGTCCAAATCTGGCCTCATATACTTACTAGCTCAAGTTGTGTGATCCTGGACAAGTCATTTAACTCTGTTTGCCTCAATTTCTTCATCTGTCAAATGAATTGGAGAAGGAAATGTCAGACCCCTCCAGGATCTTTGCCAAGAAAACCCCAAATGGGATCATGAAGAGTCAAACACAACTGAAATGAATCAACAACAAAAACATTCTGTTAAATGTAAACAATTCTTGCTCTTGAAGAGTTCACAATATGCAAAAAACAAACCACAATATAAACAAGATATATAAAGATAAATTGGGTATAACCGCAGAGGGTAGATTAGGGAGGCTTGGGTCAGAAAACTTCCTTTAGGTGAGGCTTAAAGAGGAATGACAAGAACTGAACTAGAACCAGCAGCATCTCTTAAGTTCAAGTAGTTTTTTGATACACAAGCTGCTCCTCTGTGTTGTGGAGGATACTTTATTTCTAATTTTCGCCTTAAAAAGCCTCATTTGCAGGCTATCTGTTCTTCTATCCTTAGTGTTCCCTTTCTGGTTTGATTTTTGTGAAAGTGCATATAGCTTGGCCAATACCCAGTAAAAATCACTTAACTCCAGACAACACAGCTTGAAACAAGACAATTCAACCAAGTTCATTCCCTATTCCATGTGCTACACAAATAGTCTTTCAGGCACACTCTCTTCTAAAATACTTTCTGAAGTAAAATAATAGCCACAGAATTAAGCAGTAAGTGATAGCAGATGGTGAGAGGTATAGACAAAATTGAGATGATGGTTTGCATTGCTATTGGAGTGAAGACAATGAGCAAGGTGGAGACAAGTTTCAGATGGCAGGAGCCATCTGGAGGTTTGCTTCCAGAGCCTGGTGTTATGTATGTTAAACAGGGAATGCCAGGATTTAAGGTAGAAGACAAAGAGGAGACTCACAAAGACATACACATTTAGAAAATGTTAGGGTCTCTAAGAATTATTTTTTTTCTTTTGAAATAAAAAAGAGAATTTTGACTTAGAACTTTGTCCCTTGGGAACACTTGGAATGGGTTCTAGTTTTAGGAATAACTACCACCCAAGCAGTCTTAGCTATAAAAATATTTTTCTCCTTTGTGTTCCTATATCCTGTTCCTTCCACCTCCATACACAGAAACAGTATATAAACTGACATCATCTTGCTTGTACCATGTTCATTTGTTAGAAGAAAGTCTGTAGCGTCCAGGGAAGCAAGAAGTCTGGAGCATTAATTACTACTTGTTTGAATTTGGGCAAATCCCTTCCCTTTTCTGGACCTTGATTTATTCATATATAAAATGGGGAAATGTGGAGGTTAGATTGGATGATCTTCTAAAGTCAGTTGCACTTCTGTAATCCTCAAATGGACCCATAATTTCATCAATTTCAATGCTCCCATAAATGATCTCAAATCATAATTTTGATCATGTTTTTCATCAGTTACTCATAAGTATACATTCAAGATATCAGAAACCTTCCCCAGTTTCTTTTGATATCAGAAGGATGCCATGGAGCACTCTGGACTACCTGCCATCTCTCATGCTCACCCCATGACCAGTAGACCTTGTTTGCTTAAAAGATGGCATCTCATAGTCCTAATTTT
The DNA here is from genome assembly GCA_028658325.1 of Potorous gilbertii. Lineage (NCBI taxonomy): Eukaryota > Metazoa > Chordata > Mammalia > Diprotodontia > Potoroidae > Potorous > Potorous gilbertii. Next base: position 480,913,043 of record CM053770.1, read on the forward strand.
CTTGGAGGTTTCTCATTGGTTATATGGTACCACCTGTTTTCACCCACTGTATATCTTTCCCCTGATATTTGTTTAATAATCATTCTTAATTACTGAGAGAGTATTATATTTCATGTCTCATAGTCATGTATTAGCAATAACAGAATGTTGGCCTTTGTTTCCAGGAGAACCTTAGGTTTATTTAAAAAGCTTTGCCATTGCCTGCAGGTAATCCAGACAGCTTTCTTCTTCTGATCTAGCTTTGGGTACAGTTCATTGTCTAATTATACTATGTGTCCCAGATATTCATATTAAGATAAAGCTCTATAGGTTTCTTGACTATACTTATGATGTGAGTTGGTATGGGGATTTTCTAGTGTGAAGCTTCCTCTTCCAGTTAAGATCAGCACATTTTCTACAACAGACAGTCTTAGAGTGCTACTTAGTACATAGAGAAGTTGAATGACTTGCCTAGGGTCATATGGATATATGGGACATGAACCCAGGTCTCCTTGACTCTAAGGCAAGCTTTTAATGCTCTATACCACAGTAAGAATGCTTATTATGAGTATTGAAATAAAAGGTCACCGAATAATCCAGGAAATAATGTTTCTAGTTGCCCTTGGATATCTGATAAACCAAACTCCACTACCTCCTTTCCCAAGAAATTTGTTGCCTTCTTTTCATTTAGTTGTAGTTTTCTTCTTTCTTTTGGTTTCATTTACAGAGAGAATGTAAAAATTGATAGGATTTAGCTCATCTAGCAGAACCTCTACTTACTAACCACTGGAGAAAGGTTTTTCATTTAGAGTGAGAATAACCATGTTAAGTAGTCTAAAACTTGTGAGATTCTCAGTACCCGTGGACACTACAGAGCAAAGGGGACAGCTGAGGACTGAGGATCATTTGGTATTTTTTTACTTCCATGGGTTCCCATGTCAAAGAAGACATTCCTAAGAGACAACTAAGTACTGATGAGCCTTTTCATAATCCTCAGGAAGCAAATAAACAGTCTACTGCTAGGTCCAGACTCAGAGATTTACCAACATGATAGAACGTACAATAGTTTATGTTTTTCCTGGCATAGAACTGGAGAATCCAGGGTCATCTCTACTCCATGATGAGGCATTGGAGATATTGTGGAGGCAGTCTCAAGAATTCTACAGGGTGTTCCAAAAGTCTTAGTACCTTTAAGATTTAGTAGTTTAAAACTATTAAATTGATTAAAACTAAATAAATTTGTTTATATTTTAAAAATATTATATAATCTTATATTTATATTATATAGATATATAAATATATTATTTCATAATATGTTTATTTAAAATTTATTAATTCTATTATTTAAGCTTTTATAGCTTAAAACTACTCTAAAACTTTTGGAACATGCTGTATTAAAGCCAATTCAATTAAACAAGCATTTTTAACAAAGATGGAAGGGACTGATTACATCACCAGGTTGACTGATATACCTACAGCCTTCTTCCTTTTCACCTAGAACTGGAGAAAAGGGAGCAGTGGGTAGATTGGCAGCTAATCTATTACTATGACTATAGCCATACACAAAGGTGATTATGTAGGTAAATGGCACTTTATCATAGAAAGAACAAGCCAGGGAGAGTTCATAGTAAGAACAGGCTGTTAAAGGTCATTAGTGGTAATGGCTCCAAGCCAAATGACACTCTACATGAGTTAATTCTAGATAAAGTAAGGACTCTGAACCATGAACTATTGTGCAGGCTAGGATCTAGTTTGGAAATCTAACCATGCAAAGAATAGAAAATTCATGAAAACCACTGGGAATAGTAAGAGTCAACAAACCTGCCATTTTAGCTTCTGATGTCTCTTTCAGCAAGTAGATTCCAATAATACATAGTACACAGTAGTGGCTCCATACAGGGATGAATGGAAGGACAGAGAGTCAATAAAAATCTAGTTGAGCCTCATCCTAAATTCACAAGAGTCTATGGTCCCAAGGGTTAAATCCTAATTATGACAATAGTTTACAATCATGCTCTGCATTAACCTTTTCAAAGACCCTGACATATATTCTCACCAAAACTCTATGAGGATGGTAGCATATTTATTATTGCTCTCCTTTTTCAGATGAAAAAAATTGAAATTCATTGAGATAAAGTGATTTGTCTAGACCTGTATGACTCAGAGTGAGTGGTCAAGTTGGAATTTAATCCTGATCCTTCTGACTCCAACTCCACTGTTCTCCCCACTACAAGGAAAACCAGGTGAAGAAATCAGTCTAGAAGAAGGAATGGAGATTTGAATAGAAGTTGAATAATGACTTGTGAAACTGTTCTCTTTCTCTTTGAGGTCATTAAACTCCCTTTGGTCAGATATCCTACTTCATTGTTGATATCAAAATGTCCACAGAGAATGATATGGACCAATTTAAAATAAATGTTCTTAAAATGTTTCTTGAAAAGAAATGTACTTCATGGAATGCCAAACCCATCTTCACATGGAATTCAATATGATACAATGACTATGTTGCTCTACGACTTATTTTTTTCCTCTTATATCTAATCATGGAAGGCCTTGTCATCATAACTTATGAGGCAAGCCTCACTGGTCTCCAAGTCAGAAGATCTGAGTTCTAATTCCAAATTTTCTATGGAATGACTAAGGGCATCCCCAAACTCACAGAATGGGTCCTCCAGAGAATGGCTACCCTAGATTTAAGGAACTAGTTTACATGTGGATCTATACCTCCCAAAATATTTAATGATCAGTCAAAGGACACAATTAGTTCAAAATAAACTAATTTAATTTGGATGAAATATATAAAATAGTTGGAAGACTGTGTTCCATGAAGCCACCAAAGAAGACTGAAGTCATGGATGCCAAGCTAAGAGGTCTAGATTTTATTCCATAAGCAATAAGGAGCCTCAAGTGAAGTTTTTGAGTAGTGGAGGGATGTGATTATACCTGTGCATTAGGAAGATTAAACCTGCAGGTATATGTAAGTTAGATTTGGGAAGGGAGAGACTAGAGACCGATGACTCCAGCAATAATCTTAGATAATGAGAGCATATACAAGGGTGAGACTGTCAAGAATGGAAAGTAGGGAAAACAAGTATTTTATGAGACAATTTGGAATTATTCACTGAAAATTATAAACTGTGAAGACCCTTTGTTCCAGATATAGCATTATTAAACACTATTCACACCAAAACTCATAGGGTTGTTGGGAGGATCAAATGAGATTGTATTTGGAAAAAGTACTTAGCACAGTGCTGTCCCATAATAGGTGCTTCATAAATGCTTATCAGCTTTCCTTCTCTACTGGACATAGAAATCAAAGAAAGAGGTAGAGGATCTATATGGACAAAATATTTTTATCAGTTCTTTCCATGGTAGCCCAAAATTTGAAACCAAGGGGGTGTCATCTTATTGAAAAGTGACTAAACAAATTGCATCATATGAATGTAATAGAATATTATCATGCAATAAGAAATGAGGGAATTGGTCATGTCACTCAAACTGGGAAGATCTTTACGAAGTGATGTAGCACAGAGTAAGCAGAACTCAAAGAAAAAATTATTCAATGATAACTTTGTAGAGGGGAAAGAACTTGAAAAGACTTTAGAATTCTGTTCAACACAATGATAAACCAAAAATTTCGAAAGAATGAAGGTGAACCATGACTTTCAACCTCTTTATACAGAAATGATGATCTTAAAATGTAGAAGGAGATATAACATTTTCAGACATGGCTAATGTGGGGTTTCACTTTATCAGACTGTGAAAGTCCATTGAGAAATTTGGTTGTTGTTGCTGGTGGTGGTAGTAGTGGGTTTACTTTTTCTTTCAGTGTAAGGGGCAGTGGAACAATTTAAAAAAATATTTGTTACTTGAAAGAATAAAAATTTTTAACTGATGGGAGGGTGGAGAAAATACAAGGAAATGTGAGATATGTTTCAGAGTTGGAATTAGAAGTCCTTGAGGAATAAATGTTGGAAGGTGAGGGAGAGGAATGAATAAAGGTACTCCTGAGATCTGACACTGTGAGACTAGACTAGAGCAATGAAGTACCTCTAATAGAGACAGGGAAAATGTAACAAGGATTAGGGTTAAAGGTTTATTTAATGAGTAAGGCTCAGATGGAGGAAGCAGGAAAAAGGCATCCTTCAGTGGCATCCTTTAGTAGGAGTTCATCCATTCTGTAAGAAGAGAGGAAACGTTTCTCTCAGTGCTCCTAGGGAAAACTAAGCATCTCATTTCTAAGCCTTTGGAATATAGACTCTGGCCTCACTTGGCCACCATAGGCCTGTTGCTCTGACCTTTCCCTGGCTGCCCAGACATCTAGGCAAGTTGATAGCAGTTGCATGTCTAACCAGGTGGCCTCCATAAATATCTCAACAGAATTTATTTTCTTTCATTTTCTTTGGCCTTGGCACACTGATTAGGGAGCTGCTTCTGGCCCTGTATTCACAGAAATAGAGGGCCACATCTGCTAGCCATTCAGACTAATGATTACACCTGTGTCATAAAACTCAGATCAATAACAAAGTGGCAAGGAGGCTCATGGCACAGCTTAGAAAGGACGACCATTTCTTCCCAATCCACGAAAGTTTATTAAGTGTCCAAAGCATGTGAAGTTGTTTAATAAGCATAGGTGGAGGAACTACTTTTTTTAAAAAATAAGACTCATTCTCTGCCCTCTTGCAGCTTATAGTTGAGCAACAGAGAGACAGAGGGAGAGTGACACAGAGAAACAGAGGGATATAGAGAAAGAGACACATGGAGAGTCTCAAGGAGAGAATGAATGAATGACTGTGAGCACTTCAATCATTTAATCCTCACTCTAGGAAGGAGTAGGTGTTGTGATTATGACCATTTTAAAGATAAGGAAACTGAGGCAGGGGTCACAAAACTATCTGAGACAGTATTTGAACTGAGGTCCATGTTGATTCCAATCCACTACCTACACTGCCTCTCTCAGTAATTTTTGGGACCATGGAGGATCAGTGAACAAGAACTTTCCTAATGGGATTGATGAAGCAAATTTATCAGGAAAGATGATCAGCCTGATTTTGGAAAGTTTGAATTTGAGATGCTGGCTGGACCTCTAGGTGGAGATGGTCTGGAGACAGTTGGAGATGTTTATCCAAAGGTCATTAGGGAGGTCAGGAATGGAGATTTAGATTAATTATGTGCATAGAGGCTGAAGTTTTGGAGGTGAATTAGATTATGAAGAGAGATAGTTTAGAGAAATAAAGGAAGAAAAATAAGAATAAACCTTTGACTGAGGCCTCCAGAACTCTTATTGATCTGCATTCCACATCACCTCTCATCAAATTTTAGAACCAGGGTGACTAGGTATGCACAATTTACAGGATCAGGAAGGTAACAGTGAGACAGGAAAGAAAAATAATAATTGGTTTATAATTGGGACCCTTGGCTAAGTCCTGAGGACCTGACCCCCAAGAGTTTGTTATCTCTCTCCCTCATAGCTTCCTACTTTGAAGCAAAATTTGGGATAATTCAAAGAAATCCTACATAGGACTTATTACTACAGGTAGTTAGGTGGCTCAGTGGATAGATCCCTAGACCTGGAGTCAGGAAGACCTGAATTTAAATCCAGTCTCAAACATTTACTAGCTGTGTGACCTTGAGCAAGGCAGTTAACCTCCGTTTGTCTTAATCCACTGGAGAAGAAAATGGCAAACTACTCCAGTATCTTTGCCAAGAAAACCCTATAGACAGCATTGGTGCACTGTGATCCATAGGGTCATGAAGAGTCTGACACAACTGAAAAACAGTAAATATCTTATCACTATGTTTCTTTAAAGTTTGTAAGAGTAGCCATTTCTACATGAGTACTTATGGATATTAGACAGGGTTAAGACATTTGGTGGATAATTTGTATTTCTTCTACCACAAAAAAATATATATAAAATATAAAAGATTCATAAGAGCCCACTAACAAATTCAGAAAAACTTAAGGCACTTAATCCATTAGATGACTTAGACTCTACTGCCTATCCAAAAATAAAGACATAGTGGCGTTTAATACATACTCCCCAGTGACCTTCCACTTGCACCATTTTTTGAGGAACTCACAGTAATCAATTAACATTTATTAAGTGCCTACTACAAGTCAGGCACAGGTCTAAGTGCTAGGGATACAAAAAAGAGTGAAAGTCCAGGCCCTAAAGAAGCTTATACAAGCTAATGGAAGAAATTATCATGTCAACAAATATGTACAAACAAGGTATATGAGATAAATGGGAAATAACAGGGGGAAGGCCCTACAATTAAGAGGATTGGGGAAAGCTTCTAGAAAAAGATGGAATTTTAGTCACAACTTAAAGGACCTGTGGGTTGATAGGCAGAGTAGAGGAGGGAAAGTATTCCAGGCATTTAGGGGCAGTCAGAGCAAATGCCCAGAACTGAGGATGGAAGGTCTTGTACGTGGGAAAAACAGGAGAACAGTGGGTCAGAGTATGTGTGGGGTAGTAAGATGTAAGAAGACTGGAAAGGTAAGAAGGTGCTAGGTTATGATAGGCTTTGAATGCCAAACACAGCACTTAGAAACTTTATCATGGAGGTAATATTAAGCCACTGGAGTTTATTGAGTAGGGGAAGCAATATGATCAGATCTATACTTTAGGAAAATCACTTTGGTGACTGAATGGAGGATGGTTTGGAATGGGTTGTGGCTTGAGGCAAGCTGACCCACCAATAGTTATAACAATAGTTCAGGTGAGAGGTGAAGGGGTCCTGCACCAGAATGGTGGCAATGTCAGAGAGATTCAACAAGGTCCCTTCTTGGTCCCTCATGGCATGACTTTTATTCTTAAGTGGCAGGATGGTCGTCTACAGAGATTTCTCTTCTCTTTCTCTGAGGCATGAACTCTCTTGTTTGCCTTTTGGGAGGCTAATGCTTGAGTTTGAAACTCTGAGCTGAGTAGTCCCTGAACTAAGAATTGCTCACAAGATAACCAATGAGGCTGGACGCCTACATTGTCAGAATCACTAGAATTGGAGCTGTGTTCAGAAAAGGGAATGGCAATACTGAGGTTGGCCAAGAATGGAAGTCCCAGAGTTCTCCTCTCAGTCTTGCTTGCACAAGAACATACTTTGTGCCATGTGCCTTTCCAGCAAGTTGTTATTTTTTTAAAAAATTAATTAATGTGTTTTTTGTTTTAAACAATCACTTCCATAAGTTTTAAAATTTCTCCCCCTCCTGTCTCCCTCCCTGAGACAGTATTTAATCTCATGTGGGTTCTACACATACACTCTTATTGAACACATTTTCACATTAGTCATGTTGTACAGAAGAATTAAAATGAATGGGAGAAATCATGAGAAAAACCAAACCAAAACAAAGCATAACACAAGAGAAAACAGACCGCTTCATTCTGTATTCTGATTCCCTAATTCTTTCTGTGGATATGGATGGCATTTTGCCTCAATAGTCCTTTGGAAATGATTTAGGTCCTTGCATTGCTGTGAAGGGCTAAGTCTATCAGAAACAGTCCTTGCACATCGTGCCTGTTACAATATTCTCCTGATTCTGTTCATTTCACTCAGCATCAGTTCATATAAGTCTTTTCAGGTTTTTCTGAAATCTGACTGTTCACCATTTCTTATAGTACAACAAAGTTGTTAATTTTTGCTCTGGAAATTATTAAAGAAGAAATAACCCTTACACCACTATATTCTATTTAGGACATACAGTGAGTTAATTTAGATAGAATAGCAGTTGCAGTCATTTCTACTTGCATCTGTCACAGTTTGATTCCTTCATGTCAAGGTGGACAAAGGGTATAGTAGAAAGAACAAATAAAATGTAATCTAAGGCTTATGTTTAAATCCCAAACCTACCATTTACTAGCTGAGACAAATCACTTGATCTCTCTGATCCTCAATTTTATAATCTGTAAAATAGGGATAATAACATGACCACCACTTACCTCATAGGATTGTTGTGTGGACCAAACCAACTGATGAAAATGTAAAGCATTTTGTAATAGTAAAACTTAGTTTAACTGACAGTCTTGGTCATTGTTATTGGGTTGAGTCAACAAAGATCTAAGCAAGGAGGCTGACTTGTATGATCCTCTGTTGCCTTAAGCAAAAGTCATTCTCCACTGCCCCAACTTTCATTCCCCAGGAGAATTAGGCAGGAATCATCATCATGGCCCTAGACCATCTGATGAATTGGAAGTCCAAAGAGGACTTTTTTTTCTTTTAGGATGAATATAACTTCCATACAGACAGTGATGGGGCAGTTAGGTAGCTTAGTGGATAGAGTGCCTGGCCTGGAGTCAGGAAGATTCTTCTGGCCTCATATACTTACTAGCTTTGTGACACTAGACACATCATTTAATTTTGTTTGCCTCAGTTCCTCATACATAAAACAAGCTGGAGAAGGAAATGACAAATCACTCTGTTATCTTTGCCAAGAAAACCCCAATGAAGTCACCAAGAGGTGGACATGACTGAAACGATTGAACAGCAACAGAGAGTGGTTCACTAATCATGATTTTTATTCATATAGGCAGCATGGAATCCCACTTCTAAGTAGGGGGCCAAGTAGAACCACCTCAAACAATCAACTGTGAAATCCTGGGATCTCAGTATTACGGTTTTAAAGATGGGAGGACATCAGAGGACGTCAAGTCCTACCCCTTCATTTGACAGATGAGAAAATGGAGAAGGCAGCCTAGACAGGTTAATCCACTTGTCCAGAGTCCCACAGCTAAGGGTGAGGGGGAAGAGTCAAATGATAGTGACCCTTCATTTTTCCTAACTGTCCCTCACACCCTTCCTGGATCCTGTCTCATAATGAACAACACACACTCAATGCTGAGTAAACAGAGATACTACCCACTATGTGATCATGGGCAAATTGTAACCTCTCAGAACCTCACTTTCCTTAACTACTAAATGAGGGGGTTTGGATTTGATGACGTGTCCCTTCTAGCTCTAAATTCATCATCTTAATCCATGATAGAATATGAATGTGCAATCAGAGTGTTTCAAAGAGCTGTATTAGTTCAGGGGAAGAGACTCTATGGGCTAATGAGATCAGGGAAGAATTCAAGGAAGAAATGAACTTTGGATGTAGAGTAGATTTTTAAAAATCCAATCAATTACTAGGCATCTATTTAATATTCAGTTACTATGTCCTAGGCAGTTAGGTGGTGCATTAAACAGAGCATGGGAGTTGAAGTCAGCATGATGTGAGTTCAAATCCTGCCTTAGACATGTAATTTGTGACCCTGGTCATGTAACCTCATCTTGCCCCTATTTCCTCAAGAAATTTACATTCTAATGGGAAAGACAAGTACACAAAAAGGTGTGTGTGTACATACATATATATATATATATATATTTATAGATATATATGCACATATACATATACACATAGAGGTCTATACATATATAGACACATGTGTCTATATACATGTAAGTGTATGTGTATGTGCTTATATATATATATATATATATATATATATGATAAATACAGAGTGGATGGAAGGTAATGCTAGAAGGGAAAGTGTTAACAAAGGGAGAGAAGGGTAAGGGGTGGGGGTGGGGAGAGGTGGGCATAGATCTTCCATGAATGGCGTCAATCGAGCTGAGTCTTGAAGGAAATCAGAAATTCTGAGATGGGGAAGTGTTTTCATTCTAAGGCATTGGCAGACAGCCAGTGCAAAGTCATGGAATGGGGTAGGAGAGAAGGAGTTTTTTATGTGGAGAATAGTACATAGAGCACATGGAGAGGAGTACTGTATAATTATCCTGAAATGGTAGGATAGGCCCAAGCTTATGAAGAAATTTAAATGCCAAATAGAGGAGATAATGTCTGATCCTAGAGTTAACTAGGAACCCCTAGAGTTTAGTGAGTAATGGGGTGACATGCTCAGACATACACTTTAGCAAATCTCTTTGGCAGCTGTGTGGAGAATGGATCAGAGTGGGGAGAGATCTGCGGCAACGAGATATGAATTAAGTGAGAGGTAACAAAGGCTGTGTGCTTAAAAGATGGGAACACAGCTGAGAGATGCTGTAGAGGTAGAACCAGTGAGATTTGGCAACTCACTGGATCCATATGGTAAATGAGATTGAAGAACAGAGGGTGACATTGGGTTTCACAGCTGAGTCATGGGGAAGGACATGTTCATTACTCAATATATTCATTATTCAATAGGATAGGAAAGTTTGGAAGATAATGCTTTTGGGAGTGGAGGGAAGATAATGAACTATGTTTTGTATAAATTCTACTAATGATTGGGGAGGACATGTGTGATAGTAATATGATATTATAATTTAAAAGACTGATCAGGAGGTAAGAGCTGGATTCTATTACTGGCTCCAAAAATGACTTGCTATGACATGGGAAATTCATTTGTGTAACTTTTGGCTCCTGATCTTCAACAGCTTCAAACATCAAACCATAATAATCCTAAATATTTTGCTTTCTTCACAAGGTTAAAAAGATGAAAAACCATGTGAAAGTATTTTGAAAAATAAAAGTGCTATAAAATGAAGAAATTTTTTATTTAATTTTGTTTTATTTAAAAATACTCAAGAGGAAATGTTGTATTCTTAGGGGAAGATGAAAGATATTTAAAAGAAATATGATCACTTTATAGAAAATAAACGTCAGAAAGCCCTATAGAGGTCGGCTACTGTGGCCTCTTCAGTTTACAGATGATGACATACTGGGGAGAATTCCTTCATGATCCAGGTGGAAAATGGGAGATGATTTTGTTTTCCTGACAGATTTCAGGATAGTATTTAGTATGCTATTAGTGGATATATGGGAAACTATACCCATCTCCCAATTCTCTATGTAACCTTCACCCTCAAATAAGTTATTTAATTTCTTCCTTTTTTCATTCTTTTTTCTTTTCCCTTTCCTTTGCCTTCTTCTTTTCTTATTCTCATTGTATTTTTCCTCTTTACTCCCTTGCTTCTCTCTTCATTTTTCTTGTTCTTTTTTCCTTCCTTAACCTTTCCGTCTTCTCTTCTTTCTCTGCTTTTGTTTTTGAAATATATTGCTCTTAAATGTAAAAGGGAAATTAATTAATTAAGATGAAAATAGGTTATGCAGAGTAAGTACTTAAAATGAGAGAGGTCAAACCTCATTCCTTTAATTGATGCTGGTTGATAGTAGATCATAGTTCACAATGCGAAGAAAATAAGTCAGTGAATCATAGGTGATTCCTTCTATTGCCATCCAACCCATTCACCAAGAACCCAGATCCTTCAGTGGTAACTGGTAGGTATATTATAGGCAAAGAATAAGTAGAAGTTTTCTACTCTTTTGGAGACTAAGAGCATGAGGGGCTTTAATGTATTTTTACTAGAGATCATGTAGCACTAGTGTGATACCCACAGCAGCCACTATGGATATACAGGTGTATTTCCATGGTAAATTCACAAAATATAAACTCCCTTCCTCAAAGATGAAACCATCTTTGGCTTTTTCATCCATTTATTTATTTATTTATTCATTCATTCATTTATTTATTTATTTATTCAGATGCCAGAAATCCAATTTCACCATGGTAACAAAGAAGTTTACACACATTACTAATATAGGGAACACCTCTGTCCCCAAGCCTTTCCTCCATCAGGGTGCCCCACAAACGAGCTCCCTTAGGCAAAATCACTTTCCTCTCTCACACAGGCTAGCTGCTCAGATCTGGTCTGACTGCTGCCTCCCTCTTAGCTCCACCTCATTCTTTCTTCCTGCTGCACTGGTTCAGCAAGCTTCTCCCACCATGGGCTCCATTTGACTTAGGCTGTGAGCTAGGTCAAAGCTCAAAGCAGGTTACACCTGCCTATTAAGGGGCAGGAAAGATCTTTAAATTACCTTAGCAGTACAGATGGTTAGGTCATTTAAAAAACATTTTTACTTTAAAAGGATATACAATGAGAAAAAAATACATTGCATTTAGAGTTAGGAGAAACTTGAATTTAAATCCCGTCCCTGAAACCTAGTAGCTTCATGATCATGGGCAAGTCTCTTAAAGGGAGGTGGGGGATTAATAAGTGGTAAGGGTAATGAGGTAGTATGGATTTGAAGCTAGAGATTCATTATCGTTCAGATATTTCAGTTGTGTCTGTTCTTCATGATTCCATTTGGGGTTTTCTTGGCAAAGATACTTGAATAATTTGCCATTTCCTTCTCCAGTTCATTTTACAGATGAGGAAACTGAGGCAAACAGGATGAAGAGACTTGCTAGTAAGCATCTGAAGCTGGATTTGAACTCCACACTTAGTATTCCAGTAACTATGCCACTTAGCTGTCCAAAGTCAGAAGATATGAATTCAAATCTAGCCTCTGACATTTATCACGTGTGTGATCTTAGTTAATTCAGTTTTCCTTTCTATTTCCTCTCCTCTGGCCTCCATTTTCTCAGCTGGAACCTATTTCACAGTGTTGTTGAAGTGCAAATGAGATAATGAATGTACATTTATTTGTAAGCTTCACGTAGAGGCCAACTATTACCATTATTGACTTTTTTTCAGTGCCAAATGGATGGGGAGGAAGAAATCAAATTAAATCTTACTTCTTCCTGTTTTTTCTTTTTATTCTCTAGAATTTCATAGGATTGTGGGATCACAGACCAAAGAATCAGGGAATTGCAGCTAGAATAGATTGTAAAGATCATTGTGTCCAACTCTTAAAAAATGGAGACAAAGAGAGGTTCCAGGATTTGTCTGAGGGGTCTGATATTTAATGTGGGATTTAAATTCTTTGTCATCATTGAGTTATTCCTTGGTATTTCCAAGGATCCCAGTTAACTGACTGAGTTGTAGGAAGGGGAGATATTGGGGACACTCCAGAGATTTCCCTTGGCACAACATGTTCTCCATAACTGTAGGACCACACAGGTCACTGTGTGTCTTGTCCACTGCTTGAGAAATAAGGAGAAAATGCTGATAAATGGAAAAAAGTATCAATTCAAGATTGTCTCTATTTCAAACTGGTAAACCAATTGGGCTATCTCTCTTTTCTTTATTTCGTTTCTTATTTTTCTTTTATTTGAAACTCTCACTTCAAAATCTGTTATTTAATTGCTTCCTTTTTCTGTTTTTTTTCCCTTTCCTTCCTTTTCTTTTTTTTTCATTGTCTTTCTCCTTTGTCTTTTACCTTTGTCTCTCTCTTCTTTTCTCTTGTTCTTTTTCTCTCTCCTTCCTTAGCTCCCTACCTTCTCTTTCTTTGTTTTTGCTTTTGAAACACATTGCTCTTAAATGTAAAAGGGAAAGAAAAATCATTAATCACTCTGCAGGATACAGCCCTTAGATGGCTGGTATTGCTGAAGGGCGTCTGGTTAGCATCAGCCGATTTTTCATTTCCTTTCTATGGGGACAGTGGGCTGCTCTGCAGTCCCTGGGGCCCAGAAGCATGAATGCAAGTATTGAGTGTTCAAGAGGAGACAATTAGGACCCAGAACTGGAGATACAATACCACTTAAAGCAATTCAGGGCTGAAATCCCACAATCCCTCCTTTCCCTTCCCATTGGATAAGAAATTTGTGTTTTGCATGGTGGAAATAGATTAGTATTGATTTGGTACTTGTACCAACTCTAATCATATGCAATGGAACTATGGAATACCATTTCCCCTCACTTTAGGGCAATGAAGATATGACTTTTGGGAAATCTGACGGTTACCTAGTGAGGTTTTCATAGGTATTATCTTTGAAAGAGAAGGTTACCGCTGATGTGCCAACAACCGATATATATCAAAACACTTTCTTAGAAAGACTAGCAGCCTCAGACCTGGCCCAGAGACCAACAGAAAAATAATGCAAAAGACTGTATGTCAACCTTGTCCAAGAATCCAAATAAATATCCATGAAAAATTAGTCAGTCATCTAGACCTTCAATCTGAATTATGTTGCTAGGAAAAGTAGGTAGTGCAAAGGATAAATCATTGAATGGATAGATTGTATTTGCATTCAAATCCTGCCTCAGATGGTTATAACCTGCATGTCCTTGGGGCAAGTCAATTAGTTTTAGTTTTAACACCTGTAAATGGTGGGTGTTAAAAGCACCTACCTCTCAGGATTATTATGAAGATAAAATGAGATCATATTTTACAAACCTAAAGTGCTATGTGTATTACTATTAATTACTAAGTGAATTCTATTATTATTAATATTTTTTAATATTCTAAACATAATTTGCAGCTTGTGTCTTCCTTTCTCTGAAGGATGGTATTTTTTGTGGAGTTGGGCAGGGGGAACAGAAGTGGAGATGTCATGTATATATTGTTGAATCTCCCTCTCATATCTAGCTTTGAGTATCTTTGTTCCAAACCACATACTATTACCCTGAACTCTGTAATTATAAGTTGACTTGATTAATACCCAACTAAACTGTAAGGTTTTGGTTGTTTAGTTACCTCATGTAAAATAATAGGGTAGTAACTGTTTTTCATTCAGTAAGAGATCCCCTGGTCCAGTGAAAAGGTCATTAGAATCAAGCATCTTAATTTTGAGTCATATCTCTGACAATTGCTGACTGTGTAATGGGTTTATCACTGTTTTGAGTCTCTCTTCCATCTATAAATACCTGTTCTACTTCACAGAATCATTTTAAATCTTAAATGATTATAGAAATGTAAGCACTTCTTACAACTTAATCCACTAAATTAAATTCCCGGATATACTAAGCTGGCAGGTCCAATTATCCTTCTCACCAATGTTCACAACCTATTGTCTTTTTATCACCTGTGTTATCACCTTTATTGCCAAAGCTAAGAATTGAAAGGAAAATCTAGACAGCGTAGACTTAAGTCCTGAGACTTGGACTTATCCCAGGACATTGCATAGCTCAACTGAGACAAACTCCTTGCATGTTCAGTCAGTTTACAGAAATAAGACTTACTGGAACCCAGTCACTTTAATGTTCTATCCATAAAATCACAGAATGTTAAAATTCAGTAGCCATTTGATCCAACTCCTTCATTTTGTAGACACTGAGTCTTAGAGAAGTTAATTCACAGAGAGTCATTTGCAAAGATGAGTCTAGGATGTAGTTCTCCTGATGTGCCACACAGCCTCCTCACCCTAAAGTTCACTTTGTCCATGGTGTTTTCACCTTGGAAATAACACACTCTGCCCTTGCAGCCTCTTCTTCTGGTTAACTGATTCCTTCTAGACCTCCATTTTAAGAAAGACACTCAAACCCGCCATGTTTTCATCCTCTCTGGGCTCCACTCCTGACTCTTTGGACTCTCTCTAACAGGTCGCTTTGTGGGTACCTTCTCCTTCTCCACTCCTACCTTTTTATTCTTTTTATATGCTTTCCCAATTAGAATGTAAGATCCTTGAGGGTAAAGGCTACCTTTCTTTCTGCTGGTGTTTGTATTTCTAGCACTTAGCATGGTGACTGGCACATAGAAAACTCTTAATATATGTTGTTGACTTGATTTGTTGACTGTTATCTTT
>CM053770.1:480928961-480985021 GCA_028658325.1 Potorous gilbertii
ACTCTTATGTCTTTACCTGATTGTAAGCATTGCTCTTCTTCATCAGAAAGGAAGGGGGAAATTATCTGGTCACCAAGAAATTAACCTTCTATGGTCTTATTTTTTTTCCCTTTTCTGGGCATTTTCCCAGCCAGTTACTTGACTTCTGAGATTCCTCTCCACCCCCCCAGATCTGCCCAGCTAGTGCTTGGGGTCTGAGATTCAAATGCTGCTCCCCAGCCTCAGGGCTTTTGGCGGCTGGCTGTCTGGTATTCAGGGTAAGATTAAATCAGTTTCTCAGGTGGGGGCAGGGCTGCCTCCCAGGCTCAGTTCCCTCAGGGGGTTTATGCAGAGACTTTCCATAATGGAGCTGCTGTGGAGCTCCTGCCTGCTCTGGGAGCCTCTGGCCACTTGCTGCCTCTGCAGCTGCCTCTGCCACTGCCTCCCACAGGGGCCTGAGTCCCGGAGACACCCTGCTCCCCTCTCAGCCCGTCCTGATGTCTCTCTCACTGACCTGTGGGTCTGTGGGTGGAGGGACCTTTGCGGCCACTGGAGATTCCGTCCCTGAAGCCTGCTCGGATCTGCTTGCTCTTCTCAGTGCCACACAGCCAGGGCAGGGCAGGGCTCTGCTCCCATCCGGTGCATGATGGACATCTGGGGTTGGTTTTTCAGGGCTCTCTGGAACAGAAATCTCCTTCACCGTGTTGCTGTGTGGCTTTCACTGTTCCAGAATTTGTTGGGAGTTCTTTTTAGAGGAAATCCATGGGCTGTGGGTTTGGAGCTAGCATATGTGAGTCTTTCTACTCCGCCATCTTGGCTCCACCCCTCCTCTATTTGGTTTTTAAAGCCCTTCACAATTCAGCCCCATTTTACTTCTCTTATCTTATTGCATACTATTCCCCTCCATTTACTCTGTATCTAGTCAAAGTGGCCTTCTTTGTGATTTTGTGCTGGATATATTCCATGTTTGTAATGCATTCCCTCTTCAGTTTCCCATCCTGGTATCTCTGATTTCCTTAAAGACTTATCCTGGACACCACAATCTGCACGAGGCCTTTTCCAGTTACCCACTGCCTATATTTTTACCTGATATCTGTTTTGTTATTTTTTTAACACACAGTTAAACCCCCTCTCCCTACTCCCACCAATCAGAATGTAAGTTCCTTGAGGGTAGAAGTTATTTCTCTTTTTTATTTTGTATCCCCCATGACTGGCACACAAATATTTAACCAAGTTTATAGACTGATTGATCCCAAGTTTTTTAATCCTTATTTTATCATTCATTGTCCTTAACCATCTCTCCCTCCTAGCTATAGGTAATCTCCAAATATCTGTAATCAATGTCTTCTTTGAAGTGATTTTTATTAAAAAAAACAAAAACAAAACACAGGGCTAAATATGAGCCCTGTTGCATGCCACTGGAGCTCTATTGAGCCACTCATCAATATTTAGCTACTCATTCAACCAGCCAGAAATCTAAATCTGATAAAAAAAAATAAAAACACACCTAATAAATCCTCTCACCTATATTCCTCTATTTTGCTTGTAAGACATCATAGACAACATTGACAAATTCCTTACTACATTTACTCTGTTTATATTTTCCCTGGTCAATTAGTCTAGTTAGTAATATCAAAAAAGTTCAAAAGAAGTGGGCCTTCTCCCAAGGTATGTCTCACATTTAGAATAGTTTCTCTTTTCTCAATTTGCTAAATGCTTCCCTGATTTTCTGAAGAACTTTAGAGTCCCTTTTTTCTTGGGAAAACCTCTTGTGAACAGCAGGAAGCAAAGTACTGAACCTTCCCTTTTCTCTTCTGCCGGACTGTGTTTCACAAATTGTGGTTCTTGTCCTATGTAAAGTTCTTGATACAACCAGATGCTTCTCGTTATTCATTCATTTATCTATTTATTCATTCATTCACTCACTCATTTGTTTTAGTGTTCTGGTGGCAAACCCCTGAACTTACAGGAGATCTAATTTAGAATTCTAGATCTGGTACTTTATTTTGATGGATCATGAGTAAAGCTTCTCCAAATCTTAGTTCCCTTGTCTGAAAAATGGGGATAACAATATTTAGTCTCACTATCTCTCTGGGTTGCAATTAAGAAAAAGACTTTGTTGACCTTAAAGTACCAGTTAAATGGGAGTTATTTTCTTGCCATTAAAATTTTTTTAAAAAAGCTTTTGGCTCTCATTGTTTTACCTACTATTTACTCTAGAAGTGGATTTTTTAAACAGTCTCCAGAATTTCACTACTTGGGGAAGCTTAATAACTAATTTTGATTGTAACAATTAAGAGAAAAAGCACTTTAAGAAACTCACTGAAGATAGAAAAGGGGAAAATCATCATCAAAGTTTCCATCTGGGAGAAGAATTGCTAAGGTATGATTCAAGTGAGATTTACTGAGTGAGATTATGTAAAATAAAATAAAATAAAAGCAGACCCCTATTTTGACTGTAATGTGTTTCTAGAAACTGTCATAAAATGGATCATATTTTCCCAGAAGACCTGGAGGAAAAAAATCATGAAACCTTAGATATGACCAGCAATATGTCATAAAGGCAAAGAAAATGGCTATATGCAAATACATGAAGGGTCTCCAATTTCTTCAATATGAGGAGCTGCTGGTGTGGGGGTGCCATGCACTGATAAAGAGGGTGTACCATCTGTAACTTTAGTAGATAAGCCCCAGGCAGAACTCAGAGGCTCTGAAAGATTTAATAGTTTGTCTGAAGTCACAAAGGTAATAAATATGAAAGACAAGGTTTGAACTCAGGCTTTCCTGACTCCAAGACTCTATCCACCATATCACATTGCTTCTGCGGCAACTATAAACCTCTACAATCTATTAATATGGTGAAGGTGCTATTTTAAGTCTGATAAAATGAATATAACTGCTCTGTGCACATTGATTCCACATGAGCCCCCAGGGTATAAAGAACATATGTATACATATATATTCATGTACATAGAACACAAATCATCCATAAAGCACATAGAAGTCCAGTTCTACAGTGTATTTAATTTGGCCCCATAATAAGCTAGCTACAACAATTAATCAGATGTCAGGAGGGAGATGGGCAGATAGGTGGTAGAGTGGGTAGAGTTAAGGTGTAGAGTCAGAAAGCCCTGAGTTCAAATCTGGCCTCAGACAGTTAATAACTACGTGACCCTAAGTAAGTCACTTAACCCTCTTTGCCTCAATTTCCTCATCTGTAAAATAAACTGGAGAAGGAAATAGCACACCACTCCAGTATCTTTTCCAAGAAAATCCCAAATGGGGTCACAGAGATGGATATGACTGAAAGGACTGAACAGGATTATATTAATCAAGTTTGTTCATTTGAAGACTTCAGCTTGAAGATTTATTCACGGTGAACCTGGGTACATTTGCAAACTCCTCTTCCTATGAAGTATGCTTGTCCATTCCTTCCTTGTTAAGAAAATAAACCATTATGTTTCTGTGATTAAGATTACCTTGAAAATTATTTCAATGACTTGAACTCTTAAGAGGATGGTGTTTTGTCTGCAGACAACCCTTTCATGATTGTATTTAAAAGAGAAATGATAGATCAAAATTGTTTCTCCTCTCTTCCACCCCTGTTTTTCCTTTGTGTCTTATTTTCAGAAGTTGACTTTCATGGCTATTGCCCATGAATTCCTCTTTTAGACAACCTGGGCCCCTATCTGCTATTGCAAAATGCATCTGTGGTTGTTTGTGATATCCCTCTACTGCTCAGATAATATTGCCATGTCTCAGGCTGGAAAGGCTCACAGTCAGCCAGTCTTCTACCAGAACTCAGAGCAGGAGGAATAATGGTGAGAAGGTGTTAGGAGCTCCATATCCAGGAGCATCCTGCTCAGGCCCCCTGGGAAATCATGCCAGCTCTTTTTAAAAGCCAGCTTAGAGGAGTGCCTCTTGTTGGATAATAGCCAATCCTTTTAAAATCCAAGGAACTGGGGGATGTCCCCAAGGCAATGATAGGCAAGTCCTTAATATTTGGGGAAAGGGCTCTACTTTCCAATTTAGAGTCTTAGAGCATAGCCTGAATTAGCATTGAGGAGTTAAATG
Organism: Potorous gilbertii; assembly: GCA_028658325.1. Classification (NCBI taxonomy): domain Eukaryota; kingdom Metazoa; phylum Chordata; class Mammalia; order Diprotodontia; family Potoroidae; genus Potorous; species Potorous gilbertii. The sequence continues at coordinate 480,933,015 of CM053770.1, forward strand.
ATTTGTCCATGGCCACATAATCAGGATATGTCTGGGCCAGTACCTGAATCTTTCAAGGTTAGCCTTTATCCACTATGCCTGGGGTTCTAAACCTGGGGTCCATGAACTTGGTTGGGGGAAAAACAGACATTTTAAAATTTTCAGTGAACTCTAACTGAAACTTAGCATTTCCTTTCATTATTTAAAAAACATTATTCTAAAAAAAATTGTCCATAATCTTCATCAGATCATCAAAGGAGTCTGTATCACAAAAAGATGAATAATTATGATAATTGCAACAATAAATAATAGTATTTATATATATTTTATATAAATTAATATAAATATTATTTTAAATTAAATTAAATATACTGTATATATTACGTATATTATTTATATATTTGATATACCTTTAAGTTTTTCAGAGTGCTTACAAATATATTTCATTTCATCCTCACAACCCTGAGAAGTGTTATCATTATATATATTTTACAGATGAGGAAAGGGGGCAGATGGAGATTAAGTGATTTGCCCAGGATTAACTGCACTGTGTTATGCTGCTTCAAGAGCTGAGTATTTTTTATGTGCTGAAAGTAAACTGAATAAACAAACAAGAAGCCAACCAGCTCTTACAAGATCCCCGAAATTACTTGGCACTCTGTTAACAGCTATCTGAGCAGTCCATAATCAGAGATGAAGTCATTAAAAGAGTAGTTAGCAGATCATTAGCACAAACTTTAGAACATTTTTTTTCCTAGAGAATTTCTAAAAGAGTATTTTCTGTGCTACTGGATACTGGTGCATAAAGTGTCTAGTGAAAGGAGAAAGTCCATGAAGTCCTTACACTCTCCCCTAGTGTGGCATGTTGAAGACCAAGACAAGGAGTGTCTCAGAATGACTAGCTAGTGGGGAGTTAGTGGAAGGAAGCCTCATCATCTAATTTAAATCAGCTCTTCAAGCTCATTGTCCACAGATGGACAACAGAATGAATATTCATCCAAAAGGTCTCCACTCTCCTGGGAACACAAGAGGAAAACACAGCTCCCCTGACTCAGACCCAAATGAGCAAATCATCTTTAAAATGCTGAATAAAAGTATTATCACTATCATTAACATGCTGTTTGATTATCAGATGCAATATATGCGATATATTTCTCACCTTAGGTAGATGTATCACATTACTTTATGTGTTACCAGAAGATGTTTCTCTATTTATTTATTCATTTATTTATCTGCTCATTCATTTTTGTTTGTTCATTCGTTTAGTTATTTATTTTTTTTAAGATTTAACTTTATTGAATGCTTAATCATAAAGGACTTTAAAAATGCCCTTAACTTAAAAGTGAGACTTTTAAAAAGTCAGTTTTTTCTGAGACTTTAGGATGTACCTTAGACACACCCTGCACTCATGTCTGTGTTCATCCCCAAGCCAACAACATCCATCAGTCAATCAAAAAAGCATGTATTAAGTGTTTGCCATTTGCCATGCACTATATTAAGTACTAAAGGTCCAAGAAAAAAAGGGGGGAATCATTAAGGAGCTCATTTTCTAAAGAGGGAGATAATATATAAGCAAGTAGGTACAAATACAGATATGAATAGCATTGATGGAAAGTAATCTCAGAGGAAGACAATAGCAGCTGGGGGTGAGGGGAGAGGAAAGGTCTTCTTCAGAAGATAAGATTTGGGTTAACTCAAAGGAAGCCATGTGTTTTTACTGAGACATTAGAATTTGTTTTATTTTGAGGCTGAAGGCATTTTTAAAATGAAACAATTGGATTTTCTTGATGATCTAGGTGGTCCCACTTAGCTTAAGACAATAGAGTTCCAAATCATTGTATCACAAAAATGTGAATTTACTCAAAGTAGTGCAAATACCAAGTGACAGAGTAGAGGTTGGTGGTTCAAATCTAGGTCTTCTGACTCCAAATTCAACTCTTCTTAAATACAGAATGAGCAGTTTACCACCGTCCTTCTTTCCTTAAATGAGAAAGGAATGACATGCAACCAGTAGTGTGGACCCCACCCTCCACCCCCATGGCCAAGTTAGTCAAAGGTTGTCAAATATTTTTCTTCATTTAAAACATGTCCAGTTGCAGAAAAATTTGGGAATAGTTGCTAAATGAAAACCAGTTTAAAAATTCAAGCCAAAAAATGCTGGCAGAATTTACACTGAGTTATGCAGACAGCACATAAGTCCTAATATTGGGTTTGAAAAAAAAAGAGAGAAAAAGATGCTCCATTTCCCAACAGGAAAGACTTTGGCTAAATGAACTTAAGCTTGGACCACTGTCCATCCATGCTGCCTCTCTCAAAGAAACCTTTTCACTTCTCCCAGAAATGTCACTATCATGACGAAAGAATAACTATAAGGGCAAACTTTTCCAATTTTCAAATAAAAGGAAGAGAACAAGTCTACAGACCATAGGATAGTGAGTTTGTCTCTGATTCCAGGAGATATTATAAAACATTACATTGAAGGGATGGTTAGGGAATATCTAGAAAAGGCAGCAGTGATCACCAAGAGACAGCCCAATTGTGTAAGAGGATCACAGTAACTAGAATGAGGGGGTGAATAGTCCAATGATCAGATCACATCTGGAGGGTTATATTCAATTTCATGTTCAATCTTGGATATGATACTCTGGTTAGGTTGTATAGTAAATAGAGTTGGGCCTAGAGGCAAGAAGACCTGAGTTCAAATCTGACCATAAACACTTGCTAGCAGTGTAACCTTGAGTAAGTCATTTAATCTTTATTTGTTTCAGCTTCAATTATGAAATGAGGATCCTAATAGCACTTACCTCCCAGGATGGTTGTGAACTTCAAATGAGGTAATAATTATATAAAGCACTTAACACAGTGCTTGGTATATAGTAGTCAGCATATAAATGTTAACAGTAACGATGGTGATGATGTGTTGCACTTAGAGATGGACATTGATAATCTGGAAGCACGTATCCAAAGGAAGGTAGATAGACGATAGGAACCTATTAGGTTGTGCTGAAGACATTAGAAATATTTAGGGAAAGAAAAGACCTCAAGAGAGACAGGAGAGCTACCTTCAGGTATTCAGAAGGCTACCATGTGTAAGAATGTAGACGTGTTCTGCTTGTTTCAAGATGACAAAACTTAGAGCAAGAAGCAAAAACTGTGGAGAGGAAGATTTTGTTTTGAAGAAAAACTTTCTAGATATTATGAGAGACAATGGAAATTATGTAATGTTTGGAGTCAGGTAACCTTGGTGCAAATCTCAATTTACTACCACTCACTAAATGTGCAACCATGAGTAAGTTATAGGCTCTTTGGGCCTCAGTTTCCTCATGTGTAAAATGAAAGTCTTGGACTAGATGACCTTTAAAGTCCCTTACACCTTTTAGATCTATGAACCTATGATACCAAAATAGTTAATGCTTTTCCAAAATAAGATCATTGTTATAAAGTGAAGTCTTCAAAAGAATGTTGGACAATCCATTGCTGGAAATGTCTGTGTGTTTAGGGGATAATGGGTGCACAGTTTAGCTCTGAGTTGACCTGGATAATCCCTTTTAACTTTGAGATCTTGCAATCTCAATAAAATCACAGGACTTGCTTTTCTACTCCACACTCCTGAGTTTCAATTGTGCTGAGCCCGATAGTGACTGAGGATCCCCTCTGTGGCCCCCTCCCTGCAGCACACTTCATTCTGACTTCCCCCTTGTTTCATCCTAACTTCCTGCCATTGTGTGCCAGAGGTGGCAAAATAACAAAAGAGAAACAGAGTCACATTCTGAGGTACTATAGGAAAGGGAGTAATAAGCAGATATGAGGAATGTTTCAGTCTAGCAAGAGGATCTGTGGGTGATGGGAGCCAGGAGGGAGAAGGAATTATAGGAAGAACAATCTCCAGCAAAACTATTGTTTTGTTTTGTTGAAAGGACAATTGAGATTCCACAGAACCAGAATATGGAACACATCAGTTGGGTGTGGTGTGTTAGCAAACATTCCCCAAATGAGTATCCCAGGCTCAATGGTCCCAATGTAGTTTACTGTGGTGCAGATCCCTGAGTCTTATTCCATGTGAGAGTCTGTGGCTTCCTTGGGTGGGGGATGTTGGAGTAGGAGAATGGGGTTAGGATTTGGTTACATATTTAGAGAAAGTCATGAACTGTGCATATCTTGGAAAACAGGCATAGAGGACTTCCATTGGCTTTGGTTGTCCATGAGCTCCACGCAGAGCTAAGACTTGGGGAGAAAATTATCCTTAGAGACACTTGGTGAAGATACTAGTTCTGTCCCACAATCTTGGCTCTTGATCATATGCCAAAAGGAATTTTGTTAAAGACAAAAATTTGTGTGTGTGTGTCAAAATCATGACTTTTGAGATATGTTAAATTTGAATTTCAAGTGCTTATGGAATATTCAGATAGATACACAAAGTAGGCAGCTGGGCTGAATGTAAAGATTGGTCATATACAAGGAGGTATTAATTAAATCCCTGGAAAACTATGAACTCATTCAAACAAAATAGATTATAAAGTCTTTCCCAAGAGCATTTAAATACCATGGACCCCATTCCACAAGTAAAGTGGAAGATAAAAAAAAAACACTAAACAAATAAAATAAAATAAAAGCAAAAATGTTGCTCTGAAACTTATTGATTAGTGAGATATCCATACAGGGAAAACCTCACAAAATAACTCAGGACAGTAAAGTACTTGGGGAAGCTAGTGAAGGAAATAATTTCTAGGTGGGAGGGAGGAACAATAAGAAAGCTACCTGTGCTTTTCTTGTCATATCATATAGTCAGTCACCTGCCTCTTTTTCCTAGAACTAAGCCTGGTGCTTGCTGGAGCTCTGTCTGTCACTGTGTATGTGTGTGTGTGTGTGTGTGTGTATACACATAATATATATATATATGTATATATATAATATATACACATATACAAATAGATCATATTTATAACCCATTTTACATTTCACTGAAGCAACCCTGAGAGGAAGATAGTATAAGTATTTTATCCCCATTTTGCAGACAAGGAAATTGAGAGATTAAGTGACTAGCCATGGTAACCTGGAGAGCAAGCATGGGAGTCATGGACTTGACTCAGTCCATAACATCCTAAGGTCATAGAATTAGAGCCAGAAGGGAAGTCAGCAACCATCTAGCCCAGGGATCACCAATTATGGTTTGAGGGCTCAAATGATCCTTAACTCTCAGGCCACACAAACACAGGCATCAGGCCAGATTTGGCCCTTGGGCCATAATTTGCTGACCCCCTGACCCCTGACCTCTTTTCCTTTTTCAGGTAAATAAATGCAGGTCTGGGGCTCAAGGTCACTGACGAAGTATCAAAAGTATGATTCAAACCCATGTTCTCTGACTCAGAAGCCATGCTGCTTTTGTCTATTAAGGATATTGAACTTGGCAATGTTTCCTCTCCCATGTTTTTGCACAGGTGATACACTTCTAGATTCCTACAAGGTTCAGTTCAGAGGCAAACATTCCACAGGAAGTTTTTTCTGATGTCTAGGCCACCTCTACCTCTGTCCTCTTCCTACCTTATTTAGGCTTTATTTCCCCAGTTAAATGTGAACTTTTTGAGGGCAGGAATTGTTTTGAGTTTTTGTCATTGTATTCCCAGTGTCTTGCATAACTCTTGTGTTTAGCTTGCTTCTGTGCTTGTGTTTGGTATATATTTGATGAATTGAATCAAATCATTTATGTGAAGGATTATGTCTTGCAAGCTCCCATGGACTCCTGGCTGTTCTTGAATAAAGCAGATGGCATCAGAGCATTGTCTGCTAGCCCTTCTTGATCAGAACCTGCTAAACTATTGGTGACTTCTTTAACATGAAATTGCCCTTTGAGGACCATGAACACACAGACTAGAGAACCTGATATACTCAGAAAAACAGATAAGACCACTCTATCTTAAAGGCAATTACTTAAGATCCTGACACTTTTCATTTGCACACAAATTCTCCCCCTCCCCCAAAAATGATGTGTATCGGATTGGGCAGGCAGGTACAAACTCAGGTGCAAGCATAATATTCTATGGTACCTGTGGTCCTAACAGATAAAACCACTGAAATTTTAGTTCAGACACTCAGAATTGTGGAATTTCAGAGTAAGTGATCATATTGTCCAACCAGTACTCTAGGAGCCCTCCACCCAAATATCCCACAAGTGAACTTCTATGCTCTGCTTAGAGAGTTCCAATGGATATGAACCCACTAACAGCCCATTACCCTTTCAATATCTTTCCTTGTTAGGAAGTTTTCCTAACATCAATTTTAAATTGGGCCTCTTCACAGCTTCTGCCTATTGCCCCTAATATTTCCCCCAGAGGCCAAAAGGAAATTAACTTAATCTATCTTTCAAATAATAATCATTTAATTCCTTGAAGATAGCTATAACTCTCCCTTCCACCACCAAATCTTCTCTTCTCCAGACTAAGTATCTCTAGTCCCCGCCATTGTCATATGGCAGGAATTCTGAGATTCTTCATCATTTTGAATATTTGTCTTTGGACAGTCTTAAACTTAACAATATCCTTCATAAATGGTGGAACTCAGAACTAAATACAATACTCCAGATATGGAGCACATTGGGACTGTTATCTCTTTATTCCTGGAAGTTATGCTTCTTCTAATGTAGCTCAGTGTCATGAGAATTTTTGATCACCAGATCACACTACTGGCCCATGGTGAGCTTTCAGTTCACTAAAAACCCCAGATTATTTTCATACTACTGTCTCATCCTGGCTTGTCTGTCTTGTACTGGTGATGTCAATATTTGAAACCAAGGGGAAGACATTTATCCCTATTAAACTGAACATCACTAGACTAAGCCAGTCCAGTGCTCTAGCCTTCCAAAAATATCTTTATGGATTGACTCTGTCATGCAGAGTGTTAGCAATCCTTTCCAGATTAGTAAGCTTGATAAGCATATCATCTATCACTTTATTGAAGTCATTGATAACATATTAAATAACACATGGCCAAGTACAGATTCCTGGAGGACTGAACAAGACCTCCATACAAGTTGGTATTCAAAAATTGAGTTCAGTCTTTCCAAACCATCTAATTATATCATTTTGTAAGCTCTGTGTCCCCATCTTTCTCACAAAAAAATGACATGGGATATTTTATCAAATGCTTTGCTATAATTTAGATAAACTGTATTTATGGTATTACTCATCTTGAAATAGTCTGATGTGTTCTCTTTTTGCTGGGGCCATACTAGTTCTTTATAATCAATATTTCCTTCTTTAGGTAATAGGAACATAGATTGAAAGCTGGAAAAGGCAATTTAATCCAAGATCTTTTTTTCAGGTGAGGAAAAAGAAACCCAGAATGATTATTTGCACTCAATAGCCCAGCTAATAAATGATGAAGCAGCAATTTAAAGATGTGTCCTTGACTTTAAATCCATCTCCTTCCATACACACACACACACACACACACACATTTTTCCCATTCAAATTTTGCTTATACCCAACTTTGACCCCATGACCTAAATTACTACCTTTCTCCTGACTCCAAAAAATTCAAATATCCATCAGTCAATCAGCAAGTGTTAACTATGTACCAAACACTGCACTAAATTCTTTGTACAAAGGAAGGCAAAAAATAGAACCTGCCCTCAAAGAAATTTTATTTTAGAAAGGAAGAAAACATAAATAATTGGGTACATATATAAGACAAATAGAGTAGATAAAAGGTAACCTCAGAAGGGAAAGCTCAAGTATTTGGGAGGGACTGAGAAAAGTCTCTTGCAGGAAGGTAGAAGTTTGAGCTGAGTCTTGAAGGAAGTCAAGGATTCCAAGAGGCAGAGGTCAACTCTAGCATGTTGCTGTTCAGTTTTGTTTCAGTCTTGTCCAAATCTTCATGACATTATTTGAGGTTTTCTTGGCCAAGATGCTAGAGAGGTTTGCCATTTCCTTCCTGGATAACTTTTTGCAGATGAGGAAATTGAGGCAAATAGAGTTAAGTGATTTGCTCAGGGTCACACAGCTAGTAAGTGTCTGTTGCCAGACTTGAACTCATGAGGATGAGTCTTCCTGACTGCAGGTCCAGCACTCTATACAGTGCACCATCTTCCTTCCCCTAACTCTAGAATATAATTTTTCTGTTCCTTCTATGGGACTGCTGCATGCTACTCTGTAAAGTCATGAAAGTGATCTAGATTTTCTTAGTACAAATTAATGATACAGAACCTCAGTTGGACCCTTACTGTTTGATAGTTCTCTTCTACTCTTATTCCTTTGTTGAGTCATTTTAGTTGTATCTGACTCTTCATGACCTTATTTGGGGTCACTACTTCACAGACTGTTCTAAATCTTTCCTTCTCTCTTTCCACCAACTCTCCTCCTTGCCCTTAGAACAACTATCCTGCTAGTCTAATGAGAAGTTTAAAGCCATCAGACATGAACTCTCTCAGCCGCCTTACTCAAAACTTCTCCACATCACCATCTCCTCTCTCCTCCTTTCCTTTCAGCACGAAAGAGGTGTTGCTATGCCTGTCTAAATCTAATTCCTCTGCCTATGCCCTTGATCATATTCACTCCCCCTTCCCCTAAGATATGCCTCCAAAAGTTACACCTTTTTATGTATTTATCTTGAATAACTCACTCCTTCCCTTATGGCAGCAAACGTGCTTAGGTCTCACAACCCTTAAAATGATTGCTGTGGCTCCCAGTCACTAGTACCATTCCCGCCAAATTACATTGTATTTTTCTTGCATATAGTTTGCATAGATTTACACATCTATGGTACCTTCCTTGCTAGAGTGTAAGCTTCTTTCTCCTACTTCCTCACTCCTTTCTCTTCCTTCTTCTAAGATGTTTCGTTTTTGTCTTAGTGTCTTCATCACGTAGTACAACACTTGGAGCAGAAGTACTTAATAAATGTTTGTTGGTTGATTTACTGATGAACTTTTTCTTTAATATACATCCTAGATTTTTGCCAGGAAATAAAATGAAGATCATTATGTATTTATAATTCTCAGATTTTGTCCTGTTTTCAGACTCTATTCTTTTCCCTTTTCTGTAGATGGGGAAACATTTTCCGGTCTTCTTTCCTATAATGCCTTCCTCATTCTGTAGATCTTTCAGATGGTACTGATAATAACCTAGGGAAATAGCATCTTCCTGTTCTTTCATTACTTAAAGATAGAGTTCACCTGGAGGTGATCTGAATTCATCATGGCTAGGTTAGGGGGTTCTTCTTATCTACACTGGGTATCAACTTACTATCAGTCATTGCTGTTCTAGTCTAATCTAGAGATCGTACTTCTTGGTAGGGAAAGCAGAAGTAAAATTAGAACTAAGGACCTTCGCCTTGAGACCTTGGGCAAACCAAATATTTTCTATGTGTCTTGGCTGCTTCTACCAATGACATTGATACATTCATCTTCAGGTAGTTGTAAAGCTCAGTGGAGATAAGTAATGGGAAAGTGTTTTGAAAAACATGCTATTTGAATGAAAGTACCCCCAATTTCCCCAAATTTATCATAAAAGTTGATGTGAAAACCAGAAATTATATGTAACTGGGGCTCTTGGACTGATACATCTCATTCTAATGATCTGGGAAAGTGAACCTGCCAAAACAAAACTCAATTGCCAAAACCATTGGAAAACCCCAGCTAGGATGTGCTGTGTATATTCACAGTCCCTCATTCATGGGAGAATTCTCTAATAGTCAGGGTAATAGTTGTAAACCTTTCAAAATGTATTTAATTATTTATGAATATGTTGGAGCCTTGCTCTAATTATGTCTTTAGGGCTGTTGTTATGGAGCCATACTGAAGATGAAGTCGTCTTAAAATGACCTGAGATAACTTCAATAACTAAAGGTCCTTGGCTTAGATTCAAGAGGGTCTCCCCTTTAAACCAATTCCATAAGTGATGAATAACTTTAGAATATACTCCAAGTACATTGTTTTCATTAGTGCTCTATTATCTCATTCTACTCCCTTCTCCCCTCCCTCTTTTTGCTCCTTTTCTGTCACCTAATTTTTCACCATTTGACACTTTAAGATTTGCCACAAAGAATATGATATCGCTGAATTCTCACAATAAGCATAGTAGGTATATTATTGCTTCCATTTTATAAATGAGGAAACTGAAGATCAATGTGATAAACTGACTTGCCAGAGTCACATGGCTAGTGAGAATGAGAATCTCTCTCTGAATCCAAGTCACTTCTAATGGCAGATTTAGCATTCTTTCCTCTAAATAATTCTATCTCGGACTAAGCCCTCTCATGAACAATTGTAATGGCCTAACTGGGTAAGACTTGATGGAAATATCATTTTTGAAACAGTAACACTGAACAAATATATGCCCTCTTACTCTTGAGGTTAAATCTATTTTGCAAAAAAATTGATGTTAACCAATACACTGTAAGAAATTTTAAAAATTGATATCTTGTTTTTATGTCACTAAAAATTCTCCATGTAACCCTTTCCCTCCCTCCAAGAGAGCCATCCCATATTGGAAATAACATTTTTAAAGAAAAAAATAACAGGAAGGGAAAAAAATCAGCAAAATTGGTCAATACATCAAAAAGTTGAAAATATATGCAATGCTCCACACCTGTGAGTCTCCCACCTCTGCAAAGGAGCGAGTGTAGTTGGGAATCTTCTCATCTTTCTTTTTTAGGATAATCATTGTCCTTTTGTTACAAATTGCTGGAACCATTAAAAAAAATCCAGCTGTAAACTGCCTCTTCACAGGATTGTGAGGATTCCAAATTTATATTTAGAGATCAACTTTACATTTAGACTTATTATCTATAAATTGGTCCTGGGCTTTCAGAAGACCAATTTCCTTACATACACATATAAATTTATGCCAATTGCATATAAAATTAATGTAAGATAAATCCATCTATATACCAGTGTAGGATTTTCAAGTAGGAAAGAACTTTAGGAAAATATCTAGACAATCTTCCTTATTTTTCAGATGAGGAAACTGACACCAGTGACTCTTTAGGAGTTCGATAAATACATAATCACTGGTAGATTAAAGTCACTCAGCACCCTTGCCTAAAGAACTCTCTGTTCTTGGAAATCCTTAGAAAATGGTGCTATTGAGGTGATAGGATAATTGTTCTCTGTTAGTCTTTTACTTATGTCTCAGAATAGTTGCATAAAATGTGACTCTCAATATCCTAGAATCCATGCAATAATGAGTCATATGAAGTGGTAGTATGGGCTCCTGGCTCACAGAAACCCAGTATGACCATCAAGTGTGGAGATCTATCAGCAATCAAGGACAGCAAAAGTCACCTTCCAGAACTTCGTGACCCTGAAAGCAAAGACTGTGCAGAAGCTCCCTTACTGTGATGGTCTGCAGCTTGCATGGCTAGGGGATTATGGCAGGGTTAGGGGTTATTGTGTTAGATTTTCAAAGTACTGAACAGAATAATTGAAATAGATTGCAAGGCAGACCAGGAAAGAATAAACAGTGAATAAAGGTTATATCCACTGATGGGTCATAGGTACCTATAAGACTGTTATAACTCTGAAGTAAGCCAGAATATAAAACTGAGGTAGATGGCAGGCACAGAGAAGTGATAACAATTAGATAAGCTGGTTTTAAGGACCAACAAGAGGCTTCAGAAGCTGGCAGCTTCTTGAGATAGACATCTGAGTACCCACTCTTTTCACAAGATAAATACCTGAACTGGAAGATTAGTTTATTTTCTATCTCCTATGGGAAACCTCTCTGGAGCCCTTTAGTGGTCACCTCTCACTCCCTATCTCTCCTCACATGATCATATATACATTTATATGGAGAGATCCAGTTCCTCCCCAACATCCCTCCCCAAGTAATAACCATAATTATTAGCATTTATATAGCACTTATTATTTGCCAGGTCCTTTGCAATTGTTATTTCACTTGATCCTTACATCAACCCTGGAGGCAGGTGCTATTATTAGCCCCAATTTACAGGTGAAGAAAGTGAGGCAGGCAGAAGTTATATCACTTGTCCCAAAGCAAGGGTCTGAGACTGAATTTGAACTCAGGTCTACCAACTTCAGGCCCAAGACTATATCAATTGTGTCATCTAGCTGTCTCACTAGGAAATAAGCTTTTTGGGGTTTGTTTTTTATTTGTATTCCCAGAAACTAAGGAAAATGATTTGTACAAAGAAGGTGCTGAATGCCTATTGCATTATTGTTTTTTGAATTATATTGGACTTTCAAAATAAAACTGCACTCCCTCCTTGGAGTCAAGAAGTCTTGGGTTCAAATCCCACTTCAGACACATACAGTTACCCTGAGCCAGTTGCTATCCTCCCTGGATCCTAGTTCCCTCATTTGAAAAATGAGGAGCAGAAGTCACAAAACAACAGAGTGAAAGAGATTTCCAGCCCAAGACAGCTTGGAAGACCAACAGGAAAGGTCCATCTCACTGGGCTTAGAGCAGAGCACAGCTCAGCCTTCGCCAAGCACCATGGTGTGGAAAAGATGAAGCAGGGCATGAAATCATGGGTAGCAGCTGCAGTTGCCAGATTTCTCAACCCATAAATGGCAAAGACAACTTCAAAGGTCAGTGAGAAAACTCTTTCACCTGGGTGAGAAGGAAGCAGGATCTGGCCCCAGTATGGCTGCAGCCACTGAAGTAGCTCCATTTTTGGAGCCCTCTGCCTAAAGACTCTGGGAGAATTTAGCAGTTCATCTGGATCTCGGTCCTGAGCGGCTGTCATGGAGTGAGGAGGAATACTGGCATGGTGGAGCTGGTGGAGGCTCTGGAGAGAGAATCCTACTTGCAGATCCTGGGCAGAAAAGCTTGTTATTGCTCCCAGACCAGAGCACAGACCAGGAGAGGAGTAAATTCCTCTCCCTTGGTTGTGCCACCTTGGAGGAACTGAGAACATACAGGTCCCTAGAGTATACCTTCTACTTAACAAAGGACGTGAAAGTGAAGTAACTGGCTGGGAAAATGTTCAAAAAAGGGGAAAAATAAGAATATAAAAGGTTACTTTCTTGGTGAAAAGATATTTTCTTCCATGATTTTAGATGAGGAAAAACATAGTATAACATTATAGGAAGATATCAATGTCAAGATTTCTTTATCCAAAACTTTCATACAAAATATGTGATGGTCTCAGGCCATGGAAGAGCTCAAAAAGGATTTTGAAAATCAAGTAAGAGAGGTGGAGGAAAAATCAGGAAGAGAAATGAGAGCAATACTAGAAAATAATGAAAAGCAAGACAACAGATTGCTAAAGGAGACTCAAAAAATGCTGAAGAAAATAACAGTTTTAAAAATAGACTAACTCAAATGGCAAAAGAGGTCCAAAAAGTCAATGAGGAGCAGAATGCTTTAAAAAATAGAATTAATCAAATGGAAAAGGAAGTTCAAAAGCCCACTGAAGAAAATAGTTCTTTATAAATTAGAATGGAGCAGATGGAACCTAATGACTTTATGAGAAACCAAGAAATTACAAAACAAAACCAAAAGAATGGAAAAATAGAAAACAATGTGAAATATTTCATTGGAAAAACAACTGACCTGGAAAATAGATCCAGAAGAGACAATTTTAAAATTATGGGACTGAAAGCCATGCTCAAAAAAAGAGCCTAGATATCATCTTTCATGAAATTATAAAGGAAAACTTCCCTGATATTCTAGAACCAGAGGGTAAAATAAATATTGAAAGGATCCATTGATCACCTCCTGAAAGAGATCCAAAAAGAGAAATTCCTAGGAATATTGTAGTCAAACTCCAGAGTTCCGAGGTCAAGGAGAAATAATGTAAGCAGTTAGATAGAAATAATTTGAGTATTGTGGAAATACAATCAGAATAACACAAAATCAACAGCTTCTACATTGAGGGATCAAAGGGCTTGGAATATGATATTCCAAAAGTCAAAGGAACTAGGATTAAAACCAAGAATCACCTATTCAGCAAAACTGAGTATAATACTTCAGGGGAAAAAATGTGCATTCAGTGAAATGGAGGGCTTTCAAGCATTCTTGATGAAAAGACCAGAGATGAATAGAAAATTTTACTTTCAAGCACAAGAATCAAGAGAAGCATGGAAAGGTAAACAGGAAAGAGAAATCATAAGGGACTTAATAAAGTTGAACTGTTTACATTCTTACATGAAAAGTTAATATTTGTAATTCTTGAAACTTTTCTCAGTACTTGGGTAATTAGAGGGATTTTACATACATACATGCATACATATGTATGTATATATACATATATATATATATATATATATATATATATATATATAGAGAGAGAGAGAGAGAGAGAGAGAGAGAGAGGGAGGGAGGGAGAGGGAGAAATAAAATGGGTCAAATTATTTCTTATAAAAGAGGCAAGAAAAAGCTTCTTCAATGGAGGGGCAAAGAGGGGAGGTGAGAGAGAAAAACTGAAGTTTATTCTCATCACATTTGGCTTAAGGAGGGAAAATCATGCACACCCAATTTGGTATGAAAATTTATCTTACACTATAGGAAAGTAAGGGAGAAAGGGATAAGTGAAGTGTGGGGATGATAGAAGGGAAGGTGAAAGAGAAGAGGGAGTAATTAGAAGTAAACCCTTTTGGGGAGGGACAAGGTTAAAAAAGAGAATAGAATAAATGGGGGGCAAGACAGAATGGAGGGAAATATAGTCTTATACAACATGACTATTATGAAAGTCATTTGCAAAACTATGCCTATATAGCCTATATCAAATAATTTTCCTTCTCAGTGGGGATGGGTGGGGAGAGAGGAAGGGAGAGAAGTTGGAACTCATAAGTGTTAGGAAGAAATGTTGAGAATTATTTTTGCATGCAACTGAGAAATAAAAAATATAGGTAATGAGATATAGAAATTTACCTTGCCCTACAAGAAAATAGAGAAGATGGGGATAAGGGAAGGGAGGGGTGTGATAGATGGGAGGGCAGATTGGGGGAAGGGGTAATGAGAATGCAAGACATTATGTGGTAGGGGTAGGGGAGAGATGGGAAGAAAATTTGGAACTCAAAATTTTGTGGAAATGAATGTTGAAAACTAAAAACAAATAAATAAATATTAAAAATGAAAGACAAAAGAAAAGAAAATCAAGTATGAGAGGTGGAGGAAAAATTGGGAAGAGAAATGAGAGTGATGCAAGAAAAGAATGAAAAGCAGGTCAACAGCTTGTTAAAGGAGATCCAAAAAAATGCTTAAGAAAATAACACCTTTAAAAATAGACTAACCTAAATGGCAAAAGAAATCCAAAAAGCCAATGAAGGGAAGAATGTTTAAAAAGCAGAATTAGTCAAATGGAAAAGGAAGTCCAAAGCTCACAGAGGAAAAAAGTTCTTTACAAATTAGAATGGAGTAGATAGAACCTAATGACTTTATGAGAACCAAGAAATTGCAAAACAAAACCAAAAGAATGAAAAAAATAGAAGACAATGTGAAATATCTCATTGGACAAACAACTGATCTGGAAGATAAATCCAGGAGCAATAATTTAAAAACTATTGATCTAGAATCTATTCCTCATGACTGGAGGAGCTCCCAATGCATAGTGCACAGGGTATACTAGTGTGGTCCCCACCTTTGGCAGGGCTGAGCAGGAAGCCCAGGTGGTCTGAAGCAGTGGACACACTGCAGAATCTCAGGCATATCAGCCCAGGCTGGAAGTCCAGCAGAACTGAGCAAGTGAGAGCCCAGAGCCCCAGGTAACTGCAACAACTGCTCCTGAGACTATCAGCTTTTAGATTAAATGTCTGTAAGTCACCTACTTGAACTTCCAGGAGCCAAGATGGCAGAGCGATCAGTAAATGCTCTACTCCTCCCCTTGTTGATCTTGAAATACCCTTAAATTTTTCTCCAGGAAAAATCCTGGAATAATGGGATCAGTCGAAAGGTTAGCAGTCTCTTAGACTGTGAGGCTACGAAAATCGCAAATGGGGGGGGGTCCCTCTTGCTGTGGCTGAAAGGTACCAGTTCAGGTCAGGAACTGTCCCAGACAGCCCCACCTCAGCAATCTGGGAGGAGATCCTGAGTCTCACAAAGATGGAGCCTGCAACCACCAACACTAAAACCCCAGGCATTCCTCAGCACCCCAGGGGAATTGGGAAGACACTAGCACAGATGGGTTTCCCAACTACTCTAGCTCAACCAAGGAGATCTCCTGTGATCAGACCACCCTCCCCCACACTTAACACAGCTAGCTCCAAGGTAACTCAGGGGAAACTCAAAAAGACTTCACATGGCCTCTGTTCTCAAACACAAGCCAGCTCAGCACCAGGTAAGCTGCAAAATTTTAGTTTCTAGATGAAAGAACCAGAGGCCACAACACACAAAGCCTCGAGTTCAAGGCACAAGAACTCTGGGACAGAGCCCCTTGTGCCCCAGAAGCAGAGATCTACTTTAAAAACCAGGAAAAAGTGATCATCATGAGTAGGAAGCAAAATTGTTTGTCTACCTAAAAACCCTGATCAAAAAAAGAGCCTAGATGTCATCTTCCAAGAAATTATCAAGGAAAATTGCCCTGATATTCTAGAGCCAGAGGGTAAAATAGAAATGGAACAAATTCACACATCACCTTCTGAAAGAGACCCCAAAAAGAAAACTCCTAGGAATATTGTAGACAAATTCCAGAGTTCCCAGGTTAAGAAGAAAATACTACAAGCAGTCAGAAAGAAACTATTCAAGTATTGTGGAAATAAAATCAGGATAACACAAGATTTAGCAGCATCTACACTAAGGGATCAATGGGTTTGGAATATGATATTCCAGATGTCAAAGGAGATAGGGGTAAACCAAGAATTACATAGCCAGCAAAACTGAGTATAATACTTCAAGGGGAAAAAATGGTCATTCAGTGAAACAGAGAACTTCCAAGCATTCTTGTTGAAAAGATCAGAACTGAATAGAAAATTTGACTTTCAAATACAAGAATCAGCAGAAACTTGAAAAGGTAAACAGGAAAGAGAAGGCTTAAGTAATTAATTAAAGTTGAATTGTTTACATTCCTACATGGAAAGATGTTATTTGTAATTCATGAGATCTTTTTCAGTATTAGGGTAGTTAGAGGGTATATATATATATATATACACATATTATATATATACACATATTATATATATATACATATATATATATATACACATATTATATATATATACACACACATAGGTGTTTATCGGTATATATGTATATGTATATTGTATATGTGTAGGTGTGTGTACGTGTGTATATTTGTATATACATATATGTATATATACGTATATATGTATGTGTGTGTATTTATATATATATATATATATGTATATATGAAGGGATTATGAAGGGAGAATACCTAAAACATAAAATTTACTGTTGAATGGTATGTATTAGGAGTAAGGGAAAGGGAGTGGTAGAACATTGCAAATCCTCTCATATACAAGAGGGAAGAAAGAGCTTCTACAATGGAGGGGAAGAGGGGGGAGATGAAAGGAAATAATTGTGTCTTACTCTCTTGGGATTTGGTTTAAGTAGGGAATAACATGCACTTAATGGGATATGGAAATCTATTTTATCCTGCAGGAAGGTGAGGGGTAAGGGGATAGGAGAGGGAAGATAATAGATGGAACAACTAATTGGGGAAAAGTATAATTAGAAGCAAACGCTATTGTGAGAGGACAGGTCAAGGGAGAGAATGGAATGAATGAAGGGCAGGATAGGACAGAGGGAAATGTGGTTAGGCTTTTCCAACATAAATATTATGGAAGTGTTTTGCGTTGTTATACATGTATGACCTATATTGAATTGCTTGTTTTCTCAATGAGGGTGAGTGGGGAGGGAGGGAGAGAATATGGAACTCAAAGCTTTAAGAATTAATGTTAAAAATTGTTTTAGCATGCAACTGGAAATTAAGCTATACAGTCAATGGAGTATAGAAATCTATTTTGCCCCAAAGGAAAATAGAGGGGAAGGAGGATGGAAGAAGTATGGGTAATAGAAAGGAGGACAGACTGGAGGAAAAGCTGGATGGGGGCATGCTGTCCTGAGGTGGGGGTGGGGAGAGATGGGGAGAAAACTTTGAATTCAAATTCTTGTGGAAATGAATGTTAAGAACTGAAAAGAAATAATTTATATATTTAAAAATTTTAAAAAAAGAAAAATGAGGAAGTTGATCTCTGGAATTCATTTTAGCTCTAAAGATTCATTTTATGCAACTAATACCTCAGATAAATCTAAGTAGACCCACTCCATGGGAAGGAAAAAGCCAAAGTTAGGAGACGACCTAGATGGCCAATTTTCCCTTTTTAGTTGGGAAGAGAACTACAAGATACAGTGAATCCCAAAGTCTCTTTTTCAGCATACTTATGCATTCAGCAACACAGTTGAGAGGACAAGTGTTTAATGGTAAAAATAGCCTAAGGTCCACATTCATATGTTTCTCACCAGTTACATTAATCAAATATCATTTAAACTTACTTTGCTCCAGATATTAATAGAAGACTTCTTGCTCAATGTGAAATCAGACCTCTTTGTTGTTGGACAGAGGTCTGGAACTTCTGATCAATTTATAATAAATCCTTCAGATTTTTCACTATTGTTTTCTCCCCATAATACTCTGACATAAGCTTTTCTTCTTTAACCAATTATTTCTCAGAGTTCTACTCTCATTTAGCATGGGAAAGACCCTGGGCAAAGAAACAGTAAGGGGTCTAGAAAAAAAAGAGCTCTTTTCATAATTATTTCCTTATTTGTCTTACTTTATTCATCTTTATTCCTTCCATCTTAGCATCACAATAGTAGTAGTAGTAGTAGTAGTAGTAGTAGTAGTAGTAGTAGTAGTAGTAGTAGTGGTAGTAGTAGTAGTAGTAGTAGTGGTAGTGGTAGTAGTAGTAAAGGAGTTGTATTGATTGTAGTAATTGAATAGTCACGATGGTAGTGGTAGAGCAGTAGTATTTGCAATGATGGTGCTGGTAGTTGTGGCATTAGTAGTAGCAGCAGTAGTGGTAGTAGTAGTAGAGGTAATAGTAGTTGTGGTAATGGAATATTAGAGTAGAGCATTAGCAGTAATGGTGGTAGAAGCAGTACTAGTGGTGGCGGTTGTAGTACAGGCAATAGTAGAGTAGTAGTAGTGGAAGTGTAATAGGAGTGGTAGTGGAGTAGTGGTAGGAGTAGAAGTAATGGCAGTAATAGAGTAGTAATAGGAATAGTGAAGCAGGAGTGTCGGTGGCAAGAGTAGAGTAGTAGAAATGGTGGTGATAGTAGTAGTAGCGATGACGGTGATGGTGGTAATGGTAGCAATAGTTGTTTTTGTTAGTCATTTCAGTCATATCTGACACCTTCTGACCCAGTGTGGGGTTTTCTTGGCAAAAATACTGGAGTGGTTTGTTATTTCCTTCCCATTCATTATAAGGATGGGGAAACTGAGACAAACAGAGATTAATGATTTGCCCAGGGTCACACAGCTAGTAAGTGTCTAAGAGAGGATTTTGCCTGACTTCTTGACTCTTCTCCACTGCACCACCTAGCAGCCCATGGAAGCTTTAGTAACAAGGTCTTTAAGGTTTAACTAGTGCTTTAAGGTTTGTTTTTAAAGTTTGTGTAGGAAGAGAAGACAGTCCAATAGCCATTGATCCATGAGTTTCCTCATGATGTCAGGAGAAGGGAAGAAGGTCTCCAGCACACTCCAGAGCCCTTTGTGGTGAGATTTGGGGAGTAAACATACATGAGCTGTACAGGATGAGCAGCATGATGGGTTGTGATTCGCATCATTGAGGGCCACTCCTACTTCATTCTGCTTCCTACATCACTGCTGATGAGTTGATGTTGCTCAAAATGGAAATGGAATATAAAGATCTGATACTCTCCAGAATAACTCAGCCACAACAGAAAATTTCTCTGAATTAATGACCCAAAGGGTGCTTCCATCCAAGGAGAAACCTTTTCTTAACAATGCATTTAAAAAAAGTTTTCTTAATATAGATTTGTAGTAGTTTTATGACAGAGTGGGTGCTGTATTTTTTAAAAACCTAAGTAGATTATATCTACTGATGTACCCCCACAAAGGATTAGATTATCCATATGCGTAACTGAGCAAGCTTAAAAAAATCTCTTGACTTCCTCTCTCTTTTCTCTGAATGTCAGCACTAAATTCCACTTGATATTTTCCAACCATATGTCTTTTTTTGCAGGAGAGAAAGTGGTGCATGAGGCCTCACTTTTGCATTCCAATTGTCTGGGTAGCTTCTGCTTGAATTTCTTTATAGCAACAAAACCCACTTACATCTGCATCCGAGAGACAAGGAAAATATTCTAGCTTTTAAACACACACACACACACACACACACACACACACCAGTAGCCCCACTGGATTGTATACAGAGACAAAATAGAATGCAACATTGAGCAGTTGAAAAATAATCTGACGAATTAAATCAACATGGAGCCATTTTCCTGGGTTGTTGATCCTGTTGTCACAGTAGTTGAGGCCTAAATGATTCAAATATTTGCTCCTGCTCTTTTTCTCATCCTATCTCTGCATCTACCTCCTAAATTGAGGAGACACACTGGAAAATGTTATTGCATAATTAACACTCAATCCCCTTGAAGTAAATTTTTATCCTTTCCCTTTATTTCGTTCAGTCATAAAAAATATATTTCTTCTAGCTTATAAGATATACTTCTGCTCTCCCTTCCCTATTTAAAAAATATTACTCCAAACATTTCCTCTTTCTGAAAAGATGGAAGCTAAGTACACTAATCAACGCATTCTTTGAGGTTAGTAACACAGGAGTTCACAAGACTATCTAGGCTGGAATCCTGACTTTGCTATTCAATTTCTGTGTGATGGTGGGTAAGCTGCATAATTTCTCAGGGCCTCAATTTTTTTGTCAAAAAAAAAATGAAAGCATTGGGTTAGATAATCACTAAATTTCCTTCTAGCTCTATATCCTTTGATAAATGGATATGGTAAAAACAAACAAAAAACCATTTGTTATGTCAAATTTGAGGAAGGATAGGAAAAATAGACACAGCTCAAATGCCTCCTTTGACACATCCTGTCCCAGTCTCCAATTTGCTAAACTTTTAACCATCTCCCAAAATAGATGCAAAGTTGTTTGAACCTTCTTTTTGGTGAAGGTGACCCTTCATTCACCTTTACAACTTTCCTGAAATCCTCGTGGAATTTGTCTAGGAGTTAACCTTTGGAAAATATTACCAAAGTTCTCATCTTATTGTATTTCCAGCCACTAGTTGCACAGGTGTAAAGCAAGTTCCAAGTCATTCCAAAGGAACATCAATGCTTCTGCCCATTCATCTGCTTTAAATGTGTGGCTTCAAAGGCAACTACTCCTCTCTTACAGGGAATGTCCTACCCTAAGGTGTTGTTTTTCTTTCTTTAAAATCAGTACAAATGAGTCCCTGACTGAGAACTGAATAGTTTTCTCAGCATTCACCTATGGGCAAAGTTCATGTATGAAAGCCTCTGTTTAATAGGGGAATATAGTTTCTTTCTTCCCTATAAGGGAAGTGGCCCCAAGGCCACTGTGTCTTGGTTGAAAGAGTGAAGTTCTGAACCATAATGGCCTTATACAACCAAACTGGTGTTTATTCACCAAGATGTTTTGTTGTCAGCTTACTCAATCCTTAACCTTTCTCTTTTCTTCATCCTTAGGTATCAGATTGTAGATCAGAAATTCTCTTTTGGCTGACCGTTTTTAATCAGATAAGGTTTCTTCCTAAGGTTTGTCCAAGGGATTGCTGTAGGCCTCACCCAGTGCTGATGGATTGAATAAAGTCACTAGTTATTACATGAAAATTGTATCAGATAGGAGAAGAAGGGGTTAGAGAGTATGGGGAGGGCTACAGAGAGGGGATGAGCAAATTTTCTGATTGTTGGAATGGTCAGATTTCACAGTCAAGCAACTGGCTACAAGACATGGGTGTTGATAAAACATATTAATTACTGTCATCAAGGTTTTAAACACACTTGAAAGTTGTTGACAATATTGACATGTTGGATGAGGAGAGTAACCACCTCTTAAAGTAGAAAGATGAAAGAGGATTGGAATGGTCAGTTGGAATGATGTATGAAGGCTGAGACATTTGGATAATACCAGAGATGAGAGGCCAGAAGCAAAGCTAGCTCTAATATCCCTTAGTCCCATACTCTAATTCTAGCAATGCTAAAACCATGGTAGATTTATCACATTGTCCTATTGGAGGACTGGGAAGCTTAACTGGGGTTTGAGAGACCTCCATGTTGAAAACCATGCTACTTGAATTGCTGATTGAGCCTCACAGTCATGGGAAGCATATGACATTTATCTGGATTTACACTCAACACAATGCTTTTACAGTATGATGATCCTGTAATGAAATGCCCATGAGTGTGTCTTTGGAAAAGGTGCCACTTTGAGTCTTACACACCTGGATAAGTAGATTAGAAGAGAGTTATTTTAGAAGCATAGAATATCAGTACTGGAAGGGCGGTATCTCTGGTTTCCTCCAAGATTCATCTCGAACTTCACCTTTGACATAAATTCCTTCCTCCTCAACTTCTATGTATCCCTCTTCTCAAAACTACCTGGTGTTAATTTCCTGTGCATTCTGTACAGTCAAGTCAATAAGCATTAAATAGGCAGGTACTATGTGCCAGGCACTGTTCTAGGTTTACAAAGATAAGAATAGTCCCTTCCAAAGAAGCAGCCCCTTCCAAAGAAGGACCTCAAATATAATAGGTGGGGGAGAAAATATTCAAACCTCTATGTTTAAACAAGATAAGCTGATAGTGAAGGAAGAAGTTAGGGAAATTGGTAGGGAGAAAATTCCAGGTATGTGGGACAACCAGAGACAATTCACAGAGTCAGGAGATGGGATATCTTGTGTGAAAGACAGAAAGCAGGTCAAAGTCACTATATTATAGAGTACTGTTCTGTGTTTGTCATTCGTTCTTAAGGAAGACCAGGACATCAGGGAGATGATGCCATGACTTGTAGTTGACTTTGATTTGAGGGAAGGAAGGCTGTGCAAAGTCACCAGCCTCACCTTTTCCTCTAGCGCTATCTGGATCCAGTGATCAGATATTCATGAGGATGACTGAAGATGACCCAGGATGTAATAGAAAACCCTGACTCTATTAGGTTAAGGTCTTTTCAGGTTATCACTTTGAGTGAGATAAGGCCCAATCAATGAATAGACCTCTTTTAAAAGTGAATCAAGGGATGGCCCCTTTAATTAAAAAAAAAATCAATCTGGGAGGGAAAGACCCTCAGAGTTCCTGGCCAAAACAGAAACAGTTTTTATTTACATTCACTCTGAGCCAGGAGGGCTCCCAAAATAGCCATTAAATGATGCTTGGGAAGGGACCTATTGTGGTCCAATCTATGAGCTCCAGAGTGAGTTGGGTTTAAGGTTTGTTCTTTGAGAAGAAATGTAACCAGTAAACCCCAAGTGAACTAGGCAGCCTTCGGCCATCAAAATTTACCTTCCTTGGGAGAAGAGGGAGAAGAAAAGGGAGGGGGAGAAGACGAACTGAGTTATCCAGTTGGCTGGGTCCCCATTCAGGCAACTCACACTACTCAAAGGTTGTGTCTGTCCTTTATTCTCGAAGAGGACTATGACATCAAGGAGATAATGACATGGTTGGAAGGTGTAAGAAGACTACAAAATGGGAAGGGGGTGGGTTATGAAGAATTTTAATAGCTAAATAGAAGACCTAATAGGTAGCCACTGGAGTTTATTGAATAGTGCAGTGACTAGCCAGATCTACACTTTAGAAAGATTTCTTTGATAACTGAATGAAGAATGAACTAGAGCAGGGAAACTTGAAGCAGGGAGATCAATCAGAAGGCTATTGTGATAGCCCAGGTAAGATGATGAGGACCTATATCAGGGTAGTGACAGTGCCAGAGCAGAGAAAGGGGCATTTACAATTGATGTTGAAGAGGTAGAATCAAAAAGACAAGGTAACTGATTGGGTATGAGAGAGGATGAAAGAGTGAGGAGTCATGGATTGTGTCCTGACTCTCCTGATCTGCTTTGTGTGGCTCTGGCCACCTGCAGGTTAGAGGCCGATTCCATTCCAGTTGACAGGGAAACATGAGTGTGTTTGTAGGCAGTAGAGAAACAGCTAGTAGGCAAGGGAATTGCATCACTTGGGTTCACTGAGATCAGAATTCCCATAGTCCCAGTTCTCCAATCCCTCCAGTTTTCAGCCCCCACCCTTGCCTTGAACCGCTATACGAGTTACCACCACAGTCCTGTGCAGATCGACTACAGAGAGTGATTCCTGCAGCACTATCAGGATGTTAGCTACTGAGCATTGGATATTATAAATGAAAACTTTCAGGACTGGAACATCAAGAGCTTTATCAAGATAGAGATTTGAATGCATGAGAGAAGTGGCCTGGAGAAGGAGAACATTTGCAATTCCATAGGGGGAATTTCAGAACCTGCCAGCTGTCTCTCAGGGAACCACCTCTCATGAGTTCTGTGTCTCCCTTTTCAAGGATCGCTTTGCACTGATAAGAAATGGATAAATATGAGATGAGCAATTTATTGACTTTGAGATTAAGTACTCCTTAACAGGAAGAAAGGACAGATGGAAGGTAAGAAGGAATGATGGAGGAAAGAAGAAAGGAAGGAAAGGAGGAAGGGAAAGAGAAAGAAGGAAAGGGGAGGGAAGAAGATAGAAAGAGAGGGAGAGAGGAAGATAGGGAAAGAGGGAGGAAAGATGGAAAGAAGGAAGAGAGGGATGGAGGAAGGAAGCTGGGAAGGGAGGGAAAGAGAGGGAAGGGATGGATGGATGGATAGATGGAGGAAGGAAGGAAGGAAACATTAAACACTGTACATTAAGCATTTGTGGGGCACTGTGCTAAGCACAACAGTAAAAATACAAGTAAAAAGAAAGTCTCTGCCCTCTAATCAAGGAAGACAACAAACCAAGGGATTGTAAAGCAGGGGTGGTTGGTAGGGGGAAGTAATGAAGATAGTTGGCACAAAGTCACAGTTATAAAGTTTGGAAGCCAGAAATAGGTTGTGCTCCTCTACAATATGGAAGCTCAAGAGGAAGTCAACCAGAGAAAGAAAGAATTGTACTTTTCAGAAGATATTCTTGGTTGAGAAATCCACAGGAGATAGTTGGATGTTTTAAGTCATGGAGGCCACAGTTGCCAAGGGAAGTTTCAGGATGAGAAAGACGTTTTAAAGTCTGTAATCTGGGAACAATTCTGAGATAGAAATTTTTAGAAATTCTGGTGGATTTGTGAGGTTCTGATGAGAAAACTGAAATAAAAAGGGGTGACTTTCCTAAAAAAATACAAAGATATATTTCATTTCTTATAGAAAGCAGCTCTAGCTCATCATCCTGATTAACCTCAAAAACAATGAAGAAGGGAAGAAACCGCACCTAACTCAGGATAGGAGAAAACAGCTGTTTCCCAGCTGCCCAGAAAGACAGACCAGCAGTTAGAAGATGATCTTCCCTCCCATAATGTGATTAATTTCATAGCTAACTTAGTTTCTAGAATGGTTCTCAAAGTGTCCTTCTAAGATACTCCAAATGAAGAAGAACAATTTACACTGGTTGATCTATTTCTGTCCTCTTCCCCCTCCCTTCTTTCAACTTTTCCTTCCTGACGCCAAAATAGCTTCAGTCTTTCCAATGCCCTCCTTCAGTTTCATAAATGTATAATGTACTTTCATATATGAACTGTTTTGTTGCTGAAAGAAGAACTTTTGTGAATGAAAAAATGATGGAATTTACTTGTGAAGAAACAGTTCCCCAGATAAAATGTGAGAAGAGACACATTTTTTTTTAAGGAGGATAGAAGACTTTCTTAAATAAATGTACTAAGAAGATCTGTTTGAAGGCAAAGAAATGACTGAAGCTTTAGGGCATTGTGGTCCATTGGATTATTTGTAAAGTCATTCAGTTTACTTTGGTCTGTTTTTTGTTTTTGTTCTATGTTTCACATATTTATTTTTTGAAATGTTTTGGTTGACAACTTCTGTTTCTTACATCATAGTATTCCTCTGTCTTTCCCTCCCAGAGAGTCATCTTATACAACAAATTTTATTTTTTGAGAGAAAAAATAGCACAACTGATTGGTATGATGAAAAAATCTGAAAATATGTACAACTTGTAATATATATGGGATTTCTACCTCTATCAAGGGTAGGTTGGGACATCCTCTCATATCTCTTCTTTAGAGCCCTGCTTGATCTTATAATTATGTTGCATTCATTTTTGATTTTGTTTTGTTTGCCTTTCAGCTTGAAATCCAGCATTTGATTCACATATATGGAAATTATTTGATATTTGAGCTACAATCTGATGTAATGTACACCTACAATAACTTGAAATTTCATATTTCCTTTAGGACAGAATCAACTTGCTTCATTGTAACCAATCAAAAAGTATTTATGAAGTATGCAACCTATGCAAAATGCAATTGTTCATTGCAGAAGTATTTACATCTGTTTTGAGATCATTCAAAAAATATCCTTTTTTAAGGATAAGCAGGAAAGGGGGCTAGGTAGTGCATTACTGGCTGACATCAGAGACACAAATCAGTTGTCATTTTATATATATATGTGTTTACATACACATGTGTACATGTACATATGTACATATATACACATATATGTATATATACATACGCATTTCTTTGTGACTATTAAAACGATGCAGAGGAAAAAATAGAACTGCTGGACATAATAGCTATAAGGAGCTTTAGAAATCAACTAGTCAACCCCTCTCATTTTACAGATGAGCAAACAGACCCAAAGACATGATGTAACTTGGATAAGGTTATAAAGTAAATTAGTGACAAGATCTGAGTATAGGTCCCCCAACTTCCAGTAAAAATACTCTTTCCATTATGAAATGTCCTTAACAAATCAGACATGGCTCTTGTGAGTGTTGTACATTCATCACAGAGAATAACACAAGACAATAGATAATCATCAGAAATAGACGTGAAAGGGACCTTAAAGACCATGCCATCTAACTGCCCCCCTTCTATTTTTTATTTGAAGAAATGGAGGTTCAGAGATATTCAGTAACTTGTTGAAAGGACACACAGGTAATAATTGGCTGAGGGATTCTTATCTGTTTTCTGACTCCAAATTGCCCTTCATAAATGGATGCCTCAAAAAAAAAGTTGACAACTTAAAAGAGTAGAGACTTAGAGTGAAAATTCAATTAAAAAACAAATAAACAAATAAACTAAACAAGAAAAGTACTTTGCTGGAAAATAATCAGCTAAATTACAGATCATTCAATATAATGTATTGGATATAGTTTGTATTGTATAATTTACACTTTGCAAACTTGAAAGCACCACATAAATGTAAATATTATAATTTAGCATTAAATCATGTAAGTCATAAAAATCATAAAGTACTACAATGAAAAAACTGATTTTCTTTTCCTTATTTTCCAAATAAAAAATTGTGTTGACATCTTTTGTCTTCATCATCTTCATTCAAATATGTCTCTCCCCTTTTTTATCCAGAAAATCATCCTTTATTGAGAAAGAAGAAAAAGAAAGCAATTTTGCAAAAGTAACCAAAGTATAAATTGGGTCAGAAAGTAATATTTCTCACTCATAGTTCATCACATCTGCAAAGAAAGGTTGGAGGCGTGTTTTCTCATCTCTTCTTTAGGGCCAAGTTTCATCATAATAATTACATAGCATTCAGTTTTATGAAGAGGTTTATTTTAGAGGTAGAAAGATATGTATTTACAGGCTGTGCTCTTCCTAATTAACCCACTGGGGGCTGTTCAAAGCACTTCTGAGACCAAAAGCATGAAGGGCTTAGTTGGAAAATCTGTTTTTAAGTTCTAGTTTAGCTAAAATGAAATGACTAAAGAATCTGCTGGAGTTTGTCCTTTTAAAAAATGGTCGTTTGCAAGGTCCTGTCTCATACTTATATTCCATGACTCTAAGTGTTTTGGGGGTAAATCGTGTTGGGAGTAAAATCTCATACAGTGTGATGTAACCTTTTCAAATAGGAAGGAAGAGGTAATACTGCCTGCTTAGTGGAAGGGATGTTTTGTGATACCATTGACTAGTCACATGAGCACTGTTAGAAGAAAACAACTCCTGAGGGAAGGATCATTCTTAATGATTCCCATTAACTCGTAACATGTGGATATTCCCATTAACACAGGCCCAGAATATTGGCTATAATGAAGCTTCTTATTTACATGATCACAATTTCTACTTTCCCACAGCTTTATTCACCAAATTCTTTATTTTTATAGTCCAAATTCCTGCAATTTGCCTCATATTTCCCTAGATTTCCTCATCTTTATTTTGATATATTGAAGGATCTGTGTTTTAATCAGGGTGGGGCTCCTTCCATTGATTCAGATTCCTTATCCTTTCTCGTTCTGTGTGATTAATGGACCTTGTATTTCCATTAATCCTTCATAGAAAATGCTCTCAATGGACTGAAGAACTTCCTTTAGATCATATAATGTGTTGGAGGTACCAATGGAGTATTCAGGCTGTTCACTTCTTATCTTTTATTCTCACCACTTAAGTAGCCTAACTCCATTCTTCCAAGAAGAATAGAATCTCCTTGAGGATAGGGACTATTTCATTTTTCAGTCTTTGTATCTCCAAAATCTAGTCCAGTGTCTGACTCATAGACCCTCAATAAAAGGCTGTTCTTGAATTGACTCTGCATAAGACTTCTTCCTTGGCATTGGCAAATACATTAGATGAACGTGTGTCTCCCTGTTTTATATCTCATTTGATTTTAGTATGAAAGGGATCACTAAAATAAAAATCAGCACCATTAAAGTTTTACATAATTTTAGCACAGTAAACTATTTAACAAAAGCAACCCCTTGCTTGAGGAGACCTTTCAAGGATGAACTTTATTTATTCCACTTAATCACATTGATATTTGTTTTTCAACATGATAGCCACAACATGACCTGTATATAAAGATGTGATATGCTATAAAAAACTATCCATGAAAGACTGATTTTCGACTGCCTGAATTTTCATCAATACCCAGGATGGTGTGTGTGTGTGTGTGTGTGTGTGTGTGTGTGTGTGTGTGTGTGTGTGTGTACTATTCATATAATGATTTTTAAAAAGAGATTAAAATGCAGGTCTTTTGATTGGTAATTACAACTCTACCCGCACCCACTGGAATGAGAGATTTAATATACTGGGATGACATAGTTTAATTGACAAAGTAAAAGTGTAATGAGTTAAATACCTCTATATGAATTGGATCCATCCACCTCCAGTCATCTCATAAATCCTACCCCTACTCTTCTACAGTTTATAAAAAGGAATAAGGGAAGGACTAATGTCTGTTAGTGTTTCTAGGACCTGATCTCCAGATCACAAGCTATGTATGTGTGTATATGAACATGTAAGCACGTGTGTGTATATATATATATACACTCATATACATATTCACACATATATCCACATATGTATATACACACACATATATATTCTATTCTCAGCTACTACCTCCATCTCTGTTCTAGACTCAGAATGTCCTCCTTTGTATTGGTCTAGATGTCTGAGTCACTGGCCAATTGATTCTTGGGCTATTGTGGCATTGGACATGACAGCCATAGTCTTGCTCTGGTCTACCTTATCAACTCTGAGCAGTAGCAGTCTGAAGGCTACCACTCACCCACAAATGCCCTGATGGTGATCAGCAAGTCTGGGTTTCAAAGAAGCAGGAGATAGAGAAGAAATATAATTCTGTATGCTAACATATGGATCTCCTTTCTTCTATGCAATGACTTTCTGTTGGTCTTTCCCCAAGTCTCCTGGCAATAGGGAAGGGCATTACTTTCAGGTATGCCAGTATCATCACAAAATAAATTGCCAGTTTCTTTCTTCCTTAATCATTGTCACCCGTGGAAAATAATCATTTAAATGTGAGCGGGGGAATACATATTCATAGATTTTCCCCATGTTCCCATGTTCTGACTTCCATGCTTAAAACACTGATTAGGAAGGAACTTGTGACTTAATTTGAAGGATCTTGCCAAGTTCTTCAGAGAATTCATCTTTACTAAGAATATTGTCACATATCTTCATCACAGTGTTTGTTGGATCTCATTACTGAGCACTGAATGACAAGATGAGCAAGTGATTTATGAAATTGTGTATCTTCTCTTTGAGTAAACAATGAAACCAACTTATTTATTTGTCTTCTTTTGCAATAAACTGTGAGTCAGCTTTCCATTTAGCTGCATTTCAAAAAAATCTTTTGGTGTAATTTGTAATGAGATTGTCAAGTGGTTTGGTTTCTCTGGTGCTTTGTCAACTATTAGACAAAGAGTATGTCTAAGAGTATCAGCAGTTAAATTCATATTTGCATTTGGCATAATAATTGTATGATTCTTAATAGACTGGCCTTTTTTTTTTGCTATTCAGTCACCATTATTGTGAAACTGGAAATGGGTTATATAGCAATGGGGGGGCATTTTGTTTTTTAGTCTCTTTCATGAGTCACAATAACCAATTAATATTTTGCCTCATAATCCAACTTGTAGTGGAAAGCTTTTCTATCATTAATCAAGTTGGACCTGGGACCCACGGTACGTTGTCTAATGCTCTCAAAGAGATGAGGAAATTGATGGTAAAGTTTCAGATGACTGTTATAACAAAGGTGGAACCGAGTTATGTTTCAGGAAGACTAACCTGTACCAGAATGCTCACTTATCCATTCACTGAGAAATTTATAAGAATAGTCATGGCATTCAAGATACACCTGGAGGTAGGAGGCTGGGTAAAGAACATATTCATTGTAAATTTTTATCCTGATTTCTTTGTCATAGATCATTACATAAATACATACATACATACATACATACATCCATATATATATATATATATATGGAGAGAGAGTAAGAGAGCAAGAGAAAGTGAGAGAGAGAGACAGAGAGAGAAAGA
This sequence comes from Potorous gilbertii, assembly GCA_028658325.1. Classification (NCBI taxonomy): domain Eukaryota; kingdom Metazoa; phylum Chordata; class Mammalia; order Diprotodontia; family Potoroidae; genus Potorous; species Potorous gilbertii. Next base: position 480,963,868 of record CM053770.1, read on the forward strand.
GAGAGAGAGAGAGAGAGAGAGAGAGAGAGAGAGAGAGAGAGAGAGAGAGAGAGAAAACAAGTAGATATATACTTATGCAAAGGAACTCTATCAATGCACACAATAATTCATTCACACCCATCATAAGTCCTGTATTTTTGCTTAGGTCTAAATTTTTCTCCATAAACAAATGAATCTGCTCCATTTATTCCTATGCTTTCTAGTGTTGGTTTTTTTTTTACAGGAATGGGCAATATGTTTTGTAAAAAAGAAAAAAAAAACTTTCTGCATCTGTTAATATAACCATACACTTTTTGGTTTTGTTATTAATATGCTCAATTATATTTATAGTTTTCCTAATATTTAACTAACCCAGAATTCATGACACAAACCCAGCCTGGCGATAGTATATAATCTTTGTGATATGTTGCTTTGTGACCTGTCACTAATATTTTATATTATTTGTTGCTTCGTTATTCATTAGGATTATTGGTCTATAATTTTCTTTCTCTGACTTTACCTGTTTTAAGACTATATTTGTGTCACAGAAGAAATTTAGTAAGACCCTTTCCTTCTTTAATAAATCATTTATGTAGTATTGGAAATAATTGTTCTTTAAACATTTGTAGAATTTGCTTGTAAATTCATCTGGTCTTGATGTTTTTTCTTTGGAAGTTCATTTATAGCTTGTTCAATTTCTTTTTCTGAGATTGGGTTAAGTACTCCATTTCCTGTTCTGTTAATTTGTGCAATTTATATTTTTTGTAAACATTCATCCATTTCATTAGATTGTCAGTTTTATTGCCATAGAGTTGAGTGAAAGAGCTCTTAATAATTTCTCTTATTTCTTCTTCACTGGATACAAGTTCAGCTTTTTTTTTTTCATTTTTATACTGGTACATTGGTTTTCTTTTTCAAAATTAAGTTTAGCTAATGCCTTATCTATTTTATTTTTGAAAACAGTATCTAATTTTATTAATTTACTTTTTTGTTTTGTTAATCTCTCCTTTCATTTTCAGAATTTCTCATTCTGGTGTTTAATTAGGTTTTTTTTGGTAAGTTTTTAGATTTCTAAATATTTTTTGTTGTTGTTGAATGTGGTGGCAGCAAATGGGGTGGGATTTGTTTGTTTGGAATTGTTTTCCAGGCTCAGGCTAGATTGTGAGCACCTGATGGTTCAGTTCCCTTTGAGTCCTGATGGTTCATAGTTGTCCTGAGTCATATGGGTTTCATGCCTACTGACTCTGAGCCAATCAGAGGCCAAGTCTTCATTATATATGCTGGGAGGTTAGTATTTTACTTTGGAGGGGTTTAATTATGAGAAGAATCTTGTGATTACCTGGTCAAGACTTTGGCCATATGTTCAGACCCCCTCAACTGTTCAGATGTAAAGGCTCTCTTGATCCAGGGATGTATGTAAATTGTATGGCAATATTGCTTTGATTCAGGCAGTAAGAGCCCTGTCTGTTGGTCCTTATCTCTCTGCTTATATTTTTCTGTATGTTGATCTAATTAAAGGAAATTGTTAACCCCTCAAAAGTTGCCTTCCTTTTATAAATGCAGATTTAAGAACCTGTTATAGCAGGCCCCCTGTGTATGTTGGGGTACTTAATGATACACATACCTAATTTATTTATCTTTTCTTTCATTGATGAATGTATCTAAAGACAAAACATTTCCCCAACGTACTTTGGCATGTTGTATCATTGTTTTTATTATCTTTAATGAAATTATTGATTATTTCTATAATTTATTCTTTGACCCTTCAATTCTTTAGGACTAAATTATTTAGTTTCAATTAATTTTTATTCTTCTCTTCAAGCTCCTCTATTGAACATATTTTTGTTGCATTATGAATTGTAAAAGATGCATTCATTATTTCTTCTTTTATGCATTTGTTTATGATCACATATTAGGGTGTGTGATCATATGTGATCAGTTTTTGTGAGAGGTTTATACACAGCTTAGGAATGAATACATTCCTTTCTATTCCCATTCAATATCCTGCAGAAGTCCATTCATATAGCTTTTCAAAAATTCTATTAAGACCCTTCACTTCCTTTTTTTATTTTATGGTTAGAGTTATCTAGGTCTATGATGGGGCAAATTTAACTCCCCCACTATCATAATTTTACTACGTGTTTCTCCCTTTAACTCATTTCCTTTAAACATTTAGATACTATATCATTTGGAGAATCTTCTTAGTACTGATATTAATTCACTATCTATGGCACTTTTCAGCAAATGAAATCTTCCATCTTCTCTATTTTCTTGTAGGGCAAAATGAAATTTCCTTATTTTATTGCTTTTAACAGGGTCGTTGTTTTTTTGTTTTTGTTTTTGTTTTTGCTGTTGCATCTGTAATCATGATGGTTTCTCTTGTCTTTTTTACTTCAGCTGAAGCAAAAGAGATTATGCACTAGCTCCTTATTTCAACTCTATTTGCATCTTTCTGTTTTAAATTTTCTGGAAACAACATATCATTGATTTGAGTTTCTAATCTATTGTTATTCTCTTCTGTTTTATAGGTGAGTTCATCCCATTCACAATCACAGTTATGATTGTTAATTGTGTATTTCCCTCCATCACTGTGCTTTTCTTTCTCTTTTCTCCTTCCCCCTCTTAAAAAGCTCATTTTTTTGCTTCTGACACCTTTCTTAATCTATCCTTGCTGTAATTAACACCTCCAGCCTTCCCTTCACCCTTTTCCCTCCTGTTTCCTTGTCAATTGTATTTTTGTACCCATCTGTATGTGTATATGTATGTGTATATTTCCCTCATTTGACAAATTCACATAAGAGTGAGGTTCAGGTGTGGCCCATTCCCTCACATTTATCTGATATTTGTTGTATAGACTTCTACTTTTGCATCCAATTTGCGTAAGATTCCTTTCCCTTCCCACAATCTCACAACGTATTCCTTTTCCCCCTTTCCTTCCAATTCTTCTTTTAATGTGATTAGAGCATAACAGAATTACTTCTACATCCTAATTAGAATGGATTAGAAGTCCAAATCCAGCAGTATGTTGTTTACAAACACACACACACACACTTGAAACAGAAAGATACAAATAGAGTTAAAATAAGGGGCTAGAGCAGAACCTATTATGATTCAGCTGAAGTAAAGTAAAAGACAGGGATAGCAATCATGACTTCAGACAAAACAATAGCAAACATTATTCCACTTCTGGTTCCATCTAATTAGATTTCCCTCTATGATAGCTGATGATAATAGAGTTCTGAGGGGATATATGTATCATCTTCCCATTTAAGAATGTAAACAGTTTTACCTTGCTTAGTTCCTTATGACTGCTTGCTCACATGTACCTTTTTGTGCTTCATGTGTTTATATCTAAAATTTTCTACTTGGCTGTGATCTCTTCACAAGGAATGTTTCCTCTCCACCCTATCTTACCCCATCCCAGTAGGATTATATTAAGTTTTGACAAATTTTTCCAAGTTATTCTTGGGTATAAAACCACTTGTTTTATCTTTGGTAGGATGTCATATACCAATCTTTCTGTTTCTTTTAGGTAGTGGCTGCTAAATCTTATGTACTCCCTTGGTATTTGAATTCTTTCTGACTGCTTGCCACACTTCATCTTTGACCTGGGAGCTCTGGATCTTGGCTAAAAAATTTCTGATGTTTCTCTGTGGGAAGGAATTTCTTTCAGTGGATGATTGGTATATTGTTTTAATTTCCACTTTGCTCTCTAATTCTCTATGAGATCCTGGCAGCTTTATTTTCTGATTTCTTGAAATATGATATTTGGGGTCTTCTTTTTTTGTCATGGTTTTCACTTTGTCTGATGATGCCTAGATTATTTCTCTTCAAACTGTTTTTCAAGGTTGGTGGTTTTTGCTAATTAATATATATTAATTAAATATATATTTTATTATATATTGATATATTATAGTAATATATCAATATATAATAAATATATTAATTAAAAGCTTTTTTGCTTTTTAAAAAATATTTCTCAGTGTCTCATGGAGTAATTAGTTCTTCATTTGGCTTATTCTAATTTTCCAGGGAATTATTTTATTGGATAAAGTTTTGTACCTTTTGTTCCAAGCTGTTAATTCTCTTTTTATGTCCATAGCTCATTTCTTTTCTCACATTTTTATCTGACTTGTATGTTTTAAAAATATTTTTTAGCTTAAAAAAGAGAATCTAACTTTATGTATTCCAGTCATCCTAGTTGTAACTGTGTGCAAGTTAAATTTTTCTTTGAGACTTCTCCTTTGAGATGTTTTCTTCTGGCTTTGTATCATGAGTTACCCTTTCTCTATAACAGCTCTTCATGATGAATAGAACACTAGGTTTGGAGTTAGGAAAACTTGAGTTCAAATTTGACCTTAGACACTTACCAGTTGTGTAACCTTGGATAAGTCACTTAACCTCTGTTTGTCTCAGTTCCCTTAAATGTAAAATGGAAGCAATAACAATAGCACTTAGCCTCACAGGTCAAATATGATAATATTTGTAAAATGCTTAGCACAGTTCCTGGAACACAGGGCTATTAAATAAATGTTCGCTGTTTTTTTTTCTCATTCTTCCAGTCTGCTTCTTGACTTTAGAATTTATATTAGGTCTAGGCTTTGAACTTCTCAGGGAAATGTCGGGGCAAAATTCATGTTCTTTTGTGATTCTTCCTCTGACCTGCACTTCTTAATCATGTGTAAGAGCAGGACCTCTATTTGGTCCACTTGGATATGTGACCCAGAAGTAGTGCGTGACAGAGCTGTCAGATGCTAGCTATTTTTATACCTTGCCCTGGTACCCCATCTCAGACAGTTTTCAATCCTTGGCTACTGGAATGATACGCCTCTGGCCCAATCACATCTCCAGTATCCTTAGTACCCTTTATTTGTCTTTCTAAGCTATCCTGGATGGATAAAAAGTCACTCACTGTGACTTTTTTCATGGATTTCTCAATGAGAATTTTATCTGGTATATTTTCTAGATCTTAGTAGAAGTTTCCTTGTCTGGAGCATTTTCTAGATTTGGTAGAGGGTTCTTTTCTAATGATAATAGCTAGAATTTATATAATGTTTCTAAGATTGCAAAGTGCTTTTATAAATATTACCTAATTATCTCCTTACAACATCCCTAGGAGCTACTTGTCAGGGTAATATTCCAATTTTATAGATGAGGAAATTGAAATAGACAGAGGTTAAGTGACACCCAAAGTCACACAGATAGTAAGTGCCTGAGGCTGGATTTGAAGCCAGGTCTTCCTGACTCCAGGCTCAGTGCCCCACTGCTGCACCACTTAGAACATGTTTCTGTTCTCATCTGTAAGTTTAAAACAAAACTTCAATGATATTTTTCTTTCTTCTTAAAATATTACAATATTTCAACAGATTCATGATATTATAGATGCAAGGACTTCCACTGATTATGTACATTACAACCCATCTACGCCTGTTTTATTCTTTAGATTTTATATGTCTTCCTATAAATCCTATATGGAAGGGCCAGCCAAAGCTTTGAGAGCCTTATAGGTGTCTTGACATAGTATCACCATCAACGTAACCTCAGAGGTATCTGTCATTTATTGCTTGCTAACCCTATATTACTTCTTAGTCATCTATCTCTTTAATGATCCATACAGTGTACAACTGGGTGTGTAACTTCAGTTATACACCTTATAACTGAGCAAACTTAGGTCTAGAGATTTTTTATTTTTTGTTTATGATCATACAGTTGATATGTGTTTTAGTTAGGATTCAAATCCAGGTCTCTTTAACTCCAGGGCCAGTCTTCTATCTGCCATATCATGATGCCTTTCTCTCTAAGGTTTCATCTAACACTAAAGATATTTGAGGCAGAGGTGGAAGTGGGTGTTTGCCCTGGTTCCTTTCTTTGGAACACGTGGTTTGGCCCCATTCTAAAGGATTTGTACAATTCAGCAACAGTTGATTGGTCCCTTAGTTCCCACTATTGGAACTGTGTCAAAGATGATTGATGACTTAGCCAAGAATCGCCCTATACTAAGCAAGATGTAGAAAACATATGGACATGAACTGTTTAGTAATTTTTGTGTATAGTTCCAAACTGTTTTCAAGAATGATTATATCCATTCAAAGGTACTAAATGTATATCAATGTGCCTATTTTCTCACAATTCCTGCAATATTTTTATTTTTTGTCCTCTCCACCAATGATGAAGAATGAAATGAACAAAATGAGGAAAACAATTTATACCTTAAAAATAGCACTGTATAAACAAAACAATTTTGAAAGCTTTAAGAATTAAAAATAGCTGTGACAGCTTCTCAATGCAATGATCATCCAGGATTCAAGAGACTGATGTTGAAATATGCTATTCACCTTCTGATACAGAGGGGAGGGTTTCAGAGTGTGCAAGGAAATTTTTAGAAAACATGGCCAATGAGGGAATTTGTTTTGCTTAACAATGTTGTATGAGGTGCTCATACAGTGCAGATAAAATAGGTGCTTCCCAGTTCCACGATAGGTACTATTTCAGGATTAAATATTTGCAATGTAATTCTTTGTCTTCATTATAAGCAATTTGTTTTCCTTTTCCTTTTTCATGGAGTAAAGGATATGAAGGAAAGAAAATATATTTCTGTAAATTATTTATTTTTTTTTTAAAACAAAAGGAATAATGAATGTTTCTACCCGCATTTTGACTATGCCACTGAGGAAAACCAGGAGAATCAGAGAACCATTCCTTGAACTTTCCATTGATGAAGAAAGGGATTTATCTCTCTTATTGTCATTTCAGTCATCATTTGTTACCATAAACACATTGCAAGTAGAGCATATACTTGTCTGCATCATATGTCTTGATCTCAAGTCCTTAGCTCCCTTCTTTTGCCTTTATGTTTCTTCTTTGGTCATGAGTCTGAAACCAACAACCAGGTATTTGGAGATATGGATGTTTCCAGCCTTGGTGGATAACTTGTGAATTCAAGAGATCCTGGGCTCCTTATGTGGTGCTCTGCTATTTATTAGCTTTGTAACTCTGAAGAAGTTACCAAGTCTTTCTGGGATTCTTAGTTTTTTCATCAGGAATATGAAGGAATGGAACTAGATAACCTATAAGTAAGTTTCCTCTAGTGCTAAATATAGACTCCTATGCTATCTCCATACCTTCTTAGACAGTTGAGAAGTTTCTGTCACTGATATATCATCAAGTAGTGGTCAATATTCTGATTGACAATCCTTCTGAACTTAGTTAGATTGGTCCTCAGAGGACAGCTACCCAGTATATCACCTACCTGATCACCCATTCTGACTACAAGACTTGGTTCTCAAATGGTGTAATTTCCAAGAACCCAAGGTTCTCACACCACTGTAAGTCCTTGAGAGTAGGACACATTAGAGGCAGTCTAAATTCTAAGCTCAATATAAATGAGTTCCTACTTTTCCACTGTTTTAAAAGTTTTCTTATTCCCTACCCCCTTTTACTCTGTGATCCAGTGTCACTGGCTTCCTTGATGTTCCTAGACCAAGATGCTCTAATTCTGTGCACTCTTTTTGCTGAACCCCAGGCCGGCAATTCTCTTGCTTCTCCTCTATCCTTTCATCTTGGCTTCCTTCAAGTCTCTAAAATCCCATTTTGTACAAGAAGCTTTCCTGATCCTCCTGATATAGGGGTCTTCCCTCCACTGATTGTCTCCAGTTGATCCTATTTACACATAAGTGTTTTCATATTATCTTCCCCAACTAGACTGTAAGCTCCTTGGGAGAAGGACTTTTTCTTTTTAATCCTTTTTTTATTTCTAGAACTTAGCATAGTTCTTGGCACACAATAGGCATTTAATAAATGTTTGATTAACAATTTGAGTTATGTAAAAACAAAATGGGTTACCATGATAGGTAGTGAGTTTTCCATCACTAGAAGCATTTGAGCAAAGATTTATCAGATATACTGTATAGGGGCTTCATTCTTCAGGTGAGGTTTCAATCAGATTCCTTCCAGTCCTTTCATTCTATAAGTAACTTTTTCATGAATATAGCATTAGATTATGAATTAGACAAAAAATAACCACTGACCAACTATGTGACCTTATGTCTCATTGTTTCCCTTTCCTCATTTAGAAATATACACACCGCAACCCACCTCGAAGAGGGGTTGTGAGGACTCAGCCATTTTGTGTAGTTGTCTTAGTTACAGTGGAAGGTATGAGAAAGCTGCAGAGCAGAGGAGGTCATTGTTTGCATTCTAGTTACCTTAGAGATAGACTTGCTCCCTTTGTGTGAGCTCTCACTACATCTTGGCTAGCTGTCTGTTCTCCAATTTACAGGGTGTTTTCAGTGGAGGACTTACATCTGGATCTCTGTGCCTGCTCTGTTTTGGCAGAACCCCAGCCTAATTCATTTTTAGGGCAATGCAAAAATCTTCCTCTGTAAATTGCTCATGCCAGATGGAGTGAAAATATGAAGTTGACTGCTTTATATGCAGGCTGTTCTGATTTGATTTAAATAAATTAATCATTTTTTCTGGATTGGATTGGGTTGCCTTGGGTTATTATTTTTAAAAAGAAATCTAAGGTGATGATTAAAAAAGAAAACCAATTAAATAAATAAATTACAGAATTTCCTAGTTGGAAGGGATAGTTCAAGACAATGCTTAGTGCCCTGAGCTAAGTATTTCAAAGGAACAAGCAAATATTAAGCACCTACTTTGGATGGGACCGCCATGTTAGTCACTGGAGGAGATATGATGATGAATAAGATACAGTGTCTTCCCTTGTGGATCTTTCAATCTAATAATGATGATAAAATACACATGTAAATAATTATAAGACAAAGCAGAATACAATCAGTGTATAAGAGGGTCACAAACAAAATGTTATATAAATTCAGAAAAAGAAGAGATCATTTCCAAGAAAGGGAGGGAGGAGAGAATAGGGAAACTTTCATGGAAGAGCTGGTGTTTGAGATGGTCCTTGAAGGATGAGTAGGATTACTAAAAGGAGGCATAAGTTTAGAGCCATTACTAGAGCAAAACCAGCAGGACTTTGTCCCAGATGCTGATATCTTAGAGGGTGCTGCTTCCTACTTGCTGTGGTATTGAGTTATGCTATATAATTCACCAGGCTAGTGGAAGAGATTGGAGGAGGAGTGAATAGGGATAAGAGACCTTTCACTGTTAGTAGGGTTTATGGGAATGAGAAGTGGGAGAATTTCTTTTGACTAAAGAGAATAACTCGTGGACAGCTCAGGGACCAGTGGATGGCAATGGAAGAATCCTCTCCCCCATAAGCTCATAAATGGGGGAAGGGCTTCAGAAACTTGATCCTAACATTTTCTATCCTGGGGAGTGGTCAGGGGAATTTCAGGTGGGCTATAGTAGAGTAAGGAGAAGCTAGGTAGTACAGTGGATAAAGTGCTGGGTCTAGAATCAAAAAGACATCTTCCTGATTTCAAATCAGGCCTGAGACACTTACTAGTGGCATGATCTTGACACATCATTTAATCCTGTTTTCCTCAGTTTCTTCATCTATAAAAATGAACTGGAAAAAAAAATCACAAACTACTCTGGTATCTTTGCCAAGAAAACCTCAGATGGGGTCATAGTCAGACATGACTGAAAAAATGACTTAACAAAAATAGCAGGAGGAGAGAGAGGAGGGGTTTCAGACTATATATTTCTAGGAATTACCTTGCTTCCCCAAACTTTTTTCTGAGGACCTTTTCTTTTCCTCAAATTTTTATATTGTTGACTTCTCAAAACTTTCTGGGAATTAGGTTCCAGACAGTGGAAGAATTATCAGACTGAAAATGTGGGTATATTAATACCCAATGAGCAAGGAATACATCACAGGAAGGCTACAAAATTTGAGGAGATATGAACATATATACTAAAAACTTCAGGTATGGTAATAGAAGTTGATACAGAGAGAAAATAAAAAAAACTGAGTTAAATTCTAAACTTGGAAAAGTGGGATAAATGGTTTGGGATTCAGAAGATATCAGCATCTAGGAATTGAATAAGATGGCCATACAAATGGAATAAGCTTCAAAGAAGAGGAGGTTAAGGGAAGGCCTGAAAGTGGCAGTGACAATAATCAGTAATGCCCACTCTCCCTTCTCCTTCTGACCCAGTGTACTGGGGGAAATAAGCAAAAATGAACCCATTCCAGAAGAAGTTGGCCAGGAATACAATATCTTCTGGGAGAAGCCAGGTTTCAGAGGGTGCCCAAAGATGGGAGGAACATAAGAGAAAGAGGTCTAAGACAAAGGGAAGTCTGTTAACAAAATAATGGATGTTCCAGAGGGCACTAGAGGGAGGAGGCATAATGAAAGATACAGATTCTGGAGGGGTGGGGATGATTGGGATGAGAGAGTGAGAAGCAGTATCAGGGGAAGGGAGTTTTGCTGAGGCAGCCTATAACTGGATTAAAACGATTTTGAAAGGAGAAGAGAATTTACCAGCCAGTGGGTGGTGAATTTGAATTTGCTCCAGGTACCATGAATCCTAGTTACATCTCTCAATGGTTTGAGAAGGCAATATGGTCAATATCACTTTGCAGTTTCCTCTAACACATTCTATGGGACATCAAGGGCTCTCTGATTGTTACAACTTGGATTTACTTGCTTGGATGCACACAGTGGATCTTTCTGCCTGGGATTTTGGCCCGAATTACCCGAGTCATTGATTCATTACTCCACCTAATCTATGAAAACCTCTATGGGCATAAGTTTAGTGTGCTAATGAGGAGAGCAGAGAGAGCTATAGCCTTGCCCACCAGCCCCACCTGCCCCATTATAGGGGGACAAGGTGAAAGGTTGGCTCACAGCTCTCAAATCAGCCTTTGAAAGGGAAAGCAATTGACCTCCTTCACTGGCATTCACTTTGCCTAATTGACTTCCAGCAGAGAGCCATTTATTTTGAAATAGGATTCTAGAGTCACTACTGGACCTGAGAGACAAAAATAATGTCATTAACTCAGTTTGTTTTACTTGGGATAAAGTGCTCTGAACTCATAACAAATGTCTTCTTGTTAGCAAATGGAAAAGTATAATTAAGACTGCCTTTCCAGTGGGTTTAACGAGGTTTCAGCTTCCTCTCTCTTTGGCTCTCTCCCCTTTTTAATGAGATACCAATTTCCTCCTTCCCTGTGCTCACAGATACCTTTCCAATAAAACAGACAGCTTTGATTTTCATCTTAGCATGAATTTTCAGCCTTAATTTATTCATCTGCGACCTGCCCCGCCACACTCTTCATGTGCTAAACGGCTGTTAATCGCTGAAAATTAACAAGGTGTCTCACGCCAAAAAAATTAGAAAGGAATTTTTAAAAATGGGCTTAAGGAAGAGGAGAAAGATCCAGTTTCCTTCTGATGGTTTAAAAGCGTTGTTTTTTTTATCCCTTCACCTTCAGGTTGAGGCCATTTTGGAACCCCAGGCCCACAATAAGGACCCTTCTTTGAGGCTTCCCAGCTCTGGTCCAGCTAAGCGCAACCTTGTGGGCCAGTTGGTCTGGGAGGTTGGTTGGGGGCCAGTTGACGCAAATGAAGGCAGTGCTGTGAGACTGGAAGCAGCAGCCCGCTCCTGGAAGATGTGTAGGTGTTGAAGAGGCCTAAGAGAAGGACTTTTTTTTCAGTGCTGCTGACTCAGCCCAGCCAGTCCTTCTGCCTGGCATGTGGGGAGATGAGATTTTGGCAGCTTCGGGCAGTGAACGGCTCATTTATGGAAAGTTATTTTTATTTCATTTAAATGGCCCTTTAAGACCAGCAAAACTCCTGGAACTTAGCACAAGGGTCATTGAGATCAGCATGTGGCAAAGAATCTACACCTTGTTAGAGTATTGCCTTTCCCCTCACCTTGACCAGACTTACAAAATTCTCCAACTGGGGAGTTCTTATTTTTCTGAATTGAGAAGCATTGGTGATTCATTTTCCTTCATTGTCTTCCCCTCAGAGGTAACATATCGGAGTCCGTTTCTATATGTTTCTTCCACTTTGCTTCCCTCTTCACTCTCCCTCACCTTTTCTCATAGCTTCAGTGGTTGTCCTGATTCCAGGCCCAGCAGTCTATCCACTGGGCCATCTAGTTGCTCTATTCTAAATACTTATTATATGTAATTTTCTCCCCATTGGAATATCTGTTCCTTAAAAGTGGAGTTTCATTCAGTCTTTGTGTTTTTATCCCCATTCCTGGCATATATTAAGCACTTAGTGAGAACTTATTGATTGGCTAATTGACTGATATGTGGTTGGACTTCATTAACTTTCTTTCCAATGACTTTTTCCTACTCAAAGAGATAAGTGGAGAAAAGCTCTAGAATTGGAATGGACTTCAGAGGCCGTTTAGTCTAAAGCTCTCACTTTTTGGATTACATAATTGAGCCCTGGGATCACATAGGTAATGAATGTCAGAGGAAGGTTTTTAATGTAGCTCCTAAAGTCAGGGATACATGGGTTCAAATCCTGCCTCAGACACTGATTAGCAAGTCCATTCACTTCTCTCAATTTTAAGGCTCAATTTTCTCATCTGTAAAATTAGGAGGTTGGTCCCTATAACCTCTGAAGTAACTTCTCACTCTAAACTATGAATCTAAAATGTTAATGATCCATTCTAGAGTCAGGGCTCTTTACACAGTTCCCCATTTCAGAATGCAAAGCCTCCCACTTGACACTTTCCCCAAACCTTGCAATCCACAGAAAGTGTTTGTAGTCAATAGCCTTTGAGGAGGTTCTAAATCAACTTCTCAGGAGACTCCTTCCAACTATTTCTTTAAAATAGCTGGAGCCCCTGGAAGAAGGGAAATCCATTGGTTCAAGCACTTAAGAAGGGATGTGAGTCACAAAATGGTGAACCCTCCCCCCCAAAAAAATACTAGGATGCTGAAAATATTTTCAATTCATAAGCAGGGTGGGCAATTGTCAGTTTCAATTGCTGTTGTCCTGTGGATTCAGTGGGATATGAAGGAACATGAACCACATATTGATGGTCAGAGTACAATATACTTCCATACTGTGTGAATGTTTTTTGTGGCTGAATTATTGTCCATTTTTGGTTATAGCTCTCATTCACTTGATTTTTCACTCAGCATGGTATCTTTTTCTTTCCTAACCTGTAGCAGAGTGAATGAGGCACCACTTTTCCTTTAAAAAAAAGGGATATGTATTTTCATAGCCCCGTTATTAAATAAATGACCAATCTATTTGGAAGTCCATTCCAATTCTAGAGCTTTTCTCCACATATCCCTTTGAGTAGGAAAAAGTCATTGGAAAGAAAGTTAATGAAGTCCAACCACATATCAGATTTACATAGTGGGAATTGCTAAAAGTACTTTATAATCATCAACTGCTTCCATTTTTTAAAGGTTCTGTGATATCGTTGATGAGAGTATTCTTTCTTTCCATCATGTAGGGATGTATTAAACCCATCTACACATTTTTATGTTGTGTTATTCTGGCTCATGTTCTTCAATAATCCTACAAAGTCCATCCAATTGTCTAAAAACCACCCTCTCTGTCATTTTGTTGCACACTTTTTCAATAGTAGTAGAGTGTTTGGATCATCTATCCATTCATTATACATCACTATCATCAACATATAATTAAGCCATCTCTTTTTACAATCACACAGTTCCTTCATGTTATCCCATATGCCATTTCCTCTTTGTGGTTTGGAAATACACTACAGCTGACATGCATCTAGCATAAGGTTCTCCATTGCTCCTTTTGTTTCTTCTGAGATTTTAGAGCCAAGGATATAGAATTGCTAGAGCAATAAGTATATATGAAATATTGGTATTTTCATTAGTATCTTAAAGTTATTAAATGAATGAAAATGAGTGAAAGAAGTCTAACTTTTGCCAAGCCCTGCTACATACATTCTTTGTTGGTAATCATCGGAAGATCATCGAATATGATTTTCTCTGGGGTTGAATTGATTAAGGAATCTTGTATGCTTTTAGGATATGCATGAATAATATATATGAGGCAGGAAAGATGGGGCCAAGATAGGAAGGACTATAAAAACCAAACAGAAAAGTTTATATTTTATCCTAAAGTCAATAGGAAGACATTCAATTTTATGTAGTAAGGGAATGAATGACATGAGTAGACATCTGCCTAAGGAAAATCACTGACACTCATTTGTGGAGCAAAATGTAGTGCTACAGGTTCTCCTAGAACAGAGAATTTCATGGGCCTTCTCTTCATTCTTCACCTACGATACTGTATCCTCTATCTCTGTTCCCTTGTGCAAATTGTCCCCCAATGCCTGGAGTTCACTCCCTCCTCACCTCTGTCTCAGAGAATCTTCCATTTTCCTTAGGATGCAACTCAGTTACCTTTGTGGATCTTGCTAACTGCTACTTACCTTCCTCCCTAAATTTAATGATATTTTAACCACTTTGTATTTACTCTCTATACCATACCCCTAGGCTGGTACTATCATTGACTCCTCACTCCCTTTCTCCCCACACAGTCAATCTATTTTCCAAATCTTGCCAATGTTATTCAATAAATGCAAAAATGAATGAAAAAGTATTTACTAGGTACTTCCTATATATCAAGAATTGTATATGCAATTTACAAATTTAAAAGTTAGTCTCTGCCCTCAAGAAGTTTATATTTTAACAGAAAGAGACAAAAGTATAGGGGAGTACTGGTCAGGGAAAGGTGTTTGAGTTTGAGAAGACACAAAGACATTGAGTGGAGTCAGGGGACAATTGCTTGACATGCCTTTTCCAGCAATAGCAATAATATTGATTTGATTATAGTTCCAAATGCAGCATGGCATGGTAGAGAGAGAGTTGGCCCAGAGGCCTGGAAGCCGTAGGTACAGATCTCACCTTCAACACACTTGACCCTGGGCTAGATCTTTAGCTTCTCAATACAATTCCCAAGAACCATACGTTGAAGAAAAAATGTCAAACTGTATGGAAAGAGGATTCAGCTTCCACTCCTGCTAATGAAATCACATTTCCATTCCTATCTCCTATTCACAGCTTGTAAGTGGGAGTTGAGGGTGTAGAAAGAGGTGGCAAAGTAAAGGCAGCAGCAGGGTGGATGGCAAGAAGACAGCCAATGTAGCATGGAAAGCATGAATGGGGCTATCTCAATATGGTGGGACAAGAGACACATTCATTGATCAGACATCATGGGCCTCAGGCTAGGAATTCCAGATCCAAGGACACATTCCCTAGGCTGTGTCTCTGGAGAGTCAAACCAGAAGAAACAATGATTCAAAATCCAGATTTAAAGCCAAGTCCTCTGACTCTAAAGTTAATGCTCTTTCTAATGCACTGCAACCTCCCATTACTGATGATGATAATGGCATTAAAATGATGTGGAAAAACCTCCAATTAATTGAGATATATTAGTCGGATTGCTTATTTTGTATAAATTCTACACATCCTCACGAATTTACATGTGCTATCTTCATTTTGAATATAAACTCCTTGGGGTCAAGGGCTTTTTTATCTTTGTGTACCTATCATTTTACCCGGTGCCTAGAACAATAGTTGCTTAATAAATGCTCATTGATTAATTGATCAAATGAGATCCTATAGATTAAGCATTCTAAATATCTTTAAATGCTATACAAATGTTAGATGTTATTATTGATTGGTTATTTTTATCTTCTGGCCACAAAGCTATTGGGAATATAGGATGTCTTAAAGGCTCATAGATTTTAGAACTTGCAAGACTTCAGAGGCCAATACCCTCATTTTACATATGCAAAGGTGGGGATTAATTGAATCAATCAACCAATTGAAATGTTCAATCACCCACATAAAATAACTAACCATATTATCTGGGAACTCCTCAGTGCAAGTGTGGATTGAGAGATTAGCTTTGGAGTATTTGCTAAACACGAGTCAGTTGAGGATCAACCTCCAGGTTAAGTGACTTACTCAAGATTCCACCATCTAGTAAGTGGCATTGGCTTCACACCTGGATCTCTTCACTCCAAACCCAATGGTCCTTTCCTGATAACTAACTCCCAGGGTGATGAATGAGACAGAAAGTGTACAGCTACAAAAGTCACTGCCCAGCTGGCCTTGAGCCCTTCTGAGGTCTGCCTCCAGAACCTCTGATAAGACCAAAGTGTGTGGGTTGGGGTGGGGGGATGGGTTGGGGAAGGGTAGGTCTTCCTTGAAGAGGCTGCTGAGGACCCTGATGAGAGCGGCCTGGAACTGGCTCAAAGGAGTGCCTGGCTCTGCTTTATGGATCCATAGTCATCAAACTCAGTTACGCTTTTTTGAAACCTGAGAATGATAATAGAAGACAGACTCTTACTGATACAACAAAAGGGTCTGCCTCTTGAGGCTAGTAAGAGGACTAGGTTGGAGAGAAGCTGGGTCAGCTGGCAGGGCACCCAGGACATCTGGATGATAAAATAGGGTTGACATTTTGTTCCTGGACAACTTTTATCAAATAGAATATATCCACCAATAACTAATGTCAGGGTCTTTTTTGAAGGAATTACTTTCCATTGCTTCTGTTTTTGAAGAAGAATCTGGTTAGAATTATTAATATTTTTAAAATTTCCAAGAAAAATGACCAATCGCTCAAATATTCTGATTTTTTTTTGCTAACTTCAAGCTAGAAACAATCTCCAGAGATCATTTCTTCAAAGGCTCTATTTTAGAGTTGAAGAAATAGAGGATTAAAGTTTAGCCTAAATTCAAAGAGCCGATATGCTTCAAAAGTGAGCTTTGGTCCGGTACCTTTCCTGCTCATAGTTCAGCACCCTCTCCGATACACCACATACTTCTCCTTAAGGCCTAAAACAGAAACTTCACAGAGTACCTTGAGACATAATCCCTTCATCAGGTAGGGGTTTCTATCAGCAGCAGAGACATCTCTGGGTGCATTCTGTTTATAATCAAACTAGGTCTAATCCTTTGGGATAGTGGTAGAAGAGCCTGGCTGATGTCCGGAATGTTGAAGCCAAACACCTCACCACCCTTGGCTCCTGGTAGGTCATTAATAGAAGAACCAGGCTTCCACTGTCCCAGACAAATATACTTGGCTTGTCCTAGCAGCAGCAGGCAGGTGTTGAGGCAAGATGGTGTTGAGTGAATCAGCTGAATTTAATTTACTCTTTCATTCCGAACACAGGAAAGGTCTATCACTGGTGGTCACTCTTTAGAGAAAGGAAACAGGGGGTGGGGCCAAGGAAGGAAAAGGGAGAGATATAGCTAAAAGCCCATCCTTAAATTCCACTGAGAGGAGAGTGGTGAATGAAGAGATGATGAGGAAGGAGGGGGGAATAGAACTAAAAAAGCAAATGTGTCCCCCAAGAACCATCTGGAAGCCAGATTCTTAGTGTGTGGGCAAATATTTCTTCTATTCCAGGTGCTCTTTTTTGGGGGTGGCATTTCTTGTTTGTATGTCTCAGAGGGGCTTTCCCTAACACAAAACCTCAGAACATCTTTCTCTTCTCACCAGACACTGGTTGATTTCTGAAGTTCAAAGCTGAAGAGTCAGGCATTATATAAACATCAGCTGATAGACTTATTATTACTCATCTACAATGCTACAAATCTAAGACACAGATGAGACACCATCAATATTAAGCAAGAGACTGTCAGGGAAAACAAGGTGCTGAGGGTTTTCACTGTCGTTATCACTGAAGTGACTGGAAGACACTGGTGATGAATGCAAAGCCTATTTCTGGGACACCTGAGACTGAATTCCCAGATTGGTCATCTGGCAAGTTTCATTCAGGAAATATAAGACCTAAGCATAACCATACTGGAACAGATCCATCTCACATAGTTTTTTTTTTTATTTTATTTTAAAAGAATTATTCGTGCTCTTGGTGTTGTCTCTCCCCCATTAAAATGGAAAATCCTTGATGGCAGAGATGACTTGACTTTTGATTTTGTAGTTCCAATGCCTGGCAGACAGTAAGTGATCAATAAATGTTTTTGTATTCATTGAACCATATAGCACTGTCCCCACTTCCAGAACTGAACCTTTCCTGCTGACAAAGAAAATTATTTAATTTAAAAAAACAATACATTAACCACAGCTGATAATATACACAATTTCCTCTCCCTCCGCATATTTTCCCACCTGTCTGCTAAGAGGAAGGAGGATGGTTTCCTTATTTGTTCTCTATGACCAAGAGAGCTTATTATAACACCAGAGTTCAAGGCTCCTTAGAGATAATCTAGTCTATAGTCTTCTCTTTTACCCAGGAATCCTGAGGGTCTTCCCCTCCCAGTTTGAATTTTTTTTTTTATTAAAGGGGCCATCCCTTGAGTAATTAATTAAAGAAGCCTATTCATTGAGTAGGTGTATCTCACTCAAAGTGAGAAAGTGATAAAACTTTAGCCTAAAAGAGTGAGGGTCTCACATTGGATCCTGGGCCATCTCCAGTTGCCCTGATAAATATCAGACCACTGGACCCAGATGACTCTGGAGAAGTAAGTGAGGTTGTTGACCTTGCACAGCCCTCCCTCACTCAAGTCAAAGTCAACTAACTGCAAATCATGTAGATATCATGATCCTCTTTGAGAACAAAGTACAAACACACAAGGAAAACTAAGGTACAGATGGGGTTAAATGCCCCAATGCCACAAGTAGCAAGGAAATAGTACAACCAAACCCTTGTCATTATCTGTCAAATCCATTTCTCTTTGCATTATACCATGATACCTTTCTGGGAAAGGATCTCAATCAGTTAAGCAGTCTAAGGCTACTTTGTTTATATATTGTCTATGTCATTTTTATTCTTAGAGTGGTGTATAGGGGGTTCCACGAGGACAGACTGCCTTTTCAGGGCCGCTCATCCACCTTTGGTGCCCACTTTCACCCCACTCTCACCTGTGTCTCCCAGAAGCTATAACGTGTGCAAGAGTCACACCTGGTAAACTGTCTCAGCAGATGAGCCAAACCAGGTCAAGGGGAACAGACAGGCCTCAAACCTATCAGTGAGTTAGAGGGATGTCCACTCCAAGCATGTGAAAATTTGTCCTGCTGGATGTGAACAATTTGTTCCACCAAGCATCATGAAGGCAGTTAAAGCAAGTATTGTAGAATGCTTTGAGGTGGTCAAGCATTGGAGACACCAAGGTCATCTACTGCTTTCTGGGCTACTGAGTTATCTTGACTTTTGTCCTACCATTGGACTTCAATGACCCTCTGCCTCACTTAAATCCAATTCATCCAAGAATCAAGACATCACTTGTGAAATCACTGGTTCTCTTTGAAAACAAAGGACAAACAGCAACAATATATTGCTCTTTAAGTACGTTATCTCCTCTATTAGAATTACTTCTCCTTGGTGGCAGCATTTATTTTTTTCATTATGTATCTCAACTTAGTTCAGTGTCTAATAAATGTGTTGATTGATTAAAAAGTAACAGTTTGAGGAAATATTAAATTAAGTAGGTACATTTAGTACAGCCTCATCCACTTACAGACAATAAAATTATAATGCTTAACAATGTTGAAAAGGCCTCAACAGTCATCAGTGATGTCAAATAGAAGGAGATTCCTCCAGGGTTATTTTGACTTAGAAAACCATGACTTGACATGATCTATGTTGAACTGTATTTTTATTTTTCTTGTTAAACATTTCTCATCTATATTTTTATCTGGTTATAGCTACACTTGGGGGTTTTCTGGAACTCCTAGAGACTCTCTGGTGAGTTTGACAGCTCTAAATACTTGAACCCATACTTGATAAAAATTTCCCTTTATAATATCAATCAATTGGTATTTATTATGTGTCAAGCATTGTAGTAGGATATAGAGATACAAATAATAAGTAAAAAAAAATACTCTCTTGTCCTTAAGGAACTTGCACTTTACTGGAGGAAATATCATATACATGTATAGATACATACAAATGTAAGAGAGGAAATGGTCAATGATTGTCCAGTTCTTACGTGCATGCGCAGCAAGCTTTGCCTAATGTAATCCTTTATGTGGATTTCAGAATATGTTCAGGCACACTCTGTTTCCTGTTTACTCACCATGTAATAAAGAGGAAAAAAAACTTTCTGATTGGCTGCCAAGCCAGATGTGGGTGTGAATTCAAAAAGCACTGACTGACCAAAGTGAGCCTTTGTCTGTGTCTGTGTCTCTATCTGTCTCTGTCTCTCTCTATCTGTTAATAAGCAAGGTGGATATTACTCTAAGCCTCAGAAGGGGAGAGCAGTAGTAACTGAAGCATCCATCAGTAGTGTTCCCACCCAAGCCAACATGTGGTCTCATGTGGTCACCCTATTTATTTGATTTTTTTTGCATTTTTTCTTGCTTCTCGACAAATGAGTTTTAGAGATGGAGTAGACTAGGCTATGACCTTATGATATTTCATAAGTTTTAGGGATAGAATATATGTTAGAGTTTACTATCAGTGAAGTTATGAGGAGCAGTCTACATAACCCAGACAAATAGTGAATCAGAGTTAGTAGCCAAGAAACTATTTTGTGAAATGACTCCATCCATTGGTTATGCTGAGTTTAGACACGAACTTGATAGGGTAAATGCTTTATAGAAAACATTTTAAGTTTGACTCCATTCTCCCTAAGGACTGAGATGTTATAAGAGAGAGTATGCTTCCATTATTTTGTGGGGGGAGCAGGAAATAGTACATTTCATACTGATCTTCTTACTATAACTTCTTAGTAAACATCCCTTAGTAAATATCCCTTTGCAAAACTAATTGATGTTAAGTGGTCAAATGATACTGGAAGTACTAGTCACTGGTGATTCATATTGACTCTAATATACTAGAAAGGATGATTGAGTCAACAATATTAGAATATACTTCCAACCCCTAGGAGTACCCCTAGAACCCAGAGGGGAAAGATGTATCTTTGTTTCTAGATCTGAAGTTGGGATAAGTACTCCCACAGGTAATTAGAATTACACAAGTTTCATGTATAGAATATGAAGGGAAATTGTAGGGAGAAAAGTACTTAGAATGTGGGAGAATGTGTAAAGGCCCTTTACTGAAGTTGGTGCTTGAGACAAATCTTGAAGAAATTTGTAACATTTCAGATGAGGAAGGAAAGCATTCCAAACTTTTTCATGCTTCTTCTCATTCTTGTGCTTGAAAGTCAAATTTTCTTTTCAGCTCTGGTCTTTTCATCAAGAATGCTTGAAAGTCTTCTATTTCATTGAAAGACCATTTTTTCCCCTGAAATATTATACTCAGTTTTGCTGGGTAGGTGATTCTTGTTTTTATTCCTAGTTCCTTTGACTTCTGAAATATC
>CM053770.1:480995107-481012213 GCA_028658325.1 Potorous gilbertii
GTGTTATTTTCTTCAGTATTTTTTGGGGTCTCCTTTATTAAGGTATTGACCCGTTTTTCATGCTTTTCTTTCATCTTTCTCATTTCTTTTCCCAGTTTTTCCTCCACCTGTCTAACTTGATTTTCAAAATCCTTTTTGAGCTCTTCCATGGCCTGAGCCCATGGGATACCTATTTTAGATGTATGGGATACAGAGGCCTTGACTCCTATGTCTTTACCTGATGGTAAACAGTTTTCTTCTTCTTCATCTTCAGAGATGAAGGATGGAATCATTTTTTCAAGAAAATAACCTTCTATGGTCTTAGTTTTTTTCCCTTTTCTGGGCATTTTCCCAGCCAGTTACTTGACTTCTGAGATTCCTGTCCACCACGCCTAGATCAGCCCAGCTAGTGCTTGGGGTCTGGGATTCAAATGCTGCTCCCCAGCCTGAGGGCTTTCAGTGGCAGGCCTGGCAGGCTATTCAGGGTAGGATTAAATCAGGTTCTCAGGTTGGGGCAGGGCCACCTCCCAGGCTCAGTTCCCTCAGGGGGTTTATGCAGAGACCTTTTGTAATGGAGCTGCTGCTGAGCTCCTGCCTGCCCCAGGAGCCTCTGGCAGCCTGCTGCCTCTGCCACTGCCTCCCGAGGGGGTCTGAGTCCCGGAGACATCCCACTCCCCTCTCAGCCTGTCTCTCTCACTGACCTGTGAGTCAGTGGGTGGAGGGACCTTCGTGGCCGCTGGAGATTCCGTCCCTGACGCTTGCTTGGCTCTGCTTGCTCCTCTCAGTGACCCACAGCCAGGGCAGGGGAGGGCTCTACTCCCATCCTGTGCGCGATGGACCTTTGGGATCAGTTTTTCGGGGCCCTCTGGAACAGAAATCTCCTTCGCCGTGTTGCTGCGCAGCTTCCACTGTTTCAGAATTTGTCGGGAGTTCTTTTTAGAGGAAATCCATGGGCTGTGGGTTTGGACCTAGCATAGGTGAGTCTTTCTACTCTGCCATCTTCTTTCTTGACCCTTTGTAGCCTTTGATATTGATAATAACCCTCTTCTCCTTGATTTTTTCTAGGTTTTGATAACACTGCTTTTTCCTGGATTTCCTCCTAACTCTGACCACTCCTCAATCTCTTTCTCTGGTTTTTCATCCAGGTCATACCCACTAAATGTGGGAGTTCTTCAAGGTTCTGTTCTAGGACTTCTCCTTATATATTATTTCACTTTACAATCTAATCAACTCTAACGAATTAAATGATCATCTCTATACTAATGATTCTTACATCTATTTATCCAGTCCTAATCTCTCTCCTGACTTCCAGTCTCATATCTCAAGCTTATTATTGGGTATCTCAAATTAGATGTTACAGAGACATTTTAAACTATATGGAACTGAACTTATTATCCTTCCACCAAATTGTTCTCTTTTACTCACTTTCTTATTACTGTAAATGTCCTCACCATCTTGTCAGTCCGCCAGGCTCACAATTTAGTTGTCAAAATTGACTCCTCATGCTCTCTTACTTCCCCCATAGCCTATCTGTTATCTGAGCTTATCTGCTCTCTTATAGATTTTACCTATATAACATCTCTCATATATACTCCCTTCTCCCCTATGACAGTGCCACAACTTGGTGTAGATGATCATCACCTCATGCCTGTACTTTTTCAGTAGCTTTGATGGGGTGCTTGGGTACTTGTGCTTGGACCCCAAATCCAAGATCACATTTCTCCCTAGGTTCAAAACCCTGTCCCTCACATTTTTCTCACCATCCAAGGACACTGTGTAATAGCTCATGAGAGGGCCCCAGTAAAACAAACTACCTTTCCCTATCATCATGAGGATCAAATACAAAATCCTGTCTAGCTTTTAAAGTCTTCCTGCTCTTTTCCTGACTTTTTAATCTTCTTTAGGCTTCACATAGTCTTTTTTTTTTTGGAGGCAGTTGGGGTTAAATGACTGGTTCAGTGTCACACGGCTAGTCTGAGGCCAGATTTGAAATCAGTTCCTTCTGATTTCTGATAGGGCCAGTGATCTACCACATATATTCTTCAATTCAGTGACACTGGCCTCCTTGTCCCTTGATCACTACAATCTTCAGACTCTGCATTTCCACTGGCTATTCCCCATGCCTGGGATTCTCTCCCTACTCATCTCCACTTGCTCACTTCCCTAGCTTCTTTCAAATTCCAGCTAAAATCCCATTTTCTGCAAGAAGCCTTTCCTGGTCCCACTTAATGCTAATGACTTCCCTCTGAGATTACTTCCAGTTTATCTTGTATATGTTTTCTCATCACATGTTTCTTTGTTTGCCAACTCCCATTAAACTGGGAGTTCCTTGAAGATGACTGTTTTCTTCATCTTTATATCCCCAGTGCTCAGACCTTGGCATACACTGCGCTCTTAATAAATACTTGTTGACTTGACTTCACCCACCAGACTGATGAGATGGCACAGTCATGTAGAGAAAGCATAGCTGGAGTCAGAAGATTATCCACAATTTCAGAACCATGGAGATGTTTGTATTTCTCTAGCATACTCCACCAGTATGAGTATGGAACTCTCAGGCACTGATCTTATCTGTTTTATAGGATCAAGTTAGTAATTAGAAACACCAACTGGATGTTAATTTTTTCTTTGCATCCTCAGCCCCTTTCACAGAGTAGGTGCTTAATAAATGCTCAATCCAATTAAAAACAGCAACAATTCACTGAATTGAATTGAATTAGTAGTGTAACTACAATCATAGGTATGGATGTGAACAATATTATAGAGGAAGAAGAAATAGAATCACACAAACCTCAAAAATCATCTAATCCAACCCATTCTTCAGTCAATCAGTGTTTCAGTTGATCAATGGTCATTGATTTGTTCTTAACCAAGAAGTTCTGGCACATAGCCTTCACTTAAAGAAATTAAGGGGAAAACAACTACCTTCAAAGACATCCTATAATACTCTTGAATAGCTCTAAAGATTGGCTGTAAGTGGTGAGGTAGCAAGAAGATATAGAAATAACCTCATTTCTAGTCCACAAGAATATGAGTAATACACTGAAGCTCTTTATCATGAAGTCAACAACTCTATTCATTAGTGAGTGTTGTTAGTCAGTGTGAACAAAGCACTATGAATGAGGTGATTCTTTTTAGCTGGGTCACCAACTTAAAGAAGAAAATATCTGATATATTCTCTCTCATAATGTGGAAGTCAGGCATTATCCTCAATCTATTGTCCCATTTTTCTTTTCAGGTACAGTTAAAGTCCAAAAAAGTCATCTCTGATTATTTTTTCCATGTCCTTTCCCCCAATTTAATTCTCTATGTCTTGTAATGTGACTTTCAATCTTACTATTCAAAAAAAATTTTGCTTTCTGGGGTGATGATGGATCTATTAATAGTTTCATCCAATGAGATTTTTCAGTCTTGGTTCTTGTTGACCTGTCACATTTGACATATGGTCATTGTCTGATCCCTCATATTTTCTCCTCTCTAAGTTCCTTTGGCTCTATTTTCTCCTAGTTCTTATGCTACTTGTTTGACTATTCCTTCTCAATCTCCTTTTTCCTACCCATAAATACTGTTTATTCACCATAAGTCAGTCCTGGTCCCTCTTCTCTTCTGTCTCTATAGTCTCTTTCTTGATGATCTCATCATTTTTCATGGGTTCAATTATCATTGCTAAGTTAGTGGCTCCCCAACCTTTAGATCTATCATTAAATCTCTTCCCTGAGCTATAGATATACTTTATCATCCTGCAGCTACAACTACATCCTCCATAGGTATCTCCAACTGAAAATATCCCCAAACCATTTCATATTTCTCTTTAAAACCACCCTTTCTCTAACTCTTCCTATTTCTGATGAAAGCACCATATTCTATTTATCCAAGTACAGAACTTGAGTTTCATTTTCTGCTTTTCCCTCTACCTCTGTCCCCTAAACATAACACTCCAAATGTGGTCTGATAAGGGAAGACGATAGCAGGATGATGAACTCACATAAGACCGAGAAAGTTTTTTGAGTTGACTTCATACAGTGGAGTCATACTGAGTTTTTACTCTACTAAAACCCATAGATCTTTCTCATATGACCTGCTGTCAAATGTACTTCCATCATCTTGTACATGAGAAGTTGTTTCTTTAACTCAAGTAAGGAATTTTCATTGATCATTTTCTCACACATGGAAGTGTAAATTTTAAATGAGATAATGATTGAGAAAAGACTGTAAACAAGCAATCAAGTACCGACAGTGTGCGAGGCATTGGCACAAGGTAGCAGGTGTGAGGGATACAAAGACTAAGAGATGGAAAAGGCCTAGTTTCTAAGCATCTCATAGTTGCGTGCAACATTCTAAACAGAGGTAATATGCCTTTAAAAATGTGGTTCAGATCAGTCATTTCATCATTATGAGGAACTCCTTTTGCATATAAGAAGTCCTACAATCACACATCTGCAATTTAAGTTAAGTGGTTTGCCTATGGTCACACAACTGGTTAGAAGTAGGACTTGTATTCAGATTTTCCTGATTCCAAACCTGGCCCCAGTACACTATTTGCATTATCATACTGTGTCTCTAAAAAGGTGCTTTATCAAAAGAAATTATCCCCCTGATGTGAAATTATTCCAGACCTGAAACATTATCAAAGAGTGTGTGCCCATATTATTATACGTCTCCTCTTCTCTTTCCTAGATGCAGATGAACCTAATTTCAAATTCCATCTCTGATACTCTCTATATTACCTTAAAGAATTCATTCAATCTTCTTGGATTTTTGATTCCTCATTTGAAAAATTAAAGGCTTTTGGTCTCTTCTAACTCTAGATCTATGTTCCCATAATACAAGAAAGAAAGAAAAGTTGTCTGTGATTTTGATGTGTTTTTTGAATACTTTTATGTCTAACATTTAGTCCATTTTGTGAAGGTGTCATGCACAGCTGAAAAATAGATATATTGCTTTCTATCCAACTCAATATTCTTCAGTGGACTAATATATGTTTTGTTTTTTTAAATTCTATTCATCACCTTAACTTTTTTCTTGGGTTTTTTTTTTGTGATTACCTTTATCTAGATTGGAAAGGAGTAAATTGATATTCCCTACTGTTATGGCTTTACTGTCTATTTCCTCCTGTAACTCATTTAAATTTTCCTTTAAGAATTTAGACTCTATGCCATTTGGTGAATGCATATTCAGTGTTGATACTAGTTCATTAAAATGTAGTTCCCCATTTATCTCTTTTAATTAGCTCTGCTTTTGCTTTTACTTTGTCTAAGATCATGATTGCCACCGTCTACCCTCTTGACTTCAGCTGAAACATAATAGAAGCTTCTTCAACCCTTTATTTATTTTCCTGTTTCAAGTGTATCTCTTGTAACCAACATATAGTTGGATTCTGATTTCCAATCCAGTCTGTTGTCCTCTTCCATTTTATGGGTGAGTTTCATCCCATCCACATTCACAGTTAAGATTGCTAATTATGTATTTTCCTCTATCCCATTCTCTTTTCTACCCTGATTCTCATTAAGAATCTGCCTTGCTATGACAACTGCCTCACTTAATCTATCCTCTGTCTTATGTCCCTACCCCTTTTTCCTCCTACTCTTCTGACAGGTAAAGTGCATTTCTATACCCAGTTGTGTATGTATATTTGTTCTTTCCTCTTTGAAACAATTCAGATGAGATTTAGGTTCAAGTGTTGCCCATTATGCCCCAAAGCTCCCTCCATGGTATAAACTCTTTCTTGTGTGTCCTATTTATGTAAGACAATTTTCCCCATTCTTTCCCTCTCTTTCCCCTTCTTCCAGTACATTCATCTTTCCCACACTTAAATTCTTCCTCTGAGATCACTGAAAAATAGAATCACACTCAAGTCCCCTACCTAGTTCCAGTCCCAACATCCCTGGTAATGAATGATTAGGTTCTGAGGGGATATGTGTGTGTGTGTGTGTGTGTGTGTGTGTGTGTGTGTGTGTGTGTGTGTATAAAGTCACCTCCCACATAAGAATATAAACAGTTTAATCTTATTTACTATCTTATGATTTCTCACTCATATTTACCTTTCTATGTTTCTCTTGAATTTAGATGTCTAATTTTCTCTTTAGCTTTGGTCTTTTTATCAGAAATACTTGAAAGTTTTTTATTTCATTAAATGTCCATTCCCACACTCCTACCTTTGTAGAACAATACTTTGTTTTGGTGAATAGATTGTTCTTGGCTGTAATCCTAGCTCCTTTTCCTTCAGGCGTATCATATTTCAAAGTCTCCATTCATTTATAATGGTAACTACTAAATCTTGAGTAATTCTGACTATGGTTCCACAGTACTGAAATTTTTTCCAGATGCTTTTACCATTTTCTCCGTGCTTTGAGAGCTCTTGATTTGGAATGCAATATTCCTGAGAGTTTCATCTTAGTGTTTCTTTCAATAAGTAACTGGTGGATCTTTCAATTTCTACTTTTTCCTTTATTTCAAAGCTATCTGAGCAGTTTTCCTTTACAATCTCTTTAAATATGATGTCTAGGATTTTTTTTTGGTTCATGGCTTTCAGGTAGTCCAATGATTCTTAAAATATCTCTCCTCAATATATTATCCATATTCATTGTTTTTCCTATGAGCTATTTCGTATCTTCTTCTATTTTTCTGTCTTTTAACTTTATTTTATTATTTTTTCATGTCTCATGAATTCATTAGCTTTCACTTGGCCAATTCTAATTTTTAAGGCATTATTTTCTTCAGTAAGATTTTGTCCCTCTTTCACCAGATTGTTAATTCTCTTTTCATAACTATCTTTCATTGTTTTAACTTCCCCATTTTTCATATACTATTCTTATTTGTTTTTTAAATCTTTTTTGCTCTTTTTTTATCTTTCTTTTTAAAAACCTCTTCTCTTCTAGTAATTTTTCTTGGGCTTTTGTCCAATCAACATTTTTCCCCTTGAGGCTTTGCTTACAGATGTTTTTAAGTTATTGTTTTCTTCTGAGTTTGTGTCTTGGGCTTCCACATCTCCATAGCAATTCTTTATGATTGGACTCTTTATTCTTTATTCATTCTCCCAGTCTTCTTCTTGACTTTGGGTTCCATGTTAGTATTGGGTTCTGCTCAGTTTGTGGAGGAATATCTTGTTTGAGCTTCTGTCCTTTTTTACTCTTAAGCTGTTTTGATTTTGTTTTTGGTGTTTTTATTCCTTTTTCACTCTTTTTCTCAGACTTGGAAATAACATTCAGGCTAGAATAACAAGAAAATCTTGAGGGAAGCACCATCTTGGCAATGAACTCTTCCTGTGTTTGTTTGTTATTATCATTAATTATGATTCTGGGCCATTGCTGTACCCTAACAGCCGTCTTTTCAGAGTATCTCCACTTTGAAAAATACTTGAGCTTAGTTGCCTCTGCCTGCCTGGGATGTGCATCTCTTAAGCACACAAGGGAAAATTTTCTTTATGGCCCAAAGCAGACTTGGAGTTAAGATGACGTGAGTCTGAATTCTGCCTCAAACACTTACCAGTTATTTGACCCTGGAAATCATTTGATTTCATTCATTCTCAATGTCCTCATGTATAAAATAGGAGTCAGAATAGCGTCTACCACACAGTGTTTCTGTGAAAATCAAATGATGCTTGAAAAACCTTATACCTGAGAAACACAAAGCACTTCTTTTGCACTTCTGTTCATCTTTTACTTCTGCTGGTGGTTTTAATGTGCAAAAAAGTACATAGGAACAAAGACACAACTAAATGAATCCATTTTCCCCTGGTTTCAAAATAGGTTGTTGACAGGTGTAGAAAGATAACCTGATTCTCCTAATTTCAGGACTGGCTCCATCTCTTTGGATCTACATCATCTTATCTAAACATGGCATCATTTTAATTTGAAATTCGTTCTTCACAGAGAAAGCCCATGCTTTCCCCCTACTCAGCATGCGGAATCAATTGGAAACTAGGTCTACAGGTAAATATCTTTGGCACCACACTGCTCATAAGGCAAGAGCCCTGGAGCAGGAAGACCTTTTAACCTTGGCGTGTATGCTGCTCTGTGGACTGTGCTCTCTCTCCTGCTGTCATTACAAATACAAGAAACAGACACCTGTGCTACCCTGAAGGTCTTACATTTGTTAACAAGGAGAATAGCAGATACTAACAGATTTACTCTGCTTTAACTAAATGTAGGGAGAAAGAACTACAGGACAAAGACCACACTACAAACTTATTTGGCTGAAATGTGAGAAAGTGTCCATAAATCTACTATGAGCTCCCCGAACTTTCCTTTTGTGAGAGGGGCTGTTTTCTCTAAGGACCTCCAGTAGCCTGATTTCTCTTCCAGGAGTGTCTCACATCATCCACTTGGAGTATAGCCTAACCTTAAGTCCTCAACACTTTGCCTTCCCTTACACTGATCAAAAATGTCTTGAGTCTTTAATGGTTTCTGCTTTTTTTTCCTCCCCTGTAGCCTTGATTAGCTATGTGAGCATTACAAAGCCAACTAATTCTGGGAGCTCTAATTATCTCATCTGTCAAATGGGGACAATGATATTTAAATTTTTGAACTCTGTGTACCTCAGTTTCTCTGTGTTTAAATGGGAGATAATATCAATTCTACCTACTTCATAAGGAGATCAATAAAACAATAGCTGTCAAAGTGCTTGGAAAAATAGAAGATATTCTAGAAAAAGGTAAGGTGAATGTGTGGCCCATGTACATTTTATGTGTATGTCCACATGAATTTGTCTAAATAGGAAGGTGTAAATAGATATTTCTGGAATCTTGACCACCCTTCTCCAAGAGAGACTTTAATTCCTGCCTGGGAGCAGGAAATTGGACTCACAATGCTGGCCCATTCTGTTTGCCTCAAGGAAGGGATATTAGATTACAATTATATCTCTCTGCCCTCCTAAATATTGCTAGTTTGTGGGAAATTATTTTTAAGCTCAATCTGCTTTCTTAGTCATTAACTGTTAATAGGGAAGGAGTTCCCCAAGCTATATCAAAAGTCTCAGTTTCCTTCCTACCAAATACTAGTTAAATAAAGACCATTCCACAGGGTGAATACCAAATGAACCCATTTATTCAAGCTGATAGCAAATAGAAATCTGAGAAGTTTTGTAGATTATAATATGCCAGACATTACAGAAATTGAATGAGCTCTCCTTCTGGGATCAAGATATCTCAGTTAATTGAGGGGGGTAAGGAGTCCCTGATCTCACCAAGTGGGAAATTCCCAAAAATCTTTAGTGTAGAAATCAAGGATATGTCAAAGTGTTGGCTCTTCTACATGTCTGCTTCTTCCCAAAATCTCTCCCTCCAGGGATCTCTCCACAAAGGGAGTCTGGAATCTCACATATCATTTCCTGATATTGGAATGCAGAAAACTACTTTTCTTTCCAAATTCTCACCAACTCTCTCCACCTTCATACAGGCACATAATGTTGAATAATCATGCTCCACCAATAAGGAAAGTCTTATGCAAATATACTAGGCTTGAACCCTGGGTTACAAAATGATTATTATATATGTTATGTAGAATAATCAAGTGGTGCAATAGACAGAATGTCAACCCTGAAGTCAGGAAGTCTCATCCACATGAGATCAAATCTGTCCTCCAACACTAATTATGTGATCCTGGGCAAGTTACTTAACCCTATTTGTCTTAGTTTCCTCATCCAATGAGCTGGGGAAGGAAATGGCAATCCACTCTAGTATATCTGCCAAAAACAAACAAACAAATGGGGTCACAAAAAGTCAGACAAACTTCAGGATTCCTTTATCTAGTGAATTTCCAGGATATTAGAAATATTATTCAATATAAAGATATTCCTTTTACAGGCAGACCTTCCTGGTCCCCACTCATTGTAGAATATGTCCACCTACAAATGCTATAGGGAAAGAACAGTTTGTTGCACAGGAGAGATCTTACTTATTAATACTCACATTTTTCATTTATTTTCCACCTGAGCTTTCTAAATGAATGGGACACCAACTAAGCTTTATTCCAACAACATGGGATTCTTTTGCCCTAAACTTAGCCTCAGCCTTATGCTCATGCCCTCCGAGAAATGGATGCAAAATTCAAATGTTCAAGCCCCAGAACAATATTCCAGTATTTCAGATCATTCTCTGCCTCAGGGACCTCACTCATATGGCTCAAATGAAACAAAAGCTCTCCTCCCCTAATACACCTTTTTAATGAGAACATCTCACCCCACAAAAATGCAAAAGTAGCCTGTGGCCATAAGAATTCAGTTGGTTTGCCTGTGGTACTAATGAGGCCAAAGTTCCAGGCTCTAAATCTCTAAGGGACACTTAGTTTTCCCTTCTATGGCCATAGCTTGCCCCTCTAATCCCCATTAGTCATTATGCAGGTGTGTGTGCTTCTGGTCAAGAGGGCCTGGACAAATGCATGGTGTTGGATGAGTGCAAATGCATCCTTATCCCTGAAGAAATACCTCAGCATTCACCTCATGCTATGAAACTCAATTTCATCTTCCCATGTGTAGGTCAGTTTTATATTTTCAATAAATTGTACCCTTTGAAAATGAGGAGGATTTGACCTAGCAACTTCATTACTAGGTCTGTATCCAAAAATGATTTTAAAGAGGAAAAGGATTTATACGTACAAAAATACTTACCATCCTAGTGGTAAAGAATTAGAAATTGAGGGGATGTCCATCCATGGGAGAATGAATCAACAAGTTGTGGTGTGTGACTGTGGAATGCTATTGCACCATAAGAAGTGATGAACAAGATACTCTCAGAAAAACGTACAAAGACTACCGTGAACTGATGCAAAGTGAAATAAGTAGGAGCAGAAAAATGTTGTACATGGTAACAGCAATATTGTAAGATCACTTATCAATAATTTAGCTATTCTCAACAATACAATGATCCAAGACAACCCTGAAGGACTTATGGTGAAAAAGAAAATGGGAAGGAAAGGCACTAGCTGCTGGGAGAATCAAGGAAGATTTCATATGGGAGATGGTTGTGAGCAGCATCCTCATGTATTATAGTTCATAGTATTTAATATATGTTCTTGTCTTTGCCAAAGGAGGATGGATTTGATACTTGGCAGGTACTAATTGTTACATTCTAGTACCTCTGGCAGTTTAAAAAATATTTTAGCACTAGAAAAAAGAGGAAATCTAAGCAATGCCTCTAGGAGACATATAGAAACTGATTACTCTATGCTATCAGGGAGGGAACATTTGAAGAGGGAAGATATTGGAAGATATTAGAAAAGAAAAATATAAGTGACAGGGAACAAACAACAGCACTTAAGAGGGGTCACCGTGCCAGGGGAAGTAGAATGCTTTCCTAAAATAGATCTCCAAACTGGAACAGGGGCAAGATAGAATAATGGTGGAGTACCTCAACTTTCCAGGCATCTGCTAGAAATGTCATGCTGTCAGAGGAGCATTTGAACAGTTTTTTAGCTCACCTTGATAGCATCATTTCTCAGAGTGTAAAGGAAGTATTGAAGAGAAAGAAGATTCATTTTAGCTAATAAGAAAGAACTGGTTGGTAAAGTAGAAATGATGGAAATCTTGTAAATGAGTGAATACAACATCTTGAAGCATGAGTTGGTTAAAGTGGAGACTATTTGGCCCATAGCCTAGAAATAGAAAAGCATATTTCCCAAAAATTCACAGAAAAATGTGTGTATAGACACATATATATGTATATATGTATATGTATGTACATATTGTGCCATCTTTGGTGCCATTCTCTCAGAACCTGGAGGTCTGTACCTCCCTTCAGGCTTATGGGGATGGGTTTGTGGGGCATCATTTTTTCCATCAGCTCAAGCCCCCCAAAACTGTGTTCCTTTTCATTTTGGGGGGCTACTGTCTAGTACCCTCAGTTCCATTTAATCACTTTATATTAGTTAGCTTTTACAAAAGAATATTTACTTTAAAGGTACAGATGGAACAAATACAGATATTTCCCCCACTGCCTGGAGGCTCCAATGCTCCCTATTAGTCCCAAAGGTCACTCTTTTTCTTAGTGCATTCAGCTCACTCTCTTGGACTTTGAAACTAAGAGATTCCACTCTTTGGGTTGTGAAATAGCACTTATTAAACATCTAATATGTGCCAGGCATTGTGCCAGGCACTTTACAAATATTATCTTATTTGATTCCCACTACAATGCTGAGGGGTAGGGATTATACCCATTTTACAGATGATTAAACTGAGGCAGACACAGGTTAAGGACTTGCACAGGATCATATAGCTAATATCTGACACTATAAGTGAATTCGGGTCTTCCTGACTCTAGACTCAACGATCTAGACACTTCCCCAACTAAATGTCTCCAATAAGACCAAGGAAGCCTGGTTTGGAGAGTGTTATATGGCTTCAGAGGGTCTAGTCCCTGGGAACCTTTGCTTTATTATAAATTCTTTTCTCTGGACACTACCACAGGCAGTTGAAGAACATGAGACAGAGCAGAAATGAGGAAGCAGTCAAAGCTGACAGAAGTCTTTAAATGCCTTCAATGTCATTCAGAGAACTTCCCCTTCACCACACTGTTAATCCCATCAAAATGACTGAATATTGATGTAATTTCCCATTGCTCCAAAGCATTTTTCTTGTATTATTCTCTTGGAAACAACTTCCTAGTATTTTCCATGTAGAAAGATTTCATCTGAACAAGCTGATGGAATTTGCCAAAGACACACACACACACACACACACACTCACATATATACATATACACACATACATATATACACATACATATACATATATGCCATAGACAAGTGAGATAGCAAAGCTTAATAGGGATCAGAAGCTCTGAAAGTGAAATTCTGACTGTGAAGTCATTAATAGTTATAATTAGAAAGAAAAATGGAGAAAATCCTATGTGAATGCGCAAAGACCTCTATGATCAGTTCATATTCAAAAAGAAGAGACACATAATCAAAAACATTTACAAAGAAGAACCACAGATCTGTGTGTGCCCCTTGTCCTCCCACCTTTCAAAATCCTTATC
Organism: Potorous gilbertii; assembly: GCA_028658325.1. Classification (NCBI taxonomy): domain Eukaryota; kingdom Metazoa; phylum Chordata; class Mammalia; order Diprotodontia; family Potoroidae; genus Potorous; species Potorous gilbertii. Next base: position 481,008,057 of record CM053770.1, read on the forward strand.
TTGGTTTAGTTCAGGTTCCCCTTTCTCCATGGAGCCTTCTATTTCCCCTCTCTCCCAGTTTTTGGACCTCTCTACTTCCTCAAATCACCTTATTTAGCATACTGCATCCCTCTGGTAGAATGTCAGCTCCTTGGAGTCAAGAAATGTTTCACTTTTGTGCTTGCATCGCTAGCATCTGGCACCATGCTCTAAACATGGTAGGCACTTAAAATATGTTTTTAAGAACTAAACTAAGCAAGAAATATCATCTGAAAGACTGTCTCCAAATAAACAAATTTCAAGGAAGAAATGCTTTAGAAAAAGAAAAGGACTTTAAAAGTCATCTTTGAATTAATAAGAAGAAAGAACAGGGTAGGCCCACTGCTTATGGAAGAGATTTTACAGGAATACATGCACTGGGCTATTTATATAACACCAAAAAATTATACACATACAGGATAAGAGATAGCTAGACATCATGTGAAAAAGACATAGAAATTTGAGTAAACTACAAATTCTATATGAAAAAAACACATGGCACGGCTACTGATAGAATCTAGGCTCCATCAATAGAAATAGAATAAGCAGATCATGGGAAGTGATGGGACCGTGGTACACTGGCTATAGCACATTGGGAGCATTGCATCCCATTCTGTAGTATTTGTACATGAAGGCAAGAGAAAGTGGATGGAATCTATGTGTTCTGGTGAATACTTGAAGAAACCAAGGATTCCCTTGGCCTAGAAAAGAGAAGACCAACAAGGAACATGATCTTTGTCATCCAATATATGAAGATGGGAAAAGGATGGAAAGGAAGGATGGAAAATGGATCAAACTTATTTTGTATCTATCCAGAGAGCAGGACTAGAAGAAATGGATGGAAACAACAAAGAGATTATTCATAAGGGATAAAGTAAAAATTCACCTATCCTGTGACCTCCACTGGCACCAGAACATACTCCATTTTGTCTCATTAGATTCTGCAATCTGCCTTTATTTTCTCACTCCTCTCTATGTAGGATAGCAGGCTTCCAGAAGCTAGACTTCCAGAAACTATGTCCCATGTCTCTGGGGCAGTAAATCCGTGAAATTGTGGAATTCCTACCCTGGGGATGAGCTTTTTAAGATAGGTGAGTAAATGAATGAAAACTTGTCTTTCCAGAATTTTCCAACTCTTCAGAATGTGACTTCTCACCCATAGAGATGCCTCCACTCATGTGGCCCCCTCCTCTGTTTGATGAATTCCTGCCTGGGAATGCCATTCCATGAAGTGCCTAGGCCATCCAGGCTCACTCATCTTTCTCTGAACTTTTTCATCTAGTCCTTATGTGGATATTTATTCCCCTTCCCCATTCAACCCCTTAGAATGTAAGGTCTATCAGGATAAGGATTGCCTTTTTTACTTGTATTTATATTTCCAGTGCTTAGCATAGGGCTTAGTAAGTATTTAACAAATGCTCTGTTTATCAATCTATCTTTATCTGTCTGTCTATCTGTCTATCTATCTATCTATCTATCACCATCCCTAAACAAAACTGTGTTTCACATCCCTTTCAGCTATCCTCTGGTCACCTAACCACACCTCCCCAACCTTACCCCCTTTCTACTTCTTGTTCTGGACAAAGTAATTGAATCAATATTGCAGTTGGAAAGGGTGTGTTAAGTCAACTGATCTATGGATTCATTTATTATTCTTTTTACTTCCTGTACTAAAATATCTTTCCAATGCCTCTACACCTCTATGTGTGTTATCTCCTCCTACTGAAATATAAGTTTGTTATATCACCAGTGCTTAGCATGATTTTGGATACATAATAGTAAGTGCTTAGTATATTATTTTTCATCCATCCATTCATTTTGGCCAACTCTAAGATCTGCTGATTCTGAGATTCTTGTTGGTTAATTCTTCCCTTTGCATTGAGAATGTAGAGAGTCCTATTTATACTGGAGTACAGCAGAAAGAGTAGAAAAGGAGGGAGGATATGCAGTAGACCCCTCCTCTTCTGTTCCGAAGGTAATGCCCATTTCTTTGGGGAAAGAAAATAATCCGCTACCCTTCCACACACCTCATTTCCTTATTGGGCATTCCTGACTGGAAGGTCTGTAATAAAAGTAGGACAATACATTTCAGAAAGCCCTGCCCTTGGATGTGGAAGACTTGGATTAAAATGCTGGGTCTGAACATAACTGGTACTATGCAGTCTAGCTTAGTGGGTTGTTCAATATGCTTTGTAACAGAGTGATGTGAGGAGTCAACATAATAATGCAACCTCCTTGTTTCACATTAGGGATGGGAGGCACAGAGATTTTAAGTGACGTGCCTAGTCATGATTCCAATCCAAGCCTTCCTATATAGTGTTCTTCACCAGGTATCATTGCTTGCTCCTTCCCAAGGATGTCAAAGGTGCAGAAATATGAAAATCATGGATATTATTATCAATAATGTTGAGTCAGCATTCTTTTGCACTACTTCCTTTCCTTCTGGTAGATCAGCAGCATCTAGTGCTGGTGAAAAGCAGTGGGGAGTTCCAATTTTATAGAGTAGCCCTTATGAACAAAAGTAACAGAGTCTATAAAACATCCCTGCCCAGAGGGGAGGGAATGATGTTCTACTCCTTGACAGAAAGAGCCAGAACTAGCGTTTCATGGGAAATGATATGGTTTTAATAAGCTGAGGCAACAGATGGGATTCTTCAGGCTCCTTCCCTTTTCCTTCTGCCAGAATCTCCCTCCACTGGAATTGATTCAGGCCAATGGGAGCATCACACATCCTTCACCCATTATACACTCTGAGGGCAACCCTAGGGCATCTTCCAGAGCCCTGAGTATAAACAAGCAAGCAATAAACACTTCTTGAAGAATGAAATCCAAATTGAGTCTGCACATAATCTACAATTTCATACGCTGGCTCAGTTTTACATGCTTCTAGCACTAAATGTCCCTTTATCTGCTCACATAATCTGCTTTAGGATACATGTTTTGTTATTGTTCTGATTTTTTTTCTTCCTATCCCCTCTTATTCACACACAGACACACACACACACACACACACACACACACACACACACACACACGAAGGTATGTATGCACATATGCATACACCAACAAATGAGAAAGGCATAGAGATAAAATGGAAAGCCATGGATTGTAGCCCAAAGATCATTTGTCTATCAGTCTTTTATATTCAATAAGATGTTATTATTTTTTAAAACCATGTGCTCATATATTGATAAATAGATGATCGATGTGTCCCACTGAATAGAGGTGAGCAACCTTCTTAGATATCCATAAAAATAGTTTTATGCATTGTAAGTAACCAAATAAGGTCTACATCTTTCTATATGAGTAAGTAATCTTTTCATAATGAGAGCTGGTTTTTATACTTTAAGGTTTACAAAGCAATCATGATGATTCTCTCAATTTATTTTCTTATCTTAATGATCTAGCTAGCATTTCTAGCATTGTTTAATACTGGTGGTGATAATGGATATCCTGATCTTATTGGAGACATTTTTAACTTTTCTCCATTATATATATTTGCTCTTAGATTTTGATAAATGTAATTTACTTTATTAAGGAAAATTACTATGATATCTAGAAGAGAGCAGCTATGTGGCATAGTCGATAATATACTGTGCCTGCAGGTAAGAAGATTCATCTTTCTGAGTTTCAGCCTCAGACACTTACTAGCTATGAGACCCTGGGCAAGTCATTTAACTGTTTATCTCATTTTCCTCATCTGTTTTTCCAATGAGATATTTCACATTCTCTTCCTTTTTTTCATTCTTTTGGTTTTGTTTTGTGATTTCTTGGTTTCTCAGAAAGTCATTAGCCTCCATCTGTTCCATTATAATTTTGAGAGAGCTATTTTCTTCAGTGAGCTTTTGAACTTCTTTTTCCATTTGTCTAATTCTGATTTTGAAAGTATTCTTCCCCTCATTGGCTTTTTGAACCTCTTTTGCCAGTTGAGTTAGCCTATTTTTCAAGGTGTTATTTTCTTCAGCATTTTTTTGGGTCTCCTTTTTCAAGGTATTGACCCATTTTTCATGCTTTTCTTGCATCTCTCTGATTTTTTTTCCCAGTTTTTCCTCCACCTGTCTAACTTGATTTTCAAAATCCTTTTTGAGCTCTTCCATGACCTGAGCCCATTGGATGTCTATTTCAGATGTTTGGGATAC
>CM053770.1:481012713-481086479 GCA_028658325.1 Potorous gilbertii
GACCCATTTTTCATGCTTTTCTTGCATCTCTCTGATTTTTTTTCCCAGTTTTTCCTCCACCTGTCTAACTTGATTTTCAAAATCCTTTTTGAGCTCTTCCATGACCTGAGCCCATTGGATGTCTATTTCAGATGTTTGGGATACAGAGGTCTTGACTCCTATGTCTTTACCTAATGGTAAGCATTGTTCTTTCTCATCAGAAAGGAAAGGAGCTAACATCTGTTCACCAAGAAAGTAACTTTCTATGGTCTTATTTTTTTTTCCCTTTTCTGAGCATTTTCCCAGCCAGATACTGGACTTGTGAGATTCATCTCCACTCCTGCCTAGATCCACCCAGCTAGTGCTTGGGGTCTGAGATTCCAATGCTGCTCCCCAGCCTCAAAGCTTTTGGTGGCAGGCCTGGCTGCTATTCAGGGTAAGATTAAATCAGGTTCTCAGGTGGGGGCAGGGCTGCCTCCCAGGCTCAGTTCCTTCAGGGGGTTTATGCAAAGACCTTCAGTAATGGAGCTGCTGCTGAGCTCTTGCCTTCTCTGGGAGCCTCTGGCTGCCCACTGCCTCTGCTACTGCCTCCCGATGGGGCCTGAGTTATGGAGACCCGGAAATCTCTCTCACTGACCTGCAGCACCTGTGGGTGGAGGGACCCCCGTGGCCACCAGAGATTCCATCCCTGAAGCCTGCTCAGATCTGCTCCACCCAGGGCTGTACGGCCAAGGTAGGGCTGGGTTCCGCTCTGGTCCCGTGTGCGATGGACCTTTGGTGAGGGTTTTTCAGGTCTTTCTGGAAGAGAACTCTCCTCCACTCTGTTGTTCTGTGGCTTCCACCACTCCAGAATTTGTTAGGAGTTTTTCTTTACAGATAATTTATAAACTGTGGTTTCGGAGCTAGTATAAGTGTGTCTTTCTACTCTGCCATCTTGACTCCTCCCCCCCATCTTCCTCATCTGTGAAATGAGCTGGAGAAGGAAATGGTAAACTACTCCAATATCATTGTCAAGAAGGCCCCAAATAGAGTCACAAAGAGTCAGACACAATTGAAATTACTAATCCAAACAACAAGTAGTGATAATAGACACTTTCCTCCATCATATGGAACATTTGCTCTTTGACTTTGATAACTAGTATTTACTCAATTAAGGAAAATTACTATGATTTCTAGAATTTTTCATAGAAACAAATTTCATTCCTTCTTATGTCATGTTATAAAGTCAGCTAGGTGTCGCTTTAAACTTAAGACCTGAGTTCAAATCCAGCCTCAGTCACCTGCTCGCTGTGTCATCTTGGGAAAATCCTTTGACCTCTGTCTACATCAATTTGTTGAACTGTAAAATGGGTATCGTAATAGCACCTATCTCACAAAGGTGTTGTGAGGATTAATGAGATAAGATCTGCAAAGCACTTAGCACAACATCTGGCAGGCCCTTGAAAAATGCTTATTTCCTTCCTTATGTTGGCCAATTTTAGGTAATTAATATGACAAAGGTGTACTTTCCAGAGTATGATGCATAGTAAGATGAATATTCTTTGATTTATTTCATTAGTACATGGATCTTGGACAAGCATTGCAAATAAAGAATGGGTCGGGTCTAGAGCTGGATAAAGGGTAGAGAGCAGACTGATTTATTTTTGGGACATTACACAGACTTTCAATAATCCTGGGCTATTTATTCCCTGTTGTCAAAGCCCATTTATGTATCATTAATTTTTTCTCAGTGATGCTACATGGCTCTGAATCCCATGACTATAGTCTGGAAAGAATCAAAGTTGCTAATGACCCAAAGTCCATGGAAGGACCTGTGAGTCTATACTGCAACTTACTGTCAATGATACCTCGAAGATAGGACATAGTACTTTAAAAGTTCATAGATTTAGAGCAAGAAGAGACCAGAGAGGTCAGCTAGAACAACACTTTTCTTTTGTACATAAGGAAACGGTGTCCCAAAGACAGCGAATGATTTACCAGTTTGGAAATAGCAAATCCAGGAGTCAAATGAATGTCCCCTGACTCCAAACCTAACACTTCTCCCTAGGGATATGTGTGATTAGACTAGAGGGTGGGGATAGTGATCTATCAATAGTAAATGATTGCAAATGGACATTTGGCTACATGAGACTGATGCACACAAAACAGTAAAAGGTCTACAGGAACGCTTTTAGGATGCTGGCTATGTCCTATATGGGTGATTATTTTTGGAGGATATGGCCAAGAATTACACAGGATGGAAAAGAATAAATGATATACAATTAGAAGGATCCAGTGAAGTTACATATTCATCAAACACACACACACACACACACACACACACACACACACATACAGAAACCACCACCAACAACAAAGAATTATTTTCCTAATCATTTGTGAATTTAACTGTAATTATGATATTAAAACCATTTGGAAGAATTATAAAAGTCTCTACAACTATGGCATCACTCAAGACTAACGTGTAAAGAACATCAGGTTCGGAATCAGATAAAAATCTGGGTTTGTATATTTCCTCAGACACTTAGCAACTTGTGATCTCAGGAAAACAGCACATGGGGAGATTAAGTGACCAAAGTTACTTAAAGTGATTTAAAAGAAACTGAAGCTCAGAAAAATTAAATGATTCAAGTTATAATAAGATCAATGCACTTAATCTCCCTGGACTTCAATTTCTTCATTAGTAAAATAATAAGAGTAATATGTGTTATAAGGATCATATGAGGTAATATATTAAAAATACTTAGAACGTTGTATAAATGCAAGCTTTCCTTATGAAGAGATTGCTCATTTACACAGAAGCTATTCATCTGATTCTGTTGCCTATAATATATAAGGAAATTCCTGCTGATTTCTAGTATGCATGCTCAGCTCTTTTCAGTGGGAAACCTTGGTTGTTCTACCTATTAATTTATGAGCATACGGGTCTAAAAAGTAAAAATGTCACATCTTGGATATTAGGTGGTACAGTGGATAGAATGCCAAGCCTGGAGTCAGGAAATCTCATTTTCCTGAGTTCAAATCAAGCCTCAGACACCTAATAGCTGTGTGACCCTGGGTAAGTCACTTCACCCTGTTTGCCTCAGTTTCCTCATCTGTAAAATATGCTAGAGAAGGAAATGGCAAAACCTTCCAGTACCTGTTCCAAGAAAACCCCAAGTAGGGTTACTAAGGGTCTGACATGACTGAAAACAACTTTACAGCAACAACATCCTAGTCCACTCAAAAGACTGACATGCAAATAATCTTGGAGCTGTAATCTCCTGCTGTCCCTCAATCACCCAGGTTTGTGCTGCTTTCATTTAGTTATTCAGGAAACCTCCATTAAGTGTCTTGGAATACAAAGTCAACAAATGAAAAATTCTCTGTTTCCATGGAACTTTACATTTTACTGGCAGTGGCAGTAGATTTACTGCTGGTTTGGTTTTCTGACTGCAGTGTTATAATAAAAAAATTTAAAACAAAGCACATTCAGGGAGGAAAGAAAGAGGGGAGGGAACAAGCCCTTATTAAGTGTATGTGTCAGGTACTGTGATAAACTCTTTATGAGATAATAGTTAAATAATGGTGCCATGAGTTTTATATATGTGTGTGTTTGTCCTTCATTGTTGAAGGACATGCCATCAGAGAAATAATGATGTAACTTGCACTTGACTTTGTTTATGAGTGAGGGAGGGCTGTGCATGTCACCAGCCTGACTTCTCCTCCAGAGCCATCTGAATCCAGTGACCAGATATTCATCAGGATGACTGGAGATGACCCAGGATGAGGCAATTGGGATTAAGTGACTTGACCAAGGTCACACAGATAGTGAGTGTCAAGTCTTAAGTGTCTGAGATGAGATTTGAACTCAGGTCCTCCTGACTCCTGCACTGGTGCTCTATCCACTGCATCACCTAGCTGCCCTTCCATGAGTTAGTCTTTGTCTGGATTTCAAGGTAATGAAAGAGTTTTATCTCAATAGTTAGCTAATATATGTTATAATGAACAGCATTTACATAGCAGTTTAAGTTTTGCAGGGTATTTTATGTTTTAACTTTTGATCTTCACAAATAAATCTCTTCAAGGTAGAATGCCCTTACTCCCATTTTACAAATGAGGAAAATTAGACTGATCAAGATTAAATGATACAGTAAGTTTCTAAGGTAGGTCTAAGGTCCCCCACATGTATTTGGGGGAATAGACTCTCTAGCACACCCAGAATTACTGAAAAAAGGGATATGTCCATGAATGGACACAAGACCATCTTCTTCTTTTCACAAAAGCTTGTTGGATAATTCTGTAGTGTGATGTCTCCTACCAAGCATAGACAGTCTTGCAAATGATAATTACTTGAAGAACAGGGGTTGGGAGCATGACTGAGGAAGGAAAGGGATATGATTCAGTAGCATTGACAAAGCAAGTTGACCTCAAACTGGAGGGTTAGTGGCATGAGAAGAGACTGGGCAGTAAGGGATGGATAGCAGAACAGTTGTGTGGAGTAGACACGGGGCACCATGTGGGACAGCAATAGGGAGAAAGTGAGGTACCTGCAATCATCCACAGTGCCTTTAAGAAATCAGACAATTACAAGAATGGAAGTGAGTTTCTTTATCATACATTGACTTAAGCTATCCTCCATCCTTCTGAGTCCACTAGCATTCCTAAATTCCTGTCAATTCAGATACTTCCCTGATACAAGTTGACAAAAAGTCTATTTATGAGATTCTTCTTGTTCAGTCATTTACTGCTGTGTCCAATGCTTCATGAACCCATTTGGGGTTTTCTTGGCAAAGATACTGGAGTGGTTTGCCATTTCCTTCTCCAGTTCATTTTACATGTGAGGAAACTGAGGCAAGCGGGGTTAAGTGGCTTGCCTAGAGTCACACAGCTAGTAAGTATCTGTGGTTGCATTTGAACTCACAAAAATCAGTCTTTCTGACTCCACACCCAGCAATCTATCCACTGAGCCAGTAGCAAGTCAATGTCTCACAAACACTGAGGGCCCAGCTGTTTGATGTGTGAAGCTGCTACCTGGATGTCACAAGTTCATTTGTGTACACAGTCAAAGTTTTCTCTTAGACTTAGCTGTGAGGATAGTTCCATTGACAGCTACTGATTGATGAGTGTGAATTCTCTTGTGTTCATACAAATTTGTTTACACCCTGTCACCTATACTTTAGAGTCCCCTTGGCTTCCCACCCCTGGCTTTACTAGGAACCTATGCCTGTTGTCATCTGGGCAAAACCTGAACCCCTGACAGTACTGTACTTTCCAATTAGCCTTTGACCAGTTCCAGCTTCAAAGAGCTGGGAACTAGAGGAGGAGAAGTAGTCAGGTGAAGAAAATTACTCCCTTATGATTGGAAAAAGATTGTCACTGGAAATGTACTTGGGATAGGTGCACATGGAGTGATTGTAATCTCTTTCTCTTCAAGTTTTATCCAGGTTGTATGGGACAGAAAACCTACAGATCAAAAGATTCTCAGTTGAAACCTGTAACAGAAGAAAGGCTGCAGGCATTTAAAATCTATTGACTTTGGCTGACTAGAAGCCTTGGAGATTCAGACAGTTCCCAGACAAGCCAAGAAAGCCTAAAGGTGAATTTTCTGAATTTGACCTTGAAAGAGGGGAAAAATAAGATTAGACTAAGCATTGATTGATAACAATTGAACGTTAGCAAGACAGTATCTAATTCTACTTAGGTTATTCTATTTCCTTAAGTATTACCTTAACCATATTTTTTTTCTAAAAATGTAATGCAAATATCAGTGTTTGATTAATATTAATATTCTGTTGTTTTGTGATGAGTTTAGTTTTATAGGAAATTAAAATATACTCTGATTCAGCCATCCACATCTTTGGAAACACTGACTCTGGGCAAATCATACTTTTCTCTCTACTTCAGTTCCTTCATCAATAAAGAGAGGGTTAGATTCTACAGTCTTTAAAATTTTTTTTTCCAGTTCTAAAGCTGTGATTCCTTTTCCTGTTTGTAAATTGTGACCATATCTTAGTTATCAACTTTAACCTGGTGACAACTCCATAGAAGTTCTTAAACTTTTTGTGTATCCTAGACCCCTTTGGCAGCTTGGTGAAACCTATGCCACCCCTCCACGGAATAATGTTTTTAAATGCATATAATAAAATACATAGAGTTACAAAGGAAGAAAATTATATTGAAATATGATTAAGAAATTATTTTTAAAAAGCAAGTTAACAGACTCCAAGTTAAGAACCCTGACCTTATTTATTTGTAAGCCTTGCCTTGCCAACTCAAATCAATACAATGAGGAATGGGGTTTTAACCCCCTTAACCCTTGGTATATATTTGATTGTAGAAGCTTTCTGAAGTCCCTGCTTTAAAAAGTAAGCCCCTGAGAAGCCTCAGCTTTTAGAGGAGAACATTTGTATGATAATTTATGGAATGAGGATTGGCCCTATCCAAAATGGTGAAATCAACAAAGATTTTTCTTTGGTTTAGTTTGGATGTTCCCCCAAATCCTATTTATAATACCTTGTTCTTTTCCTTATCTCCCATTCCCACAGGCTAATTGATCCTTCCTCTCTCATCTTAAATCTTTACATTATGAGGAAAATGTATTCATTGACAATAAAGTATGAATAATTTGGTAGCTCTCCTTATACCTTACCCTGAAAGAGAAATAGGAGTGAGGTGGACTGGGGGAGAGGAGAATGCAGTTCTAATTTAAAAGACTAAGTTAGCAACCTGAAGGAGTGAATTTCTAAAATGAGATTTTATAAAAGACATTTTAGGGCAGAGGGAACTTCTCTAGCTCATGGTTCTGCTGTCTGAAAAAAAATTATAAATTATAATGGTTTTTATTGTTTCCTATGACTTCCACATCTCTTAGTGTGTAAAATCAGCCCTAGAAAATTCTTGAGAATCCAAGAAGGGGGTCAATAATTATGTATATAGTATCTATTATGTGCCAGGCACTGTGGTAACCATTTTTTTTTACAAATATCTCAATTGATTCTCACAATTCTGACATCATCCACATTTTATAGTTGAAGAAACTGAGACAAGAAGAAGTGACTTTTCCCAGGATCACATAGTTAGTATCTGAAGTCAGATTTGAACTCACATCTTCCTAACTTCATATTTAACATTCAATACTATCATCTCAGCCTTCAGTTATGAGTTTTAAAAAAATGGTAGAACAACCAAGATGCCAGTAGATAATACCTGTTGTCTTATTGATGGTAAGAAGAGAAAGAACCAGAAGTTATTGGGAAGTTGTATTTCTTCATAATACCTTCTCACAGATCATTTTCTTGAGGATCCCTATCCTTAACTCTCAGGAATTGCTAGGAGTTAGCTAAGTGCATGGTCAAATAGGTGACACAGTGGATAGAACACAGAACCTTGAGTCAGGAAAATTCATCTTCCTGAGTTCAAATCTGACCTCAGGCACTTACTCACTGTGTGACCCTGAGCAAGTCACTTAACCCTGTCTGCCTCAATTTCCTCATCAGTAAAATGAGCTGGAGAAGGAAATGGAAAACCACTCTAGTATCTTTGCCAAGAAAATCCCAGTAGGATCACAAAGAGGCTGACAGGACTGAAAATAATTAAACAACAACAACATCTAGTCAACTCAAAAGACTGACATGCAAATAATCTTGAAAAGGTAATGACGAGTTGGACATGAGTCAACCACAGAAGCTAATTGCACATTAAATGTATCCCCAGATATCATGAGGAAAGGGAACTCAACTCCACTGCCTGCAAATAACCACAACATCCTTTAGTAACAGAGCTCCAGCACAATAAACAGGCAATTTGTCATGCAAGTTGTCATTAATTAACTAAAACATATTAATTAATTGGATACTATGTAGCAGGTATAGCAATAGAAATGCAAAAGTGAGAGACCTTATCCTTAAAATATTTATATTCTAATGGGAAAACAGTACACATAGGCAAGTGATAGCTAAGGAAGGATGGTTCTATCTATAACAACTCAGGGATGGTAAGTCGGAGTATAAGGCAGTAAGCAGGCTGACACACACTATCCAATGGTAGTATTGATTTGATGAATATGCCTATAGAAAGAAGTGGCAAGTAGGGGGATGGGGAAGAGTAGAGGGCAGCAAGATATACACACAGTGATAAGGGGGATGACAATATATGACTAAACAGGTCCTGGCCCTAGTTTCCTGTGTATGGATGAAATGAGAAAAAAAAAGCCTAGGACTGGCTTAATATAATTAGGGTTAGGCAGTTTGCTCTCAGTCACCAATCAGGATAGATGAATCCCAGGGCAGAATTCCAAAGCAGAGTAGATTAATCAGGTCAGGGGAATTGTTTTTTTACATGTAAAGAAGGGGGAGAAATCAAAGGAGATCATGGATGACATGTAGACAGGTTATCTGTGCAAACTCTGGAGAAAGCAAGGATATCTCTAGCACATTGGGTAGATCTCTTACAGTGAATTTTTGGAAGAGCATGAGAAAGAGTCATGCAAGAATTGTAAACTCCATCATTGGTGGGAACATTTGAATCAGTCAGATCACTGAGTCATTTGAGTATGAGAAGCAACTAGATACCCAAAAAGAGCTGATGAGAACATTGGCAGTGATGAAATCATCTTAGATAAAAGTGGAAATCATGTGTAATTGGATGGGTATCCAAATCTTTTAAATAGTCAATTCAAATAATTTAGAAAAAATATAGAGATTTAGGATCCCATGCATTGAAATTATGCAAAGGATTAAGAAAAATGGAATACTATCAACAATGGAATTTTGTTGACATTTCCACCTTAATCAGCAACATATTTTCTATCCTTTTGTTTCTTTATGAGGTATGTTTCCCTTTGATATAGAAGAGAAAACAATGCGATTGATTGAGAGTCAGCATTTAAAATATCTATCAGTCAATTAATGAGCTCAGTCCAGAGTGGTCCAGCTCAGTGGTGAAAGATTTCACCTCTGAAGGTGAGGATTCCATTGTTTGTGTTTTAATATTCATAGATTCCAGTTTAAGAATAAAGGGCAATGTATTTGGGAGAAGTAAAAACTTTATCTCTTTCTCTCTCTCTCTCTCTCTCTCTCTCTCTCTCTCTCTCTCTCTCTCTCTCTCTCTCTCCTTCCCTTTCTAACCACCTCCCAACTTCCAGTGACAGTGTCATCACAGAGAAGGTTTCAAGGAAAGGCAGTGTTTCCAACCCAGAGTAGAGAGAAAGAAGCACTCAAGGGAAAAACAGTAACGGTAACAACAAAACCCAGACAGACGGAGGCAGAAAAGTAACCATCAAAGGAAGGAGCAGCTTCTAGGCTCATAACATCATGAAACATAAAAGAATGTCTGCTATGGACTCATTGAAGGAAAGAGTTCTAGTAACCAGAATGTAAGAATTTATCCTTTGGATATGTACTTTACTACTATGAATCTCTAAGTTTAACCTCATTCGTTCCTTGGACTCACAGGAGAATGTATCCCAGACGATGCAGAGGGGATGTTTTGTACCATCAGTTCCTAAAATCCAACCATAGAAATATCTATTTTCTAAAAGCCAATTGAGGCTATTGGTTAATAGTCACTGATTCTGGTTCATAGGTGACAGTACTAAAAGTCCCAGCTCCTTGAGAATAACCCTAAAGTCCTTGAGAGGAGAAATAGTCAATTGTCCTCGGGGAACCTGCCCACTAATGAAAGGGAGAGTGGGGGAATTAGTCCTAGTGTAAGACAGATAAACACAGCACATAGGAGGGTTGCTAACACAGGTTCACTTTTAATTTGATCAGACAGGAAAGACACTAAGAAGAGGTTAATCTTACTTCATTCCAGTCTAGATTTCTCCAAAGATGTGGCTGATAATGAAAGCAAAACTCCTACAGCATTCCCTAACCATCCTTCTTGTAGCAACTTGTGAGAAGGTGGGACAACTACACCTTCATCGCCATGGGGTCAATTAAGACAGGCACAACTTGTGCATTCCCCTAAATTTCTTCAAGTCTCACTGGGGACTAGTTGAGGCAAGCACAGATTCACTCCAGGTCTTGATGGGGGCAGACCAAAGCACACATAGAATTTGGGCATTCAACCGTAACTTTCCCCACCCTTGACCAGTGTCCACCTGCTTTATAGGGCAACAGACAAAGAAGGCATATTGCCACCAATATCCTCACAAGTTTACACCACCTCCTTCCTGTATCTCACTGAGCAATTGCAGTGGATGTTTACATTATTTAGCATTATATATGCTATGTAAGCATGGTGGAGATGTTTTTGAACCATAATTCTGAGCACTTATATCTAATACCTGGGAAAAAGAAGTTGTTATGGCTATGAATCCTGGGAATCTGAACTTTAAGAAATAATAACTTACACTAAAATCCACCTTATTTACAGCTAATGAGGGTGAAGTGCTGAAATACGGAATGCAATCCTGCCTGCCTGCATCTTGCCATTGCTCCTATGGGAACCACTTAATCGGAACTATTCTACTTTCTCTTCCACATATCACCCACTCAAACAGTTATGTATCCAATGCTTGTTGATTGAACAGTTGATGGAACAGTCTTCAAACAAAGATGGATGACCACTTGCTGACTGGTAAACTGGAGAGTGCCCAGGGGAGAGTGAAAAGGTGCTGAAGGACCTTGAGATCAGGCTTAATGAAGATGACCAGTAGGAACTAGGGGTGATTAGCCAGGAAGAGAAAAGATTCAGGGGAATCATGATAACCGACTTCAACTATTTGAGGGGCTTTCACGTTAGAAGGCTAGTGCTTGGCATCCAGGGACAAAACTAGTAATACTTCATTAAGAAGATAGATATAAAGAAGCCTATTTACACTTAATGTGAGGGAAGATTTCCCAATAATTAAAGCCACAAAAAAGTGGAAGAAGAAGTAGTAGATCCTCCATCAAGGGAAGTCTTCAAAGACTGGATGATCACTTGCTAAGTATGACATAGAGGAGATGCTTTGGGATAAATTGGACTAGTTTCACTCCAAGTTCCCTGTCTATCCAGATTCCCTTCAAGGAAATTCATTTGATTCTTTATTCTGTATTTCACTATAGCCACCATTTTTACATGCATTTTTACAAGCATTTATGGTTGATATTAGGACTGATTCTGCTCACCCTCAGTGCCATGGTACAGTAGAAAGGGCCTGTTTCCAATCAGAAGGCCTGAGTCCTGTGACACTCCTCCCCTCCCTGCACTCCTTTCTGTGAGTTCAGAGAAGTTAGATAACCTCCACGGACCCTTAGTTTTCTGATCTGTAAAATGAGAGAGTTGAATTAGATGCCCTTTGAAATCTTGACCATCTTTACCGTCTCCTATTAGTCTTCTGAATATGATCTATCTTTTCTTACTTTGAATTCACCTAGTAGTTTTTTTTTCATTTCTCAGCTTTCATTCATTAAAGCAGCATTTATTTATTCAGTGCCTATTATGTGAAAGGCATCATGTTAGGTGTTTGGGATACAGAGAATGAAACAAAGTCTTCAATTTTTGACAAACTTACTGACCTTAAGACAATTCTATTGAGGTCATCAAACCCAATTGACTGTATAGGTAAGGAAGTAGAACACAGTTTGGCCAAAACACTTGTTCACGGTAAATTCATGCCCTCCTAAACCAAGCTATTTTGTTTTACTCTACTCTTACCTTATTATCCAGACTCCAAAGCATAGGAACTAAAAACATAAATAATGGAGGATGGGCCAAGGGTATGATACAGAAAAGAACAGTAAGGGTAGTACTCAGATTTTGAAATGAGGTAATTGAAGCAAATCAAAGTAGGAAAGAATCCAGAAAATCCTTTTGCCTTTCAGGATGATATGAGTCCTGAAGTGAATTTTGTGAAGGAGGTAGCAGCATCCCTAGAGAGGGTTCAGCGAAGACTAGGCAATAATTAAATAACCCAATTTGTGCAGCACTAGCCTGAAGGAGGCAACATGACCTCAAAAGGTCCCTCTCAGGTCTGCAACTCCATTAAATATTTTTCTTGGGTGGCAAGAGCTATGTGTTGGAAGGAGCTGACCCCAAATCACTGAGCTGGAAAAACAGAAGTCTAACACCTGAAATGACAACAGTAGAACTAATATACCTTCAGCCCACCTTGGGAGTGCCTTTCCTCCAAGGAGTGGAGATGGACTTCCCTGCACAGCCAGGCATGAGGCTTCACTCTTCTCTGATCCCTGAGTGCCTCATCTTAGGCAGGATGTCCTATTTGGCACACCTGCATGCTCTTTGGCAGGAGTCAATCTGGCAGATCCAGTAGGGGCTGGTCCTAGGTGGTTGGGTCCTTTAGCACTCTGGGCCTTACTTTTTAACAATATGAATTAGTGATTGTACTAGCATAAAATCATCAGTTGAAACACCTCTAGTTCATTTTTTTAACACTGAAGCTGATTACTCTTAAATGACCCAGTACTCAGAGACAAAATGGTATATTGTGCCTGTGTCCCTGTGTCCCCTTCCCTTCCTTCCCCTCTGACCCCACCCCGCAACTAGCCAGCATCTCCATAATGACCTCTAAAACAAGCTGTTAGGATCCTGACATGGTACCAAACTGACACCTTGGGCTGGGATTTAATTTTGAGTTATGGTTGCGTTAGGAAAACATATGATGTGGCCGTTTGTTTGTAGAGAGAAGGGGAAAAAATCATAAAACCCTCTTTTTTTATGAGCTGTCGCTTGAGCCGTTCCTGGAGCCCCAAGTAGCAAGCTTCTAAATCAATGGTCACAGCTGTTCTTGCTCCTTGGAGCCCAGCAGGTGTATTGCCCTGCGCGGCTGCCATCTCCCCCCACTCACATAGCAAATAATAACGTCTTACACACACCAGTCATCCATCAGAGTTACGGCCTGGCTCTCCCAGAGTAACAGGGGGCTTCCCCTCATTCCTCCATCCCCTTTTCCCTTCCCACTTCATTCTTTTTTTTATACAGTAGAAATACTCTATCCTTGGATTATTAGTCACACTTTCTGGACTCCTTTAATTGAATAACCTTTGGCTCTCCTGGCAAAAGGAGAGGAATTGGGGGGAACCCACCACAGTGTTTATTTGTGTTAAAAAACAATAGGCGTATTGTGACTGGTGAAATCAATTAGTCTTCCTGAGCGGGTAAAGGCCCACATCTGGTGTGATTTAAGTTAATGTAAGGGAAAGGGCTGCAGAGGCCTGGAGACCTTGAGTTCTCATTTCAACAGGTGACAGAGAAGGCATAAAAGGCTAATAATAAACTACAAGTGCGCAGGCAGTGTGATAAATACTGGGGGGTGCACCTAGGAGGTAAAATCCTATCAAACCCCCCAAAATCAAATCAAAGCTTCTCTCTGAGTCAGGGCTATCCACCAAGGCAGACAGATGGGGAAGGAAGGGCTATGACTTTGCTAGGCAATCGAGGGGATAATAGAGTATACGTGCCCTCCTGGAGTAGAGTGAGAGAGGCAACCCAGTCCTTAGATCAGGGAGGATGCAGAAAGAACACCTGGCTCATTTTCCTTAATTCACAGATTAGGAAACCAAGACAGAGAGGAGACAGCTCAAGGCAATAGATCCACCATATAAAACCAGTCCTAAAGTGCCTTCATAGACAGTGGGCCCACATCGTTGGGTGACTTTAAACAAAGTCTCAGATGACCTACTTGCTCAGAGTGTCATGGTTGTCTTTATTACATGAACTAGATAGACTCCGAGATTTCTGTTAAGTCTGGAATTCTGAGCACAATTTGGAACCCAGGTCCTCAGATTTTAAATCTGGTATCATGTAACTACACCACAAAGAGGTCAGCACTCCTAGAGAGAGCAGTGCAGCCTGGGCTTGAAAGTTGTTTACCCACTAAGACAAGATGGAAACAGTTATGATAATAGCAGAAGGTGTGACATTGTAAAATACTGTGACATTCCGGTCTCTTGCTTGAAAGAGATTCATGGTTTGACCTTTGCTCAGTTGACAAATAACAGTATAGATGGTGAAGATGCCATATTGACATTTAAGAGACTGACAGTCTTAGTCTAAGCACAAACTTATGAAGGAGAGGAGATTTATGTGGGTTCTGAATAAACATAATCAAAGGTCACATGAACTTCATCAATAGAGACTGATGGCCATTGATGACCACTATCTCTCTCTCCAGATACTCTCTTTAGGACCTGTAACTCCATGCAAAAGCCAAAATGGCTTCCTAATTGCCTCTAGGATAAAATAGAAATTCTTCTGTTTATCTTTTCAAACTATATATTACCTGGTCCTGACCTATCTTTCTAGCCTCATGGGACGTTTGCTACCCACTTCCTGTACTCTGCAATCTAGCCAGATTGACCTTCTCCCTGCTCTCCACTGGCTGTCTCTCATAACTGCAATGTGTTTTTTCTTTGTTTCTGCCTCATAGAGTACCTCTCTTCCTTTAAGATGCAATTCAAGCACCATCTTCTATAGGAAGCATTTTCTGATCCCTTTATGCTAGTGCTCTTTCTCTCAAAGGACCTATTGAACTATTCTCAAATTGAACTATTTTGAAATATATATATATTTATATTTATTCACTTTATTGTTCTACTGTATACATTTTTATATACACTTGTTTTCCCTCCTGATTAGCTCACTGGGACTAAGGACTGTTTCATTCTTTGTACCGGTATCTCCTGCCTACCTAGAACAGCAACTTTCATATAGTAAGAAATTAATACATACTTGACTGCCTGATTGATTGATGACCTCCTTCATCTGGGGGGGATGAGGTGCCTGCCTTTACTTTTCATATTTTGCCACCTCTCATCCAAGGCTGCAATCTCTGCCTTTCCACTCAAGATAGAACTTAGTTTAGAGAAATATCAATCTAGGCCTAAGAATTGGAGGGTAGAGTATTTGTGGATCATTTGGGGATGAAAAGGGGAGTGGTTTGCATGTAAGTTATTATTCTAGTGGCCCCCTATTATTAATTCAGACCTCAGGGAGAGCCAGGGCATGGAGCGATCATCCCACCACAACATAAATCTATGTGTCATGGAGAATTCCCATATTAAGCAGCGAAGTCTCCCTCCTTTATTCTGAGGCTGATGGCAGGTACCAGACACCTGGAATGACAGGCCAAGCCCATGGATATTTTTATTTCTATTAAATCAGTTTCCAACAGCTGGTCGCCAGTTGCCCCCTGACAGGGACACATAAAAGCAAAGCATCCAGTGCTGTACCAGCAGGGATCAGGGGAAGAAACAAAGCTGTCATAAATCAAGACTGCAGCTTTAAGACAATGAAGTGCATGTGTGCAGGGGGAAGTACACCATTCCCTAACATTTGTGGCCCTGGGAGGGAAACCCTGTTCTCTGCATGCAAAGAGAGGCCCATGCCTTGGGATTAGTCTTAAAGGGCTTTCAAGTACCAACACCCCAGTTTCCCCAGTGCCTGTATTCTCTTCCTTTCCCAGCTAGCTACCTCTTCCCAAGGGCATCCCTAGGTGCATCATGTTGCTCAGTCAATTTTAGGGATCTCATAGACAAGAGCTTCCAGGAGCCAGTTTTGTGATAATTTCTTAAATGTAACTAATTCTGAAGTTCTGGTGTCTGAAAGTGGGCTCTCCAGGCAGGGATGCAGGGGATTTTCTTACAGACACACAGCTCATTAGAATGGAATAGCAACTCCCCCGAGTTGGTCTCTCCCTGGCAGAGGCTGTGAGGTAGCCAGGGTAGTGAATTCTGGGAAGTGGAAGAAGGTGAATGGCTCTCTGCCAAGGTAATCTAAGGAGCATGAAAAAGAGAACTAAAAGAAGTGGAGGAGGATAAGAAGGCAAAAGACCCCACAAGGCTGCTGGCCCTAGTCCAAGGGCAAAACAGGCTTCAGGTTCTGGTCCATGCTTCAGAGGGAGCCAGAGCCAAAAAAGCATTAGGAACCAACCAGAATCCCACTATGATATTCTGAAGAAATGGGTCTTCCTAAGCAATTTCTTGTGAGGTGGAAGGTTGAAAGAGAATTAGGAAGTAGGGAGGGAGACAGAGGACTTTATGTCCAATCATTTGATGGAAAAAGGTCAGAGTTTCCAGGAACTAAGTGTCTGCAAAGTACACACTCAGGAGGTAGGAATTCACCTTGGCATTCAGTCTTAGCCTACGGTCCAGCTGTCCAGATGTGTGATGAATAAAGACCCTAGGGTAGTGTATAGGAGAAATGTTCAGATTACCTTCAGTCCAGAGCACCTAGCAGCCCAAGCCTTGGCACTGAAGACAGTGAAGGTGTCACATTCAATTACAGGAAGAGGGCAGGCCTTGTCCAGACACAATTCCCTCAGAAGGATTTTAAAGAAGTCAGATCAAAGAGCAGTGAAAAAACACAAGTGAGAACTGTAGTGGATGGGTCCAAGACTGCAGTCAGGAAAGAAAGGTTGGAATCCCATCTAAGATATAGGATTCTAAGTTGTCACGTAGACTATCTGAGCCTCAGTTGTCCTTACCTGTGGGGTAGGGAGAATAAGCATTTATGAAACACCTACTATGTGCCAGGCACTTTGCAAATATTACCTCATTTGAAATTCACAAGAATCATATGAGGTATGTATTTATTATTTCTATTTTACAGTTGAGGAATCTGAGGCAGGCAGAGATTAAGTGATTTATCCTTCTTTCTTCCCTTCCTTCCTTTTTCCTTCCTGCCTTCCATTTCACAGGACTGTTGGGAGTATTTAATCAAATGATTTGCTTTGAAAGATGCAAAGTTCCATTTAGATATGAATTAGTATTGCTATTATATTATATTTATTTGATCTAGACTTGTGACTTCATCAGTAGGGGATTCTGGATGCAGATAAATGACTGGTTTGCCACTTATCACCTTTGAAAGTGAACTCAAAGCACAGAGAGACTAAGCATTAGGAAAGAAGTTTTCAAAGCAGATCTTTCTGGTTCCTAGACTAACTCTCTCCCAAGATATGATGACACCTAAGTATAATTTTTGTTTATCTACTCAAGATTAAAAATCTGAATATTACTCCAAGAAGTCAGCCTATTTGTTCTGTGTTCAGCTGATTCTACAATACCCAGAACATCCCCATTCTAGGAATGTCTCCTAAGGGCTGGGTCCCAACAGTTCAAGGACCTGGGGAGTCCCAAAGCAGTCAGTGTGTCTCACCCTGATATTAAGGGAGTGTGAGGATTCTAATGAGCTGAGAATAAATCTGGCATGGAATGACTGAAAATGCTGAGAGGTATCAAATGGGAAAGGCTTGGCTTTGCTTGAACCTCTATAGAGTAGTCATTTGTCTGGAATGGTGGCCCCCAAAGAATCAAATGAGACCATTCTTGCAAGATGAGTCACTTCACTTTGGCTAAATGCTAAGCAATAGAACAACCTGTAATGAACCCAGCCCGATTTATTGAGCTGTTTCCCTCTTCCCAGTTGTGATCTTATATCAGGCAGTCAACAAGAACTAAGTAAGTACCTACTATATGCCAGGAACCATGCTCATATGTTACTGAGAGATGCAATTCCCTAAGACATTTTCTTTTATATAATACCTAATGTTTATATAACACTTCTTAGAACATATCTTAGATTTACAACTGGAAGGGATCCTATAGGTCATCAAGTAGATGCTTCCCTTCCTTTGTAAATGAGGAAAGTGAAGCCTAGAGAGTTTAAATGACTTGCCAAGGGTTACATGTTTAGTCAGTGCCCAAGGAGACATTTACAGCTAGGACTTCATGGCTCCAAGCTCCATCTGCTCTTTCACATTTCTTCTTTATGAAAACAACTTGCTCACAACAGTCCTAGCAGGAAAATAGCTGTAAGCACTATTGTTTTTACCATTTTACGGAGGCAAATGAGGCCCCCAAAAGTTAGATGAGTTGATCACCCAGTTACAAGATCTAGAACGCCTGTCCAACAATCTTCTCACCAGGCTAGTTACTGGATTTCAGCAGCAGGACTGGTTATGAGGCAGGGAGACCTGGGTTCCAATTCTGCCTCAGATCTTTATTTTCTGTGTGACTCTGGACATATCCTTGAACCACTCAGACCCTATTTCACATATCTGTAAAAGAGGTATAATAATAGTATCTGCTCACTGGGTCATTATAAGATTCAAACGTGTTCTTGCACGCAAAGTGCTTTGTACTACTATAAATCTGAGTGTGATATGGCTTCTCTCCCTTGCTTTGGGAGATTCCCAATACTAGACATTGCTCATTAAAAGAAAGTAGTCTTAGGGACTCCTGAGCTTTCCATTAATTCCATCCCACAGTTTACATTAAATTGAAACATTCCTGTCTTTCTGAGTATTCGCCCAATTCTCGACACTTTGCTTTTTGTTGTTCAGTTGTGTCCAACTCTTCATGACTGCACTTGGGTACTTTCTTGGCAAAGCTACTGGAATGATTTGACATTTTTTTCTCCAGCTCATTTTACAGATGAGGAAACTGAAGCAAACAGATTTAAGTAATTTTCCCAGGGTCACACTGATAGTGTGTGAGACCAAATTTCAACTTCAGCCTTCCTAACTC
The DNA here is from genome assembly GCA_028658325.1 of Potorous gilbertii. NCBI lineage: Eukaryota > Metazoa > Chordata > Mammalia > Diprotodontia > Potoroidae > Potorous > Potorous gilbertii. The sequence goes on from CM053770.1 coordinate 481,031,148, forward strand.
CAGGCCTAATGCACTATCCACTACACCACCCAGATGCCCATACAGTGACACTGGCTCCTACTTATTCAAATGAACAAATTAATTTTAACATTTACTAAGCTCCACTGTGCGCTTCACTGTGCTAAGTATTGGAAAACAGACTTAGGAAGAAACATGGCCGTTTGTCTCATACTTTAAGATGTTCTATGTGGTTTGAAGAAAAACATACTGGTTTGGAGTCATGGGACCTATGTTCAAATCCCAGCAAGTACTGAGCATGTCATTGCCTCCCTGAACTTCAGCTCTTCATTTGTCTATGTGGTCTCCTCTGATGTAATATCAATTCTTTGAGAGTAGGGATAATTTTATTCTTTGTATTCTCAGGTTCTAGCTAGGTGCCCTGCACACAATAAATGCTTGTTGATTGATTGACTTGTAAAACAAGTGGTTTGAACATGCTGATCTCTAAGGTTTCTCCCTCTAGAGTTAAGATTCTTATTAAATTAAGCTGCATGTAATTGTCCCAGGAACATTACACTTTCTGAGTTCTTCACAGTTATTGCTTCCAGATCTTAGCCACGTTATCTTACCAGACTCAACATTTTGCTGATAACAAGGGGTTCTTAAATGAGTATAGATGGATTATCATTAGAATTGAACAAGGAGAGATTCTCCCTCCTTTGCTATATTTGTGGAGGGTGAAAGAGGATACGTGTGTGTGCATGTACAAGCATGGACAAAATACTAAAATGGTTTAGATTTTCCTTTTCCATAAAGTCATGAATTTATATGTTTTTGTATTAGTATGTATGTCATATATTTATATGTTAAGTGCATTAGATTCATATGACATGAAGAGGCAAACTATGGGGGATTTCTTACTTCGTTATTTCATAGCTCCTGCATATAAAAGATCATGGAATTATTATTCAACATCATGAAATCATGGTGACACCAACTAGCATTGTTTTTGTTGGTCAGTGGTTTCAGTTGTGTCTGACTCTTTGTGATCTCATTTGGGGTTTTCCTGGCAAAGATGCTGGAGGGGTTTGCCATTTGCTTCTCCTACTCTTTATACAGATGAGGACACAGAGGCCAACAGGGTTAAATGACTTGGCCAGGGTTTCCATAGCTGGGAAGTATCTGAAGTCAGATTTGAATTCACGAAGATGAGTCTTTCTGACTCCAGGCCCAGCACTTTATCTACTATACCACTTTGGTGCTCCAACTATATATGCAGACATGAAACTCACGTTGTTTAATGAGGTAAAGTTTATTGATAGAATGAAGGAGATAATAAAGTCAGAGAAAAAATAGAACCTTCTACTAAAAGCTGCACTAATGAATGAGAAGACCATTAGTTAAAACTGAGGTACAGAGAAGTTAAAGGACCTAAGGTCACACAAGAAGTGAATCAGTGAAAGAGCGACAATTCAAATCCAGATCCTGTGGCTTCAATTGTAGCCCATTTTTCATTTAACCTCTTTAAGTCTTCTGCTGTAGTTCCCAGTAGATGTTTTGGGCTATGGCTTTCCCTTACTGCACTAGAGATATGTTTCCCTCTACATGTCACTATTGTCACCAGGAAGAGCCCAGCATTGCCATCTCTCCTTCTTTCATGGCTTCTTCTGGACTTCCCACAACCTCCAGAAAGTGACCCCAAGAACAAATCAAGGTTATATATTGGCCAAAGAAGAAGGAAGATGGAGGAGCAGGTAAAAGATGAAAGAGGAAGAGTAGAAAAGAAGAAAGTAGAGGAAAAGGAAGGAAGAGAGGAAAAGAAAAAGAGAAAGTGGTGGAACAGGAAGGAAAAATAAGAGGAAAAAGAAAGAAGAAAGATGAGGAAGTAGAAGGAAAGAATAGGAAGAAGAAGAAGAAGAAGAAAAAAGGAAGGAAAAAAGAAGGTGATATCTTTAGGAATTATGGTGGCTAATTATCTCATTACTTGGTAGTGAACCTTCTAGTAATGAACTTCTCTAAATATAGCTAGATTGACATATGGATGACACATAGTCTCCAGGATTATGCTTGAATACTCCATAGTTTGGTAGAACCTGTCAGAGGTTTGACTTTGTAGGTCTAACATTTAAGAACCCAAGGTGGCTTCATTGACATAATAAGGTCTTACAGTATGATTTTCATTGTGTTGAAACTAAGATGTAGCTTAGAAAAATATTGTCCATGTAAGAGAATTCTTTATACAAAGACAAATACAGTTGTGCGCACACATGCACACACACACATACACACACACACACACACACACACTCACACCATAGAGAACAGCTAATTGGTAAAGTGGTTAGAACACTGGGTCTGGAGACAGGAAGCTGAGGTATCCAAAAGTTAAGCAACTTACCCAGGGTCACACAGGTAATAAGTATTTGAGGTTGAATTTGAATTTGGGTCATCCTGATTCTAAGCCCTTCACTATATCCATTGTACTCCTTTTTCCAAGGTCATACAGCTAGGATGAAATAAGTAATATTCTAAGACTATCCTAACTATGACTGTTAGGCTAATTTTTTTCCCTTAAAACTTACTGAAATAATCCCAGGAACTTATTAGACTCAGGAAATGAAAGACTCAAGACAGTAACGTATGTTTCTGGTGTCCCAGGTGAATAAAAGCCAAATGGTGAGAAGTGTGCGGCTTTTCCTTCACAGGTATAAGAAAGCTATAACCAGCTAATTCAATGCTGTATCCTTGCTGAATGTCCTTTCCACATCGTGGATCAGCAGACTTCCCTTTGATGACACTTAGATGAACTACAACTATCTTATTTTGTTTCAATTTTTAGTCCAACAATCAGACCAGACTGAATCCAGCCTATCCTACAAAAGCTATGTGTGTATCAGAAGCAAGTTTTGAATGAAAGTACTTTATCTACTGGAGGCAGCTAGGAGACTCAGGGGATAGAATACTGGACTCGGAGATAGGGAAACCTAAGTTCAAGTCAAGCTTCAGATACTCTCTGGCTGTGTGACCCTGGGCAAGCCACTTAACCTCTGTTTGCCTTAATCCACTGGAGAAGAATATGGCAAACCACTCCAGTGTCTTTGCTAAAAAAACCTCATGGACAATACTGGCATGCCATTGTCCATAAGGTAATGAAGAGTCAGACATGACTGAATTACAGACAACAACACTTTATCTACTATACCATTCAAACTCTAACTGATACTATCAGCCAATTGTTAACTTCTATCTCTAAGTTTTTATCCCTGTTCAATGAGTCTGTTCACTTCTGCCAAGAAGGGGGGAAACTGATTCATTAAAAATGTAAGAATTGTTGGATGTCCAGACAGAATAGATTCTTCTTTTTCAGTATTACCACTTTCCTCTAAACTCAGCCCTGGCCCAAGTCTTCATAGATGAGACGTGGCAGAAGAAAGAACCCCAAGAAAGAGCAGAGAGGATTTAACCCAAAAGAGTCCAATGTGGGGAGGGGGGAAGAGGAATTACCCCAAGTCTTTTATTCAATTGGTCAATTAATCATTTAAGTCCGTGTCATTGGGTTCTATTCAGACCCACAACAGTAGATTCAGTATGTCTCTGATGTGGGGCCTCGTGAAAAGTCCAGCCAACCAGCCATGTGTTTATACAAATATATTAGCTAATGTCAATATCCCAAAGTAAACTCCTGCACTCCATAACCTCTTGTGGATTTTGGATGATCTCTGGAGAAGTTTGAATTTAGAGGGAAAAGGAAAAAAAAAATGACACATGCTACCCTTGTTCTTATATGCTGTTTAAGGGGAAACTCTACCTTATATGCCTTAAGGCATAGTGAGACGAGGTAATTTGATTATAATGGCTGAACAGAATTTGATAACAGAGAATTTGATATAAAAAGTCAACTGACCCAAAGGGCAAAAATATCAGGGTTCCTGATGGCAAATTGAAGAAAACATAGAGTGATAAATTTACCTCCATTTTTCCAAATTTCCCATTCTCCTCTTGTATTCAATTCATCTTTCTGAGTCTCTCAGTTTCTTTATCTACAAAACAGAGATGAGATAGTCTTTGTTTTACATAAGTATACTATCTAGTTCAAGATTTTTATAGCAGCATTATATGCAACTGTCTCAAACTAGAAACAACCTAAAGGTCTTGCCAATAGAGAAGATGGTTAAGTAAAGCAGTACATTAATAAAATGGGCTACTATACTGCCATTAAGACATCATAAGTATCAGAAAAGACCTAAAGCAAGAGAGAGACAGACAGAGAGAGAGAGAAGCAGAGAGAGATATTGACAGAAATACATACAGATTCATATATACATATAAACAGAGTATACATATACACTGTAAATATACACACGCACATATGTACATATATACAATAATATATGCACACACATTCATATATGTGTGCATATATCAGAACTAGAGAAATAACATACCTATTATGATCATGTCAGAGGAAAATTACATGAGAATGAATGGATAAAGAAAGAATCCTGATAAGAACTTAAAAGGAATGACTGAAAAGTTGTCATTTAAGCATCAAAATTAATTAATTTAAATGTAAATATTTTAAAAGCAAATTTAGTTGGTTATGTTTCTATTGGCTCAAGTTTTTAATGAAACACTTAGTGAAATTAATGGGATGTAAAAGAAAGGGGCCCCGGAAAGCAGATAAAGAGAATATTTGACCCCAAAAGGGTATAATGTAAAAAATAAAAATAATTAATAAAATTTATTTATATTATTTTTGTCAAATTTCATTTAATAAAATAAATGAAATATATTATGCAAAAACACTCTGTAACTTCAAAGTGTCAAGTAACTCAATGTTATTAAGAGTGAAACATGAAATATGTTCCTGGAACTACAATGACAATTCATAAAATAAAGATGAAACAATGCCTACCTTTTTGAAGCTTATATTCTGCTGTTATACATATAAACACACCTGATCATGGCCATCATAACTGCATAATGAAAAAAGTGTTGGATTTGGAGTCAGGTGAACCCTGGGTACAAATCCTATTTCTCTACTTATTATACTGGCATGAGCCTTGAACATGGCATTGTACCTCTGAATCTCAAGTTCACTGTCTACAAGATGATTATTGCAAACTTCCTCACCTCACAGGGTTGGGGTAAGGATGAAATTACATTATATTTGCGAAGAACTTTGCAAACATTAAAGCGTTGCGTAAATGTCGAATAGTCTTATTAAGGACTTCTTACTTCTTTTTAAGAAGGCATTGGCCGTGGGATTCCCTCCTCACTTAATGTATGAAATAAGTATACTCATTAATTTAAATATTCACTTCGAACTAAAATTGACTTTAACTTATAATAAGGTATGTTTTCCATATGCTAAAAGCAGAAAAATACTCATTTATCTTTGATGATTCCATGTTGAGAATGAGTGAGAAAAGTGATAATGCAAAACACTTTGACATCATTGAAGGCAGTAGTCCATGGGGAACTGGAATAGATGCAATTACTGACAGAATTACTATTTTCATGTTGTATTTATGTTGTCCATTCATTTTTCAGATGAATAAATATTGCATTACATCAAGCATGTTCTTCATTTTAATGAAGGTAGAACACTCACTAAATTAAGCAAGCATCATTCCAAAGAGTTTCTTTGATACTTCTTCAGCTACACTGTTACCAGAGTTGCAGAAGAATAGGAAACAAAGTGCTTAGGGATCATTAAACCCACTGTTTTTCACTTCCGAGACCCTTCACAATAGAGAATCCATTAAGAAGTCACTTGTTTGTGAACAATACTATATGGATGATATCAAGCTCTCATATGCATGAGGCTTTCTCAGTGAGATTTACAGTCAAACAAGAGACTTTTAGCCATTCATCCAAGAAAAACCTGGTAAGACCAAGAAAGCTTATTGCCAAGCCTCTGATATGCAGCTTTATGGCTAGTGTTGTAGATTGTAGAAAGTTTGAAACTACCATTTCTGCTGCCTCATTTTCCTTTCTTGTAGCTTCCCCCTCACTCTTTTCCTCAAATTTTGCCATATAATGAGTATGTGGAATTAACAATTTTTTAAAAAGAAAATATTTTAACTGGCAGGGACTTAGTAAAGAACTAAGAGTATATAAATCCTTACAAATATTTAAGTACAAGAAGAAAATTGTGTAAAACTGTGATTGGAAGACAATTCATTCTGAAATATTCTTGTGGACATAGGTCCTCAAACTTTTGACCACTGTATTTGTAAACTGTGATTTTTTTTTTTCATTTCAATTCAATGAACACATTAAGTATTTAGTATTATGCCAGGCACTATACTAAACATTTGTGATACAAAGACAAAAGCAAATCTCTGCCTCAAGGAATTTGTGCTACCACTATGAATGCAGTCATTCGTTTTAATAGGCAAGTTATTAGACTAAATATTTAACAATTAAATAAATCCGTTCTTCAGTTATTGACTTATTGTGATAATTAAAAACAAATCATGATGGCAACTGTAAAGATGGCATTCTTCATTGGTAAACCACTGCATCTAGCCAGTGTTCCTCATTACAGTGAAACCCAATTACCCCTTTCCCTCTCAGAGCATTTTCTTCTCTGAGGAAGGGAATAGGGCAGGTTTTTCTGTATGTGTTTACTTTTCAGATTTATTTTTTTTTAAAATGTTCCCAATGCATTTTATGAGTTACAGCTATTAATGAGAGAAAAATCAACAAAAACCTGGAATTGTAAATCCCCCCTGACTCCCAAAGCCTTCCCTTTAAGAAGGGGAGGTGAAAGGACAGAAATTTGACTTATACCATACCCTAGGAGCCAGGAAACTGGAGCTTTGTTGGTCTAGGAAGGGAAGGGAAGTCAAAAGCCAGAGGCACCCTATGGAAAAATCTGTTGTTGCCTCCTAGGGACCAAAATAGCAGAGTTAACCCAGATGTTAACACAAGTCCTTCAGGTCATATTAGTGGTCTTAAGGTGAAGAAATGAGCCTTCTTTTACCAAACCAGGGATAACTGAATGATGAGCTGGAGAGGTTGCAATCTGCCAGGTCTGGGTTCTAAGTGTTAATGAAATTAAGTTTTCACTCCCAGCATGTGTCTGTCTCACCAGTTGTGATGCCTTCCCATTCACTGTTTCCATGGAAAAGGAGCTATTGGTTAGGTACTGGGGGCTATAAACACCTAGTCACCCACCTGACCTGGAGTTGGGAAGCTTCTCTGCATATCCAAGGGGAGAAAGAGGGCATTCCAAGAGTGACTTTCCAATAATTAAAGGAGCTGGTTCCTAAGGACTAAAAGCCAGGAAAGAAAAACTGAACAGATTGCTACTCAGGTATCATAACATGAGCTAGGAAGCCTACTCTATGAAGAGGAGGTTAAAACACTGCCCACGTGACCTTGGGAAAGATGCTAGATTCCCGCCCCACCCCAGCCTCAGTTTCTTTATCTTTATAATGGAAGATTACTACTAGACGACCCTGAAAGTCCCTGCCAGTGTTCCACCTAGAAATCTATAATCCTATTTACAAAGGAAACAAAATCGATTACTTATAACTCCCCATCCTTCCCCTACAGCTAATAGACTGTAACACAAGGTGTGGTGCAGAAGGGACAGGATACTAAATTTTGCATTTCCTTGGTGGCTGGAGGAGACTAAAGTTAAGTCCAACTGAGGGTGTTATATATGATAGGAGGAAAGATTAGGGCAAAAAAAGGCAATGACCACTGAACCCCATTCTCTCATAGACTGAAAACAGATGAAGACTGGTGACTGACTCTCCTGGACCACTATTTCAGGCAAGCCCTCTCCGTGTTTCATTTACCTCTCTAGTTTCTGCTTATCTCTTCCACAGCTTCCTCAAACACTGCACCATCACAAGCTTTCTTTCCTCTTCCCTCTCTTCTATTCATGGAACCATGAATCATGATCAAATCGACTCTGCCATTGTTTCAAGACATTTTTTAATCTGCTTCTCTCTGACCTCAATCACTTAACTTTCTGACACCCCTCTGTAGACAATATTCATGTGTCCTTATGTAGATTCTCATTCCTATCACAATAGTCTTCTGAGTCAGAGGCTGCGTTTGGTTTTTTATTTTCATTTTTTCACTCTTAGCACAGAGTCTGGCACATAATAAAACATTTAATAATTATTCATTGATCCATTTCAGTCATTGAGGAGCAAGATCCCATGATCGTATGGAGGTATCTATATATAGGGATATCTATTGGGGAAGCAGGTAGATGGTTCAGGTTTTATACTGTGTGACATAAATACCTCAGGCTGTCCTAGGGGGCAAGGTACATGATATATTTGAGTAGCCCTTTCCTGCCCTACTACACCTTGTAGAATTCCCAGCACATACTTCTTGGAACATACATATCTTATAGCAGTATATGATGAAGGTACCAACATCAGTATATAATGAGTTGAAAACTAAAAGGTGACCCTAGACTGTCCAAGTGTGGTTTGGGAAGCTGGAGAAGCTGATTAAGTGTTATTTCCTGATCTGTAAATCATCTGTTTCCAACTTTGTTGTGTGTTGTCCATAAAATATTGGCTGAGGGCCTTTGTTATAAAAAAGACTTGATTTTACGGTGACCTTGTAAATAGTTTACATGATATAAAACACGCAGCATCCTGTCATAAAAATGCAAAATGAAGGCACTTGTTTAATTGTTTGTTTGGCAGAAGTATATGTAAGTGCATATATGTAATAATGGGCACTTTGTAAGGGTCCCATGTTGTATGTCCCTCTGTATTTCCATCTGCACTAATTTAATGATGCAAATATGACTTGTACAGGGAGCTCCTGTTGCAAATACTATTTCCTTGTTGTCTTTGACAGTGTTGTCTTTTATTCTCCAGAACTATCCTGGAGCTTAATAAGTGTTTGAATCTAACTAAATTGGTGACTTCATTGTCATTATCATTAAAACAGTAACAGCCATACTAACAGTATTTCATTGAGAACCTACTACATTCCAGGTCTTCCATGATAGAAGTTATGTATGAACATGGTGAGAATGAAGAAGAATTTCAGACAAACCTCATGTTGACATGTAGCTGATTGGATCAGCCATTTTGACTGACTTGACAAGTCATCAAATTAATCAAATAACAAGTTAAAATAAACAGCTGGTCCACTTGATTTTTTTCTACTTTACTGAAGTGGAAACAACTGATGGAAAAGTGAAAATTTCAGTCAACAGTTTGTAGCTTGGATGTTTTGGTCCACAAAACCCCAGTGGATCTGTTTTGAGTGATTTTTCTCCTCTCCAAGTTAGCTGAACTGACCTTTAGTTTTACCTTCTAAAAGCCATGGCCTAAGTCAATGGCTTTCTAACCAGTGGGTTATCAACCCCTGGGAGATTATGGAGTTATCTTTAGGGAATCCACAAATCTTGGTGGGACAAATAAAGGATCAAATATGTTGTTAAATGACTCAGTTAAATGACTTCTATGTCACTGAATGAGTCTGACACAGGATGACTCACATATGTGTACATTACTATTTATCAATCATATGTAGATGTGATTATGATTAACAAAATAAAAATTAATTTAAAAGATTTACTGACATCATAGCAACTTGTTTGCCATTGCGTAGTTTCTTAAATGATGGATAGTCCCACAATACTATATCTACTACCATCATGTTGGAGTCTGAAATATCCTTTCCCTTTAGAAAGGAGTCCTTGTACTCAAAAATGTTGGGGTCCACTGGCCTAGATAGTAGCATACTATTTCCTGGTTTCTATAACTGGAAAACATCATAAAACTAGAAAAACACAGTCAGTTTCCCCTGACTATGCTAGTGCTGACTGATACTATTATATGCAGCGTATATATGTATACATAATGGTAATAAAGCATACCAACATTTAATTATATAGTAATTAATATTACACAGTGTATCTTATGGATATTATATAATGTTATAGTACTAACAATAAAAGTGGAATTAAACTTGCCTTTCCTGACTGCAGATAATAAAAATTAGAAGCAAAATCACAGAGAAGCAGACTTCAACTCAATCAACATAAGAAAACTTCCTTAAAATAAGAGGTCTCCAAAAATGAAAGGGAATACCTGCAGTGTTAGTGAGTTCTCCTTACTATGGGTATTCAGGTGGAGGCTGGATGACTTTATGTCAGAGATAGTGTAAAAAGGATTCACATTTGGGTATAGGTAATAACCCAAAGTGAATCTCATGGATGGATAGATTGATAGATAAGTATTATATAGGTATATATGCATGCATATGTATACATGTACATATATATATGCACAAGCATATGAATGTATACATTAGAATTTATATTTATAAAATATATCATATATTAATATAATATTTAAATAGGAATTATATATTATGCAATACATTATATAACATAATATACATAAGATACATTGTATATAGTAATAATTATGTAAACACTGATATTTTTGTTAATATTACGTATAGTCAGAAGAGTTCTCAGAAAGCATCCAATTCAATCTATATCCAAATGTGAGTCATCTTTACAACATATATGTGTATATGAGTGTGTATGCATGGGTATAAATATACATACAGAAAGAGAGAAAGGTATAGAGAAGAGGAGAGAGGGAGAGACAGAGAAAGAGACAGAGATACAGACAGAGAGAAATGATTCAGTGGACAAACTGCTGTCCCAGACATTTACTAGCTGTGTGACCTTGGGGAAGTCACTTAACCCTTCACTGGTAAAATGAGCTGGAGAAGGAAATGGTGAAGCACTCCAATATCTTTGCCAAGAAAACACTAAATAGAGTCATATAGAGTTGGACACTACTGAAAAACAATTGAACAATTACATGTATGTGTGTGCATTTATATACACATATGCCTACACACATACATATATGTAATATGTAACAAATAGATTTTACATGAACAAGGACTAAAAGGGTTTAATAACTTCTTAGGGTCTATTTGGACTTAACTTTCTGGTCCCAGGACATTTTCAAAGTCACATAAAATGCCTCTGGCAGAGCCAAGTCTCAAACTTAAGATCTCACATTGCTAGTTTTGAGCTCTTTTCCTGAGGATGCCCGAGCTCTATCCTGAAGTCTCAAGTCCCTGTTTCATTTTTCTCTCCCTGATGGCCACAGTGGATTCTATTATGCCATCACTGGGTAGAAATTTAGAAATGTATGGCATCTCTGTTAATGCAACACTAAGCTATAGCAAAGGAGCCTTATACATTGTTGGTCATAAATCATCCATGGCTTTGATTTCATAATTTTCAGGCATGAAGAAAAATGAGTTTGTACAAAGTTTTTAATGTGGAAACCACTTAAATGGCCCATTAAAGGTTGGGACTTTAAGCTTCCATAATTCAGGTTATTATGAAAGAAAAGTTCTCATAGTACTTATAAGACTATGTCTGTACATTGCAACCAAATCACCCAAGGCATAGTTGATTTGATAATTTAGACTATCTGAAAGTATAAGATAGATATCTGACAATTCAGTTTAGCCTTTTAGACAGTCAGAATGATGATCAGTCTGGGAAAAATCCAGTCTGGAGTTTAATTATCTAGACAGAGTCTCTCCTGGTTATGTCTGGCTTAACTGACCATTAGACTTCCTCTCAACTTTAAGGGAAATTTAAGACCTTCTTTTACTTTCAGGGCTTCTCAGGAGGTTATTAGCAATTCTTGGCTGCCTCTCACCTATTCTGATCTTCTCCAGACACTTACATGAGTGAAGATATAAACTGCCCTATTGGCATTGCCTTTGCTAGATCTCTATTTGGTCCATGAGTTCTTAAGTATTTTTTGGATTTGGATCCCTTTAGAAGTCTGATGAAATTCTATGGAACTCTTTTTGGGATGATTTTTAAAATTTAATTTATTTTTAACTTATAGAGTAAAACAAGCATTTCCTTAACATAGTACAATAAAAAGATGTCAATCAAAATGATTGCACATGAAACTGCAAATCTACTATGCAGAATTTGCTATTCCTTTCAAATACACAACAAAATTATCTTATAAATTTCTTTTTTTCTCTGTTTTTCTTTCCTCTTCCTCCTTCACCCTAGAGATGGTCATTTATCCACACATAAACAAGTATATATACACATATATGTATACACACATATACATATATACATATATACACATATGTAAATTATTCTATATGTATTTCTATTTATCACTTCTTTCTGTGCAGAGAGTGTTTTTCTTCACATGTCTTTCATAGTCAATTTGAGTATTTATGATAGCAATAATTTTACTTGCATAAAATAGAATACATAGAATTACCAAGAAAACCACTTACATCAAAGTATGTTTATCAAAACATTTTTTTAAAGTTCATAGACCCCAGGTTAAGCTTGCCCCTAATCTAGTCCATATTGGGAGAACAGGACTTTATGTGATAGCTTCACAATTCTAATTCTCTGCTTTAAGACTTTCTTACTTGGTCTTTATTATGTGATGTAAGTAGAAAAGTAAGAAAAATAGAGGATGTTGAGGTTTGCCTAGAGGGGGATAGGTCAGGAGAGTCCTACCAGGCTGCAAAGGCTTTATGCATGGGTCCAGTGACAATTTATGTTCATCACTGGAACATCATTCAAGATGGAACACCAAGGATTAAATTTGTTTTGGTAGCAACTAATAAAACTAACTATTGAGTTGTTGGAAGAATTGTGATGTACATCAGCGGAAGGAGGGCCCACACTAATGAAAATGGACATATTTTGGAGTGTTGAAGTGTCATGGTTATTTTCACCATTTTTTCTTATTTGGCAAATGATTTTTGTTTCAACTGAAAGGAATAATATTTCACATAGCATGTTGCCAGTAGGATGGCAGATTTAAGCTCCATGCAGAAAAAAAAATTGACAAATTTAGAGCCATCTCTGACTCAAATGGGCTGACTTGGCTGGTGGTTGACAGTGAAAGGGTTGAAGGACTTCTTGCAGGGAATATTGTAGATGATCGTTGCTACTTATGCAGTGTCCAGAAAGTCATTTAACTTCACTATGACTCAGTTTCCTCATCTATAAGAGTTTAACTAGATGACTTCCAAAATCTATTCCAGCTCTAGTATTTCTATGAGTCTATTAATTTTTACTTTTTTTTGTTGTTGCTTAGTCATTTTTCAATTATGTCTGATTCTTCATGACCCCATTTGGAGTTTTCCTGACAAAGATACTGGAGTGATTCATCATTTCCTTCTCCAACTCATGCTACAGATGAGGAAATTGAGGTGACTTGCTCACAGTCACACTGCTCATAAGTGCCTGAGTCAGAAAGGTAAGCCTTCCTGAGGCCAGGCCCTGCATTCTATCCACAGAATCACTTAACTGCCTGCAATTCTTAGTTAAATATGAGTTTTAACTGGTTGGACTTTGATGTTCCTTCCAGTTCTGAGATTCCATGATTCTGGCTCTCTCCCTTGCATTTGTCTTAATTTCCCTTATGTCATAATTCTTTGCATATTTGTCCTCCCCTCAGACTATAAGCTCCATGAGAACAAGATCTGTGTCTTTGTATTACAGCACCTAGCAAAGTGTTTGCACATGATAAGCACTTAATAAATGCTTGTTGAAATGCTATACAATACCTGGCTCTGGAGATAAAACATTGTGACTGAGACATCCAAAAGTCCAGACATGTTGTAGGAAGTAATAGCTTTGTTGATAGACCAGTGAGTCCAGGAGCCACATAACTTTGGAAAGTAGAAACACACTTTGAAATGACTCTGACTTGGGGAATTCTGGGAGTTGTCACTGCCCTTTGTGACCAGTTTTCTCTATAGGGGCAATATCTCACTCAGGTCCTTCAGACAAAGGTTGTAGGTTGTGACCATAAATTGGAGCCTGTTTTGATAGTCTCATGGTCTCTAAGACCTCTTTTCCACTCCGAAGATATACACTCATGAGGCCTCAAAACACCCTTCTAAATTCAACATTGGCAATGTGTGTATAACCAGTGTAGCTTATGTAATTGTCCAACAAGGAAGTCACATGCCTTGCTTCCCTTTTCACCTTTGTTCCTACCTCATATTAAAGGATTATTTTTTGCTAATCCCAGTGTCTTTTGTGTGTTTGTAAGTATGTGTGTTTGTGTATGTGTGTATTATTTTTAATAGATTTCTGCCAGAGTTTTCTTAAAAGTCTTAATTCTTTTTTCAATATTTTAAATAAATTTGAACAAAAGAAAAGCTTTATTTAAATAGAGGTGGGGGAGGACTTTCCTCCCATTTAAGATATCTTATTTTCTTGTTTTTTAGTTATTAGTTATACTGTCACCTCCTACTCACACATATGCTTGCACAAGTTCTCAAGGCTCATTTTCATTGGCTGGATAAGAAAAGAAGGTAAAGAAAAGTATAAAATTGGGAAAGGACTGTGGTGAAGCATGGATTCCTGTAAACACTGGGCAGGGTGTTTATGTCACTGAGCAGCACGAGAGTCTAATAAACCCGGCAAAGGAGCATTCTTGGGTGACCACACTTCAGCCCATTCAAATAAACACCTTGCCTGGGTTTATTTGAATGTGTTCACCTTGGGGTATGTGTGTGTGTGTGTGTGTGTGCATCTTGATGTGCACCATCCCACATAGAAATAAGCACAGCTGTGTTTATTCAAGATTCTAACACTCCACACACACACACACACACACACACACACACACACACACACGCATGCACACACGCACCCACGCGCATGCACGCACACACACACACACACACACACACACACCAGTCAAACACACAGTCAAGGAGTCGTTCTCAGTACAAAAAATAAGTGGGAAAAAGGTTACAGCCTTGATGGATGGTGAAGAAGACAAATCCACATGTGTATATACATATGGCAATACACAGAGATGCTCAAAGTGAATTGGGCACTGGTTGAGAAGCTAAGTTCATTTGAAGAATGAAGTCATTGTACTTGGAGGTATTTCTGAGGAGAACCGCAAACAAGATTAAAAAGGGTAGGAAAGATTTGTACAAAATGTTACAAGGGACTGAGGTTGTTACACATGGAAAGGAGAAATCTTCATAATGTGTCAGAGCAAAGGGGAGAATCTAATTTAATGACAATTTTTATATCTACCAAAATTATAAGCAAAAAAATAAGTAAGAAAGAGTACTGATCCAGTCCTCAGAAAACCTGAACACTAGTTCCAGGTCTGCAAATTACTGCTGTATGGCTATAGACAAGTTCCCTAGCCTTTCTGGGTCTCAGTTCCTGATTCATAAAATAAAGGGACTCAGTGATATACAATCCCACCTCTAAGATCCTATAAATAGTTAGTATAGCTTGATCCCAAAAGTATACCCAAATTTCAGGAGACTTGGGTTCTAGCTCTGCCTAGCCATATGATATTAGTTAAATCACAATCATGTTGTGCATAACGATTAATATATATACATGTATATATACATATATAATACATATGTATACTTACTTTTCCAGTATTTAAAAAAAATTTTGGGGGGGTGATTTTTTCTTTAAATTAATGTATTTAATTTTAGTTTTCAACATTTGCAAATATATGTATATATACATATATGTGCATATGAATATATAGTTTTTATTATTTTATTTTATTCATTTATTATTTTAATTTTATTTATTTTTAGTCTTTTACAATCATTCCATATAACTTAGATTTATCTCCCTTCCCTCCCCTTACTTTCCTCCTCCCTTCTCGAGATGATATACAATTTCATATAGGTTCTAAACATACATTCCTATTAAATACATTTTCATTATAGTGATGCTGTATAGAAGAATTAAAATGAATAGGAGAAATCATATAACAAACCAAAACGTAATACAAAAGAAAATGCTCTGCTAAAATCTGTGATTGAATTCCATAGTTCTTTCTCTGGATGTGGATGGCAGTTTGCTTTAAAAGACCACTGGGAATTTCTTTTAAGTCCTTGCATTGCAACGAAGTTCCAAGTCTAACAGAAAAAAACTCTCGCACACTGTGGTGGTTGCTGTGCCCAAAGTTTTCCTGCTTCTCCTTTCCCTCAGCATCAGACCAGATAAGTCTTTCCAGGCCTCTCTGAAGTCTTCCTATTAATTTCTCATAGCACAATAGTATTCTATTACATTCATATATCATAATTTGTTCAGTCATTACACAATTGATAGGCATCCCCTTGATTTCCAGTTTTTGGCCACCACAAAGAGTGCTGCTATAAATATTTTTGTACATGTGGTACCCTTTCCCATTTCTATGATCTCTTTGGCATAGAGCCTCAGAAGTGATATTGCTGGGTGAAAGGGTATGCACATTTTTGTAGACCTTTGGGCATAATTCCAAATTGCTCTCCAGAATACTTGGATCAGCTCACAGCTTGACCAAAAATGAATTAGTGTTCCAACTCTCCCACATCCTTTCCAGCATTTATCATCTTCCTGTTCTGTCATGTTTGCCAATCTGATAGGTGTGATGTGGTAACTCAGAGTTGTTTTGATTTGCATTTCTCTAATCAAGTGATTTAGAGTATTTTTTCATATGTCTATAGACACCTTTAATTTCTTCCTCTGAAAACTGCCTGTTCATATACTTTGACCACTTATCAATTTGCCTCAATTCTCTATATATTTTAGAAATGAGGCCTTTATCACAGACACTAGCTATAAAAATTCTTTCTCAGTTTTCTGTGTCCCTCTGAATCTTGGTTGCATTGGGTTTGGTAGTGCAAAAACTTTTCAGTTTAATGTAATCAAAATTATCCATCTTGCACTTCATAATGCTTTCTATCCCTTCTTTAGTCAAAAATTCTTCCCTTCTCCATAAATCTGATAAATACACTATTCCTTGCTCCACCAATTTATCCATAGTATCAATATTTATACCTAAATTGTGTACCCATTTGGACTTTATTCTTGTGTATGGTGCCAGGCAATTGTCTGTGCCTAGTTTCCACCGCACTGTTACACAGTTTTCCCAGCAATTTTTGTCAAACAATGAGTTCTTATACCAGAAGCGGGGGTCTTTCGGTTTATCAATGTTGCTATATTCATTGATTACTGTGTCTTGAATGCCTAGCATATTCCACTTGTCTAGAAGTGGTTTTGATAATTGCTGCTTTAAAATACAATTTGAGATCTGGTAGTGCTAGGCCACCTTCCTTAGAATTTCTTTTCATTAGTCCCCTTGACATTCTGGACCTTTTGTTCTTCCAGATGAATTTTGATATTATTTTTTCCAGCTCTAGAAAATAATTTTCTGGTAGTTTGATTGGTATGGCACTAAATAAGTAAATTAATTTTGGTAGAATTGTCATTTTCATTATATTGGCTTGGCCTATCCATGAGTAACTGATGTTTTTCTGCTTACTTAGATCTGACTTTATTTGTGTGAAAAGTGTCTTGTAATTGTGTTTATATAGCCCTTGGGTTTGTTTAGGTAGGTAAACTCCCAAATATTTTATAGTGTCCACCCATGCTTTAAATTGGATTTCTCTATCTCTTGCTGTTGGGCTTTGTTATTAATATCTAGAAATGCAGAAGATTTGTGCAGGTTTATTTTGTAACCTGAAACTTTGTCCAAGTTGTTTATTATTTCAAGTAGTTTTTTATTTGAATATCTGGGATTCTCTAAGTATATCATCATATCATCTGCAAAGAGTGATAACTTAGTTTCTTCTTTGCCTATTCTTATTCCTTCAATTTCTTTATCTTTTCTAATTGCTACAGCTAATATTTCTAGTACCATATTGGTTCTAGTACCATATTAGTACCATACTGGTATCATACCATCACAGTGATGATAATGGACAACCTTGTTTCACCCCTGATCTTATTGGAAATGCATCCAGCTTATCTCCATTGCATATAATGCTTGTTAAGGTTCTAGGTAGATGCTGCTTATTATTTTATGGGAAGTTCCCTGTATTCCTGTGCTCTCCAGTGTTTTTAATAGGAATGAGTGTTGTATTTTGTCAAAACACTTTTCTGCATATATTGAGATAATAATGTTGTTTCTGTTAGTTTTGTTATTGATATGATGGATAATGCTAATAATTTGCCTAATATTGAACCAGCCCTACAATCCTGGTATGAATCCCACCTGATCATAATGTATTTTTCTCATGATAAGTTACTATATTCATTTTACCAAAATTTTATTTAAAATTTTTGCATCTATATTCATTAGAGAAATTGGTCTATAATTTTCTTTATCTGTTTTATCTCTTCCTGGTTTAGGTATCAAAACCATATTTGTATCATAAAAAGAATTTGGGAGGACTTCTTCCCCAGTTTTCCCAAATAGTTTATGTCATATTGAAATTAACTGTTCTTTTTAATAGAATTCACTTGTAAATCCATCAGGCCCTGCATATTTTTTTCCTAGGGAATTCATTGATAGTTTGTTCAATTTCTTTTTTTTGAGATGGGGTTGTTTAAGAATTCAACCTTCTCATCTGTTAATCTGGGCAATTTATGTTTATAAAAATACTCATCCATCTTATTTAGATTGTTGAATTTATGGGCATAAAGTTGGGCAAAGTAATTTCCAATTATTGTTTTAATTTCCTACTCATTGGAAGTGAGTTCACCCCTTTCATTTTTGATAATGCTAATTTGGTTTTCTTCTTTCTTTTTTTAATCAGATTGACCAAAAGTTTATCAATTTTCTTAGTTTTTTTCATAAAGTCAAATATTAATTTTATTTATTAGTTCAATAGTGTTCTTAGTTTCAATTTTATTAATCTCTTCTTTGGTTTTCAGTATTTCTAATTTAGTATTTACTTGAGGATTTTCAATTTGTTATTTTTCTAGCTCTTTCAGCTGCATGCCCAAGTCATTGATCTCCTCTTTCTCTATTTTATTCATGTAGGTATTCAAAGATATAAAACTTCCCCTAAGAACTGTTTTTGCAGTATCCTATAAGATTTTGTAGGTTGTCTCATTATTGTTATTCTCTTGAATGAAGTTGTTGATTGTTTCTATGATTTGTTGTTGAACTCACTCCTTCTTTAGTACCAGATTATTTAGTTTCCAATTACTTTTTAGTTTATCTTTCCATGGCCTTTGATTACATATAATTTTTATTGCATTAGGATATGAGAAGGAAGCATTGATTATGTGTACCTTTCTGTACTGCATTGTGAGGTTTTTATGCCCTAGAACATGGTCAATTTTTGTATGTGTGCCATGTACCACTGAGAAAAAAGGTATATTCCTTTCTATCCCCGTTCAATTTTCTCCATCTGCCTTATCAAGGGAATTATTCACCTCCTTAACTTCTTTCTTGTTTATTTTAAGGTTAGATTTATCAAATTCAGAGAGGAGGAATTTAAGGTCCCCCACCAGTGTATTTTTGCTCTCTTTTTCTTCCTGCAACTCCCCCAATCTCTCCTCTAAGAATTTGGATGCTATACCTCTTGGAGCATAAATTTTAGTAATGATATTGCTTCATTGTCTATGGTGCCTTCTAGCAGGATATAATTTCTTTCCTTATCTGTTTTGATTAGACGTATTTCTGCTTTTCCTTTGTCTGAGATTAGGATTGCTATCCCTGCTTTTCTTACATCAGCTGAAGCACAATATGTTCTACTTTAACCTTTTTCATTTACCCTGTGTTTATCCCCCCATTTCAAATGTGTTTCTTGTAAACAACATATTGTTGGATTATGACTTTTAATACATTCTGCTATCTGTCTCCGTTCATTCCATTCACACTCACAGTTATGATTACAATCTGTGTCTTTCCCTCCATCCTCATTCCCACTGTTTGTGCTTTTAGCTCTCCCATCTCCCATCCCCCCTCAATAGAATTTTCACTTTTGACCACTACCTCCCACAGTCTTCCTTCCTTCTTTCAACCCCTCTCCCTTTTACTCTCTTTTACCTGTACTACTTCTTCCCTCCCCTTTAGCTTCCCCTCCCCTTTCTTCCCCCTCGCCCTCCTATTGCCTCTGGAGCTAGTTAGATTTATATACTTACTTAAGTTTATTGTTCTCTCCTTGAATCAAATAAGGTGGGAGTACCTCTCAAACAGTGCCCATCTCCCTCCCCTCTTTCCCTCTAGTATAATAAAATTTTATACTTCTTCCTGTGATATAATTTACCATTTTCTTCATGCTCCTTTTCACATCTCTTGTTACAATCCCTTCACATGCTTGAATCACATTTTTATCATCATATCATTTACTTTATACCCATTCCCCCTATCTATCTATCCCTTTTATATTTCATAATATATGTACAATTCTCAAGATTAACAAGTGTCATCTTCCCTTATACAGAGGTACACAGTTTGCCCAAATTGAATAACAAGTTTTTCTTTTCCTCTGTTTCCTTTTTATATCTCTCTTGAGACCTACATTTAAAGACCGAATTTTCTATTCAGTTCTGGACTTTTTGTCAGGAAAGTCTGGAAATCCCTTATGTCATTGAATGTTCATCTCCTTGCTTGAAATGTTATACTGAACCTTGCTGAGTAATTGATCCTTGGTTGTAGTCACAGATCCTTTGCCTTATGGAACATCATATTCCAGTTCCTTTGATCTTTTAATATACAAGCTGCAAGGTCCTCTGTGATTCTGACTGTAGCTCCTCAATATTTGAATGGCTTCTTTCTGGATGCTTGTAGTATTTTCTCCTTCACTTGATAGTTCTGAAATTTGGCAACAATATTTCTTGGTGTGTTTAGTTTGGGGTACCTTTTGGGAGGTGCATGGTTGATTCTTTCAAGGACTATTTTGCCCTATGGATCTAGCACTTATGGACAATTTTCCTTGAGGATTTCTTGGAAGATAATGTCCTGACTCTTTTTTTTCATCATGACTTTCTGGTAGGCCAATAGTTCTTAAATTTTGTCTCCTGGATCTATTTTCAAGGTCATTTGTTTTTCCAGTTAGATATTTTATATTTTCTTCTATCTTTTCATTCTTTAGATTTGTTTGACTGATTCTTGATGTCTTATACCGTCATTAGTTTCTATGTGCCCAATTCTGATTTTTATCAAATTGTTTTCTTCAGTTAACTTTTGCATCCCTTTTCCATCTGTCCAATTATTCTTTTTAAGGAATTATTTTCTCCAGTTAGTTTTTGTACTTCCTCTTCCATTTTTCCAATTTTCCCAGTTGGGTTTTGTGCTTCCTTTTCCATTTGTTCAATTTTCCTTTTTAAAGAGCTGGTCTCTTTATAGAATTCTTTTTGCATAGTTTTAAAATAATTGGCCAGTTTTTATTCTATTTCCTTCTTCAGCTGTTCCAGGAGAGCTCTTTTTGCATGCAAGCAGTTCATAGTCTCTTCTGAAGTTTCAGATGGGAGAACAGTCTCAATACTGACCTTTTTGGTATTTGCGTTTTGGTCCTTGTCCCCATAGAAATATTCTGTGGTCTTTTCCTTCTTCTTTTGCTTCTTGTTCATGATGGTGAGGTTCTGTGTGTTGTGGCCTCTGGTTCTTTCAGCTAGATGCTGAAGAACCTGGTGCTCAGCTGGCTGGTGTGAGAAAGCAAAGGCAGGTGAATTCTCTTTGTGAACCCCCAGATTAGCCATGGAGCTAGCTTATTAAGTATGCGAGACAAGTAGTCTGTTGCAAGAGATCTCCTCAGCTGAGCTAGAGCAAAGACCACCTCAGTGCTTGGTGATCCCAGCTGCTCTACTTTCTTCCTGTTTCCCCTGGAACACTTAGGCACACCTGGGTACTAGTGTGAGGCTACACTCTCCCCTCCCCCCCCTCGGAGCTCCTGCTATCTGGGACAGCTTGGTCCTCTGCCACAGTAAAAGGAATACCTCTTCACTATTTTCCTAGCCTCAGGTGTTATGAGAGTGTTTTCCATTTTTGCTGATCCCACTGATCCAAGGTTATTCTGGGGAAATATTTTATGGTTCTTTCAAGGTCAACAAGGGGAGGGGGAGAGAGTATTTACCCATTACTCCACCATTTTGGCTCCCAGAAGTTCAAGTAGGTGACTTACAGATGTTTAATCTTCAGGCTGAGAGTCTCAGGAGTGGCTACAGCTGATACCTGGGGTTCAGTGACTTTCATTCACTGGACTCCACTGGGCTCCCACCCTGGACTGCCACTCTGCCTTTCCACTGTGCTGCTGCTGCCTCAGGCTGCCCCAGGCTTTCCTGCTCAGTCTTGCCCATGGCGGATGTGCTGTGTTGTGTCCTGTGGGCTCTTCCACCCCCGTGGAACAGATCCTTCCCCTTGACTTTCCAGTCTGTCCTGATCTGTGAATTCGCTGCAATCTTTCACCTATTGGATTCTGTACTTCCAAAATTTCGTCAGATTCTCTTTTTAGAGGTATCTGAAGAGGTTTGTCGAAGAGCTTAGGTGAGTATTTGCTCTCACTCCTCCATCTTGGCTCCCTCTCAGTATGTAGTTTTTTTTAAAGAAAAAAAGGAAACAAGAATTTATGAAGTGCCTATTATGTGCCAGACATTGTGCTAAACAGTTTTGTAAACATCTCATCATTCTTGCATCTGCCCTGGAGGGTAAGTGCTGTAAATAAAGTATTTCCCTGGCCCCAGGTCACAGGGCTAAGAAGTACCTGAGGACAAATTTGAACTCAGATCTACCTGATTTCAAGCCCAGCACTCTGTTTACTATACCATCTAGCTTCTTTTAATCTTTTAAGTTTCTTCTCATTGTTAGATAGATATTATTGTAATTGGTTTATCTTTATTTCCTCTGAAAACTAAATGCAGGATGGGTTTGAAATCTAAAAAAACGAAACAAAACTTCTGGCATATTTTCAAATTAAAGGCTGGGAGTATAGCTAGATGGAAAGTAGACTTTTGTCCCAGGCTTAGCATCTGTGCTTTTTTTAGCTTCACTTGCATAGGCAATTTAAAGTAAGTTGCCCTGTCCCTCTCAATACCACAAAGGGTTAGGTTCACACCATTTTTAGGGTTTCCATAGCTTAACTTCCATGAAATAAGTTTGAGGGCCAAAACTCCCTAATCAGAATAGATTTTCAAGTCTTAATTTAGAGGACTTATTTTACTAAAAGAGGAAGGAGAAAAGGGCGGATGGAGGAAAAGGGGGAAGAAGAGAGGGAGAAATAAAGAAGAGAGAAGAGAGGATGGAGAAAGAGGAGACAGAAAGGTAGGCAGACAGATGAGAGAGAGAGAGAGAGAGAGAGAGAGAGAGAGAGAGGGAGGGAGGGAGGGAGAGAGAGACAGAGAGAGAGAGAGAAAGACAGAGAGAGAGCAGAAGTGAAGAGAAACAAAAAGAGAGAGACAGAGAAGGAGATAAAAAAAGGAAGAGATCTTTGATTAAGATGCAAGTTCCGGTGACCAGGAGATACAACTCAAAAAATAGGTAAATCTGTTAGCACTGGCTAGCTGGAGCTATTCTATGTTTCAGAGTTTCATGTCTGTGGCAACTATTCTCCTTCTAGAGAGAAAGCCTTCATTCTCCAGAGACTCAGAAAAACAGATAGATCTTAATGAAAAAGCTTGGAAGATTTTTTTTTTTTGCCTAATAAGTTTCCTCTCACCCCTACAATCCAGTGATTAGCTTTATCAAGGAAAACCTTGGGATTTTAAAAGAGCTATGCCAATATCTGCTCCTCCTCATATAATCTCTAGTTAACACAGGTATGTTCTAAATGAACACAAGTTCCTTGAGAAAGTTATTGAAAAATGAAAAAGACCCCAGGAAATAGCAGAATGAAGAAAGAACAGAACTAAAGTTCTCCGTCTCATAAAGGATGTCACAAGACGCTAGGATCTGCAAAAAGGGTCACCTCATGGGTTGAGGTTTCCAGGTTGGAAGAAGGAAATTGAACCAAGGCTAGTGTGATTAGGGGTTGGAGGATCCCACAGGAGACTGTCACCAAACCAGCTCCATCTCCACTGGGTTGTTCCAAAGGTCAAGACCTGGGACTAGAGTCTAAAGCCACAGACCTCTAGTGGATGACTACACAAGGACACAGACAAGACCAGTGAAACACAGTGGAAGAAAAGCCTCAGATACTGCCAGTCATGGTGGTGAATGGGACTCATCACCAATGATGCATCCACATCCCACACTTTGACCAGCATTACAATTCTAGGCCAGCATCATGAAAAAGGGTAGCCCTATTCCCAGCCAATCTCCAACCCAGTCACTACTATCAGTTTTCTGATCAGATATCAGTTTCCTGTTGACATTAGGGCAAAACCTGGCCCTGGTACGACACTGTCATTCTCTAGGATAGCAATGACAGGTCAGTGCCACCCTGCCATATACAATCATGGAGAATGTGTAGATTCTGATTTTGTTGCAAAGTCCTAAGCCAAGAACTAAAGATGTGCAAATAAATTAGAATTCTTAGTACAATAGAGAAATATGTCATTTAACCTTTCTGTGCCTCAGTTTCCTTATCTGTAAACTAGAGATAATAGTGTCTACATCACACAGTTATTTTGAGAATCAAGGACAAAATCAAAGAATTATATAAATGCTAGCTATTATTATTTAAAGCCCTGCTATATTCAGGAGTCAAAAAGGAAGCAAAGATTGACAAACAGGTCCTGGCTATTGATGCTAGATTGTTTGATTTGAGAGTGATAAAAAGAAGAGGGAAAGGAATATACTTGTCAAGACATGAGGAAGAGGAAAGAACTTACTATTTTTCATAAATGAGGCATATTAGGGAAATGTCCAAATGTGGAGGGAGGGATGGGAAGAAAATGGCTCTCAGGAATCTCACTGTTATTTGTATCTGGAGAAGGAAGCTGAACACATAGATATACACATATTGAGTTTAGTGTAGAACACTAAAATCAACAGGGAAATAGATAAAGATAGAGAAGGAGAAACAGGATTTAAGAGAGAAGGCTAAGAGAGAGAGGTTAAGAGAGAGAATTAGGGAAGAAATAGTCTCACACATACACACACACAAATAAAACATGCTCAAACTAGAGAGGGCTGATTATAAAGGGGGAAAGAAATGGAGAGAAAGAGGGTAGGATCCAGGATCACAATTCTGAGTTAGATGAAGCAAGGAAAACCAATGAAATAGGAATTGACCACTATAATTATTAATAACTAGTGTTCATCCCAATCTCCTTTCACTATTTTCTTTTTCTTTATAAAAATGGGGAGGGGAGGGACAAAGAGGAAATATTACAATAGGATTTTATAGAAGAAAAAATATCCCTGATATTTATAATTATTTACATGTATTTGAACTTGCTCATAAAACAAAAGAGGGAGGCAGGATGGATTAGAATAAAGAATCCAGCAATGCATAAATTATTAAAAAAAAAACACTCTGGAAAGTTAGATTTACAAAGACAAAAGTGAGTCTTTTACATCAAAGGCCTTATGTACTCCACTGTGAGATAGCATGTACATTGCATATACATATAAGCACCCACAAAATAAATATGTAAAATATATACAAAAGAGTAAATAGTAATTTTAGGGGAAGAGAGTAGAAGCACCTGGGGATTGGGAATCAGAACTAGCCTCATGTAGGGATAGCATTTGAGCTATATTTTGAGGGAAAAGGGAGATTTTAAGAAGTGGAGATAAGAAGATTGTATATACCGAATACAGGAAGTATCTGTAAAGGTGAGGAAACAAAATATGAATTTTTGTGTAAGAGAAACAGCAAAAACGCTTTTCCTGGAGCAAAGAATGTGTAAAAGTGAGTAACATATACTACTGGAAAGATAACAATGGTGTTTGGCTATGAAGGGACTTCACATGACAAATGGAGAAGTTTGTGTTTGAATGTAGGGGTAGTAGAGTTTATTGAACGAAGGAATGCCATGGCCAGATGTGTACTTTAGGAATCTTACTTTGGCAGTTGGGTAGAAAATAGATTGGAGAGGAAGAGAGAGTGGAAGCAGAGAAATCAATGAGGAGGCCATTGCATAGTCCATAAGGGAAGTAACTGGGAGTTCCTGAGCTAGGATGGAGGCTATATGAGTAGAAAGAATGGAAAGATGAGAGACATTACAAAGATAGAATCATCAAACTTATTAGATATGTACAGTGAGAATAAGGATCTGAAAACCATTTCAATAGTAAACTTAGGTGACTGAAAGGATAGTGGTGCCCTGGACAGAAATAGAGAAGTTCAGAAGAGGAATGAATTTGGGGGGAGAGATAATTGTTCTCTCTATCTCACAGACTTTTCCCCATGTTAATACATCATTCATACAGTAGCTGACAAAACTATATCCAAGACCCTCTTTGCCTCTTGGGTCTCTGCTTGGAGTACATAATGTACTCCATGATGAAGATATTTGGTGAATTCCATGGTCCCTAGTTTCTCTGTCTTGCTGTGTCCCACTCCTCTTGTTTGTACTGACAGTTTGTGTTGATCAAACATTCGTAGTATCTATGGTATTATATTCATATGAGTTTATCTGACAACTAACTCTTTCTCTCCATGAACTCCAAGTCCCATCCTTCCCTTTTTGGATTTGGACTTCACTCATAAACTATTTTCATCCATTGGACACAGTTTACACCTGAGCCTATATTTTGCCTATATTTCCAGTATCAGTGTGTTTAATAAATATTGGACTATAAAAGTGGACATATCCAAGGATTCTTCCTTTTAGGACTTCATTTGGAAAGTTTTGAGACCTTTATATCATACATTTTTAGGGAATTGGGACAAAATATTGAATAAGCTTCACTGTATCTCATGAGAGGTGTGCTGAGGTGGCTCTTTTGCCAAGATCATGCTGAAAAGGAAATGGGAATATATGTGTAGATTATAGTATATTTAATTACTAATATACTTTATTGATATATTAGCACATTATTTTTTCCTTATTGTAAGTAAATTATGTTTAAGATCTAAAAGTAGCATTATTATATGTGACTGCTTGTATAAATAGAAACATATTGTTGGGGGTTCAAGAATTGAAGTGGTGAGATAATTTCCCTTAATAAAGTTATCTCTAAGATAATGAGAGAATTGGAATATAATCTTGTGACAGTAATCTACTACTGGGAAACTAATCCTTGCAGAGGTAAGGCAGGATGGAGTAAACCAGTCAACCCAAAGAGTAAATAGCTGTTCAGATGTCCCTGGGAAAGATGTAAGGCTCTCTCCAAAGTGTACACCGTGTACACCGTTATCATTATACTCAATCTTGATTTGATCCACTCTTTAGACCTCACGTCCTTACGTTTGGAGGACCTTTGCACTGAAGCCCATTCTCCCAATTAATGAGTCCCTAGCCCAGACCAGCATTTTGTGCCTCTACTTCTTAACCCCTTGATTTTCAAGGGGTTGCTTCCCTTTATGTGTTGTCTTCTCCCATTAGAATGTAAGCTCCTTGAAAGTAGAAAGTGCCTAGTTTGCTTGCATTGCTCCTATTTGTATCCCGAGGGTGTGTCAGTTCTTTGCAAATAGTAAGTGCTTAATGGATGACTTTTCTACATATGAAGTTTAAATGGGCCAACAAAAGTCATAAAGGTAGGAATTTGCTGTTAGGATTTGTGCATAAGAGATCCTCCAACTGGACATCTCTTATTCCTTCCTTTCTACTAAGGTCCTACATTTTAGCAGATCCTGAACTATTGACTCAAGACTCCTTCCTTATGATTTTCCCTCAACTTTGTGCAAATGATTCTGTAAATTCTAGTATCTGCCTAGGGGATGATACATTTCTCTACTGTAGTTTTTCTCACTGGTACAAGTGATGGAGGAGAGAACTGAGCTGATGAAAATCAGCATCCACCCAGGGAACCATTGTGGCTCAGCCAATTAATTGCCTGCCCCTTGAGAAAGGAAGAGTGGCAAAAGAGCAAGAGGCAAAAGGAAAAGATGAGAGAAAACCCACTAATCTCCCCAACCTGTCATCGGATTTTCCTGCAGAGTTGTCCCCAGTGACCCGTTAGGAGTAGTTTACCAAGTCTTTTTCACATTTCTTTGATTTCGACATCTGCTTTCCTCCTACTTCCCCTGGCAGCTCTATTCGTTTCCTGGATGCGTGGCAGCCAGTCTTTGATCTCCATGCCTCTGGTTGGCTGCATATTGTAAGCTATCCTTTCTCTGATAATTCTGGGCAGTAATGAAATCTACATACCTTCCTATTCCACCCCTCTTTACCATCAGCCTTCCATTCAGCTTGTCACAAATGATTGAGTCCCTCTGCAGGGACTTTTAAATGTACAATGGGACTGCTCACTAATGTTTTTCAAGGAACAGAAGAATTCAGCCACATGTAATCAGCTCTAAAATTCTATGATCCATGATTTCATCCGGCTACTGCAATGTCAGATGAATAAATTGCTTATTAAAAAGGTGGTCAAAGGTTGAAAGAAATCAGACTGTCTGAAAATAAGAATGTTAATATCAATTGAAGGCAGGATTCCATATATTTCAAGTTATTTACATCATCATCATTTCAATTTCAATATTTCAAAGTAAGCGGTAACACCTGGGAAGCAGACTAATTAGTGTTAACAACCTAATTGAGATGATTTGGGGGAAAATATAGAAAGGGAAAAGAAAAAAGTTTTGAAAACTGCAGCATCACTAATTTGAACTTATTGACTAGACTGACAGTTTAAATTAGTGACAAGTTTGATTTATAGACTATTTTAAAAGAGTAACAGTTATATTATAATTTAGTGGTCTGGTAGAGGGAAATGAAGGTATGATTTTACTCATATGGGGAACTACTAGTGTGGAAAATCACTCCACTGACATAGATCCACAACTCATCAGTAATTTATAGAGGCAGAGAGTTGCCTGAATCACAGAAGTTTTCACTTTTCCAAAATAAGAAGGCATCGAACTTCAATTTAGGTCTCCAACACTCCAAGACTAACCCTCTATCCATACAACCTCTCATAATTATTGTAATTAACTACATCTTCCTTCCTTCTTCCCTATTTCCCCTCATTCCTTCCCTCCTCCTTCTCTCCCTTCCTCCCTTTCTCTTTCCTTCCTTCCTTTCTTCCTTCCTTCCTTCTTTCCTTTTTTTCTCAACCTTGTGGGCCCTACCTCCTAGGGCCACACCATATTAATACTGGATTTGTGTTCACATGCCAGCAACTTAGCTCACTGAAACTCAAGATTCCTAAGCTCAAGCTATCCAACATATTCATCCTCCCTGACAGAAGTAACTACAGATCTGTGCTACCATATCTGAGAGCAGCTAGTTCATGCACTACAGAGTGTTGAGTCAGGAAGACCTGACTTCAAATCCAGCTTCAGACACAAGCTCTTGACCCTGGGCAAGCCACTTAACCCTGTTTGCCTCAGTTTCCTCATCTATAAAATGAATTGGAAAAGGAGATGGCAAATCACTACAGCATTTCTACCAAGTAGACCCCAAATAGAGGTCACAGAAAGTCACATACAACTGAAATGATCAAACATCTACATCTGGCTGGACAAATGACTTTATCTGTATAATGAATTCTTCTAGACAGATCAGAAGCATTTTTGTAATTGGGAATCTTAGAGCAGAGAATTTCCTGAGAAGACTAAGAAATTAAGTCATTTGCCCAAGATCACCCAGTTACTATGTGTTTGGCAGACATATAGAAACATTTCTGTCAGTTGTAATACTCTCCAGGGGATTTATCATTTTTGAAGGTTATTCATGGTCAATATTGAATATTATGCAAGTTCTTCTCCATTTTTGACAGAATTACCAGTTACCAAAAATGATCACGCTATATCTGGTTAATGCCAGTATTGTTCCTCTATTGAATATCTCCAGTTTATCCTGTGTGTGTGGCTTGCATGTCCTTCTCCTCAGCAGATGGTGTGCTCCTTGAGAACAGGGACTGTATTTTGCCTGTCTTTACATCTCCAGCACTTAGCACAGTGCATGGAACATAGTAGTTTAATAAAGGTTTATTGAATTATCTTCATGATTTTTCAGTAAAATATTTCATAAGAGTTCACTATATGACAAGATAGAGAGATAGGGACTGAATTTGGCTAGATCTAGACCTCTGGAGAATGCTAATTGAATGTGGAGGTCTCAAGTTGGTAATTTCTTTTCTTTTTTTAAAAATTTATTTAGTATCTTATTTTTCCCTAGTTACATGTAAAAACAAGTTTTAACATTTGTTTTTAAAACTTTCAGTTCTAAATTTCCTCTCCTCCCCAGCCCTCATTGAGAAGGCAGACAATTTGATATAGGTTATAGATATTTAATCATGCATAACACATTTCATATTAGGCATATTGTAAAAGAAAATATGCCAAATCTCCTCAAGAAAAATAGAGTAAAAAAGTATGCTTCGATCAGTATTCAAATATCATCAGTTCTTTCTGTGGGAATGGATAGCATTTTTCATCGTAAGTCCTTCAAAGTTGTTTCAAACCATTGTATTGCTGAGAATAACTGTCATTCACAGCTGATGATCTTGTATTGCTGTTTCTTTGTACACAGTATATTTCTCTTTGCATCAACTCATGTAAGTTTTTCTAATTTTTTTCTGAGCACAACCTGCTCATCATTTCTTTTTTTTTATTTTAAATTATTTTATTTGTTTTAATTGTTCTACAGTCACTTCAATATATTTTAGGTTTTTCTCCTCCCCCCCAACTCCCTCCCCAAGATGTCCAGTCTTACATAGGTTCTAGACATACATTCTTATTAAATACATTTTCACCTTAGACATGTTACATAGAAGAATTAAAATGAATGAGAGAAACCATAAAGCAAAATAAAACTTAACACAAGAGAAAATGGTCCACTTCATTTTGTGATCCAATTCTATAATTCTTTCTCTGGATGTGGAAGGCATTTTGTCATGAGTCCACTGGGAATTTTTTAGGTCCTTGCATTGCTGGAAGAAAATTTATTCTCACACTATGGTTGTTGCTGTGTAGAAAGTTCTCCTTGTTCTGCTCCTTTCATTCAGTATCAATTCTTTCCAGACCTCTTTGAAGTCTTTCTGTTCATCATTTTTTATAGCACAATAGTATTCCATTACATTCATATACCACAGCTTCTTCAGTCATTCCCCAGTTCATGGGCATCCCTTTGATTTCCAGTTTTTGACCACCACAAAAAGAGCTGCTATAAATATTTTTGTGCATGTGGTATCCTTTCCCATTTCTATGATCTCTTTGGGATAGAGCCTCAGAAGTGATATTGCTGGGTGGAAGAGTATGCACATTTTTGTATCCCTTTGGGCATAATTCCAAATTGCTCTCCAAAATGGTTGGATCAGCTCACAGCTCCCTCAACAATGAATTAGTGTTTCAATTCTCTCATATATTCTCCATTATTTACCATCTTCCTGTTTTGTCATGTTTGCCAATCTGATAGGTGTGATATGATAACAGAGTTGTTTTGATTTGCATCTCTCTAATCAATAGTGATTTAGAGCATTTTTTCATGTGACTATAGATACCTTTAATTTCTTCCTCCGAAAACTGTCTGCTCATATCCTTTGACCATTTATCAATTGGGGAATGACTTATATTCTTGCACATTTGACTCAGTTCTCTATATATTTTAGAAAATGAGGCCTTTTTCACAGACACTAGTTGCAAAAATTCATTCCCAGTTTTCTGATTCCCTCCTAATGTTGGTTACATTGGGTTTGTTTGTGCAAAATCTTTCCAATTTAATGTAATCAAAATTATTCGTTTTGTAATGTTCTTTGTTTCTTGTTTGGTCAAAAATTTCCCCATTCTCCATAAATCTAACAAATATACTAATCCTTATATCCTGCATTTCTTTTTATAGTCTCAGTGTTTATACCTAGCTCATGTATCCATTTGGACTTTATTCTTGTGTACGGTGTCAGGCATTGGTCTATGCCTAGTTTCCCCCACATTGTTATTCAGTTTTCTCAGCAATTTTTGTTGAACAGTGAGTTTTTATCACAGAAACTGAGGTCTTTGGGTTTATCAAACAGTAGATTGCTATATTCATTGATTACTGTGTCTTGAGTACCTAATATACTCCACTGGTCTACCCCTCTGTTAACCAGTACCAAGTGGTTTTGATGATTGCTGATTTATAGTGCAATTTGAGATCTAGTAGGGCTAAGCCACCTTCCCTACCATTTCTTTTCATTAGTTCCCTTTCATTCTGGACTTTTTGTTCTTCCAGATAAATTTTGGTATTATTTTTTCTAGCTTTAGAAAACAATTAACTGGAAGTTTGATTGGTATGGCACTGAATAAGTAAATTAATTTAGGTGGAATTGTCATT
Source organism: Potorous gilbertii (assembly GCA_028658325.1). Lineage (NCBI taxonomy): Eukaryota > Metazoa > Chordata > Mammalia > Diprotodontia > Potoroidae > Potorous > Potorous gilbertii. The sequence continues at coordinate 481,063,195 of CM053770.1, forward strand.
TTTATTATATTGGCTTGGCCTATCTGTGAGCAACTGATGTTTTTCCACTTACTTGGATCTGACTTTATTTGTGAGAAAAGCGTTTTATACTTGTGTTCATATATTCCTTGGGTTTGTTTTGGCAGGTAGATTCCCAAATATTTTATAGTATATACTATAGCTTGAAATGAGATTTCTCTTTCTGTCTCTTGCTGTTTGGTTTCATTACTAATGTACAGAAATGAAGATGACTTATGTGGGTTTATTTTGCAACTGCAACTTAGTCAAAGTTGTTTATTATTGTAAGTAGTTTTTTTCACTTTTATTCTCTGGGGTTTTCTAAGTGTATCATCATATCACTTGCAAAGAGTGATAACTTAATTCCTTCTTTGCCTAATCTAATTTCATCAATTTATTTTTCTTCTTTTATTGCTAAAGCTAATATTTCTAGTATCATATTGAGTAACAATGGTGAAAATGGATATCCTTGTTTCCCCTCTGATCTTATTGGAAATGCATCTAGCTTATCCCCATTGCATATAATGCTTGCTGATGGTTTTAGGTAGGTACTGCTTATAATTTTATGGAAAGTTCCATTTATTCCTATGCTCTGCAGTGTCTTCAATAGGAATGGGTGTTATATTTTGTGAAAAGCTTTTTGTTGCATCTATGGAGATAATCATATGGTTTTTCTTAGTATTGTTGTTGATATGATCAATAATGCTGATAGTTTTCCTAAAATTGAATCAGCTCTGCATTCCTCATATAAATCCTAACTGACCATAATGTATTATTCTCGTGATAAGTTGCTGTATTCTTTTTTGCTAATATCTTATTTAAAAGTTTTACATCTATATTCATTACATAAATTGGTGTATAATTTTCTTTCTCTGTTTTGGCTCTTCCTGGTTTAAGTATCTGAACCATATTTGTATCATAAAAAGAATTTGGTAGGATTCCTTCCTCCCCAATTTTCGGAAATAGCCTACATAATATTGGAATGAAATATTCTTTAAATGTTTTATAAAATTCACTTGTAAATGCACCCATCCATGGAGGTTGTTTCCTAGGGAGTTCGTTGATGGCATGTTCAATTTCTTTTTCTGAGATGGGAGTATTTAAGTATTCAATTTCCTCTTCTGTTAATCTGTGCAATTTATATATTTTTAAAAATAATCATCCATCTCATTTACATTGTTGAATTCATGGATATAATGTGGGGCAAAATAATTTCTAATTATTGTTTTAATTTCCTGCTCATTGGAAGTAAATTCATCCTTTTTATTTTTTATATTAGTAATTTGGTTTTCTTCTTTCTTTTTTTTATCATATTGGCCAAAGGTTTATCAATTTTATCGGTTTTTCATAAAACCAACTCCTAGTTTTATTTATTTATTGAACTCTTAATTCAATAGTTTTCTTAATTTCAATTTTATCAACTTTTCCTTTGATTTTCAGTATTTCTAATTTGGTATTTACTTGGGGATTTTAAATTTGTTCTTTTTCTTGCTTTTTCAGCTGTATGCCCAATTCATTGATCTCTTCTTTCTCTATTTTATTCATACAGGCATTTGAAGATATAAAACTTCCTCTAAGAACTGCTTCTGCAGTATCCCATAAGATTTGGTAGGTTGTCTCATTATTGTCATTCTCTTGAATGAAGTTGTTGATTGTTTCTATGATTTGTTTTTTAACCCACTCATTCTTTAGAATTATATTATTTAGTTTCCAATTAATTTTTGGTCTATCTTCCCATGATCTTTGATTACATATAATTTTTATTGCATTATGATCTGAGAAGGATGCATTGACTATCTCTGTCTTTCTGCACTGGATTGTGAGGTTTTTATGCTCTAGTACATGGTCAATTTTTGTATATATGCCATGTACCAGTGAGAAAAATGTATATTCCTTTCTATCCCTATTCAGTTTTCTCCTGGAAGTTCAAGTAGGTGACTTATAGATATTTAATCCATGGGCTGATAGTCTCAGGAGGTGCTGAAGCAGTTGCTTGGGGTTATGAGGCTCTCTCTTCTTCAGTGTCACTGGACTCCCATCCTGGGATGATATGTTTGAGATTCCACAGTGCCACTACTGTTTCAGATAGCCCGGGGCTTCCTGCTCAGTTTTGCTATGATGGAGTCTGTGCTGGTCCAAAAACTCCATTTAAGAGCCCTGTTTATTCTTTCTGGTAGCACAATAATATTCCATCATAATCACATATGACAATATGTCCAACTCTTTCCCAATCGATGGGCATCCCCTCAATTTCCAATTCTTTGCCACCAGAAAAGAGCTGCCATAAACATTTTTGTACATATAGGTCCTTTTTCTTTGGGATACAGACTTAGTGTTATTGCTAGGTCAAAGGGCATGCATGGTTTTATAGCACTTTGAACACAATTCCAAATTGCTCTAGAGGTGGTTCAAGCTGTTCACAACACACCAGCAGTGCATTAATACCTCATTTTCCCCCACATCACCTCCAATATTTTTCATTTTCCTTTACTGTTCTATTATCCAATAAAATTTCTACGAAGTAGTACTTCAGAATTGTTTTAATTTGTGTTTCTCCAATCAATAGGGAGTTAGAGCATTTTTTCACATGGCTAGAGATAGCTTTGATTATTTCATCTGAAAATTGTCCATATCTTTTGGTCAGTTATCAATTGGGAAATGCCTCTTATTTTCGTAAATTTGACTCATTTCTTTATGTTTGAGAAATGAGGTCTTTATAAGAGAAATCTGCTTAAAAATTTCATAGCTATGATTGATAAATGTATTTCCCTCCATCCTATTTCCCCCTCTGTTTATTTGTATTCTCTCTCTCCTTTCACCCTGTCCCTCTTCAAAAATATGTTGCTTCCGACTTCCCCCTCTCCCAAATTGCCCTTTCTTCTCTCACCACCCCTTTCCTTATTTGCTTCCTCTCCTACTCTAAATTGAGTGTGTATTATTCCCTCTTTGAATCAATTCTGATGAGAGTAAGGTTCACGCACTCCCTTTCACTTCCTCCTGTTTCCTCACCTCTTTAATGTGAGATAATGTACTTTCTATCTTCACCTTTCTTCCAGTGCATTCATTACTCATCACTTAATTTTATTTTTTAGATATCCTCCCTTCATAATGAGCTCACACTTGTGCCCTCTGTTCACATATATATGTATACATATATGTATGTATGTATATATGTATATATACTCCTTCTAACTGCCTCAATAAAAATGAGAAAGTTCTGGTGAGTTACAAGTAGCATTTTCCCACATAGGAAGGTAACCAGTTTAACCTTATTAAGTTTCTTGTGATATCCTTTTCCTGTTTATCGTTTTATGTTTCTCTTAAGTCTTGTATTTGAAAGTCAAATTTTCTTTTTAGCTCTGGTCTTTTCATTATGAATACTTGAAAGTTTTCTATTTCATTTAATATCATTTTCTCCCTGAAGGACTATATTCAATTTTGCTGGGCAGATGATTCTTTGTTGTTATTCAAACTACTTTTCCCTATGCAATATCATATTCCAAGCCCTCTAATCTTTTATTGTAGAAGTGGCTAAATCTTGTATTATCTTCACTTTGGCTCCTCTATACTTGAATTGTTTCTTTCTGGTTGCTTGCAGTATTTTCTCCCTGACTTGGGAGCTCTGGAATTTGACTATAAAAATCCTGAGAGATTTCATTTTGGGATCTCTTTCAGGAGCTGATTGGTGAATTCTTTCAATTTTTACTTTGCTCACTAGTTCTAATATATCAAGGAAATTTTCTTTGATTGTTTTCTTGAAGGATGATGCCTAGGTTCTTTTTTTTTTAATCTTGGCTTTCAAATAGTCCAATAATTCTCAAACTGTCTCTTCTGCATCTGTTTTCTAGGTCAGTTGTTTTTCCAATGAGATATTCACATTGTCTTCTACTCTTACATTCTTTTGATTATGTTTTCTTGCTTCTTGTTTTCTCATATAGTTGTTAGTTTCCATTTGATCAACTCTAATTTTTAAGAAATCATTTTTTTCAGTGAACTTTTGTACCACCTTTTCCAGTTGGCCAGTTTTTTTTTAAGGAATTTTTGTGCCTCTTTTTCCATTTAGCCAATTCTGCTATTTAAGGCATTATTCTCCTCATTGATTGTTTTGTACCTCTTTTACCATTTGGCCTAGATAGTTTTATAAGGTGTTATTTTCTTCAGTATTGTATGTGTGTCTCCTTTACCAAGGTATTGAATCATTTTTCATGATTTGCTTGTATCAGTTTCATTTCTCTTCTCAATTTTTCCTTTACCTATCTTAATTGATTTTCAAAATCCTTTTTTAGCTCTCCCATAGCCTGAGACCAATTCATATTTTCATTGGGGTTTTGGATGTAGGAGATTTTAATCTTCTTCTGAATGTATGTTTTGATCTTACTTGTTGCCACAACAAACTTCTATGACCATAATTTTTATGTATTGTTTGCTCATTTTTCCAACCTGTTTCTTGATTTTTAACTTTATTTTAACTTCGTTGTCCCAAGCGTCAGTTTTTTCTTGCTCCTGTTTTCAGAGTTAGTTTTTGATATCATTAAGTTTTCAGTACTTCTGAGATGGTATGATCTAAGAAGAGATATTTGCTACTCTTCTGCCCCTTTCTCTGTTCTGTGAGTAACCACAAACACTCTTCTCTGCCCTGGAATTGTGAAGAGGGTTCCCACTCCACTGTGGCTTCAAGCTCTGATGTGCTAGTGCTTCTATTTGTCTTGAGGCTGCAACCTGGATCAGAATGTGGGCAAATAAACAGAGTCCTTTCTCAGTGCTGGCAAAGAGAACGCCATACTCTTTTCTTAGTTGTTAAACTCTGCTACAGTCTGTAAGCTGAGAGCTCTAGGAGTGAACTGAAAGCTCTAGAAGTGGCTACTGCTACTGATGATTCAGTGGCTCCAAGGACTTTTCCTGGTTTGTTGGGGTTGGTCTGTGCTGGTTGTGAACTGTGCTGGGCTGTAGTCCACTCTCACCCAGGTTAAACAGAGCTTTCCTTCTGACTTTCTAAGTTGTCTTTCACTGGAGAATTATTTCACCCCATCCTTTTGTAGGACCTGCTGCTCCAGGAATTGCTTTATGACATTATTTAAGGGTGTTCAGAGGGGTTTAGGGGAGAGCTCTGGCAAGTTACTGCCTTTTATCTACTATCTTGCCTCTACCCCTTCAAGTTGGTAATTTTATCAGTTCCCATAGGTTTAATCATCTTTATGTAGGTGACTCAAAGAGATAGGTAGAAAGATCTACACATACACATAGAAATTTATATGCATATGTCATGTATATATAAACATACATGTAGATAAGTGCACACACATAGACATTTATTTGCATACATATATTATGCTTTTGTATATGTGTGTGTGCATGTGTGTATGTGTGTTGTGTGTGTGTGCACACATGAATGTATCCTTAGTCTCTGTCTTGAGCTTTAATCACTCATAATCACTTACCAATTGGGCGTTTCAATTCAATGGAGACATCTTAAATTCAACATTTCAAATTCCAAACAAAATTCATTCTTTTCTAATAAATGTACTTTGAAATTCTCCATTTCTTTGAAAGCACCATCATCTTTCTAGTCTCTCACATTTATACCTTGGTGATATCCTCTATGCCTCATTATCCTTCAGTCTGCTATCAAATCAATTGCTAAATTTCTTCCCTCTCATTCGCAGTATCTCTTGTATCCATTAGTTAATCACACACATACTACCTTAATTCAAGTCCTCATTGCCTCTTATATAAATTAGTGTAATGGACTGTTAAAATGGACTGTGCCTCAAGTCTCTCTCCTGTCCATTTTTAAACAGCTACCAAAGTGGTTTTCATTAAATGAAGATATGATCATGTCTCCACCTACTCAGTCAATTCTGGTATTCTCTAGGACAAAATATGAATTCAACAAAATATTGTAATGCTACGTAGAATAATAATGCTATAGGGAAAAGTAACTTTGAAAGATTTTACAATTCTAATCAATGCAAATATAAACCACTAGTCCAAAAGACTAGAGATGAGACACACAAGTCACTGCCTAAGATGATTGACTTAAAATTCATACAGAAACAAAATTTTGGACACATGTCCATTGTGAGAAATTTTCTTGTTGGACTATTTTATTCTTCCTTCCTTTCCTTTATTCTAGGAGGCTTATCTTTTTCTCCCATTAGGAAAATAAAGTAAAATTAGATTGTGATGATACAGACTGCTTTTTTTTCCTCTTTATGTATCTCTATTTCTTAGAATAATACCTGGCACTTAGTAAGTGTATACTGATTAATTGATTGACTTAAAGTATATATTCTTAGGTTTAGTTTCTAAAACGTTTCACAGCTTTGTCCCAATCTATCTTTCCAGCCTTATTTAATATTTTTTTCTCTTCTTGAACTCTATAATCCCAACAGACCAGCCTTCCTTCTGTTCCTCATGCATGAAAATCCATTTTCTATATCTGTGCCTTTATACTGGCTATTTCCTATGTTTGGTATCAACTTAATTGTTCTCCCTTCAAGATGCAACTCAAAAAACTGCCTTCTATATGAAATCTTTCCTGAACTCCCCAACTGCTATTGTCCTCTCTCCCAAACTACTATTCATTGAACTGTTTTGTATTTATATTCTTTATGTTTATTCTGCATATATCTACCTATATGTCTATCATATGTATGTACCTATGCATACATGTATGTATGTATCTGTCTCTCTATCATCTATCTATCATCTATATTTTTCCCCCATTAGAATGTAAAATTTTTGTGAATAGCGGTTACTTCATTCATTGTAATTGTATTCCTAGCATTCATTACCAAAGAAGACCATGCCATCAGAGAAATAATGACATGACTTGCACTTGACTTTTTTTATGAGTGAGGGAGGGCTGTGCAGGTCACCAGCCTCACTCCTCCAGAGTCATCTGAATCCAGTGACCAGATATTCATCAGGATGATTGGAGATGACCCAGGATGAGGCCATTGGGGTTAAGTGACTTGCCCAAGGTCACACAGCTAGTGAGTGTCAAGTGTTTGAGGTGAGATTTGAATTCAAGTCCTCCTGACTCCTCCACTGGTGCTCTTTATTTCTCTGATAGCATTGTTTTCTTCAGCAATCAAGGATGAACACACACATCCCTAGCATTAGTGTAGTGTCTGGCACAGACTAGTAACTTTATAAATCCTTGTTGATTGCTTACTTAATCAGTTGACATGCCACAGAGCTTTGTCCATGATCCCAATTTTTAACATGTTTAGCAGTGGTTTGAATGAAGACACTTGCTTCATTTTTTTAATGGAACAAATTTGGGAATATTATGAAAACAATATAGGAAGCTAATACACTGGATGTTGGAATCAGAATTCAAAATAATTTGAGTAGTATTGAAGAATTTACCTAACCTAGTAAGAGAAAATAAAATTTAATTACAATAACTTTAAGGATTAAAATAAACCAGCTGCACAGGTATGGTATATAGGAGGAAAGGATTGTAAGTTTTGAATTAGAACTTGCTATTTTTTAAAATTATTGATATATTTTGCTTCATTTTGCACTCACTCCATTCCACCCTACTTCCCCAACCTCACTGCCACACTTTCAAATTCTACTTTATGTATTATCTTCTCCCATTAGAAAGCAAATTCTTTAAGGGTAGAGACTGTCTTCTTTGCTTGTATTATTATCCCCAGACCTAAAGCGCAGTGACCGACACATGGAAAGTATTTGATAAAAAGCTTTATCTATCCATCCATCCATCCATCCATCCATCCATCTATCCATCTATCCATCTATCCATCTATCCATCCATCTATCCATCCACCCATCCATCCATCTATCCATCTATCTATCTATTCATCCATCCTCTCACTCTGTACTATAGTTGTGTTTTTTTTAAATCAAATTGTAATAGACTATATTTATCCCTGCTAAATACTATCTAATGAGATTGTTCATTGTTTTAGACTGGAAATCCTTGTTCTGTCATCCAGTGTGTGAACTATTTCTCTCACCTTCAAGACATCTTCAAATTTTATGTGGTCATCCATATCTTCATTTAAATAAATGATAAAATAAATGAATAAGCTAAGAAACAAATGAATGAATGGATAGATGAGTGAACCAAAAATATAGTGAGTGAATGAATGTTCTAGGAAAGCAAATTACTCCTTTGGCCATATCTGAGAATGTTCATCTCATTTTTCATCTCCAGTTCTTAACCTCTCTATCAGGACAGGAAGGTATATATATTTCATTAATCCTTTGTAGTAACTATTGTTCATTTATTTGACCTGAGTTCTGAGGTATTTCAAAATCGTTTTTCTTTATCTGATTGTTTTCCTCCATAACTTGCTGTCTTGGTCCTTCTCATTTCACTGTCAATTCAAGTAAGTTTTCCTTTGTTTCTCTTAATTCTTCATGTTTATTATGTCTTATGGCACAAGAATAGTCCACTGAATTCATATATGACAATTTTTTGTCATTCTCCAACTGATGAGCATCAATTTTATTTCAAATTCTTTGCTATTACAAAAAGTGATCCTATAAACACACACACACACACACACACACACACACACACACACATCTCTAACTTTCTATTTTAATCTGTCTGTATATCTCTAGCTAATCTATGGACCCATTCCTTCTGACCATGACTTCCTTACGAGTACAAGGCAAGTATCACTGGATGAAAATATATCCAGAGTTTAATGGTATTTGGTATATGGTTCCAAATTTTTCCCAAGTAGGTTCGATGGATTCACAGCTCCACTAATTGGTTCTTCATTTGGTTTTTCTCCCACAACTTCTTTAATTATTGTCCTTTTCTTTTTTCATCATATTTACCAATCTAATAGAAATTAAGTGCATTTGAAGAATTCTTTCAACATTTCTCTAATTCTTAACGTTTTTTTAATGTCACGCTTTTATCATATATCTGTTAATAGTTTTCATTTCTTCATTTGAAAATTGTCTGTCATGTCCTGTGACCATTTCTATATTGGGGAATTGTTCTTCTACTTTAATATTTTTATTCTTAGATCTTTATCAGAGAAATTGCTCTTAAACTTTTCCTAATTGTGATCTGTTTCAAATTCTAAGTATTTAATTGTTTTGGCAAGTTTTGCATTATTAAAATCTTTTCTTTCATGTAATTGAAATATTACATTTTATATTTTATGATGGTCTTTATCCTTTATTTAGGCAATAATATTTATTCTATGCATAGCTGTGAAAGATATTTTAACTTTCTTTTCTAATTTTTTATGATATAATTTTCATATTTATGTCACATATTCATTTAGAGTTTGTTGTGGTATATGGTACAAGATATTGGTCAACCCTATTTTCTGTCAGATTAACATCTAGTTTGCTCAACAGGTTTTGTTAAAGTGAATCCATACTCCCTTTGTTAGTTACATTGGGCTTATGAAATGCCAAGATCGTATGTACAATTATGTCTTAGTCATATCTACTAATTTATTCCATTGGTTAGCTTTTCTATTTTTTAAAATTAGTCCCAAATACTTTTTATGATAACTGTTCATAGTTTAATTGAAACCTGGCACTGCCAGGCTCATTTCATTTTTACTTTGTGTTCATTATTTCTTTTCAGACACTTCAACCTTTAGTTTTTACAGATGAATTATTATTTTATATGATTTTATAAAGTAATTCATTGTTAAACTAATAGATATGGCATTTAATCTCTAATTTAAGTTAGGTGGTTTCATCATTTAAATTATATGACCCAACTACGAAGAATTAATACTTCTCCAATTATTTCAGTCTTCCTCTATTTCTGTAAAAAACAAAACTATTTTATGATTGTATTGATATATCCCGAGGTAGGTAGAGAACAAGATATTTTATATATCCTATAATTACTTTGAAAAAACTTTCTTTTTCTACCTCCTCCTGCTGTGATTTGTTATTAACATGTATAGAAAAGCCAATGATTTGTGTTTATTTTATATTTTCCTACTTTACTGAAGTTATTAATTGTTTATATGCTTCTTTACAGTTCTCTCATTTAAGTTGGGTTTCTGTTCCCTATTAAGTACTTTTGATCTACTTTAATTAGTATCTGCCTGATTCCCAACAACCACATACTTTCAGAAAACATTCAACAGAAAAGTTGAGGAGCTCTAAACCTTTGTAATACCTGAAATAAAACAATTTCCTTAAGGCTAAGCTGGAGTTTAACTTAGCTGACTCCATCCTGTGCTTCAAATGTGGAAGGGCAAAAGGCCCTGGAATTTCAGCCTTTGAGCAGCAAGCCTGTTTATTCCTCCCCAGGGAGAACTGTCAGGGGGTGTTCCGGATAATAAAAAATGATCTTCTTCCTGGGGACTAGATTATTTCACCTGGAAAATGAAAGTGTTTCCTATTCCTTCAAGTATGCATAAGTGGACCTAGTACTGTTTGCTCTCGGTGATGGAGTTGGATTGATTCTTAGTGACCAACTCTGCTTGGTCTTGGATACTTGGATTTTAAATTTGTTCCCAGAAGCCTTAGAAGCCACAGAAAGCATTCAATCTCAATTCTTTGCAGCTGCTAATATGCAAAGGCAATTCAAGCATTCTGAAAGCAATGGGCCATGCACAGAATCTCAGAGTTAAAGGAGGTCTCAAAGATCATCATCGGGTCCATATCTGAGCAGGAATCTCCCTATAATATTCCCGAACAAGTAATCCATTAAATTCTGCTGAATGTCTCTTGAGATAGTTTTATTTTTAGAGTTCTACTCATTAGCTTGTTTTTACTTATATCAAATAAAAATCTATTTCTAAAACTCCTATTTATTATTCTTTCTTTTAGCCTCTGAGACCAAGTAGAATAAATCTAATCCTTTTCCCCTATCGTAGCCAATAATCTCCTTAAGGACACCTAACATTCCCACTATGTCTTCTGTTCTTCAGGATAAATTACCTTATTTATTCAACTAATCCCCCTCTCTCATGATTTCTTTTTGCCTCTGTGGTTGCCATCCTTTACATGGGCTCCATATTTTCTAAAATATGGGTCCTGCTATTGGACATAAGATTCCAGCAGAAAACTTTGGAATCATCACCTCCCTTCCTCTAGATACTGTGTTTCTGGTCATTCAACCTAAGATTGTTTTAGTTTGTTTTGGTTTTTGCCTGCTATATTAGACTGTCAAACAACATCAGGCTTGTGGTTCACGTCAAGGATAATATCATATAGAAGAAAACAGTCTTGTATCTGGCTCCGACTCCCTATTCGGTGACTTATTAGCTATGTGGTCTTAAGAAAATCAATTCACTGTTTTGCTTTTCAGTTAAGTAATCAATGAGGGGAGTGAGCCAGATAATATGCAAGGGCCTCTTATGAATCTAAAATCCTAATGTACTTGCATCTTTCCTATATTGTACTTATGTAGATGACCATTTTAACCCATATGCAGAATTTTACATTTATCTCTATTCTCATGGTTTCCAGAGCCCATATCACTATGACTATTTCTTACTTGTATATGTCTTAATCCAAATGAACCAATTAATTCCTCAGTCTTTTCCTCTTATGGGTCATTTCCTCTTGGAATCTTTTTTTTAAGGAAGCCTCCAGGCTAGCCATATTCAATGTTCCTTCATTCTTTTGGCTCCACTCAACTGGTCAAGCATCATTTTTTTTTCACCAGCTTTCCTCCCCATCCCCCATTCCATTTTTTAACTTTCTTTTCTCTTTTTTGTCTTTCTAGGAGGTCAGGAAATACTTTTCTTTTTGTTTGTTTTTGTATTCCCAACATTTAACTCAGTACCTGGCACATTTTAAGCACTTGCCACTTATTTCTGATGTTTCCGTAAGACTTACTTTCCAAGGATAATGAAAGGATATAAAAACCAAAATATAGGAGGGTCAGTTGAATGAATTCAGAATGTTTAACCTAGAGGATAGAAGACTCCTGACAGAGAAGAAGTTCATCAAGTATTTTAAAGCCCTTTGCATGGACAAGGAATTAGTCCCATTCTGCTTGGCACCGGAAAGCAGAATTAAAACTAATGTGTGAAAATTATAAGAAGATAATTAGATACTCAATATAATGTCCCTTGAGCTCTATACAAAAAAAGAATGCACTTCCTTGTTAGGTAATAAGCCTGATGTTACTGAAAGTTTTCAAGTAGAAAGGTGAACAACCACTTGTCAAGAATGCTGTTGGAGAAAGTCAAGCTGAAGGGAAAACTATATACAGAGATTACCCACATTCAATACATCCAAAACTGAACTCACCTTTTTCCCAAAGTCTTCCCCTCTTCTGAACGTATTGCTGTCAAGATTATCACTTTGGGGAAAAGATAATGAGTTCAGTTTTGGACATGTTGAGTGGATAACCTGTGCTTAAGAATAATCTTAATATCCTGCCACCTCACTCCCTCCCCAGAGTAATACTCTTCCTAATTCAGAGTATAGTGATACACCCATTCTGCAGCTATGGTTGTGTATTTATGCATCTGAGAGGAACTAGAAACATTAGGCAGGTGTGTGTGTGTGTGTGTGTGTGTGTGTGTGTGTGTGTGTGTGTGTGTATGAAGGAGGAGAGGTCTAATAATCAGTCTTGGCACTCTAATAGTCTCCCACAGAGCTGTCCTTGGAGAGAAGTGAATCAGAAAGATTTTCCCTGTACTGAAGGCTGGATGACCCCTTTTGGGCAATGTATAGGACACTCCTATTCAGATATGGCTTGGATTAGGTGACTCTTAAGTCCATTCCAACTCTGACATCTTATGAGGCTATAGGCATCCATTGGAAAAGAAGATGACTCCATTAATTGGTGCTTAAAAAAAATCTGGGCTTCATATACATACGACTGATGGTACTATATAATGTTCCTACCCACCCTCCCCCTATGTAGAGAATCGCTGAGGCAAAATAGATGAAACTCTCCCTCTCAATTTTCAAATCACCACTTCACCCCTGCTGTCCTCCTTTAATCCATTGTCACTTTACAAAAATGATTAGGGTAAAATAGTTCATGGTAATGTTTCCTAAGCCCTGTACCTTATTCTTTTTACCCTTGATCGCCTACATATCATATGGTTCAACTTCTATAGAAAACAGCTCACCTGATTGAACTGTAGCCTGCAGGCTGGGACTCTACCTCTCACTCTCCCCAGGCCCACGTGGGGCCTTGCATGCCACAAATGCTCAGGAAATGAGTAAAACTGTTGTAGGTCAGATGACTACCTTGGCCAACTGGGCTTTGTCCAGAAAAGCAAAGGGGATAATAAATAAAATTGTCTCAGGAGGTTTTTTCTCATGAAGGCTGAGACAGAACTTCCCTTTCCTGGGGTGGGCAGAGAGTGTGGCTTTGATCTGACAGAGAAACTGGGACTCAGAGCCTATGGAGCTCTCTTGGCTGGGCCTATTGACTTGCTGTGTGGCCGATGAGTGGTTTAGCTGCTTCTCCTCTCAGTTTCCTCATTGGTAAAACAGAAATAGGGCTAATGTCTCCATCTCCAGAGTCTGTGACAGTGAATTAATGGAAGAAAAAACTGTAGGGATCTTTTAATGAGAAGAACCATGTGAGTATGAGAGTTGACCACTCCAGGTAACTTAAATTTTCTTCTACCATTAATACACATTCAACTATTTCTCAGACCTGCCTTGGGAAGTTGAAACAAAAAAAAAATTGGAAGATTTAAAGGGAACAATCACTGAGACATTTGTGAGATCTGTAGCAACATGGGACTCAATTTTGAAACTTTGATATTGTCCCTTAGCTTAAAGTGTTGAATTATAACTTGGTCTGCTATTTTATATCCAGGATTATGCAGAGCTCTGGATAAGCTCCCTCTGTCCTCTATGAGATTGAAAAAAGTTAGAAATCAGGAGTATCCCATGGAAGTTTTCCTTAGGCCAGGTCTAAAAAACTAAGTTGCTTGGCACCCTGGCAAACTCAGTGCAGACTAACAACTTGGGTATCTGCCCATCCTCTAGGTATGTAGACACTGTTTCTGGAACATATTTCATATTGGCTATTCAGAGAGAGTTTTTTGATGCATTAACAACCACCCCAGGTTAATATCAATAACAAAAAGATACTCTCCCATGGTCTTATAGTTTCTCAGTGCTTATTTTGGGTTTCATCTACTCTCTCACCGTGACTCAATCTTTCAACATTTGCTTAGTACATCATTGGTGAGGGAATGAGATGGAATGCTGTTCTACTGTGTGAATGCTTAAATTCATCCCACCACTTTTTTAATAGCTCCAAATTAGCCAGAGGTAAAAGGTCTATTCATCCTTCTCTCCTTCTTTCTTTTTCCTTCCCCTCCCCTCCTTTCTTTTTCTTTCCTTTTTCTTTGTGACCTTTTTCCTTCCCCCTTCTTCTCCTTCTCACTTCTCCTTTCCTCTATCTTCTTTCTTTCAATCTTTTCTCTCTTCTTATTTACCTTGTTTCCTCTTCCCTCAGCTCAAGACATTCTCTTTCCTCTCTAACAGGCCGATGAAAAAGTCAATATTGAGGAACAAGAATGATTAGCTAGGGAAAGAAGTTGGCTTTTACCTATCTCAGCTTGTGCTCCACTCCCAATTTTAGAAACTTCCTTGTCTTTATTACCAGATCTTTTCCCCCCAGAGGATGGACTATGCTGTTGAAAAGCTAGCTTCTCTTCTGTCTAACTTTGTTCTTTATTCTGTGAAGCTGCCCCTTATCCACCTCAGATAATGACAAGACCATGTCCTCATTGATGAGGCAGAGCACTGGTACTAGACTATGTCATCACCTGCTTCTGATCAGCAAACAGCCCACGGGGGTGGGGGATTGCTGGGGATGTTGGCAACTCCAGAAAGATGGACCAGTCCATCCTGCTGAATCCATTGCTTGGGTCCCCTGGCAGCCATTTAATATTATTAGTGTCTCTCTTCCTTGCAATTGTGCCTCCCCCTCTCTTTATGTGAGGCATGACTGAAACGGGAGAGGATGGGATGGGAAGAGCTAGATGGTTAAGATGAGAGCAAGGGACAATAAAATGTGACTTTTATGTGGGTGATGACACTCCCATTGTGTCATAAAGGGTTTTCTCATTTTTTTAAAGAGAAATGAGTTTCCTGAGATACGAATTCAAACAGTCCATGAAGCAAGCAACTCTTCCAGGCATGTGGCTCTTAGGCTGCCTGGAGGAAACAACTTTTACTCAGGGCGTAGAACAACTTCTAAAAGCTTTATCTCAATAATATGGCAAAAAATAACATCAAAATTAAAACAAGGTTGTTAGGGTGATAAAACTAACATCTGCTTGATAGGCTAACCACGTGACTTTTTTGTCTATGAATGTATTATTTTAAAAATCTGACATTTACTATTTGGGATCTGACCAAAAAGGTAGCTGAATCTGAGAAAAGAATCATCTTTATCATTGGCATATGGGACATCCAGAAGTCAGAATGGCTTAATAGAAAGAACACAGGTTTGAGAATCAGGAGATCCTAGGTTTATGTAAACAGAGACCCAGAACTGGGATGAACTTTAGAAAGGAAGAGTAAGGGAACATATTTCTTGTGCACTTTCTAGGTGCCAGGAACTATTCTAAGATCATTGCAAGATACAATGACTTGAGAGGCAAAGGATCTGGGTTCAAATACCCACTCTGATGCCTTTTGTCTATGTAGAATTGGGAATAACATTTTACCTGTCTGTGCCTCAAATACGTTGCTTATAAAATCAAGTGAGCAAATCCATTGACCTCTGAGGTTTTATCTAGATCCATGACCTATTTCCTTTTTATGAAATCAAGAGTATCCCATGAAAGTTTTCCTTTGGCCAGGTCTAAAAATATGAGGTAATATGAAATGCTAGGAAACCTGGTGAAGTCCTTTTTATCAATATGTCAAGTCCTCTTATAAAAATTAAACTAAGATCCAGGGAGGAAAAATTGACTTGGGCAATTCTACATAGGTTTTGCTGTTGTTGTTTTATGTTTGTCCTTCATTTTCAAAGAGGATCATGACATCAGGGAAATGATGACTTTTATTTGAATGAGGGAGGGCTGTGCTCATTTTCTCCTCCTGAGCTATGTGGATCCAGTGACCACATATTCATCGGGATGACTGGAGGTGGCCCAGGATGCAATGGGAGACCCTGGCATTTTTAGGCTAAAGCCTTTTCAAGTACTCACTTAAAGTGAGGTAGTGCCCAGTAAAGGAATAGTCCTTGCCTTTCCAAGAAGTGAGTTAAGGGTTGGTCCCTTTAATTAAAAACAATTCAAAAAACTCAAGGTGGGAGGGGAAGACCCTTAGGGTTGCTGTTCCAAAAAGAAACAGTTACCATTGACACTATATTTACTCAAAGCCAGGAGGGCCCAAAATACAGCCATTAAGTCTTAGGTAAATCCCTCTCTAGAATTTGGTTTCCTCAGCTGTAAAATGGGAGGATTCTGCTCATCAACCTCCAAGGTCTTTCCTAACTCTAACATTCTATGATTCTATACCATGAGAAATAATGAATGAGAAAAATTTACAGAAACATCAAAAGATTTGTATGAATTGAAGTAAGATGAAGTAAGCAGAGCCAGGAAAATAAAATTGGCAGGCTCAGAAGGTAGACTAGTAGGTTCTTGGTACCTATGAAAACCCCTCAGACCCTGAATTAGAGCAGCTGTCCCTCTGAGCATCCAATCTACCAGCATAGAAGTAGTTTGCCTCCCTCTGCTCATCTATAAATCATTCTTAGAGAAATCCAGGGTTACAGACACAGTTGGTAGCAGTTTATCTTTAGACATGTTTATTGCTCATTGCCCATAGCCAAGCTTGGTCAAGTATCATTGTCCTAATGTCAAATGATAGGGACAAAGCCTGAGGAATGAGGCTTGGATTAGAGGGAATGTAGGGAAGGGAAATTGAAAGGAAGGAAATAAGAATTTCTATATGTGCCAGGAATTGCGCTAAGTACTTCACCAATATACCTTCTATTGACAGCATCTAAACTGGACTGAATTTGACATGATATATCTCATCTCTTTGCCCTTAACCAGGGTATTTCCTAAACCTGGAATGTGTCAGGCACTCAGTTCTACACATAGCCTTTTTCTCTATCTTCTCCCCTTCCTGAAATTCTTTTCTTCTCTAACTCATTTTACAGGTGAGGAAACTAAGGCAAACAGGTTTAAGAGACTTGCCTGGGAACACACAGTTAGTGTTTGAGACCAGATTTTAACTCAAGAAAGTAGCTTTTTTGACTCTAGGGCCAGTGCTCTATCCACTGTGTGTGTTTATTCTTTGTTGCCAAAGAAGACCATGCCATCATCAAATAATGATACAACTTACACTTGATTATTTTGAGTGAGGGAGGGCTGTGCAGGTCAGCAGCCTCACTTCTCTTCCAGAGCCATCTAAATTCAGTAACCAGATATTCATCAGGATGACTGGAGATGACCCAAGATGAGGCAATTGGGGTTAAGTGACTCGCCCAAGGTCACACAGCTAGTGAGTGTCAAGTGTTTGAGGTGAGATTTGAACTCAGGTCCTACTGACTCCTGCACTGGTGCTCTATCCACTGCACCACTTAGCTGCCTCATTGAAAATTCTAAGTATAGTTAATTCCATTAGGAATCTCTCTATTACCCCATTCCAGTACCACTACCACAGTACCTCCATGCAAGGCCTTTTGTGGTCTTAAAGCTTTGCTTCCCCTTAACAATGCTAAAAAGTTTAAAAAAATAAAACAAAACCCTGAAACATCTTTTAGCCTCATTCTATTTACAAAGAGCTCTGTTAGGCATGAAATTAAAATATTAGATAAAACATGGCATCTGGCCTTCTTGGAGTTCACAGTCTAGCTCAGTAGTGACAAACTCAAATAGAAAGAGGGCCACTAATTCTTACATAAGGATGTCTGAAGCCACATGTTGGCTTAGTTTTAAAATGTATTTCTTATCTCTGTGTTATCATATTTTTGTTTATTTCATTAAAATTTCCCAATTACATTTAACATGGTTCCAGCAGCACCCAAGAGTGTTGTGTTTGACATCTTTGGACTAAAGTTCTACTTACTCACATCTGTTTGTGTGTACCTTGTCTCAGTTTTCACAGACTACTCTGGAGAGCTCATAGGCTATTGGATCTAAGAGCTACAGCAGGAAAGAACATAAATTAATCCAACCCCATCGTTCCACAGATGGAAGATCAAAAACATTTCAGTGACTTGCCCAGGGTAACCACTAGTAAGTGTCTGATGTGGGATTTGAATGAGCCCATGTCTTCCTGATATCCTGTTCTTCATACCCAATGGATATAGATTAGCAACCAGCTTCCCTCTCCCCACCCCCTGACCCACTAGCCCCAACTGCTTCTAAAAATATTAGTACTAGGTACAATTTCAGAGACCAATTGTTTCTAGGTTTAGAGATCATATCATTTTAAGGCTGGAAGAGACCTTCCAGATCATAGGATTACAGTACTATGGATGGAAAAGATCTTAGGGATCAACTAGTCCAATCTACTAATTTTACAAGTGAAGAAACTGATAACCAGAGAAGGAAATAGACAACCAATCAACAAGCATTTATTAAATACTTACTGTGTGTTGGGGGATCATCTCCAGTAGTCTTGATCTATATTTTGCCACTGGACCCTGATGGCTCCAGAGGAGAAAATGAGACTGGTGACTCTACATAGTCCTCCTGACTTAAATCCAATTCACTCACAAGTCATGACATTATCTTCCTGATGTCATGGCCTGCTTCAAGAAGGAAGGACAAACAACAAATAACTGTATATCAGGTACTGTGCTAAGCATAAGAGTACAAAGACAAAAGTAGAACCATCCCTTGTCTCCCAGAAGCTTTGATTCTTTTAGGGTTGGACAGGTAGAATGGACTAGACCCAAGATTAGAAACCAGGTCTTCTGCTGCCTAGTCCCTTTGTGTTTCCCGCTTCCTGCCCACACAACAAATCTCATAAAAATAAATTCCCATAGTGGTCATCTCTAGAAATTTAAGTCAAATTCTCCCTCTTGAATCCATCACTTTTTTGTGAGAAAGTAGGTAGTATGTTTCAGCACTGGTCTTCTGGAGTCATGGTCATTCATGGCATCAGATTACAATGACCTAAGTCCTTCATAGACATTTTCCTTAAGAATATTGTGGTTATTTTATAAACTATAACATAAAAATTGTACCATGTTGTTGTTACTTAGTTGTGTTCAACTGTCTCTGACCCCAAAATGGAGCTTTACAAAGATCCTGGTTTCCTGTTTCCTCTCCCAGCTCATTTTAAGGATGAGGAACTAAGGCAAAGAAGATTGAGTTAATTCCCCAGGGTCACATAGCTAATAAGTATCTGAAACCAGATTTGAACTCAGGAAGATGAATCTGTCCGATTCAAGTCCAGTGCTCTCTCCACTGCACCACCTAGTTACCTCATTGTATACAATAAAAATAAAAGAACCAGAGGAGCAGTTCATACAATAACCACAACATTGTTAAGGGGGAAAAAAGCTGTCTATGAATGACTTAAGTGAGAGAACTCCCTTAATTTCAGTTATTTACTTTCACAAAAATAGCTACTATGATGTCATGAAGTCTGCACTCAACAGATTATGGAAATTTAGTTAGTTTTGGGACATAGTTCCAAGTTGCATACCAGAATGGCTGCATGAATTCCTAACTCATTCAACAGTACATTGGTATGGCTGTTTTTCCATAGCCCTCCGTTATTTTCCACCTTTACTATCTTTGTCAATCTGACATGCATGTGGTAGAAACTCAGAGTTGCTACAATTATCATTTTTCTAATTATTTGTACCTATTGTCTTTCTGCTTCATCCCATTGTCTCTCATATCTCTAGGAGGTGAGAAATCAAATCTACCCGAGAGCCCCTGGGACTGTGAGTCCCTTGGGTACTCGTTAATGGACTGGCAACCTATTCACAGCTTGCCACGTTTGAAGCCTTGCTCCTTCCATTGGCCCCGTGTTCCTGCTATTTCACACTTTGCTTCTGGGCCTTTGGAGGAAGGCCACCCTGGCTAGCCTGGTGATTTATGGGCTGATGAGCTTCTTGCAAGTTGCTCCATAATGTTCTCCTCTGAGATCTTAATCACCACACTCTAGTCTCCTATTAAAAGGGTCTTTAGAATGTGGACTTTTCCATATCTCTTGTAATTACTACAACTAGAGACAACAGCACATAATAGAGGATAGAACATTACGCTACGAGCCAAAAAGCATGAACTCTGGAGATTATCTAGTCCTATTTTCTAGTGTAGGGAATTCCCAAGTGAAGAAACTCCCTCACTCCATATGCAATAGAGTTACTTGGAAGCACCACAAGGCTAAATGCTTTGTCCAGGACCACGTAGTTAATGTGATCAGTGGCAAGACCTGAACCTGCCTTCAAGTCATTACCCCATTTTGCTCTCTCAATAATAATAAGGACACAGGGTTAGGGCCTGCACCTGTTGTTGCATTGGTATATGGCAAAGGTGTCAAACATGATGGCTTGGGTCTAAGGGGCCTATGATACTCCCAAGTAAGACTTGAACCAGATTGAGATGCAACTGGAAAATATCTAATAAAATAAATGAAAATACAACAGAACATGGACAATGCTAATAGGAGTTTTTCTAAGTCAGTAAATAGAAAAAATTCTTGTGTATGTTTCAGTGATACCATTTCTATATGAATATAGGAAATGAGAAACTCCCTCTACCAGCACAGGTCAGCATCTTCTCTGCCACTCATAATTTTAGTTTTCATGAGTACTGAGAGATTTAGTGATTTATCTAGGATCATATGACCAATGTGTTTCAGAAGAGAAATTTAAACCCAGGTCTTCCTGGCATTGAGGACAATTCTCTATCTACCATGCTAAACTGCCTCTCCTTATTCAAGAGCAAAATATTAAGAATTGGAAAAGAACTTAAGAGATAGATCATCTAGTTCAACATTGTTTTTAGGAAGAACAAAAGAGTTCTGCCCAAAGGCATAAAGCTACTTAGTGATTAAGTTGAGAGTCAACCTAGGTTTCCCATTTTATAGTTCAGTTCCCTTAACTATTTGTGTATATACATATATATGTATATATAATATATGTATATATACATATTTTATATATTATATATAATATACATATATTATTTTGTCAAAGTCACTTAATAATATGTTAAAAATTTTAACATTCATTTAAAAAGATTAATTCTAATTTCTCTCCCTCTTGCCCCTCCCCAACCATCTGAGAAGGCAAGCATTATGGTATTGATGTGAAGTGATGCAAAACATATTTCCATATTAGTCATGTTGCAAAGAACAAATACACATGCACACAACCAGAAAAATAAGAAAGTTTTAAATAGTATACTTCAATCTGTACCTAGTGTTCATTAGTTCTCTTTGTGGAGGTGAATATCATTTTTCATGCTGGGTCTTTTGGAATTGTCATGGATCATTGTCTTGATCAGAGTAGCTAAGTCTTTCACATTTGATCACCCTTGAAAGATTGCAATTACTTTGTACAGCGTTCTGCTGGCTTGGCTCACTTCACTTTGATAAGTCTTCCTTTTAATGAAAGTTTTTCTGAAACTATCTTGCAAATCATTTCTTATAGCACAATAGTATTTTCATCACAATTATATACCACAACTTGTTCAGCCATTCCCTGATTGATGAAAATCTCCTCAATTTCTAATTCTTTGCAACCACAAGAAGAGATTCTCGGGGGGCAGAGTCAAGATGGCAGAGTAGAAAGACTCACATATGCTAGCTCTGAACCCACAGCCCATAACTATCTATAAAAAGAACTCCCAACAAATTCCGGAACAGTGGAGCCATGAAGCAACGGGGTGAAGGAGATTTCTGCTCCAGAGAGCCCTGAAAAACCGATCTCAAAGGTCCATCGCGCACCAGACGGGAGCGGAGCCCAGCCCTGCCCTGCCCTGGCCACGTGGCACTGAGAGGAGCAAGCAGATCCGAGTAGGCGTCAGGGATGGAATCTCCAGCAGCCACAAAGGTCCCTCCACCCACAGATGCACAGGTCAGTGAAAGAGATGTCTGGATGGGCTGAGAGGCGAGGGGGCGGTCTCCATAACTCAGGCTCCCTCGAGAGGCAGCAGCAGAGGCAGCAGGCAGCCAGGGGCTCCCAGAGCAGGCAGGAGCTCAGCAGGAGCTCCATTACAAAAGGTCGCTGCATAAACCCCCTGAGGGAACTGAGCCCGGGAGGTGGCCCTGCCCCTACCTGAGAACCGGAAATTAAGCTCCCATTGAATAGCAGCCAGGCCTGCCACCAAAAGCCCTGAGGCTAGGGAGGAGCATTTGAATCTCAGACCCCAAGCACTAGCTGGGTAGACCCAGGCCTGGGGTGGAGAGGACTCTCAGAAGTCAAGTAACTGGCTGGGAAAATGCACAGAAAAAGGAAAAAAAAATAAGACCATAGAAGGTTACTTTCTTGAGGAACAGATGATTCCAATCTTCCTCTCTGATGTGGAAGAAAACTGCTTACCATCAAGTAAAGACATAAGAGTCAAGGCCTCTGTATCCCAAACATCTGAAATAGATATCCAGTGGGCTGAGGCCTTGGAAAAGCTCAAAAAGGATTTTGAAAATCAAGTTAGACAGGTGGAGGAAAAACTGGGAAGAGAAATGAGAGAGATGCAAGAAAAGCATGAAAAATGGGTTAATACTTTGATAAAGGAGACCCCAAAAAATGCTGAAGAAAATAACACCTTGAAAAATAGGCTAACTCAATTGGCAAAAGAGGTTCAAAAAGCCAATGAGGAGAAGAATTCTTTCAAAAGCAGAATTAGATAAGTGGAAAAAGAGGATCAAAATCTCACTAAAGAAAATAGTTCTCTCAAAATTAGAATGGAACAGATGGAGGCCAATGACTTTATGAGAAACCAAGAAATCACAAAACAAAACCAAAAGAATGACAAAATGGAAGAGAATGTGAAATATATATCTCATTGGAAAAACAACTGACCTGGAAAATAGATCCAGAAGAGACAATTTAAAAATTATGGGAATACCTGAAAGCCATGATCAAAAAAAGGGCCTAGACATCATATTCCATGAAATTATCAAGGAAAACTGCCCTGTTATTCTAGAACCATAGGGCAAAATAAGTATTCAAGGAATCCACCAATCACCACCTGAAAGAGATCCAAAAAGAAAAACTCCTAGGAACATTGTGACCAAATTCCAGAGTTCCCAGGTCAAGGAGAAAATATTGCAAGCAGCTAGAAAGAAACAATTCCAGTATTGTGGAAATACAATCAGGATAACACAAGATCTAGCAGCTTCTACATTAAGGGATTGAAGGGCGTGGAATAGGATATTCCAGAAGTCAAAGGAACTAGGTC
>CM053770.1:481086979-481114967 GCA_028658325.1 Potorous gilbertii
AGAGGAGAGCTGAGAAAAAAAAGGAAACATGAAGTTTACTCTCATCACATTCGACTAAATTAAGGGATAAAACGCACACTCATTTTGGTATGAAAACCTATCTTACAATACAGGAAAGTGGGGGAGAAGGAGATAAGCAGGGTGGGGGGGATGATCAAAGGGAGGGCAATGGGAGGAGGGAGCAATTTAAAGTCAACACTCAGGGAGGGACAGGATCAAAAGAGAGAATAGAAACAATGGGGGGCAGGATAGGAGGGAGGGAAATATAGTTAGTCTTATGCAACACGACTATTATGGAAGTCATTCGCAAAACTACAGAGATATGGCCTGTATTGAATGCCTGCCTTCCCAAAGGGAATGGGTGGGGAGGGAACGATGGGGAGAAGTTGGAACTCAGAGTTTTAGGAACAACTGTTGAGTATTGTTCTTGCTACTGGGAAATAAGAAATAGAGGTAATGGGGAATAGAAAGTTATCTGACCCTACAGGACAAAAGAGAAGATGGGGTAAGGGAAGGGAGGGATGAAAGAAGAGAGGGCAGATTGGTGATAGGGGAAATAAGAATGCTCAGTGTACTGAGGAGTGGAGAGGGGACAAATGGGGAGAAAATTTTGGAACCCAAAATTTTGTGAAAATGAATGCAAAAAGTTAAATAAATAAATTTATATTTTAAAAAAAGAAGAGATTCTCTATTTTTTAAAAAATAAATATACCCTTTCCCCTTTTATTTGATCTCTTTGGGATAGAGACCTAATTGTGGAATTGCTGAGTCAAAGGATATGTGCAGTTTTATAGTCTTTTGGAACTAGCTCTAAATTGTTCTCCAGAATGGTTGGGCTAGTTCATATCTCCATCAACAGAGTGCTAGTGTCCCTATTTTTCAATATTCCTTCCAGTATTTTTCATTTTCCTTTTCTCTCATGTTAGCCAATCAAATAAAGGTGAGGTGGTATCTCAGAATTATTTTGATTTGCATTTTTCTAATCAATAGTTTTAGAGCATTTTTTTCATGTATCTATTGTCTAGCTTTGATTTCTTCTTCAGAAAACTTCCTGTTCGTACCCTTTGACCATTTATCAACTTAATTTTAAATATATGGCTCAGTTCCCTACATAATTGAGATATGAGGCCTTTATCAGAGAAACTTACTGTAAATTTTCCCCCCTGGTTTCATGTTTTCATTCTGATTTTAGTTTTATTTGTTTTGTTTGTGTAAAAAAATTTTACTTATCATGTAATTAAAATTATCCATGTACTTCCCATGATTCTCTCTATTTCTTGTTTGCTCACAATCTCTTTTCATATGCATAGATCTGACAGATAAATTTTCCCATGTTCTTTTAATTTACTTATAATATCACTCTTTATATCTAAATAAATTATATATTGATTTTAGTATACAGTGTCAGGTATTAGTTTATGCCTAGTTTCTTTCAAACTTTTTCCTAATTTTCCCAGCAATTTTTGTCACATAGTGAGTTCTTACCCCCCAAAGCTTAGATCTTGGGGTTTACCAACACTATGCTTATCAAACACATTTACCCCTCCAAATAATTCATTTTAGAAATGATTTTTATAAGCATGTATTTATAGATGATTTTTCAAATCAGGACCTAGTGAACTGATGTGATTCATTCTAGGTAACTTGTTTCCTAGATCTGAATAAAAAATATAATAAAGTGGGAGGAAGAGTAGGAAACATAAATTAAGACTCATAAAGAACCTTAGAAATAATCTAGTTCTGTGGAATAAAATTATGCACTCAGCATTATAGGTGCAAGCAAGACAGAAACATGTCTATAAATTTAGATTATTGCTTTCTCTCAGATTGTCTTCAATTTTTCCAATACGTATCTTGTTTGCATGTTGTCTCTCTCTGTGAACTCCTTGAGAGTTGGCACTTTCTGTCCTTTTTATTCTCAGCCTGCAGCACAGTGCCTGGCACATAGTGTAGGTGCTTAATAAATACTTGAAGAAAACTTGTTTTATTTGAATTATTCTAATATAAGCATTTCTGCTTAGAAAGAGAGAGATAACCATACTCAGGAAAAGATATCCTAGGGCTCTGAAAATCTCTTTCCCATAAGGCATTTTCCAGTTACAATTATGATACTTTCCCTAAAAAGGGAGACAAAAATGCACAGTAATGTAAAATATGGTTACAGACCTCAGGGTAAAGTTCAATTAACATTTAGTTTCATCAAAGGGAAAAATAGTCTCTTAACTTTTGGCACACCCTTGAACCATCATTTTCCTAAAACCATTCAATCTTTTGACTATTCCCTTTAAGGATTCTCCTTTCCAACAGGTCAAAAGTCAACTGAATATATATTTCTATTAATGGAAGGAATCAAACACTTTTCCTTTTCTTTAGTGCCCTAATTCAGTTGTTATGAATCAACCAAGGGCCCCTTTCCTTGATCACTACTCTATTTCTGAAAGGAGTCTTTCCTGAGTTGAGAAAAGCATTGTTTTGGAATTGATAGTTAAAGAAAGATTGGTAGAGTTTCTCCTTCAAATGAGTTCAAAGGTTTCAGACTAAGGCAATTTTTAAATGCTTTCTTAATATTTATTACAGAGGGAGGGACTAGGGTGGGCAGAGGGGAGCTCCACATAGTCTAAGATTACACAAATGGTAAATAGTCGAGCAAGAATTTCACACCAAGGCTCCTGAGTCCAGAGTGCCCTTTCCACTGGGCCATATGGCCTTTTACCTGTTCCTTCCTAAAAAATTTTATATTTATCCTCTTGTAGATAAGACCTGGGATAATTTATGTGGTGTCTTGTACAAGGATAGTGGTGACTTAGTCTATGAGAATCAATGCAATTTCTGAATCAGATTCTGTTATTCAATCATTTCATTCAGACTCTGAGAACCCATTTGGGATTTTCTTGGCAGAAATACTGGAGTGGCTTGCCATTTCCTTTCTCCAGCTCATTTTACAGTTGAGGAAACTGAGGTAAACAGGGTGAAGTGACTTTCCCAGGGTCAAAGAGCTGAACTTGAACTTAGGTCCTCCTGATTCTAAATCTGGTGCTCTGTCTACAGAGCCACTAGCTGTCCTATAAAGGTCAAGGATTAGAGGAACTGGAAGGTGCCTTAGAGACCATTTAACTCCTTCATTTACAGATGATGAGATTGTGGCTGTTAGTAGGTTAAATGTACAAAGTCACACAGCTACTAAACATCACAGGTTAGAATCTTGTAAGTAGAAGAATCATAACACCAAATATTTTGTCAATTGGTTTAATTTTGGTTTATCTCAACTGAAAGATGCTATAGAGACTAAAGCTTAGGACTTCGAATCTGACAACCTAAGTATACATCCTAACACTGTTACTTATTAGCTGCATGATCCCTCTCAACTTCAATTTCCTTATCTGTAAAATAAGAATAATAATATGTCCCCTGTATCTCACAGAGTTATTGTGAGGAAAAGTCTTTCTGAACCACAGTTTTGCATTTGACTTGTAGATAAAAAGCTGCATTTGATATCAGGAAGATCTGGGCTCAAATGCTGCCTCTGATCCACTGTGGCACAATGGAAAGGATACTGGTGCCAAAATCAAATCCCTCTTGATCCTATCTGTGTGATCTTAGATAAGTTATTTAGCATCCTTTGGCCTCAGTTTCTCCTTCTATGCAACAAGAAGATTTCACTAGATAAGCTTCCAGCTCTTGGCCTAGAAGTCTACAATCCAACTTACTAGCTCTGTAACAGGAGACCACATACATCCAGGAAAAAGTTGTTCTACATCTGGTTTCTACAATTCTCCAAAGAAAGATATAAAGCATACTTTAATAACCGACTTCAGTGTTTAACAAGCTTTCCTGTATCTAACCTAAATCCCCCTTGCTGTTCTTTAAGGCCAAATAAAGTTTCTTGGCCCCAAATCAAAAACTTCTGTCTCCCCATCCCCACCCCCAACCCTACCCTGAGACACTATGAAGTTTTCAGAAGCCCCCTTTCACTCCTCTTCTATGATATCTACATTGTGAATTCATTTCATCTCTAGGAATCACAGAACAAGACTGGGGGTGGGGTGAAGGTCACCTGCACTCAGCTGCTTCTAAGGAGGTTATCAAAAAGACAGCTTTATAGGACATTTATAGCTGCCCTGATCCTGAAGGACCTTCCCACATGGGGCTTGTGGAAAGGCTTTGTGTGTGTTCTGAATGATGCAAGGCAGAGGCCGCCTTCCAATCCAGATGGCCTACAAGGTCACTGGTCAAGTTCCTGGAGTATCAGTTAGTCAACCAGCATTTATTAAGCACCTTTTTTGTGTTGGTTGCAGTGCAACCAATTCTTATTTCTTATAAAATTAGAAAGAAAAATCATCACAGATTTCAAGAAGCTCAACCTTCCATAGAAGAGGTGGCATGCAAACATCTGTGTATAAAGAAAATACGTATGAGTTAAACTGAAGGTAATCTCAGGAGGACACTAAGATTAAGGAAGGCTTTTTTCCTTGATGCTTGGAGTCAGAAGATAGAGTATCAAGTGTGAAGGGTAGCAAGGTCAGTGTCACTGGATGATAGAGTTCTGGGGGTTGGATGGGTAAGGTGTAATAAGGCTAGAAAGGTAGAAAGGGTCAGGATATGAATACCTTCAAAAGCCAAACAGAGCACTTTCTATTTGATCCTGGAGGTCATGAGAGCCACTGGAGGGGAAGGGGTTTTGGGAAGGAGGTAATATGGTCCAACCTGAATTCAAGGAAGATAAATTTGAGGGGGAGAATGGACTAGACTGGAGGCAGGGAGATCAACCAGTAGGTGTTAGGACACAAGATTTGTAGGGGATAGATTATCCAGCTAGCTATGCCAAAAGTAAGGTATCTGATCTGTTCTGTCCTGATATGCCAATTGTATGGACACAGATCTTCAGAAATAATACTGAGATACTGAAGAAAGGAGGACCTGTGTCAGTTTGGTAGTAAGTATACATAGGTTTATTAGGGTTTGTGAATTCAATTGAATTGCTTGGTGGCGTTTACTCACGAGACCCAATTCTTGGTAGCAGAATGGTGTGATGAATCCCTGCACGAATTCCAGGCCAGGGCAGGTATTATATAGAAACAGAATAAAGAAGGTATAGTCATGTGCAAATTGTCTTATGGAACAGTTTTTGTGTTACATTTATTCAAGGTAGTTTCCATTCTTTCTGAGACTCAAGGTCACATTCCAAGAGTCTGGCCTACCCAGGCACGAAATGATGAGGTTCTGCACCAGGAAATGCAACATAGGAAAAAGTCACTTCATTGTTCCTCACGAGTAAGCTTCCCAAATGAAGGACCTCCAGAGAAGCCACAGTAGATTTTCTTTTCCCCAGAAATCTACATAATGGTTGGGGCAACAGAAAGATAAAAGGAAAGGAGCAGCAAGCTTCCTTGGGATGGATGAGACAAGAAAAACAGATGAGAAAGGGAAAGAGGTAAAAAGAGAGGAGAAAGAGATTGGAGGGACAAACACCTTCAGAAGAAAAATCAAAGAGTCTATGAGCAATGACCTCAATGCCTAGAGCTTATCTTTCCTGAAATAACAAAAGCCCTAAAAATCAGAGTCAATGGGGGCCCATTCTGGGCACTGGATTGATGCCAAAGAACTGTTTCAACAGTGGTATCCTCCCACTCCTGTTTTCAGCTTTCAATCATCTGAAGGTTCATTCTCTTTAAACTGATTTTGTCACTTTTCTACTTTGTTCTACATTCTCATTACAACCATCCTAGTGCAGATCCACATTATTCCTGCCTAGACTTTTGCACCAGCTGGCTATCATGCCTAATGTGTCCTCCAGTATTTCATCCCTACAATATGCCTTTCATATTGATAAGTAATCATTCCGATGCATAAATCTAGTCTTTTCCCTTTCCTATTGAGGAATTATTAATCCTTTTCTATTACTAAATATTTCATATTCTTTGACTCACTATAGGGTATATATCTCAAAGAGATCAAAGGCAAAAAGGATAGATTGCATATACACTAAAAATATTTATAACAGAACTTTTTCCACAGCAAAAATGGAAACAAAGCTGGCATACATCTATTGGGGATAAACAAATTGTCATGTGATCTTATCATCCCTTCTTCATTCAATGACTCCTAGTATTTCTATTTTCAACTATCAAATGCTCTGTTAGACATGTAAAGCTCTTCACTACATGGCCCTTTCCAGCTGTTTCAGTTTTTTGTTTTACACATTATTCTCCTCCACATGTGCTATGGTTCAGCTATATGGTCATACTTGCTATTTCTCACACATGATACTCTGTCTCTCATCTGCAATATCCATGTCTTAGTTGGCTATCCCTGTTGTCTGGAACATTCTCCCTCCTCACCTTGGAATCTCTTATTTCCTCCCAGACTCAGCTCAAGCACCATTTTCTGCATAAAGCTTTTATTGTTTCCTTCCCTTCCCAAGCTCCTAGCACCCTCTCCTCTAAGATTACTTTGAATAGATTCTGTATGGAATTTGCATATACTTATATACTTCTCCTCTGTTAGAATGTAAGTTTCTTGAGGACAAGAAGAATTTTTTCCTTTGCATTCTGAACATTTAGCACATTAGCTGGCACATCATAAGGTCTTAATATAAGGCCTTGTTCATAGATTGATTGACCAAATGCAATGCAGCATTGCTGTTTGCCCTTCGTTTTTAAAGAGAACCATGACATCAGAGGGTGATGTCTCGATGCACATGTGAATTGGAGTTAAGTGAGGCACAGTTGCACAAATTCGTTAGTTTTACTCTCTCTTCCAGAATCATTGAAGTCCAGTGACAAGATAAGACAAAATTCAAGATGATAAGTGATAGCCCTGGATTCAGTGAATGACCTTGGCATCTTTGATGTCTCAGTACACCATAATGACCGCTTGTTGATAAACTAAATACTATTGATTGATTGACTATGAATATAATGAAATTTTTTAGTAAAAGAAATGATAAATATTTGAATTCAGTGAAATGTTGGAAAACTTTTACGGACTGATTAATGAAGCAAGTCAAATAAGAAGAACAATGTCTACAATAATATAAATGAAAACAAGACTAAAAATAGTGCAACGTTAATTTAAATGATTACTATTGTACAGGAAAACTGATGATAAAACACATTTCCTTCTCCTTGGTAGAGATTTTGAAGATTATGGGTACAGAATGTTGCATAAACTCTCTGATATAGTTTTATAGGTAGGTTTAGCTTAACTATTTTCCTTTCTTGAAAAAAAATGTGGTTTAGTGTTGGGGACTGGAGGTAGGTTGGGAAATTACTGCAACATAAAAAACAAAAGGCATTAGTTGAGTTTTAATAAATAAATAATGAGAAACTGTTTGAAAAAGGCCACCCTGCAAATGAAGAGAAAAGAGGGAAACCTTTTGGTTACTATATTTATATTTTCAGTAGCTGCCATCAAGTTGTTAAGTTAAGGGCCCAAATTTTTGAACCATCAGCCAAATCAACCCTTGCAACAAAAACAACCTGAGTAGTTTTTTTCCCCCCTAAAGGCAAGTCTATAAAATAAATTCTTAAAAATAATAATAAAAAACACACCAAATACAACTTTACCAGGTGTATTTTACACAGTGAAAACCTTTACCCTCAAATTAATAAAACCTGCAGCCTGCCAACAGAAATCCAATTACTAAAAACAGCCCTATAAAGAAACCCTAAAAAATAAAACTGTGTGATGTGTGGGGACAAAGAAGGAGAGAGAGCATGGGAAACACACACACACGCACAAACACACATGCACACATGTCTATAAAGAACAGGAAAAAGGGAAGAAAACAAGATGATTCTAATATAAGACCTTGCCCACAGTAGGAATTCAGTAGATACTTGCTATTGACGATGATGATAAATATGGTTGATAATTACGTATGCTAATTATCTTTGATAATTAAATGAATGAGAGCCCAGAAGATTAACATAGATTATCCTAAAATTATTCCTCTTTGACTTAATCATATATTTAGAATCACAAAATGTTACAGAGAGTATACAGATCCAATTTTTCAGAGGACTTCTCATAATAATAAGTTATCATTTTTAAAATATCTACCATTTATATAGAACTTTAAAGTTTGCAAAGCACTTTACAAATATTATCTCAGTTTTATACTCACAACAGTCCTGGGACATAGATGTTAGTATTATCTGCATTTTTACAGATGAGGAAACTGAGGGAAATAGCGTCTACGTGACTTGCTATATAGCTAATGAATAGCTGAGACTAGATTTAACCTCAGGTATTCCTGATTCCATTCCAGCATCCTAACCACTGTGTAGCCTAGCCATCTGGATAACTGCTGGCAACGCAAAGTTACTATATTCTGCAGGTGTGATTATTCTCACTCTACAGATGAGGAAACAAAGGGTCAGAGAGTTGAAGGGCTTGGCTAATAGTCACAAAGTTAGTGAATGTCACTGTCTCAAACTCCAGTGCTATACCTATGCACTTGCTATCTCTCAATAATTCCTACTGGATATAAAACATTATAGCTCCTTGCAGGTAGGAACTCTTGGATCTTTGTCTTTGTATTCTCAGTATACAGCGAAGAGTCTGTTATATAGAAGGTATTGAAAAAATATTGGATTGATCGAGTGATTTGCAATAATTTAGAAATGTCAGCCATTCTTAGTAACAGCTTGTTGTTACAGAACTTGGCTAGTAAGTGCTTTTTTAAGCTGTTTTTACTGAGTTGGGTACTGCCTTTTTCCAATAGAAGGTCCCTGAAAGAGAATGAGACTGAGAGTCAGTAATGTAATTCCTCCTCATCTAAATTTGAGTTTGTTATAAAGAGTTGGCAGAGAATGCAATTTGCCCAGCTCCCAACCTACTTTGTCTGGCAGACTGTGATTTTCAAAGTCAACTTAAATCTCATGAGATTTGAGTTCATTTAAGGCAAAATGGGGCTTCCTGTTTCTAAGAAAAAACTTACAAATAAAACCAAAAAACCTTCTTGCACATCAAATAACTCTTACAAAATAACATTTTGATGAGTTAAGTGTAAATTAATCAAAAACATATGGACTCAATCTCCCTTAAAATAAATATGGGTTTAGAAATTAAGATGAGAGAAAAAAGACTTATTTCAAAATACACTTAGGATTGGGCAAAACCCAGAAGTCTGGACACATTGGCCTAAACCAAATGGGACTCTACTTTCTGTATCAATTATCTGGGAGTACATCGGAGGAAATTATTTTACTTGCATTCTTCTCTTCCTCACATCCTTTGGACACTTTAAATCATCACTCCTCTATGACAAAGATTTATTCAGTTCAAGGGAAAGCTGGATTCTATTCTTTCACTAATCTTACAATTTCTGCTAGATATTAGCTCTTGATGACTACAACACAAATAAACTAGGTAAAAATAACAGAGTCCCAGAGTATATATGAACTACAAGCATCACCTGATCCAAGGCTCAACCAAAATCTGAGTCCTATCTACAAAATCCCTTACAAATGGTCATCTAAAACCTTAGGTGAGACCCCCAATTATAAGGAATCCACTGCCTCTTAAGGCTGTTCATTCCATTATAAGTTAGCTTTAAAGACTATGCTCTAATTGTTATGGGGAGAAAAGTGTCCAAAGTGATTGTCAAGATTCTCAGATAAGAGGCCAACTCTAAATGCAGACAATTTAAGAAGCCATACTAAATAAGCCACAAACACACGTGTACATCCAGTCCTAGATATCTCAAGGCTTGGGGGACAGGATTTAGAATGTAACAAGTATAATTAGTAGATAATATTTCATAAATTTGTCCCATACTCGGATTATTAATATTGGTCCACAAGAAATCCACTCCTAGGAATTCTCCAAATATCTCTTGGGCATAGTACATTTTATATAAAGTTTTTAATCTCCTTCTTACTTCAAGTTACCAAAAAACCCCCAAATTTTCATTACAGTTGAAAATATATTTACTACATTAAAAAGATAATAAAATAGAGTATTGAGACTCCTTCAAATGACTTTGTGCTACTCAGAAGCAAGGGTGAGTGAACCCTTTAACAGTCCCTATGTTTGAAGTCCCCATTAAAAACTCAGTTTACTATATTAGTCACCCTATCTTCCAGGCATGGGATTTTCAATAAGGTGAGGAGTCAGAATACTTTTACAAGGCAAACACTCCCTAAACCCCACAGGCATAGTCTCAAGGAGAAATTGAAGGAATCATGTCACTAGCTTCTGGAATAGCTAAGGTGTTGAATGAATTCCTACTGTAGGCATGAGACCCTTGATAATTCTCAGGTTCCCTATCCTGGCAATCAGAGAGGCAGGTATATATAGAGAGTTAGAGACATAGACAGAGAAAGAGACAGAGACAGAAGTAGAGATAGAGACATTATGATTCTCCTATGAGGATATGGTCTATACCACTCATTCTGGTATGACTCTCTAGTCTCTGTTTCCCCATCCTCTCTACCCACCCTTTCATGGTGTGGTTTGGGGGGTGGTGAGGAAGTCCAGTTGTATTTTCAGAAAGTACCATTGTTATCTTTCTGTTTTACTTACTTTTTAATCCCATGGCCATTCCCTGGTATACCCAAATTCTGAGGGAAATCATGGAAATGCAAAAGAAAGGTCTACCTTCATTATAAAGCCCTTCTTTTTATTGAATCCAAATCTGTCCCTTTGTAACTTATTTCTAG
Organism: Potorous gilbertii; assembly: GCA_028658325.1. Taxonomy (NCBI): domain Eukaryota; kingdom Metazoa; phylum Chordata; class Mammalia; order Diprotodontia; family Potoroidae; genus Potorous; species Potorous gilbertii. Next base: position 481,097,644 of record CM053770.1, read on the forward strand.
TTATACAGAAAAAATATCATCTCTCCTTGACCTGCAGAGAGCATATTCTCCAAGTTAACTTATGTTTATATATGCCCAATTGAATCAGGTGAGATCAAAGCAATGAGACCCAGCATAATCAAAGCAGCTTCTCTGGTTGGTAACTATGCCCAGGGAGCTCACAACTAGGGTGTTGTTAAGACAATTCCAGGAACATGGGATGGATTAGATGTTACAGTTGTTCATCATATTCCCCCATACCTCTACGACATGACCTGAAATTAAAAAACTAAAAAAGGAGTCTAAAAATTCCTGATTTGAACATAATCCATTTATTTTGTGCAACTCAACTGAACTGAAACAGATCCCTACTTATTTCCTATTTCTGAACCTGTAATTGTTTGACTTAAAAGTTTTCTGGTGAGAGATCAAAACCATGCTTCTCTAGGTAGAGTTGCTTTGCTGTCCAAATGTTTTGGATTAGGTCCCAGAGCAGTACTGCTTCAAAAACAAGGGCTACAATGCTTCACACAGAGGAGATCCTTGTGAGCTAGAACTACTGAGGAAGCTTTCATGAGAGTAGTAGTGCAGGAGCTTGAATTGGACTTATTATGGGAAGAAAAGAATCCAGGTTGATAAAGGATTTTCTAAATGCCTATGGACTATTTCATAGCTCTTCTGGAAAACTCCTCAATTAGATTATAACAACCATTTCTTATCTTACTGTGTCTCTTATTGGGTGCTGGTACATTAAGCAGTTCCATTGAATTCAATTCAACAACTATCTACAGCACAGTTGACAGTGTAATAATCTTCATCTTAAAGAAGTTTTGAAAATAATTGAGGGGACCGGATACAAACCCATGGAAATACAAGAAACATATGGTACATTGTGTTCAATAAATATTTGTTGGTTCATGTTATGAATAAAGAGGGAGACAGACAGAGACAGAAAAAGTGAGTTCTCAGGCCAGGACAACTTCTACCCCATAAGATGCTAGATTAGAGGCAACCCAACAGAACTCTTTCAACATTCTCAACATTTCCCTCCTAACAACTTTAGAATAATGCATCAAATTTTGAAATAGCAGAGCCAACAAAAGAGCAGAGCAAGACATTTTTCTGGCCTAAGAAAATGTAGGAAGTCAGCAGAGAAGTTTGTAACACTGGAGTGGAAGCCTGTCCAGAGTGTGCACATATGCCAGTAGCAATAATAACTTATAGCAGTATTAGGAGCTCTCAGACAAGATGTGGTAAGGGAGTCAGACAACAGGTCCAAAAGAGGACCCTTTGCTGGAACTGTGTGCAACTGCCACTGATTGACAACTTTATTGACCATAAGCAGTTCTGAATCACAGTTCCAGTGTGAAGAAAAGTTCTGGTGGTCAGTCACAAGGGAGCAGGGGCCCTGGTCACATTTTCAAGGCAAAGAAAGCCCTAGAACTTGTGGGTGTAGGAAACTATGCACTCTTACTGGGTAAAGACAAAAACACAGACCAGGAGAGCAGTTGACTATAACTCTCCTAGGATCATACAACTTTAGAAATTGTTCAGATTTCCAGAACTAGCTCTGGAAACAACATAATCAAAAGAGCGAAGCTTGGCACAATGTCTTTCCTCTCCCAGGTGAGAAGAGCCGAACATTAATATAAAGTTGAAAGTTAATGAATAGGTTGAAAAAATTAGCAAACAAAAAAACACATTGACTATAAAAGCTATTACAGTTACAAGGAAGATGAAGATATAAGCTCAGAAGAATAACAATGTGAAAACATCTACAAACAAAGCCTCAGAGAAAAATGCAAATTGGACCTAAGACCAACAAGAATTCTTGGAATGGTGAGTATGGTACAAGAAAATTAAGAAAAGAAAATTAACAATTTGGTTAAAGAGGCCCAAAAAATTCTGAGTAAACTGACACCTTAAACACAGAAGTGGCCTAAGAGTAAACGAACCACAAACTCTCACTGAAGAAAACTATTCCTTAAAAATTAGAATTGGGCAACTGAAAGCTAATGACTTCATGAGATGTAAAGAAACAATGAAAAAACCTCAAAAAGAAAAGAAAAGAAAAATTCAAGAGAAGATGAAATATGTCATTGAAAAACAATTGACCTGCAATGGGAAAAGTCTGTGGAAACTGCATGGGAGAATGGAATGGTATAGTCCCAGTCCCAGGGCAGCAGAGGGAGGAGGAGGTGAAGGAATACTAGACAGTTTCAACAGCAGCAGCAGCAGGGTTAGAAGCAGCAACTGTTTCTGGAGTTCTAGACCAGTAAAATGTGGGGGAATTGAGCAACTGCAGCACACCCCCCATCCCTACTGGAAGCAGAGATCTACCTTGACAAAGAGTTCAAAAGCCAAGTAAATGGCTGGGAAAGTGAGCAAAATAACAGAAAAAACAATCAGACTATAGAATGCTACTTTGGTGACAAGGAAGATTAAAACATTCAAAGAGAAGACAACAAAGTCAAAATTCCTACATCCAAAGTCTTCAAGAAAAATATGAATTGGTCTCAGGCCATGGAAGAGTTCACAAAGGATTTTGAAAATCAAGTAAGAGAAGTAGAACAAAAATTGGGAAGAGAAATGAGAGTGATTCAAGAAAATTATGTAAACAAGTCAGCTGTTTGCTAAAGGAGACCAAAAATATGCTGAAGAAAATAACACTTTAAAAAATAGACTAACCCAAATGACAAAAGAGATCCAAAAAGTCAATGAATAGAATGCCCTAAAAGCAGAATTGGTCAGATGGAAAAGGAGTCCAAAAGATCACTGAAGAAAATAATTCCTTAAAGATTAGAATGCAGCAGATGGAAGCCGATTTTATGAAAAATCACGAAATTGTAAGACAAAATCAAAGGAATGAAAAAATTGCAGACTGTGAAATATCTCATTGGAGAAACAACTGACCTGGAAAATAGAGCCAGAAGAGACAATTTAAAAATGATGGAACTACCTGAAGTCATGATCAAAAAAAGAGCCTAGACATCATCTTTCAAGAAATTATCAAGGAAAACTACTCTGATATTCTAGAACCAGTGGGTAAATAAATATTGAAAGAATCCACTGATTGCCTCTTGAAAGAGATACCAAAAGGAAAACTCCTAGGAGTATTGTAGCCAAATTCCAGAGCTCCCAGGTCAAGGAGAAAATATTGCAAGTAGCCAGAAAGAAACAATTCATGTATGGTAAAAATACAATCAGGATAACCCAAGATGTAGCAGCTTCTACATTAGGGGATTGCAGGGCTTGGGATATGTTATTCCAGAGGTCAAAGGAGCTAGGTTAAAACCAAGAACCACCTACCAAGCAAGACTGAGTATAACACTTCAGGGGAAGAAAGGTTCTTTCACTGATACAGAGGACTTTCAAGCATTCTTGATGAAAAGATCAGAGCTCAATAAAAAATTGACTTTCAACCACAAGAATCAAGAGAAGCATGAAAAGGTAAATAGGAAAGAGAAATCATAAGGGACTTACTGAGGTTAAACTGTTTACATTCCTACACAGAAAGATAATTGTAACTCTTGAGATTTTTCTCAGTATTAGGATAGTTGGAGGGATTATATTCATACAGACAGAGGGCACAGGGTGAGTTGAACGTAAGGCCTGGTATCTAAAAAATAAAATTAAGGGGTGATAGAATATATTGAGGGGAGAAAGAGAGAAATAGAATGAGGCAAATTATCTCTCACATAAAAGAGGAAAGAAGAAGCTTTTTCAATGGAGAGGAAGAGGGGGGAGGTGAGAGGGAAAAAGTGAAACTTACTCTCATCACATTTGACTTAAGGAGGGAATAACATGCACACTCAATTTGCTGTGAAAATCTATCTTACACAGGGGAGAAGGGGAGAAGTCGGGGAATGGGGAGATGATAGAAAGGAGGGCAAATGGGAGGAGGGATAATTAGAAGTAAACACTTTTAAGGAGGGATAAGGTCAAAAGAGTGAATGGAAAAAAATGGGGGGTCAGAATAGGATGGAGGGAAATACGGTCTTTCACAACATGACTTTTATGGAATTCTTTTGCATAACCACATGTATAACATATATTGAGTTGTTTGCCTTCTCAGTGGGGATGGGTGGGGAGGGAAGAAAGGAGAGAAGTTGGAACTCAAAGTTTTAAAAATGAATGTTAAAAATTGTTTTTATACACAACTGTGTAATAAGATATACAGGCAGTGGAGTATAGAAATCTATCTTGCCCTATGAGAAAATAGAGGGAATGGGGTTAACAGAAGGCAGGGGTGTGATACAAGGCAAGGTAGATTGTGGGAAGAGGTGATTAGAATGCACACTCTCTTGGGGTATAGGGGTAGAAAGTAGAGATAAGGAGAAAATTTGTAACTCAAAGTCTTGTGGAAGTGAATGTTGGAAACAAAAAATACAGGTTTTTTTCAAACATTCCTGATGACAAGACTAGAGCTGAATAGAAAAATTTGACATTCCAACAAGACTTAGAAGCATAAAAGAAAGGTAAACATCAAAAGAAATAATAATGGAATCAAGGCTAAGCTGTCTACATTTTTATATGAGAAAATTATACATGTAAATTTTGAGAACTGTTGTTATTAGGACAATTAAAAGGACTTTACAAAGAAGGCATAAATATGAGTCAATTATGTTGGAATTATCTTTTTAAAAATGAAGGGGTGAGGAAGAGGGATGTATTAGGAGAAGGGGGAGGAGAGGAACAATGGGAAAAATTTTCTCACATAAAGGAGGCACACAAGGTAGAGTTTAACACTGGAGTGGGAAATGGGCATGGTAGTGAGTAATGCTTGAGCCTCAACATCATCAGAAGTGGTTCAATAAAGAAAGAATATATATACACACTCATTTGGGTATAGAAATACAACTTACCCAATATTGAAATAGAAGAGAAAAGGGATAAGAGAAGGGGAAAGGATAATAACAGGGAGGACAGATTAAGAGAGGAAATGATCAGAAAGAAAATAAACTTTTGAGGAGGGACAAGATAAAAAAGAGAGAAGAAAAAATAGAAGAACAGGAATGGAGGGAAAACCACAGTAATCATAACCTCAAATGTGAATGGGATGAAGCAGTTAGCAGAATGAATTAGAAACCGAAATCTAACAATACATTGTTTACAAGATTTGCACTTGAAGCAGAAACACATAGAGTTAAATAAAGGGTTGGAGGAGAATCTAATATGTTTCACCCAAACTAAAACAATACAAAATAAACAAACAAAAAAAGAACTAGCAATCATGATCCCAGTTCTCTGATCTTAGACCTAATTCAAAGACATAATCATGGAAACCACATTTTGCTAAAAGATATCATAGATAATGAAGTAATAGCAAAAACTTTTGCAGCAAGTTTTTCTGATAAAAGTCTTATTTCTCGTATATAATGAGTAGATAACTAAGTCAAATTTATAAAAATGAGAACCATTCCCTCAATTAATAAGTGGCCAAAGGATATAAACACAGTTTTCAGAAAAACAAATCAAAGCTATTAATAGTCATATGAAAAAATATTCTAAATCAATATTGGTAAGAGAAAGCAAATTTAAACAACTCTGATATAGCACCACATGCGTATTAGAAATGCTAGGTACTAGACAAGATAAGGGAAAAATAAGTACACTAATGAACCGTTGTTGGACTAGTGAATTGGCCCAATCCTTCTGAAGAACAATTTGGAACTGATCTCAAAGGCCTATAGAACTGTGTATACCCTCTGACCCAGCAAAACCACTACTAGGTCTATATCCCTCAGAAGTCAAAGAAAAAAGGGAAAGGATCTATTTTTGCAAAAATATTTGTTGCAACTCTTCATGTGGTAGCAAAACATTGAAATTAGTGGGATGCTTGTCGATCGGGAAATGCCTGAACAAGTTGTGGTATATGATCATGATGGATCATTATCACATTGTGGGAAATGGCAAAGGGGCATGTTTTCAGAAAAAAGCATGACAAGGTCTTATATGAACTGATGCAAAGTGAAGTGAAAAAAACTGGGATATTAGCAGTGTTGTAATGATGACCAACTGCGAAAGTCTTGACTACTCGGTTCAAAACAAGGATCCAAAACAATTTCTAAGAATCATGATGAAAAAAGTGTTATTCACCTCTAGAGAGAGAGAACTAATGAATTCTGTATGTAAATCAAATTTTCTTTACTTTTTTACTCTCTACTTTTCTTGCATTTTAGCATTATTTTAACATATAGCTAATATGGACATATGTTTTGGATGATTTCACGTGTATAATTGATATATTGCTTACCGTCTCAGTGGGTGTGGGATGCGGTGGGATGGAGGTGGAGAGAATTTGGAACTCAAAATTTAAAAAGAAAAGAATGTTTAAAATAAATAAATAGAAAAGAAAATCTCCTGTCCTAAACTAATAGGACATTTTCACTTTGTGACATCCTCAATGATGTGGCCATGGAAGCAGTTTGAATTGTGGACTGCCTTCCTTAACACCGCATAAAACCACCATATCACTGTTTCATCCAGTACTTATGTTCGGTAACTTAACTGTCCACTACAAAACACTCTACCTCATCTACCCAGCCAGCAGTTTTTTTGGAGTCTCTATGGCACATATGAAAGATAGACTTCCTGCAAAGCAACAGTTTCTCCTCTTGCAACCAAAGGACACTTGGCTTGCAGATATCTAGACTGTCCCTCCCACCACGGGCCTCCACTTCAAAAGCATCTGGGAGGCACAGTGAATAGAACTCTGGATACAGAGTTAGGAAACTCTACTTCAAAAGCAACTTCACACATTTATTATCTGTGTGACCCTATGCCACTTAATCTCTGTGTGCCTCAGGTTCTTCAACTATGAAAGAGGGCTACTCATAGTATCTACCTCACAATGTTGAGAGGATTAAATGAAATGAGATCTATAACATGCTTAACACAATACCTGGTAATCATAGGTAGTTCAATAAATGCCTGTCCTCTCCCCTCTTTCCACTTTCACATGAAAACACTGGTTGGTTAAGAATTAAGCTAAGGGATGAAATGGCATATTATTCAAAGTATTAAAATATGGCATTTCACATCAATAAATCACCTTGGAGCCCCCATTCCGTGCCTGGACTTTCATCTCTCTGGTCATGACTCCCTTTACATGCACAGGATTCAAATACTTAACATAATGTGATCACATTTTATGGGACATAGCAAAAATGGAAGAAAATAAATCAAGTACCTCCTATGGTGTCATTTACCTCCAATACCTCCTCACATCTGCCATCCCAGGTCTTCTGGTGCTAGGAAGTGCTTTTCCCAAACCTCCTGCACCCAGAGCTTATGGGAAGGATGCATGTATGTTTATTTTGAACACCATTCCTAGATTACAGACTATGACAAAGAAAAACAAGGGAGGAGAGTAACAGAAACCAATCTTTCATCACATCACAAGCCAAATAGGATTCTCACTAGCTATCAATCTTGACATTTGGAGTTTATTCTTGACCTGGTTCCCACCTGCATCATTACTTCAAATTCAGAATCCCCTCTTTAGTATTGGTCTTCAGCAATCTCTACCACCAGCTAAAATAATTCTGGGCCACAAAACAGCAGCTTCTACAGTCATTGAACCCATTGATACCTTATGGAAACCTGATAGTCCCAATTCATTGGCCACTGTTGCTTGTCCACCGATATCCATACAATGACCAACAACTCTGGCTCTGAGAGAAGCCACCAATTTCGTGTGATGATCAGAAAGGCAAGATCAAGGACAAAAGAAGGAGGAAGAGTTGGCCAATCGTATTTCATATACACATTTCATATCTCACCATCCTATCATGTCAACATGTGGCTTCCTACATGTGATTCCCCAAGATTTCAGAAGAAGGCAGAGGATACTTCACCACTCATATTTTCCATGATCACCATAAACTACTTTGCCACTTCCTTTATTCTCAAATCTTCATTACTCTTCATTACATTACATTCCTTCATTACAGAAGGAAATAATTATTTTATTTTGTACAGTCTCAATGCTGCCCTCTTTGGTATTCGTATTTTGGTCCTTGTCCCCATAGAAAATTTCTATGGTCTTTTCCTTTCTGCTTTGCTTCTTACTCATGGTGATCACCCTTTTCCTGACTTTTAAAGTAGATCTCTGCATCTGGGGTACAAGAAGCGCTGTCCCACAATTTTTGTGTCTAAAACTTGAGGTTCTGTGAGTTATGGCCTCTGGTTCTTTCAACTAGAAGTTAAAATGCTGTAGTGTACCTGATGCTGAGCTGGGTGGTGTTGGAAAGCAGAGGCCAGGTGAAGTCTTTTTGAGTTTCCCCAAAGTTACCCTGGAGCTAGCTGTGTTAAGTGTGGGGGAGGGATAGTCTGGCCACAGAAGGTCTCCTGTGCTGAGCTAGAGCATAGGCAAACTCAGTGATTGGTGATCCTGTCTGCGTTAATGTCTTCCCAATTCCCCTGGAGTGCTGAGGCATGTCTGGAGTCCTGGTGTTGGCTATTGCAGGCTCTACAACCCTGGGGCCCAGGATCTCCTCCTGGTCTGCTGAGGTGGGACTGTCTGGTACAGCTCTGGTCCTGCATTGATCCCTTTCAGTCACAGCAAGAGGGATCCTCCTTAGTGATTTTCCTAGTCTCATGGGCTAAGAGACCATTTCCGCCTTAGGCTGATTCCACTGTTTCAGAATTTTTCCTGGGGAAATATTCTCTGCGCTCTTCAAGGTGAAAAAGGGGAGCAAGATAGCAACTACTGATCACTCCGTTATCTTGGCTGTCAGAAGTTCCCTGGAAATAATTATTTTAAAATATAAGAATATATTTTAAAATATAAGATACTAATTATATGGTATCATATTAAATGGCATTTTATTATAGTTGTTTATTAAGTTATCTCCTTGACTAACCTCCATGAAGTCAAGAACTAAGTCTATTTTTTTTTATCCCTTCATGGTTTTCTCCTAACAAGCACACAGCAAATTCTTATTGAATTAGCAAGAGGCTACATGGTACACTAGAGGAGAGCATGAGTGCTGGAGTAAGAAGATGTGGGTTCAAGTCCTTCTTTAAACACTTACTGGTTCTATGACTTTCAATCATTTATGTCCTCAGTCTTCTCATCTGTAGAAGGAGGAGTTTGGACCCAATAGCAGTGAGGTCTCCATTTAGCTCCTGCTCCATGGTCTAATTCCTACCCCTCACTTGGCTATCATGTATATGGACCAAGCACCAAAAACAACCCCCCAGGGATTGGTGGTGATTGTGAAGCCATGTCTTCTGAAAGAATTCACATCTTGTTTCTGAAATCCCCACTTTTGGTAATTCCTGTTACATCCAGATATAACGTCCTTGTACAAGCAATGGCTCAAAGAAGAATCTGTTCTGAATTACACAAATGTTGCTGCTAAGAGGGGATGGGGAGGCATACTTGGGAAGAGGATTTCAGGGATTTAATGTGGTCAGGCCCTACGTATATAACAAAAGGGAAAACTTGGACAATGCTTTTCCAAAAACACTTGTCTCCTGATGAAAAACAAGGTTAGAAAGCAAGCATGCTATAATTCAATTGACTTTAAAAGCTAGAAGCAGCTTGGCCTTCCTTCCAGAGACATAGCTTAGCCAGTTGATTTCCTGGCGCACAGAAATCCAGCTCTGATTAACCACTTACCTCAGTGATCATGCCTTAAGTCATTCATCAGCTTATACAGGTCAATTTCTCTCTCTCTCTCTCTCTCTCTCTCTCTCTCTCTCTCTCTCTCACACACACACACACACACACACACACACACACACACACACACACACATACTCACACACACACATCCATAGCTAAAAGGGATGTGAGAGAGGTATGGGGAGCGCTTTTCACTTACTTTACAATTTTAACTCAGACTGGATCTGATGTGACCAGGAATTCGTATTCCTTTCATAGAAATATGTTACACTGTGGGCTTTAGAGAGCCCTCTCTAGCTAAGGATCTTCTCCAAGGATGAGGTATATTACTTGTTTTTGTTTCCCTTGAATTAGCTTGAAATGAATTAAAGCAATGTCCAGAGGAAGGGAATTCTGAACCCTGATCCAACCTTTCTTCTAGCTGTTATAGACATAGTAAGTGATTAGCAGTATTTACAGTGGAAAAAGCCAAAGTACTTTAGAAGTTCTTCCTCTATGAAAACAAGGCCCTGGGGAGTAAAGGGATACCTATTGGGGAATAAGCAAACAAATTCTAGTATCTAACTGTAATGGGATATGATTATGCTCTAAGAAGTGGACAAAGGGATAGGTTCAAAGAAATCTAGGAAGACTTGCTTGAACAGAGGCAGTGAGGTAGCTCAATGGATAGAGTGATGTATTCAGAGTCAGGAAGACCTGAGTTCACATACAGCCTCAGATTCTTTCTAGCTGTATGACACTGGACAAGCCATTTAATCTCTGTTTGCCTCAGTTTCTTTATCTATAAATAAAGCATCTGTCTCACAGAGTTTTTATGAGAATCAAATGAGGGTAATTATTGAGTAGTTAGCACAAAGTCCAGTACAGAGCAAACTCTATAATGCCAGCTATTATTATATAAATGTTGATGATGACGACAAAGTGATGCATAATGGAGTGAGTAGAACCAAGAAACCAAATGATACAATACAAACAATGTTATAAAAATAAACTGTTTTGAAAGACTGAAGAACCTGATCAGTGAAATGACCAGAGGACTAATGATGAGTCCATCACCTGACAAAGAGGTAACAGATTTAAGATACTGAATAAGAAAGATATTTTTGAACATACTGTCAGAATTTGTTTTGTCTGACCATGCATGTTTGACATAAGGATTTTTATTGTCTTTTTTTCTTTTAAATTGGAAGAAGTAAAGCAGGAGGTAGAAAAAAATTAATGCTTACTAATTGAAAAATAAAATAGAATGATAATATAAATAGGAAAAATAAATAAAAATTGAAAAGAGCACAGGTTTGAAGTCAGAAGACCTGGGTTCAAGTGTCAGTTCCAAGATGTACTAAGTGACATTGGTCAAGTTACTTAAATTTTGTCGACCTCAGTTTCCTCATCTGCAGAATGGAGATAATACTAGCATTGCCTACTTAACAAGGTTCATATAAGATCAGATAAGGTGGCATATCAATAAAGCAGTATATAATTACATAAGTGAAAACTGATTAAATTGTTTTCATTATCACTCATTCCATGTTTCAAGTATGTGTGTGGGTACTCACTCAACTTATATGAATCAAAAACATTCCTTAATAATTTAATGAATTGCTCTGACCAAAAAAAAAAATCACTAATAGTAATAATGTGTTGTATTTATTTAATGCTATAAGATTTAAAAAGAATTTCACAAATATTATCTCATTTTATCATCTCAACAATCCTGGATGGTAATTATCATTTTTATCCTCATTGTACCAGATGAGGAAATTGAGACAGGTCTTGACCCTGTCAAGAAGATGCTCTGTCAATTGTACCACCCACTTACCTCTTTTGGCCAACATTTTGGTTATGTCTCTTAAAACTGAAGCCATTTCTAACTAAACTCTCTTGAAAGGCTTTGAGAAAACCTTTGGTAGCCTTCAAGGAAATTCAGAATTATACAGACTAATAGTTTGAGATGACCTAGAATCCAAGGGTTCACTAAACTGAAAGAATTGAGTTCTGAGGCAGGCAGGCAGTATAGTAAATAGAGTCCTGGTCCAGAAAACAGGAGGACATGAGTTCAGATTCAGCCTCAGACACTTGACAATTCCTAACTGTGTGTCCTTGGACAAGTCACTTGACTCCAATTGCCTTGCCTTTCCCCCCTTCCAAAAAAAGGAATTCCTTAGAGAGTCCTAGAAATAATAAAATTTACTAAACCTGGTTGCCTCACCCTTCTCTATCTTTCTATGGTCTTTGACACTGTCAATCACCATCTTTTCTCACGTATTTTCTTCTCTCTAGGTTTCTATGATTCTACTCTGTCCAGATTGTCTTCCTCCTTATATGACTACTCCTTCCCAGGATCCTTTGCTGAATTCTTATCCAAGTTAAATAACCACCACCAGGTTATTAGGAGTCTGAATGACCTGTTATCAGAGAAAGGAATTTGAAACTATAAAGAACTTTGTTAAGTATATCATATATTAATGTCACATATGTCTTATCTGTAGGTGTTGGTCTTGACCTGACTTCAATCTAGGAAAGGTGAACAAATAGAAAAGTTGGGCTAGATTTTCAAAATTTTTTGACTACTACATGCAAAGAATATAACCTCTTCACATTTAGTGCATATATATGTATATGTGTACTCCTATTACTAGACTTGGAGCCAAGAACCTGAGTTCAAATCCAGTCTTGGACACTCACCAGCTATGTGATATTGACTACGCCACTTAACCTCCCAGGGATGTTGTGAGAATCAAATGAGATAATATTTATAAAGCACTTAGCACAGTGCCTAGCATTTAGCAAGCACTATGTAAATGTCAGCTATCATCATTATCAATCATCATCAATTGTCATTATAGAAGTACTTCTTGTCCCCTTTGTAAATTGCTCTAGAGTAGGGCACGTTTTACTGTTTGTGTTTGTAGCCTGGTTCATACTGGATGCTAAATTAAATATTGATGGACAGAATGAATTACTCTAGGCATGAAGATATAAACAAACAAACAGACAGACACTACCTCTACATTCTATGAACAATGAATCTGGAGAAGGGCTCTTGTAATAATGCTATTCCTCTTTCTTGAAAGAGTTCCAAACACCACTGAGTCAGGAAATGTAACTATTGTTAGAATGATGTAATGCATTTGTCTATAAGGATATGAAATCTGGGTATGAGGAATGTTTTCCTGTAGCTGGGACTTTATACAAGGTTGAGCTCCTTTTTAGGATATCTCTGTTTGAGACAGTCAGTGTTGATAATAAACTTCAGGTTACTGTGATCTGCTATCTTTGTATCTTTTCTTTTCAGTCCCACAGGAACAGAACAACTTCATAGAGCAACTTCTAACAACTTTACAGTCTGATGGTAATAGGGGAATCATGATTTGGAAACAAAGTGAACCAAAAAAATCCTATTACCCCATATGTTTCTTTTGAAATTTCCTAGATTACCAAGGCTGTGTCAACATGCTATGATAGACTCATTCACAGGATGGTTGGCTTAGCATTTGGGGTCATCTTGAATAAGTAATTTAATAGTGTACTCAGTCAAGTCCTCTGTATAGTAACCCCATGGAGACATTAATTAAAGTTTTTGAAAATTCAAGTTTGGTTATTAATAAGGTGAATGAAATGTTCTATATGCTACAGAACTATATACTATATTTTACTTGGTTATTTTATTTCTTTTTACTTACATTTACACTTCATTTATATACTTCGCACTTTATGACCATAGTTTTTTGTATCAGGAGCTATTATCATTAATTTTCCCTGACAGTTAATGAGGCCCTGATGTTAACTTGTATTATCAATTGAATTAAGTTAATTATTGATGCCATTGTTGGTGGTGTTGTGAACTGATCCAATCATTCTGGAGAGCAATTTGGAATTATGCCAAAAGGGCTATACAATGTGCCTACCTTCTAGCCAGCAATAGCACATCTAGGGCTGTATCTCAAACAGATCATACAAATGGGAAAAAGACCTACATGCACAAAAATATTTATAGCAGTTCTTCTGAGTAGTGGCCAAGAATTGGAATTTGGGGGGATGCCCATCAATTGGAGAATGGCTAAACAAGTTGAGGTACATGAATGTAATGGACTCCTATTGTGCTATAAGAAATGATGAGCAGGCAGATTTCAGAAAAAGCTAGAAAGACATATGACTGATGCTGAATGAGGGAAGCAGAATCATTGTACATAGTTACAGCCACACTGTGTGATGATTAACTTTGATAGACTTGGCTCTTCTCAGCAGTGTAAGGTTCTAAAACAACTCCAAAAACCTCATGATGAAAAATACCATCTACATTCAGAGAAAGGATTACAGAGTTTGAATGCAGATTGAAGCATACTATTTGCTCTCTCTCTCTTTCTGTTTCTCGCTCTTTTTTTTTTTTTGCTTTGTTTCCTCTTTCTCTTAGTTCATTTTATTGGTTATAATTCTCTTTACCACATGGCTAATGGGAAAATATGTTTAATATGAATACATATGTAGAGCCTATATCAGACTGCACAGCATCTTGGGGATGGGAGAGGGGAAAGAAGGGGAGAGAATTTAAAACTCAAAAGCTTGTGAAACTGAATGATGTAAACTAAATATAAATTAATAATTTTTTTGACAATAAAACTTTATTGAAAACTCTGGCTCAATACAAAGAAGTAAAAAGGGAATTTTAGTAACCCATGACTGTATATCAGCTGTGCCATGAACACTTTTTTGGTAACTGAATTGAAAAGCACAGGACATACTAAGTACTGAGTCACATTTACAAAAAAAATGAAAATGACTAGATGAACAATAATAGCTGACAGTTAAATAGCAATTCATTGTTTATAAAGCATTTACACAATAAATGCATTTATACTCTACTGCTTCTATAGCCATGGTATCTTACAGCACTTTGTGCATTGTTATTTTGCCATCATCACAGCATTTTAGAGCACGAAATTGGGTTTGACCAAAAATATACAGGAATCTGTAGCAGAAGCAGTACAGTTTTAAAGGCATTCATGGCTTGATTTCCAAGCTATCTCACAGATTTCCAAAGAATTTAAAAAAAACTTACCAGAACTATTACCTGAGAAGATATCAGTAATTACTGGTTTTCTCTTTCATATCTACAAAATCTTAATCAAAGTATTTTATGAATATAATAATTGATCAATCTTCATTGATTACCTGAGAAGCAAACTAATGACATTTTGTGGATGATTTTCTGTATTATAACAAACTTTTGCAGACACTTAACTGATTGATAACAATGAAAGTATGACAGTCTATTGTACCTATTGTTCTTGTATTTTGTAAAAAAAAAAAAAAAAAGGCATGTGGTTCAGGAAAACAAAATGCAGCCTTGACAGTTCTCTTTAACAAAGTGTCATGTGTCTTCCACATTATACCATGTTATACAATGATATACATTGATAAATGAGGCTTGGAAAATAACTCTGTGTAATAATCTGCTGAGTATTGACATCAAGAGAGGCTATGGGATAATAGATTTAGAGTTAAAAGGGACCATAGGGGTTCACCTAGTCCTCTGATATTACATATGAAAAACTAAGGATGTCAATGACTTCTCCTGTCATAGGCGTAGTAAGTGTAAGAGACTGATTTTGAAGCCAGTGACTGTTTTCACATCCAGCATTCTTCCTACCTCTTCACTTTGCTGCTTCCTGCCCTTAAAGAGAACTCAAGAAAAGCTGCTGTGAAAAGTTTATTAAAATATTTGAGAGGCAAACCTTATCTCCTATTCAATTTTTCTTCACTTTGGAAGCAGGATTTTCTTTTTTGATTTCTCTTTTTCTAAATTTCTTTATTTATTTTTAGCTTTCAACATTCATTTCAACAAGATTTTGAGTTTCAAATATTCCCATCTCTCCCCTTCCCCTTCCCCAAAAAGCCATTCATTCTGATTACCCCTTCTCCCAATATACACTCCCTTCTATTACACCCCTTCTTTCCCTTATCCCCATCTTCTCTCTTTTCTTGTAGAGCAAGATAGATTTCTATACTCCATTACCTATATTTCTTATTTCTCAGTTATATGAAAATAAAATTCTCAATATTCATTCCTAAAACTTTGAGTTCCAACTGTTCTCCCTTCCTCCCTCTCCACCCATCCCCACTGAGAAGTCAAGCAATTCAACACAGGCTATATATATGCAGTTTTGCTAACAATTTCCATAACAGTCACGTTCTGGAAGACTAACTATATTTCCCTCTGTCCCATCCTGCCCTCCCATTAATTCTATTTTCCTTTTTGACCATATACCTTCCCAAAAGTGTTAACTTCTAAATATCCCCCTCCTCTCATTTGTCCTGTCATCCCTCCACATCCCACTTATCCCCTTTTCCCCTGCTTTCCCCTGTGATAGATTTTCATACCAAATTCAGTGAGCATCTTATTCCCTCCTTAAGTCAAATGTGATGAGAGCAAGCTTTACATTTTCCCTCTCACCTCCCCTTTCCCCCTTCCTTTGAAAAAGCTTTTTCTTGCCTTTTTTATGAGAAACAATTTGCCCCATTCCATTTCTCCCTTTCTCCTCCCAATATATTCCTCTCTCATCCCTTATTTTTATTTTTTAGAGATAATTCATTCCTATTCAACTCACCCTGTGCCATCTGTCTGTGTGTGTGTATGTGTGTATATAATCCCTCCAACTATCCTAATACTGAGAAATGTTTCAAAAGTTACAAATATTATCTTTCCATGTAGGAATTTAAACAGTTCAACTTTAGTAAGTCTCTTATGATTTCTTTTTCCTGTTTACCTTTGTATGCTTCTCTTGATTCTTGGGTTGGAAAGTCAAATTTTCTACTCAGCTCTGGTCTTTTCATCAAGAATGCTTGAAACTCCTCTATTTCATTGAATAATCATTTTTTCCCTTGAAGTATTATACTCAGTTTTGCTAGGTAGGTGATTCTTGGCTTTAATCCTAGTTCCCTTAACTTCTGGAATATCATATTCTAAGGCCTTTGATCCCTTAATGTGGAAGGTGCCAGATTCTGTGCTATCCTGATTGTATTTCCACAATACTCGAATTATTCTTTTCTGGCTGCCTACAGTATTTTCTCCCTGATCGGTGAACTTTTGAATTTCACTACAATATTCCTAGGAGTGTTTCTTTTCAGATCTTTTTCAGGAGGTGTTTGGGGAATTCTTTCAATATCTATTTTACCCTCTGGTTCCAGAATATGAGGGCAGTCTTCTTTGATAATTTCATGAAAGATGATATCTAGGCTTTCTTTTGATCATGGCTTCCAGGTAGTCCCATAATTTTTAAACTGTCTCTCCTGGATCTATTTTCCAATGAGATATTTCACATTGTCTTCTACTTTTTTTTCATTGTTTTCATTTGGTTTTGTAATTTCTTGGTTTCTCATAGAGTCATTAGCTTCCATCTGCCTCATTCTAATTTTTTTTTGATAAATTTATTTATTTAACTTTTTACATTCATTTTCACAAGATTTTGGGTTCCAAAATTTTCTCCCCATTTGTCCCCTCCCCCCTCCCCAATACATTGAACATTCTAATTACCCATATCACCAATCTGCCCTCTCTTCTTTCATCCCTCCCTTCCCTTACCCGCTCTTCCCTTTTGTCCTGTAGGGCCAGATTACTTTCTATTCCCCATTACCTGTATTCCTTATATCCTAGTAGCAAGAACAATATTCAACAGATGTTCCTAGAACTTTGAGTTCCAGGTTCTCCCCA
>CM053770.1:481115467-481164672 GCA_028658325.1 Potorous gilbertii
GCTATTCAGGGTAAGATTAAATCAGGTTCTCAGGTTGGGGCAGGGCCACCTCCCAGGCTCAGTTCCCTCAGGGGGTTTATGCAGAGACCTTTTGTAATGGAGCTGCTGCTGAGCTCCTGCCTGCTCTGGGAGCCTCTGGCCATCGCTGCCTCTGCCTCTGCCTCTGCCTCTGCTGCCTCCTGCCGCCTCCCGAAGGGATCTAAGTTCCGGAGACACCCCACTCCCCTCTCAACCCATGTCTCTCACTGACCTGCACGTCTGTGGGTGGAGGGACCTCCGTGGCCACTGGAGATTCCATCCCTGAAGCCTGCTGGGATCTGCTCTTCTCAGTGCCACGTGGCCAGGGCAGGGGAGGGCTCTGCTCCCTTCCAGGGTACGATGGACCTTTAGGGCCAGTTTTTCAGGGTTGTCTGGAAAAGAAATCTCCTTCACTGTGTTGCTGCGCAGCTTCCACTGTTCCAGAATTTGTTGGGAGTTCTTTTTAGAGGAAATTCACGGGCTGTGGGTCTGGACCTAGCATAGGTGAGTCTTTCTTCTCTGCCATCTTCCTCATTCTAATTTTTAAAGAACTATTTTGTTCAGGGAGCTTTTGAACTTCCTTTTCCATTTGACCAATTCTGATTTGTAAAGCATTCTTCCCCTCATTGGCATTTTGGATCTCTTTTGCCATTTGAGTTAATTTATTTTTAAAGATATTAATTTCTTCAGCATGTTTTTTGGGTCTCCTATAGCAAGCTGTTGACTCACTTTTCATGATTTTCTTACATCACTCTCATTTCTCTTCCCAATTTTCATCCACCTCTCGTACTTGATTTTCAAAATCCTTTTTGAGTTTTTCCATGGCCTGAGATCATTGCATATTTATTTTGGAAGTTTTGGATGCAGAAGCCTTAACTTTTAGGTTTTCCTCTGATGGTATGCATTGTTCTTCCTCTTCCAAAATAACGGAAAAAAATACCTGCTCACCAAGAAAGTAACCTCTTGTTTTATCCTTTTTTCCCTTTTTTGGGCATTTTTCTAGCTGGTTACTTGACTTTTGAGTTCTTTGTCAAGAGGAGGATATACTCTGAGGACCTGTAAGTTCTCAGTTTCTCCAATGTGGCACAATCAAGGGAGAAGAGTTTCCTCCTCTCCTGACCTGCACTCTAGTCTGGGAGCAACTACAAGTACTCTTTTCTGTTCAGGATCTGTGAGCAGAATTCCTTCTCCAGAGCCTCCACCAGCTCCACACGTTAGTGCTCCTTCTCCTCACCCAGAGCCACCACTCAGGGCTGTGATCCAGGTCAACTGCTCAATATTCCCATGGTTTTTAGGCCAGGGCTCCAACAATGGAAGCTGCTTCAGCCTGGGCCAGGGCTAGACCACTGTGTTCCCTTGTCACTCAGATGAAAGAGCTTTGTCACCTACCTTTGAAATCGTCTTTGGTATTTGTGAGTTGAGGAATCAGGGACCTGCAGCTACTGCTGGTGGTGCCTTGAAGCCCACTCCAGTCCTCTCCTTGCCTGTTGGGCAGCGAAGCCTGGACCATGTTCTGTGGGTTATGCTTTACTCTGAGACCAGTGAGATAGACCTTTCCTGTTGGCCTTCCAGGCTGCCTTGAGCTGGAAATCTCTTTCACTCTGTCATTTTGTGGCTTTTACTGCTCTAGACTTTGTTTAGAGTCATTTCTTACAGGCATTTTATGGGTCACGGGGGGAGAGCTTCTAGATGTGCATCCTTCTCTGCCATCTTTGCTCTGCCCTGCAGAAACAGGAGTCATTTTTTAAAAATTATTGATACCAGGAAAATTTTTCTAGCAGTTAGTTGCTCATAGACTCTAGAAGCAGCAGGTTCCTTCTCATTGGAAGAAGAGTCTTCTAGAAATTTCTACAAGCCTATCTGTCAAGCATGTTACAGTGTTATTCTGTACAGCATTTTTTACTAGGTGTCAGGCACTGTTTTAGGCACTGATGATACAAAAACAAAATGAAAAACAGCCCTTACCCTTAAGGTTTTTATATAACTATAGAATAATAATAATTTCTGTACATGATTAGTCTGCAGATCTTCAAAATCCTTAAATCTATTGAACAAACACAAAAATTCTTTTCAATATAGTATCTGCTTATTTTATTGTACTCAGATTCTTTGAAGATTTGATGAGTGAAAGACAGCATATAATTCAATTTGATTAACCAGACATTTAATTAATCACTACACTGTATTCCCTGACCATGTCAAATGACCAGTAATTCCATTTTACAAGGCAGTGTGTCCCCTTTTTCCTCCCATGTGGCATACACACACACAGAACTGTGGCAGCCTTCACTCTGAACCTCCCCGTGATGGCCTGGAGTTCAATCTTCACATTAATGTAGCATTAACATTTCCCTTTGCAGTCATTCCAAGAAAACCATTTCAGTTTGCCTTTTCCTGACACTGTGCAGCCTAGGAAATGCTATTGGAGATGGGAGCTTTCAGATGTGGGGCTGATTGAAAAGGATGAAGTTTGTTTTCTTTTAAGTCCTTGGCCTCTCTTGTTCCATCATAAGCTAGTGGATCCAGATGGCTGGAGCAACCAATTAAAAACAAAGAGAGTCCTGAGAAAAGGAAAAGGAAGAGAAAGAGAGAAACAAAGTAGCAATTAAGGATGAGACAGCCAGAATGGCTTCATGATGGTAGAGATGCTTTCACTGGAGAAGAATGTATGTATCAATTACAATCTCCCCCCAATTTTCTCCTCCCTTGACTTTAGACTGTAAGAGTAATTCAACATTAATATATTACCACCAGAGATATTTTCTCATGTGAGATATTTGTGCCAGTGAATATACCCACAATAATCAAGAGATGTCATTTAAATTACAGTTTTAAAAGTCTTCTAAAAATTGGAGATCAACCTGCCTGTAGACTTGATTTGAGCCACTGCATGTGCTTAGACTACTGATTTGAAGATGGAAGTACTTTATTTATCTATCCATCCCATTTTACAAAGCTAGAAATAATTCCCACCAAATTATTACACAAGAATGAGGCTACACCACATGGAGAGATTTTGTTTTTTTCGATTTTATCTTCATGTAATTTTCCATTAAACAAATTTAGAATCATCTTACCTGCTAACTAAATGTGTGAGTATTGATTTGTTTAAAAAATCTAAGATCCTGAGATTCTAGGCATCAGAAAGCTTAAAGTTCAAAGGAAATGTAGAGGTCATTTAGTATAACACATTCATCTCACACACAAGGAAACTGAGGCCCAGGGAAATGAGATGATTTACCTAAAAATTAAAAAAGTAGTAAGCAATACATGTAAGGTAGGAGGCACTTGATCTAGAGTGTTGGACTTGGAGCCAGGACTCCAAGGAAGATCTAAGTTCAAATCTAGCCTCAAACAATTACAAGATGTTGGTGTAGTTCCCTATACTGAAGAAACCATAGATTACGCATATTTTCACATTTGCAATAATGTTTATTGAAACTGGGCTTCAGTTGCCTTTGACTCAATGTAGATAGTTGGTTTGCTGAACAAATTCACAGGTAGGTGGCATAATGAATAGAGCAGTAAACCTGGAGTCACAATGATCTGAATTTGAGTCTTGCTTCAGTCACTAGCTATATAACAATGGGTGTCACTTGTTCTTTTAATCTCAATTTCCACATTTGCAAAAAGAACAAAATAATAGTATAAATCATGCGTGGTTGTTGTGTGGATCAAATGGGAGAATACGTGTAAGGTGTTTTGCAAACCTTAAAGTTATACCAAGGTTAATAACTAGCTATCACTGTTTTCAAATACTTTGGGAATGCTTATTTACATGCAAGTAATTGAGGGCTAATTTAAAAATCATCCAGAAGCACACTAAAACAGATCCTCTAAAGACCTCTTGGCAATGAAGGAAGAAAGAGAGAGAGAGAGGGGAGGAAGGAGGGAGGGAGGAGAAGAAAAATTGAGGACCAGGATGAGGACAATATCGGCAACAACAAAAATAAAACTTGTATATCTCTGGTATAAAATTTGAAAACACTGTTTCACTACCATCACTACCATTCACTACAATGGGGTATAATGTAAAGATTGGCCAATGTCATCTCAGTACTTAGAGCATGCTCAAAATACTCTGCCTGATGGAAAACATGCCTTTTTCTTCCTTATTTCTTAGCAAAGATTTCCTACTGTTTCCTATAAGTGACCTATGTGATGAAGAAAAGATTTTGATTAACAGTGAGTCAGAACTCAGTATGCATAAGAAAAGGGTTAAACAGATTGAGTCACACTGCATTTCCTGGTAGTTTTCAAGTGGGGAA
Organism: Potorous gilbertii; assembly: GCA_028658325.1. Classification (NCBI taxonomy): domain Eukaryota; kingdom Metazoa; phylum Chordata; class Mammalia; order Diprotodontia; family Potoroidae; genus Potorous; species Potorous gilbertii. The sequence continues at coordinate 481,119,754 of CM053770.1, forward strand.
GATGAATTGCTTTAAACTTCCAAGATGGAGGAGAGATAGCAGGGATAGAAGTAGCAGCAGTCTGCTCCCTGATACCTACTATCTCATTTCCTCCATTTGGACATTCCAGGGTCGTTAATGAATGACGTGCAAACCTGTCAAGAAGAAAGCAATAGATTGTAATCTATTTGACCCCGATGAGAGGTGAATCAATTGATCATTGTATCTTGAGAGCAGGACAGTGATTTCTCTATTGGCTATGGGGAGAAGATTTTGTGGCAACCACTTTAATTTTTAGCCTAGTCAAGAAACTAGCAATGATGAAAGGGATTACTGGAATTTAGCTTTCTCCTACACCTAATCTAATAAACATCAAGGAAGGATGACAGATCAAATAGTGTTTGGGAAATTCAAGGAAGAACCATAGCAAGCCATTGTTCCACTCTAAGATCATGAAATAAGCCATCAGTTGAGTAACCAGAGCCGGGAATATGATCAAAGGTGTGCCCATACTTTATTACCCTGAATACCTGAACAGGATACAAGGTTTAACCCAAAGGAAAATTACTGGCACAGGGACTCCAACTCTGTTACTCTAACTGTTGGCCAGGGTTGTAGATTCATCTCATAGAGCTGAACTAGGGGCTATAGCTGAGTAAAAAGGAAAATCACTGCATGGTGTAGAACAGAGGTGAGCCTACAAGTCTGTCCTTCTGAATCTGAAAGTTTTTCTAGCTAGCAGACAGGATCTAGAGATAGCATCTCTCTACTGAAGTTTCAATCAGAGATAAGCCTGAAGCTATTTTCCCACACCTAAAGTGTGGCAAGGAATATGCAAAGTTCAGATGAGGAAGGAAGTGACACAGTTTGACCACAAGGTCAACTAAAATTTGTAATGATATAAATTAAATGAGAATACTAGTGGAAGGAATTGGAAAACAACCAAAAGCCCTTGGAAAGAGAATTAACATTTTATTATAAGAGATTAAAAATTGTCCTCAAAACTCCCTGAACACCAGAATAGAACAATCAAAAGTTAATGACTCCATGAAATAGAGTGAAGAAATAAAGAGCAAAGAGTATTGGTGTTAAGTACACTCTTTCTAGTCAAAGTTTTTTTTTATTAAAGCATGGGGACAGAATGCAAAAGGAGAGAATTGTATAAGTTAGGATAGAAAGAAATACAGAGATAACAGTCATAACTGTGAATGTAAATGGAATGAACTAAACTACAAAATGGAAGAAGACAGTAGACTCAATTAAAAGGCAGAATTCAGCAATACGTTGTTACACACATGCACACATACATACATGCAACTTAAATTTTCACAGAGAATGTGAGGTTCCAGGGAAGAACTTAGCATGCTTCAGCTAAACTTAAAAAAAAACAACAAGGGTCATAACCATGTTCTCAGACAGACCGACAGCAGAAACAGAAATTATTAAAATAAATAAAGAAAAAACTACATAACATTAAAAGGCACAATAGATGATGAAATAATACTTAATATATAGGCACTGAATGCATAGCATCTAAATAAAAGGAAAATCAAAATGAGTTTCAGTGAGAAGTAGACAACAAAACTATAATAGATGGACACTTGAATATAATCCATTTCTAAACTAACTAATTCTAACCAAAACAAAACAGAAGATAATGACTTAATATTTTAGTAAACTTGGAATAACTCTCTGTTAATTATTGAATGGGAATAGAAAGGAGTGTTCAGCTACGTATAACACCTTAAAAAAAACTGACAATGTTTTAGGCCATAAAGCCTTATAAATGAAGGAGAAATATTAAACATATCCTTTATTGAAAATAATGTAATAAAAATAATATTCAATAAAGGCTAACTGAAGAAAGGATTAAAAATAAGAGACTGAATAATTTAAAGAAGTGGTGAGCTAGAGAAATGTCATAGTAAATAAGCAATTTAATCAAAGTTAATGACAGAAAAATATAACAATCTTCACATGTAAGTATTGAAAGCATTTATTAGGAGAAAGTATCTCTACACATTTTCATCAACAAAACAGAAGACCAGATCTATCAGGCATACAGCAAAAACACCTATAAAATCAACATTTTTTAAAAATTAAGCACCAAAGTAAAGAACTGGAAGTTGAGAAGATGTCCATCAATTGGGGAGTAGCTGAACAAGTTGTGTATATCAATGCAATGGAATACTATTTTGCTTTAAGAAAGACATGAGCAAGTGAGTTTCAGAAAAACCTGGCAAGACCTATATGAACTGATGCTGATTGAAGTGAGCAGAACCAGGAAAAAATTGTACACATTAAAAGCAACATTGTGCAATGATCAATTGTGATAGATTTACTTCTTAGCAATATGATGATCAAAGACCCAATTCCAAAAGACTCCAAAGGAAAATCCAGAGAAAGAACTATGGAGTCTGAATGCAGATCAAAGCATATTATTTTAACTTTTTTTGTTTTTTGTTGTTTCTTTCTTGTGGTTTTGCCTTTTTGTTTTGATTCTTCTTCCACAACATGACTAATATGAAAATATGCTTAAGATGATTGCACATGTATACCTATATCAAATTGCTTACTGTCATGGGGTGAGACAGGAGAGGTGAAGAGAGGGAAAAATTTGGAACTCCAAATTTTACAAAAAATTAATGTTGAAAACTGCCTTTAATTGATTGTAACTGAAAAAGTAATAAAAAGGGGAAAATTAGGTATTAAAATATAAATTGTGATAAAGAATCAATTAACAAAATTAAAGGCAAAAATAACCACAACTAGGATTTTTTTTAAAAAAATTTTAAAAATAGATAAACTAGTAACTAATTTAATTTTTCAAAAAGAAAAGGAATGATCAAATTATTAGTATCAAAAAATGAAAAATAAAAATTTACAACAGAGTAAAATTAAAATGGGTTATTGGAAACTACTTTGCTTAACTATATTCCAATGAAACTAACAACTCATATAAGATGGATGGACATTTAGAAAAATATAAAATGTTCAGATTAATGGAACAAAAAATAGCAAATGTAAATAACTCAATTTCAAAAAATAAATTCATCAAGCCAGAAACAAATATCCAAAGGGATAAACCAAACAAAGCAAAGTAAAACTAGAAGCAGATGGAGTTACATGTGAATTCTATCAAGAAATCAAAAAACAATTAATGACTGTATTACATAAACTATTTGCAAAAATAAGAAAATATGTGATTCTACCAATTTATTTCTATTACACAAATATGATCTTGACATCTAAACAAGGGACAGTCAAAACAGAGAAATACAATTATAGACCAATATATCTAATGAGCATTGGAGCAGAATTTTAAATAATATATTAGCAAAGAATCTCAAGCAAGATATGAAAAAGATTATAAACTTTACCAAGTTGTATTTATAACTGTAATTCAGAGATGTCCAAATATGAGAAAAACTATCAACAAAAAAGAGTATGTCAATAAGGTTAAAAACCAAAATCATAGGTGCAGAAAAAGCTTTTGATATGACACAGTATTCATTTCTGTTAAAATCTTTAAAAATACAATGATAAATAGGTCCATGCTTAATATGTTAAATATAATCTACTGAAAACCAGAAGCCAGCTTTATATGAAATGGGTAGACTATTCCAATAAAGTCAAGGGTAAAGCAAGGATGTCCATTATTACCCTTACTATGCATTTTAGTGCTTGAAATGCTAACAATAGCAAGAAAAGATAATGAAGAAATAAGCAAAGAGGAAAAAATATTATTTTTGCAGAAGACATGATGGTTTGCCTAAAGAACCTTAGAAAGTCAACTAAAATTAATAACATACGAAATTGCATGACATAAAATAAAATCACATAAATTATCACATAAAAATCACATAAATTTCTCTATATTATTAACAATATCTAGGCAGAAGAGATAGAAATATTTCATTTGAAATATCTAGAAAGTATATGAATTACCTGGGAGTGTACCTACCAAGGCAGACAGGAATCATAAGAATGTAACTCCAGAATATTCTTTATGGAAATAAAGTTCTAACTAAAGAATTGGAGAAATATTAATTTTGCATAAGCAGCAGGCCTATCTAATATTATAAAAATGATAATATTGTCTAATTTAACCTACTTATTAAGAATTATTCTAATTAAACTACCAAAGCATTACTTTATAAAGCTAGGAAACAGGATAACAAAATTTATCTCGATGATCAAGCAACTTAAAGGAAATAATGAAAAAAGAAGTGGAAAAGAAGTCCTTTGGAATGAGGGAAAGGGTTAAGATGGAAAAGACTTAACCAGGTTCCAAATTTGTTGAAAAAGACAAGAAAATGTCATTGTGAGTCAATAGATAATATCTATTTGAATTTGCTTGGGTAAAAAAAAATTTGACTGAATGAAACCCAGGAAAAGATAAGTTTTTAAGTGACAATAGTGGAGGTAGAGTCTGGAAGTGACAACGAGGAGCAAAGAGTATTCCAACTACAGAATCATAACCCATGACGACAAACAGTGCTACAAAATGTAATGAGAGAAGCAATGTCTGGAATTACAACTAATCATTGTACTGTTTTTAATTGTTTACAGATTATTTCACAGTAATTTTTCTTTATGGTATTGTGTCATTCTTTAAATGGTTAGGGTTACTCTTCATATCACTTAGCTTCCTTCAGTTTGTACAAGCACCCTCAGAATTCTCTAAAACTAACCTTTTCATAATTCCTTAGGACACAAATATATTCCATTATAATCATAAACCATAATTTATTCAGTTATTCTTCAAAGACTGATGATGAGATGATAACAAAGATAATGACGATGCTCATGGTGGTGATGGTGATAGCTAACATTCTGTACATTTCATAAAAAGCTTTACGTATCAGGCACATGAGGTCCCTGCTAAACCTCACCTTGGATAATGAGTTGAATTTTGAGGTGCCTATTCTTATTCTTATTAATCATGAGCAGCAGGTGTGCAGTCCATGGGCTTCAGTAGTATACTTTTGATGTCAAGAGAAAGTGAGAAAAGTTTCCAGGATATCTAATGAACTTGTCTTGCATTCATGGAAAATAAAGTTAAGATGGATCATGGTCATTACAGATACAGGGATGGTCTGCTTTTATGGTCATTGGGTATTTGAATATTATAGTTGAGTCATCCACACCAAACTAGCAGTGGCAGCAAGGTCTTAGCCTGGTCTACTCCAACACTTTAGCTGTACAGTTGTCCTACAATATAAGGAACACTTTACCAACTTGCAATCAGTTTGCATCCATTGCATTCCCAGGAATAATATCTGTCCCGAATGCCAGATACCCAGAGAGTAGACCAGTTTCTCTGGCTGGTGCAGTTCATATGGTCAAGTGAGGGACATAAATCCTAACCCTATCACCTTGCCTTTTTTCTCATCCAATTCCCATCCACCCTTAACCAACATGTCACTAAAACTCTACTAGTGCCTTACAATAAAAAAGGAGAGTTTTTTCTCCTGTGTGTGTGTGTGTGTGTGTGTGTGTGTGTGTTTGATTTTAATAACCTGTCATTCAGAGTACAACAGCTTGAAGTGTGAGAAGGCTTCAAGCATTACAGCAGCTTTCACAATAACAAGCTGCCCAGGAAACCTGAGCAAACAAAGAAAGAAGAAAATTAGCTTCTGGTCTCCAGCCAGAATAATTTGCCTATGTTAAATAAAATAGACAACCTCCAACTCCAACTCCCTAGTGGATTTAGACCACCTGCTGTACATTCCCTTGAAAGATTTGATAGCTATCATTCTTCCATATTTCTAAACCTGGCTATTATTCTTTGACTGTCTTTAGTTAGGCAACAGTTTGGTTCTCTGGATTCTAAAGCTTGTTGGTTTACAGAACATTACACTTGGAGAGAACCATATAAATCTTCTAGTCTAATCCTTTCATTTTACAAAGTCCCAGTAGTGGAAAGTGACACACTCAAGGTCACATAAAAAAGATGGCAGAGACAAGGTCTTCCAATCTTGAATCCATTGTTTTATACATCATATAAATAGATTAAAAACTCATTTAACATAATCAATGTGTTTATTCGGTCCCCAATTGACTTCAATTGGAGAGAAACTAAAGATTGAAGGCAGAGATTGCTGAAGATGTGTTTCTATATCTTCACCACCTAATATAGCATTGAGCACATTGAATATCCTTGTAAATATTTCCCAAATGAATGAATGAATACGATGCAGTTAGAAGACTCCAACTCTCTCTTTTCCTAGCTTTTCTATTGCCTTCAAATTTTCATCAGGAACCTCAGCCTTTGATTTATACCACTTTTATTTCAAAATAAATTTTCCTTAGCACTTGATTAAAAAACCTTGTCTCTTCAGTGATTGTGCTCAAGAAATAAAAATGTAGTCCTTTCTCTCTGAATCAGCTGGTAGAACATTCTCCAGAGAGATGACCAAATATTGCAGAGTTTCTGGAAATATCAACTAGCCATAAATCCATGGTTTCTGAATATCTGAGGATATTAATTTTTTCCCTGGGATTTTTCACAGATAATGATGCAAGTAAGACCCAATTCATGTGAATAAAGAATCATATGAAGTCATGGAATGTATTCAAAATTACATATTTCAAAGTTATTATTATATAAAATATGATCATTGGTTCCAGTCTAATGGAACGATATGGTACAAATTCAAGAAGTATGGCCACTTTAAGGGATTCATTGTTTGTACTATCAATTATATAAATCTAAGAATTTGATTCGATAAATTAAAAACCTGCTATCTGTGTAGCCAAAGTATGGAAAGGAATCCCAAAATGCTTGTCCACAGGGACATTACAATTTAGATGGGGGAAGTAGAGAGAAATGTACATAAATAATTGCTCAGATTAAATTCCACTCATGAGAACTTGTCTTAATAACATTTGTCATCATTATCACTAAGAATGGAATGAATTCTTTTGTCACAGCCATTTAAATGTAGATTTTTACTTCAAAGGCTTCTGTTTAAGATTCAAGTACTTACTATGAGGCTAGATACCAGTTAGATGAGTCAGTCAATAAACATTTATTGAGCACCTTCTATATTCCAAGCACTGTACTAAGAGCTATGGGTACAAAGAAAGGCAAAGACAGTCCTTGTCCTAAAGAAACTCATAGTTCAATAGGAGACATTATGAAAACAAATATACAAAAACAAACTATATACGGGGTGAATTGGAAATAATCAACAGAGACAAGATGCTAGAATTGAGAGGTAGAAAAAGACTTTCAATAAAATGTGGGATTTTAGCTGCCAGGAAAGCAGGAGGCAGAGATAATGATGGACAGAATTTCATGCAGGGACAGCTGGAGAAAATGCCTGGAGCTGAGAGATGGAGTACTTTGTTTACAGAAAAGCAAGGAGTGCTTGTAGTATAGTGGGGAGGCTTTCATTACAGAGTTGTGTAATAGAGACAGGATAAACACTGAATCATGAAAATGACTCTGAAAATGTATTAAAATATCAGATTATCTATTAATCCATTGATAGTCTATGAGAAAATGGATGCTATGAGATATAATTTAAAATAAGAATTAAAGAACTATAAAATCTTTACCCAAAGTTGGGCTGTTATTTTCAAATACTTGTCAGTGAAACTGCAAAATTCCTATCCTATTGAGGACCAGTGCCATGGAATTCTTCAACAGCAGCCATCTGAACACATGGAAGTTATACTCCAATACATAAAAACAGTGTTTTACAATAGAGTGATTTAATATGAAATACCAAACACATGAAATATAATAAGAACTTTTAATCAAGCATACAAATCCATTAAAAATACTTTTTTACAGTGAAAATAGAATTTTTGAAAGAACTCTAAAGTTATGATATGCATATTTATTTCTTATAGGAGGAAGGCAGTGGTTTACATCTCCTGGATACAGTTGAGTCTGCTTAACTTGGAAAAAGGTTGTTTGAATTAAAATTAGTATGGCTAGAGAGAGAGTGAGAGAGACAGAGACAGACAGACAGACAGACAGATAGAGAGACAGACAGAGACAGAAGGAAACAAAGAGAAGGAGGAAGATACAGAAAAACAGATATAGAGAAAGAGAGAGGAGATAGAGAAACAGTTCTGCTTTTCAGCAATAATATCAAAAAGAAAAGCATTTATTTGTTGTACATCAGTAAAGATTAAGCAAGAATTCAGGAGAACTAAGCAGCCTCTGCTCCTCTGTCAACTAAAGAAAACAGAAGATCAGAGTTAATCATTTTTTTTTACTTTTATATCTGGGATAGAGGAAAGAAAAGGGAAAAGAGACATTGGTATATGTAGTATTCTTTAGCTCAGAAGGAATGAGGTAAAAGTAAAGAATAAGCAACATCAGAAAATTGTATCCTAAAGTTTTTTTTACTACTTCCATTTCAGTCATGGTACAATGGAAAATATCCTTGAATTTGAAGTCCAAGGATCAGTATCTTAATGTAGGCTTTGTTGCTTAGATCACAGTATGATCTTGACCAAATAATTTAACTGCTTTAAGTCTCAGTTTTCTCATCTATAAAATTATAAGATTATATTAGATAACCTCTGAGGTCCCATCTATCTCCAATGTATGAAAATATAGTCAGGATACATATGAATGTAGCATCTTGTAGATGAAAGAGATCCTAGAAAATATAGTTTTCTTAGCTGGAAGAAGATCTTGATGAATCATGGATGGACCTTGATGAAGGTGTGTGTCAATGGGACCTTTTGAGCTCCAACAAGAGGATGGGGCGGGGGGAGTGTCAGGATCACATGGAGACATGCCTGTGGTATTGGCTAGCCAATCTCATGGGAAGAGTGCTACTGTCCTAACTTGAATATGACCATGTGGGCTTTGTCTGACCCATTAACCTGCTCTCACTCTGGAACAATGTCAATTTATCCCTTCTCTACTTGCCTCTACTCTGCCTTACCAATGCCTAGTGAACTGATGCTGAGTACCTATAAATCTTGCTTATTTACCATCTGCATTTTATTTTATTTATTTAAATGCTATCTGCATTTGCTTCTGATTTACACTGAATTCTGAGCAAATGTTTGTGACTCTGGGGAAAGATAAAGAGGCACCATTGGCCAAAGAGTCCTACACTTCATCTTGAGTCCATATTGATGCTCCCTTTCTTTCTGGAGTCCCTTTCCGGAGAGAAGGACTTTGCTAGCTCCAACAGTTTCACCCAGCTCTTTCTGCTTGAGGATTGAAGGGAATATCACACCTTCCTTTGGTCCTTTGGTCCTTCCTCAATACTAGAATGCCATGCTCATTCACATAATTTAAATGAACCATAAGTCACCAACTATAAACCTCCACTAAGGTGGAAAAGCACTAGGCCTTAACATCTGCCCTGACAACAAATCCTGAAGTCCTCCAACCCTTCCATTGACTCTCCCACCATGACCTCCAAACCCCTAGATACTAACATTGAATCTTTTTATCTACCCAAAGGACCATCTATTCTGTTATTTATTTCTTGCTTTTTTCTGGTCCTTCCTATTCTTCCTGTAACCCCCAATTTCCCCCAATTAGAGTGTTAGTTACATGAGAGCAGGGACAATCTCATTTTTTTAATATTTGAATCACCAGAGTTTAGGACAGTGCTTGCCATAGAATAAGTACTTAATCATGCTTTTTTATCCATCCATATATCTAGGACTTCATCTATCTGTACATCCATCCATTCACTTGGCACCACAGCCTCTGTGACCCAGTATGAAAAGTTAGTGTCCATTTTGAAAGTCCTACTCAGTTTTGCTTCAAAGAGACCTGGCCTGGTAAGAGGCAGAGGATTGTAACTCAATTCTGTTATATGACTCACTTTCCTCAGGGTGGAGTTTTGGGTGGAGTTAAGTGGAAGAGAGTTAAGTTATCCTGAGTTCTGTCCCAAATAGCTGCAGTAGAAGGTAACTGGGTGTGAGTTGATAATGTACAATATTGCCAAGGATGGCCAAAAATGAAATTTGCTAACATGTTCTGATGCTCTTAATTGTACTTCTGGGGTCCTCCCAACCTTTCTGCAATCTCATTGTCTGACAATGTCTTCATTACCTCAGTATCAGAAATCACTGGTAACATGTTAACTCCTATAATCTAGACTTCATCCAATTCTTTAAAAAAAATGCTTACCACTTGGATGTAAAGGATACACAGCTAGGAAGCTCTTCCTAACTCCAAGTTCACTATGCAGTGCTTCCTCCATTTGGTTTTAAGACTATGTTGAACTGTAACAATTTATTTTGTAAAATAAAAATGTCTACATAAATTCAGAAGTACCAGTAGGCCTTCCCCACCATCCCCCAAAGAGATGGAGATCCCAGCAATAGCAGTTTCAAAAGAAGGAACTATATATATTTATATGTACATCGTGAGTTTCATTAAAGAATATAGGATCCAGACAAAGTTAAAGTGAAAATAGATTTATCAACAGAGAAACTATGCTATATGTCAGTCATATTAATCAACATTGTTTTAGATTTTAAAATAATTAGACACTATAAGGTTGACATATTGTTGAGGTATAAGAAATGATGAGTTGGCAGATTTAGAAAAATATGGAAAGATTCAGACTTATAAAGGAAGAAATTATTCACTCTCAGAAAAACAGAGGACAAATAAGCATAGTACGATCTTACATAGGTGCAAATGAATGCATATATCTATATATGAGTTTAATTACAGATATCTATGAATCTGTATTCATTCATACATGCATATGTTTTTATGTATATGTTTGTATGTATATACGTATGCATGTATGAACGTGTGAATAAATATATCCATGCTTAATTGTAGCCTTCTTAAGGGAGGGAAGAGAGAAAAGGGAGAAAAGAACAAAGTAAAAATTACGCAGCAGAGAACAGAAGAAAACTTACAAGGAAGCAAAGCACAGCTCTGAATACAATGTGTAGTATTTATTGTAAAGGCTTTCTTGAAATGTAAATTCATTGCTGTATATTTTGAATCTTCTCTTACATTCTGCTGTGCACATGGTAATGTTCTTTTTCTTTTCTTACCTTATATTTCAGTTTTAGCATTTAAGTTTATAATGTTTCTTTTTCTTTTTTATTATTATATATTATATATTAATGTTTAGGTTTAAAATTTTAAAATATGTAAAGGGAAAGAAAAGAATATGGGATCCATTAGAGAAACACATGCACACATATATTCACTCTTTATGCAACGTTCATTAAAGAATATCTCATGTATTTCAAACCCATTGTAAACTCAACAAAGGGTTAGAAAAGTATTGATCTTCCTCTCACCCTCCATTACTGTTTAATTTCTCCTCCATGCATCATGGTTCTTTCCCAAGAACCACTTTTAGTGACTTTAGTTACTTTAATAAGTTGATCTAAAATATGCCTTTGTAATCATAGGCGTTTTAGCTCAGCCAAAGAGCAGGTATTTCAGAAGGGAAAATTGTAGATCATAAAATAGTAGAATCTTAGAATTGAAAGAGACTTTAAAAACAATCTGTCTCAACTCTTCCCACTCACCTCAGAGGTAAAAATTCAGTCTCTACTTGAATATTTTGATGATAGGGAGCTCATTGTTTTCTATTTCTGATGAGCCTATTTATCAAACAGTGCTTTTTAAAGGTGAACTGGAAGTTCCCTCATTTACAAAATAATTTGGTTTGTTTAGTTGAGGTCCCTTCTCATGCTAAGATTCTGTGAAATCTACCTCCTTATAACTTGTCCTGTCAGGTTCTCTGGAGCTACAAATAAGTCTAATGAGTACCTCTTAAACATGGCAGTCCTTACTATATTTGAAAACAGACTTTCATCGATCAAATGTCCTCTTTTTATAAATTAAGCATCTCCCTAAGTCTTTCAATATTCATTATATGATATGGGTGGTGTATCTAAAGCACATTCTCCTTACCTTGGATGATCTCCTTATTGTTTCCCTCCTAAAATGTGAGAAGGCCTGTGGGAGAGCATTGGTTGTTGTTTCCCTCAGGATAATTTCATGCTTAGGATTGGGGAGAAAAATTCAAAGTATGGCTTGAAGGGAGACAAAAAAAACCCCAACAGTCTACAAGAATTATAGTAGTGGTCTCAACCCCATCCTTGATTTCTACTTGCTAAGTACAGCAGCCCTTCCTAAACAGAGCTGGGCCAAGGGCCTTTGTCCTCAGTGGTGGTCCATTTGAATTCCCCATCTGTTGTTGGTTAGCATTCCCTGACAACAGGTCTCTTGTTGAGGCTACATCAACTCCCCTGGTTCAAATTGGCCTAGATTTCCCTGAATTGGAGCTAGGAGGAAGAGTTCTGGGGGATTGTCCAGAACCAGAATTAAAACTAATAGGACACTGACCTTACCAGTCACTCCTTTGGTATCCCTGCTCCTTTGCCCTATGAGGCCATTCCCAGGGTAGTCTAGTATCAGACCCCTGGGAAAATCCCCAGCTTAACACAGGTGTTGCCCAACCTTGAACAAAACATACCTATCTAGATCCATAGCCGTCAGCAACACCCGGTTTGCACATTCTCCCAAGTCAAGTCCTGTATCAAATTTTGTCCTCTCTGAATGAAACCTGGCACTTTTGTCTCACATAATCACCAGCACTCTGGAAGGGAGAAAAATCTACTCAATTCTGGCCTACACTACAATGTAACCACACCTGGGAATCTACTCCTCAAATGAAGAGGAAAGGCTGCTAATCTGTGGTGACACTTCAGGCTTGATTTTGTTTTATTGGAAGGATTTTATAAGGGCTATTATCTCCTGGTTTACATAATCCTACACTTCCCTCCAGGCAGTAAGAATCGAGGTTCATCAGATGCTCAGTTTACAGTTCCATGCAGCTGGCAGAGCTGGGACTCAAACTCATGAACCACAGAACACCAAACTACTGGATACTGCTTAGAAAGTGGTGGGGGAAAGCTCCCGTGACGTGATCCATCATATTGTTTGAGGTGAGGTGTTCGGGAATTTGTACTACAAGCGAACCTAAACTTCAGCTAATTTGACTCAAAGGTTCTGTGACCTCTCTTAAGTGAGGGACTCCCTCTCTCTGTTTTGCCTGCCTTCTACCTTTGTCTGTTCTTAATAATTTAGCCAGCGACAAGGTACATTCGACTTTTTCTGCTACAAACATGACTTCAGTCCAAGTATTTAAGCACCTGAACTCAAGTGAGCATAATAAATGTCAGAGAATTATTTATAGCTCGGTATATGGAGAATTTCCAGGTCCCCATACTGCAATAACACAGATCCATCTGCTAATGGCATCAGAACTGTGTGTGCTTTTTTTCCTCCTTCAGTTGATAGGCTCTGAAAATAGAAAACTACACCCAGGACAAAGATAGCCATCAAGAGTTTAACTCTTTCCCACTTGGCTAATGATTGAATTAGAAGTTAATTTCCAAGGACCAAGTTTTTTGGGTATCTTTCAAAGAATGGAAATGAGCCCAGATGAAACTGTAACTCACCCTCCTCTAATTTCCTTCATTGCCATTATGGCAAATTCTTACCCTGAGTATTTACTGCATGGTACAGAAATTTTTTGATTTACAGTTGGTCCATGTCCTCCTTCGTTACTGGTATCATGATTAAGATTACTGGAGTAAGTTAGATATATGATTCCTACTACCATTATTACAAAAGCATAACCCCACACCTTTAGCAAATGAATCGGAGAACTGGATTTGAGCAAACCCACAGAGGAAGTACCCTTTAAGATTATACAACAGTGAGATATTTAATTTTAATCCTTCTGATAGGCAGGGTGAGAAGAAAACTTCCAATTTTCCCCTTACCTTCCTGCCCTGTAAATTTCCCAGGGGACAGAGTCATGATTTCTGACTACTCTTAGGACCACAGAAGCGGCAAAGCTGGCTGATACATATAGGCAGCTGGCTGCTGATTTCAGCGTTTCTCGGAACTGGGTATAAGCCTGGAAGACAAGTTCAGTATCTGGAAGTAGGTCAGCAGAATCTCCGTGCTTCTACCTCTGGTGAATGCACAATGCATGGAGCATAGGAAGGATGGAGCTCCATGCTTTTTCTTTCATCATTACTTAGACCCTTAAGATGTCCTTTATGTTATACAACAGGACTAGTTGCTGTTTTTTAACTAATGTGCATATCAGATTTTGTAACTATACATCTCATACTCTGTTGCCTTACTACAGCTTAACATTTTTCCGGTCTTTCTATCCATAGTAAATGGCCAACAAGTAAATGCTTAACAAGTGCGAGCAGTTATTTATTTGTGTGGTTTTGAATGATACATTTATTTTTATTTTCAGTATATCTGAGAGTTATGTCTGATAACAAAGAATAAAAGAGAAATAAAATCTATCAAACTAACACATTAACCAAGTATAACATTAAATGTAGTGTTCCATAACCATGGTTCCTCACCCTTACAAAACAGAAAAAGGTACAATATCACAGCTCTTTTCTGGGCCACACTTGGCCATTTTAATGACATCCTTCATTTCTGAGTATTTTGTTATTTTTCTTTTCATTCACATTGCTGTAGTCACTGTGTATGTTTTCCTGACATCTTTTATTTCATGTTGTATCAGTTCGCATAAATCTTTTTTTCTCTGAATTTATCATATTCATCATGTTACATCACGATAATGCATCATCATGCACATGTGCCACAATTTTCTTAGCCATTCCCTAATCAAAGGACATCTATTTGTTTCCATAGACTTCCTATTTAAAGGAAATCTATAGTTTATATACATATATGTATGTATAATAAAGCAGATAATCTTCATACAAAAATAATCACCTTTAATTTCATTGTTTTGCAGATTTGGATTCATGTACAACAGATTTTCTAAAAATGAGGGGCATACATATATGGAGTAAATTTAAGCATAACCCATACTCAGTAAGCTTAATGGTTTGTTCCCTTTCATTTAAAATATCTCAAATGATTAACTTCTCTCATTGAACTGCTTCATAGAGTATCCAGTAGATCCTCATTCCTGGGTGCAATGATGTTTGGCTTAGATTTTCATTTTCTTAAATCTGTCGCAAGACAATGATGTGTAAAAATGAGGATAGTGAACTAAGAAATCTTAAAAGTCCCTTCCAGTTCTGAGATCTTATGACCTTATGATCCTCTTAAACGAATAAATTTCTATGAAAAAGTAAGCTTGAAAGGTATGACATAAGAACTTAGTAATGCAAGCAGCTAGGTAGTACAAATGATAAGAGTGATGTTTCTAGAGTTAGAAAGACTCGAGTTCAAATCGTAGCCCAGACCCTTACTACCTATGTGATCCCACAAAAATCACTTAACCTATCTATGCTTTGGTTTTTTCACCTCTAAAATGAGGTTACTTATATCGCTAGAGTGTTGTGAGGCTCAAGTGAGATAATATTTGTAAAACATTTGCAAATGGTACAGCACCATATAAATGCTAGTTACAGCATTTGGCATGTATGTAAGACCAAGCAAAAAAAGAGAAAGATAAACGTCTGTGTAGGAGACAATTTACATCTACGTCCAATCAATAAACATTTGTTGGACACAAGGCACCATACTAAGGACAAGATAATTATTTATCACTGCTCTATAATACTTTGATTTTTTTAAAATAATGGCTCATTTCATTGATGTGGCCATTCCCTTCAATGGTATAGAGAACATGAGATGAGAAACTTGATCCTGACACCTATTTTATGTTTTGTTTCTTTCATTGTCCTATGCTTTGTCTACCTTTGTTTTAAGGTTATTGAGTGTTAATTTTGAGTATATTTTGAATATAATTTTCATTGACTTTCTTCACTTCTTCATTCTTTTCAATGGTGTTGGCGCCTAAGCTGCAAATATTCCTGGTGGTTTTTTTACATAAATGTATCATCAACACTGTGGAACAAAATGGCCAGATTTCTTTTCAAATGATCATTTTTGTTGCCCTTGGATGGAGAATAAAACGAATTTCTGTTGTGCAGTCATTTTTCAGTCATGTCTTGTCTTCATAATCCCATTTGGTGTTTTCTTGGCAAAGATACTGGAGTAGTTTACTGTTTCCTTCTCTAGCTCATTTGACAGATAAAGAAACTGAGGCAAGCAGAGTTAAGTGACTTACCCAGGGTCACACAGCTAGTAAGTATCTGAGGCCATATTTAAACTCAGCATGATGAGTCTTTTTGAACTCCAGGCCTACCACTCTATCTACTGTGCCACCTAGCTGCTCAAAACCAACTTCGCTAATCCCATAATTTACTCTCCATATAGGACCTGAGACATTTTTTCATTTAGATGCCACTTCTTTCTTTCTTCTGGTTTCAATTAGAGTGAGAATTTCAATATTATTATGATTCAGTTCCTCAAGAAGTGTGTCAATTCATTTGTCATTGGACAAAGATATCAAGTTTAGAGTACCAACAGCTGAGATAATGTTAATAGCTGTTTTAAAAGTGATGTGATTTTTAATACCCTCTGTCCCGTTGAAAACATACGATTGAACATATAAGGTCAGCCTAGGTTATGGAGTGTCTTGAAAAGTCAAGAAGAGGGGCCTGGACATGATATGGGAGACAGTTAAGTGCCATTATGGGATCTCAGTCAGGGTAATGATGTGATGAAAACACTGTTTTGGGAGGATTAATCTAGTTCTAATAGGAGTATGCAAGATGGGTTGGAGTGGTGAGATGGATGAAGAAAAACCAGTTAGGATGATATAAATAATCTAACTGTGAAATGATTAGGTCTTGAAATACGATGGTGGCAGTGAGAATGGAAATAAAATGACAGATGTGAGAAATTTAAGCAGGGAACATGGGCAGGACTTGGCAATTAACTTAACTGAAAGAGGGAAAAAAATCAAGGATGTCTCATTATGATAGAGTTGGAAGAAACCTTAGAGATCATGTAGTGCTGAACCTTTATTTCAATAAATGAAGGAAATCAGAGCCAGAGAGGACAGGTGACAGATATAACGTTATACAAGTTGCAGAGCTACACTTATAACCTTGGCTTTCTAACTCATTAGAGAGGTAACATGGTTCAGTGGAAAGATCCAATTTGGAGTCAGAGGATTTGGGTTCAAATCCTACCTCTGATCTTTGTGACGTTATACAACTTACTTAACTTCCCTGGACCTCAATATACTAATCTGTAAAATGGGGTCAGTGTAGAGGTTGAAAAAAATCATACAATATAGTCTCTGATGTCCTTCCTAGGTCTATGTCCATAATCCTATATCTACACCCTACTGCCTCTTCTGATCATCTTTTGTCTTAAAACAGAATTCATTGTCCTATGGTCCTCTCATTTACGAGTAAGTATTGTTTAACTTTCTTCACAAGTCTGATGATACAAACTTCTGTCCTCAATCCACTTTATCCACAAAGCAATGTAGTTATACCTTAAACTTCACCACTATCTGAAACCGCACTACCTCCCAAGATGCCAAACTCCAAAACTATTCTTTAATTCTAATTCCCTTTTTTTAAACCTCTCTCCCTCATTCCTTCTCACTAAATCTGATTTCTGTCTTCACCCTGATTTCCAGTCAGTTAATCATTCAATAACCAGAGTTCATCTCCAGTGTCACTTGTCAGTCTTACCCTTTCTTTAGCCAGTGACTTCAGTGATCTTGGTTTGCCCTTCTAATCCTCCCTGGGTCATTTCCACCATTCCATTCTATTCTTTGAATCTGATCCTTGGAGGCTGAACATGCACAGAGAAAGTCATCATATCAAATTTATTGGAAAATAGTTGAATTCATATGGTATTTAAATGTGTAATGGTGGACTGACCTATGAGGGTTCAGGCCTTAGACTATTGGCACACATGTCCTTGATGGTGTATCATACAGAGCATGTGTGATATTCCCCGCTAATTTTCAAAAAAAAAAACTCATGGAATCTTCATGAGCCTTCTGACAGTGAGTAACTGAGGGACCACTGCTTTATGGTGATGAATTTTCTGATTGAGTTTGGAGCTTGAAATACTTTTGATGGAACTGAGAGTTCAACTATAAAAAGACTAATAGTTCCCTCCCCATCCTGGTCTATTTTCACTTTTTCTTCCTGGCAACAAGAAAAGCAGGAGTTGTTTTTGGACTTCTAGGGGTCAGAAGAATAGGAGTGAGGCAACAATGGCTGCTTCATCTCACCATTTGGCCTCCATGGATCCTTAAGTACATGGTACATTTTATTCTTTCCTGATCCTAAATGAGTATCTCAAGGCATAACAGACAAGCTTAAGGCCTTGTAATCTACAAAAGGTTGGCAGAGCCATCAGAGGTTTTTTCACTAACCAAAGCCAATATCATTGACTGAATCTCGTGGGGAAACAGTCCTGAAGAGACCTTTGTGCCCCAGACCAGCAGTAGGTTGCCATGGTTACCAAATTTTGCAGGGAGCTAGCCCAACTGAGTAAGGAACATCTCATTCTAAAACAAACTTAGTGAGGACTCCTCAAAGGGAGAAAATGGATCCCAAATCTCCGAGTCAAGAAGCACCCACCACATCTTCCCAATAGTTATCTTTTAACATATCTGTGCTTCAATCTTGAGCCCAGTCTCCCCGTCAAAAAAAAATGTAATAAAAATATGGTTAATGGGAACTACCTCTCTTATGACTGAGAGTGACTTCTCAGTAAAGGGATGTTTTCTCCCATTGTTTTCTTTGCTACCAGGAAAGCATTTAAAAGGGGAATGACATATTAGAAAATAAATGGTGTTAAAAAAAGGCACTTTCCCAGACCTCCAAAAAATCATGGCTATTTTACTCACTATAAATTTATGGCATATAATCCTAACTGATTCTTCATTGCTACTATGTAATGTTTCTATTTAGCTCTCATTGACTCCCTCACACATTTCTCTCAATTATTATTTTGTCTTTTCCTCAAATGCAAAAATCTATCTCCACCCCTTACACTCACAGAAAATGACTCTTCTTCCTATCTCATTGCAAAAATTGACACCATCTGACTTCGGATCCCTCAAGTTCCATACTCCATACCTCAAATCTTCTCCACATTTTCACTGAAAATTGTATTGTATGAACCCTCTCTATAAACTCTCATTACCCCTGGCAAAATAATTTAAGTATATGGCCTTCTGACAATGGGATGTTATCTAATCAGTTATCTAATGACTCCAGTTCAGTGGTTCAGTCTGCTGGTCTTTTAAAAAGCATCAAGGTTCAGAATGCCAAGCAATTGAACAGGGCCAATGCTAGATGAGATTGTGAAATGAGTTGTTTGTTTTTATAAGACTCTAGTTTTCTCTTATTCACTTTTGCCCTCCTTTTGTAGGATGCCCTTCTTGTCCCCTGGGAAACCAATGAGTTTATTTTCTTTTCATCTACTTGATATCAAAATATGTTCTTGGGAAAGGATCAAATAAGTTCATTCACGCTAAAATAAAAATGAAAAAGGACTTACAATACTTTCCCCAAGAAAATTTTTTATTTTGACACAGGACAAAGGAATAATCTTCTAAGTGTGAAATTTCAGGCATCAGCATGCCAGTGGAGGTATTTTGAGGGTCAAAGGGACCTTCCTACATGTCTGCAATTATAACACACAAGGAGCTCCCTTCTCCTCATTCTTAGTGGCATTATATATAGCTGTTAGAATTCACCCTTAGATATTATTTTCCTGTGAAGGACAAGTATTGGGATTTTGTGCCTTATGCTGGGTATCTGAATGAAGAAATGTCTATTTGAAGAAAAAATTGTACCTGTTTTTCCAATGGCATGGAGAATAGATAATCCTTCTCAGGCAAACTCCATTAAAAAGTTATCCACACTTACTGCCTACACTTCTCCTCTTAATCACTCCCCAGCCCTCTACTGTCTGATTTCTGACCTCATCACTCAACTGAAACTCCTCTTTCCTAACTTGTCAATCCTCCTTTAATTGTCAGACCTGATGGTCTTTCCTCAGCCCTCATCCTACCTGCTACATTTAACATTGCTGACCACCCTTTCCTCCTGTTTGTCTAACCTCTCCTTCTGAGGCTCTTTGCTGTCACCAAGCCCCCTAACTATTCCCCAAGGTTTTGTTCTGTGCCATATTTTCCTTCTATACTCTTTCTTGGTAATCTCAATAGCTAGCATGTGTTTATCATCTTTACAGATGACTCCTAGATTTACATATCCTTCCAGAGTCTCTCCCTTAAGTCCCTTAGACATTTCAAATTGGTGTTCCCACAGACATCTTAAACTCACCATGTTTAAAACTGAACTCATTATTTTTCTCCATAAACCTTTTTCTTCAAGACTTCCCTGTTTCTCTTCAAGATCTTCCAGTGTCTCAGGCTTGTAATATTGGTATTATATTGACTCCCCATTTTTCTCAACACATATAACATCGATTACCAACTTTGCAATCTCTACTCATTTCTCCTGGTTTTGCCTACTGGAGCCAAATAGAACAAGTGTAATCTCTCTTTCTTTTGTTAGTTTTTTGAATGCTTAAAGGTAGTGCTACTATGTCTCCTCACCTCAAGTTTTCTTTACACCAGGCTGTCTTAGTTCCTTCATCTTCATGTGACACAGAAATCTTTTGCCATTTTGGTTGAACTGCTCTGGACACTCTCTAATTTGTTAATGTACTTAAAATCTGGTGCCATGAGCTAAATACTTTAGATGTGATCTGATGACAGCAGAATACAACAGAACAGTCACCTCCTTATTTCTAGAAGCCATTTTTGCTATTCTTAATTCAATTTGAGATCACATTAGTATTTTGAATGCCACATACATTCTTGTATTTCCCTAAAATCCCCAAACCTTTTTTATACAAATGATCTAACCATGTCTACACCTCCCTGAACATGTGAAGTTATTGTTATTTTAAACACGTCTAAGATTTCATATCTTTCCCTACATAATTTCCTTATATTAGTCCACTTTCTTACTTGTCAAGATCTTTTTAGATCCTGAATGTCATCCTTGAGCTATCTCTACCAGCTTTTTATCACCCATATTTGATGATCGTAGCATCTATGCCTTTAGCCATGTCATTTATAAAAAATGTTAAATAGAACAGTACAAGACAAAGACATATGGGGCACTCCACTGGAACCTTCTGGTATGTTAAAGTTGAACCATTCTTTGAGTCTTGCCACTAAACCAGTACTGAATCTGTCTAATTATGTTGTCTTAATTGAATTCACATCTCATATCCACGTATCTTTTTCACAAAGAAATGTGAGATACTTTATGAAATTCCTTGCTAATATCTAGATATGCTCTATCCACAGCATTTATTTTCCCTACTTATTTTCTTAGTTACACTGTCAAAAAAAATGAAGATTGGCCAAGTATGACTTGATCTAGATGAAGCCATGGAGTCACAGCTTTGTAGTCACAGCCTTCTTTTCCAATTTTTCATTAACTATCTTGTTAATGATCCATTTTAGAATTTTTCCAGGATTTATAATCAAACCTACTTGGCTTATTATTTGCAGACTCTTTTTTTTCCCTTTCAGTAAATTGGGAAAACATATGCCCTTCTCCAGTCATATGGTCCCCCTCTTGTTTTCCATTATCTCTCAAATATAAGACACTGGTTTGGAAGTGTCAGTTTCATGAGTTCTTTCGGGTTCAAGTGAACCAAGTGAACTGAAGACATATGCCAGCGACTTCCATTTTAGAGCCATTGCTAAATAAGGGTGGGATGAGTCAGAGCTGATAGTTTATGCTTTATGGACTCCAGTATGGACTATTCTTGCTGTTCTCACACTAGTGGCCTAAAGATTACCTATGCTCTTGTGTACACATTTGGAAATGGGCGAAGCAAGAAATTGACATAGAAGATCCTTGAAGATTATTAGTTTACCAGTGAAATAAACCTGAATTCTTTGTGCTACGTATAAACTATCCTTCTTATTTGGAAATAAATGTAATGAAAAGACAAAAGATATTTTTTCAAAGAACAAAGAAACAACAATGGAGACCACTGTCTTCTACACAATAGTACATGTAGTGATCCTTTCTCAGTCCTCTCTTCATGAAAAACTTTCAGCCAAAGACTGAAGGGCAAAGAATTGGGCAGAATGAACACTTTTTTCCAAGTGGACAAACTAACTTAATTTTCTTCACTTATATTTGACTCAACAACAGTGAATGAATTTTGTTCAGAATTTCCAAAAACCCCACTGGGTCAAGACTTGAGTGTGTGAAATTTCAACTCCAAATGGATTTGTCTGGAAAGTTACCAGTAACTGAAAACAAGGATTCTTGCACACACAAAAAAAACCTCTGCTCACATTCAGTAATAGAGTTGCTACTGGCAACATATACACATGGGTCCTTGTAAACTACCCAACACTTCATCATTTTCTAGACTCTATAATCTCTATATACCATTGTGACTTGTGAAGATGTGAGGAAAGAGATGAGTTGAAGGAGAAAGTCTGAAAAAATGCTTTACTTGATGGAGTTAAGGCAAACCTGAAATTTTCCCTAATAAATTTCAGTGGATTTGTTATCATGTCTTAATGAAGAGTTATGCTTAGATGGTGGTGATGGATGTGGAACTGACAGGTAAAGAGGTGGGGTACGGGGGATTTGTAAAGATTGAGGAACAATTATCTTCCAACATGCCATAAAGGAGGAAATCTTGGTAAGTAAACAGCACCACATTGTAACACAAATTTACACTAAGAAAATTTATGCTCTTTAATATATACACAAATGTATCCTCCACCTACCTATTCACCTATACCTCCATCTCCACAGATTATGTTTAACTTAAGAGCCAAAGACTTCCTCTGACACAGAGGCACAACATATTTTGAAAAAGGGAGTGGAGAAATGAAGAAAATGAAGGTTGAAGAAATTAGGCAGAGAAAGAAAGAGGTTGGATCTTGGCTTACAGTCAAAGTTCCCGGGCTGTCAGCAGCCAATCTCCATTGTGATGAGTCAGAGGCTGTATGTAAAGCTCCCATGGGGTATCCAGTTCAGGATTTCAGCTGGATAAGGGCATTATCCTCCTTTCATCACAGTGCTGCTTTCAGCACATCAGGAAACACCATATCACTCCCTGACAGAGGTTGGCAATTGGAACTAGGGAGATAATCTGATGCCTTTAAAGCAGTCTGATATTTTCATTTATGATCCTTCATGGCAAGGCCCCTATTTTTCCCCTATGTCATCTCCCCCATGGTGCATTTTGGCAGCCAAATCTCCTTTAAAGAGGAAGGCCAGAGAACAGAAAGAGAAGAGGGTGGAAAGTGTACAAGGGCACTTGTAGTTCCAGTATTTGAGAGAGCTGACATAGGCACACTTAAGATTCTAATGTAGAGGGGAAAGGCTCTCATGGGGATAATAGAAAGTTGGAGGAGCCAAGTATTCCAATCCTGAAGATGTCTTTTAGTGCACCAATGAATAAAGGAAAGATGGTTGTACAGAATGCACAATTTCTTTTATTTAACTTGCTGTTGATTTATGGGGCTTTGGAGGATGTGAGAAGACAAGTTGGCCTTTTCTGTCTGATTTAAGGAAACTCTAAGGCATAGGGTATTATTATTGAGATAGTAAGGGGGGAAATCAACAAAATTAAGCAGACAAAGGCAGGGATCCTTAGAAAAATGAACCCACAATAAAAGAGAAAGGCAAATGTTGTTCTAATTTTCATAAAAGGTGAAGAAATACAGTCTGTACACTATAGGGCAGTGAACTTGGCTTCAATTCCTGGGAAAATTCTAGGACAAATCATTAAAGAAATGTTTACTGAATATTTGGAGAAGGAAGCATTGATTACAGAGGTAATTACAAAGTTAAGCCAGACTAACTTTCTTTCCTTTTTTGGCAGGAAACTAGCAGATGTAAATGAAATCGGCAGATTAGGGAAATGCTATAGATATAGTTTAACAAGATTTTAAGCAAAAGATTTGATGACAGTCAGTCATGTGGAAAAGATGGAGAGTTGCAGACTAGCCAAAAATATAATTTCATGAAATTAAACAAATTAAATTCTCAGGCACAAGAACAGTTGTTAATTATGGTTCATTGTCATTTTAATAGAAGGTCTCTAGTCAGGTGCCCCAGGGATCTTTGGTTAACTTTGTGTTGTTTACCACAGCCAAGAAGCCTAGAGTTTCAGTGCTATGTCTCACTTAACTATGTGACTCTGGTCAGTTTGCTTAATCTCTAGTGCCCCAAGCAATTCTCCAAGATTAATGCTGCAGAGAAGAACTTGTCTTTGTTGATAGAATGGGAAAGATTTGGGCAAAGATCTGAATACCAATGTAGTTACAGTTTAGGTTCAAAAAAAACATACTAATATATCAGATAATAGTTTAGATGTCATGTTTATCAAATTTGTAGGTGATCCCAAGCCAGGAAGGACAGCTAGCACAATTGATGACAAAATGGAGATCCAGGAAAGATCTCAATAGGCCATAATATTGGGCTGAATCTAGTCAGATGAAATTCAGAAGGTATAAATTGAAAATGCCACACTTGCTTTAAAAAAATCTATTTCACAAGTACAGAATGGTACTAAAAATATTTGTAAAGAAATCTACTTCACAAGACATGATCAGCCACATCATGGGGGTATAATGTTAATGTAAGGTTCATGGTGGGTGGGGGAAGAGTTAAAGTTATTCCCCTCCATTAATAGGTCTCAGGTGAAGTCCATTAAGGGAAGCTTGGTTAGGAAAGACTTGTTTTGTAGGAAGGCCCAAACCTTTTGTTTCTAACATGACGCTAGCTCACTAGAGTTATGCCCTCTGACTCTGAAAAGTGTGTATAAACTCTGAGGTGAGGTTTTACTTTGGAGGTTTCCTTTTTGTAAGAAGGTTCATATTCCAGATGAAACTCTAGGTAGCCATTAAGAAGCCCACTGGCTTTGAAAACCCAGATGTTGATGCTTCTTTCTCTGGTAATTATGTACATAAGCAATAGTCAGACTGTTGAATCTGTCTGTTGTTCTGTGATGTATGTATCACTTATGGTCAGACAGTTAGAAGCCCTGTCTGTTGGTCTTTATTTCTCTGTTTGTATTTTCTCTGTTGGTGAATGTAATTAAATAAGATTGTTGATCCCTCAAAAGTTGCTTTCCTTTTAGAAAAGCAGATCTAAGAACCTGTACTAGCAGGCCATCCTGGATATGTCAGGGTGCTTACTGCTATCAGAGGGAGGCATGGTAAGCAGCCATAGATAGTGGTTTGCCTGAAAAAGTTCTAGAAGATTTTGTGATGCAAGAAGAATAGGAATTCCTGCAATCAACAAAGCTAAGGCAGTCAAAAGCTAAGTTCATAGAGACATGGCTTCCAGGAATAAGGAGATAGTTCCTCTGTACTCTGCCCTCATTCCATTAGATTATGAGCTTCTTGAAGGAAGGGACTATCTTTTGCCCTTTTTGCACCCCCAGTGCTTAGCAACATAGTAGACACTATATAAATGTTAGCTTTTATTAGTATTATGAGGCACTTAAATGCTTATTGATTGATTAAACCACAACTGGAATATCGTGTTCAGTTCAGTACAACACAGTTTAAGAGGGACCTTAGAGTCCAGAGCAAGACAATCAGGATACTGAAGAGCCTGTGTACCTTATAGGAATGAATTGAAAGAACTAGGAACATTTAACCTGGGAAAGAGAAGAGTCAGGAGGGGAAATGACAGCTGGTTTTTAAATATTCAAAGAGCTAAAACATAGAAGAGAAATTTAATTTGTTCTATTTGGCTCCAGATGGCAGAACCAATAACAATGAGCGAAAGTAAGAAAAAAAAAGAAATTTGGACTTGATGTCAGGAAAGATTTTCTAACAATTGTAGCTATCCAATAGTGTCATGGACTGTTTCAAGAGGTAGTGGGTTGCCTTCAGCAAGAGACTTAGCTCTTAATAGACACATTAGTTATGTGTTAGACTAGAATAGTTAGCCACTGAAATCCTAATTCTAAAAATTCTGTGAATGATAAGAAATAGGTCTGACAATAAGACCAATCTGTCATTTAGGATAATCTCTATCATGGGACCAAACCAGCTATGTAAGTTCTACCTGGTCCCCTCAAAGAAACTTATCAGTCTTTCCCCATCCATTTACTTTTAACTGCTCTCTTTTATGAGAGCTGTATGCAGACAAGTACTCCAATGAGGTGGAATATTTCTAATGGGTCTTCTATGAGATAAGATCTTTGGCCTCTTCCAACCTTTCATCTCCTTTGAGCAGTAAATCCCTTTGCTCTTTCAGAAAGCCCTTAAGAATGGATCTACAAAATTAGCAGACTGTGCCAAGAAGCATTCATCTCCTTTTCGAAGGAGTGCCTACTAGAAGGGGGGAAAATGTATCACTGAAGGACCACAGGTGACATGACTAATTAGCTTTTTGTTGGGCACTCAGGATTTGTTGGAGGGAAAGATGATTTCAAAAAAGACAAATAAGGTGATAAATCAAATTATTCTGAACAACAGTAGCTTCCTTTCATTTCACAGGAAATTATCTTGATTTTCACTTCGGGTAACAACTTTCTTTTTTTAGTTATTGCCTAACTAAAATTCAGACTTCTAATTTATTTTGGTGGTGACAGATTCAAAGTTGAACTGAAACTGATCAATTCTTTTCAATCTCAGACCTGACTATAACCCTAATAATGACTCTTTGGTGAATGGCGTGACTCCCCATTAACCTTGTTCTTTCCTTCCTCTGGGTACCAGAAAATTAGTTTTAGTCTGCAGAGGATCCTATTTGATTACTGAATTCCATTCAAATAATGAAAATTATCTGACTTAGCATCAGATGGTACACTGGCAAATGTTCTTCTGATCCTTCCTCTGCCTTGACCCCTCCAATATATCTGACCACTCCTCTCTCTCCTTTCTTGGATTCTCCTCCAGATCATGCCTAATAA
Source organism: Potorous gilbertii (assembly GCA_028658325.1). NCBI lineage: Eukaryota > Metazoa > Chordata > Mammalia > Diprotodontia > Potoroidae > Potorous > Potorous gilbertii. The sequence goes on from CM053770.1 coordinate 481,146,533, forward strand.
CTGAGGGCATCCCACATATTTTCTTCTCCATCGACACTATTTCACTTGGTGAGCTCATCATCTTCCACAGGTTTAATTACCATCTCTTTGCTGGCAATTCTCAAATCTATCCATCCTAACCTAACTTTTCTGCTGACTTCCAATCACATCTCCAATTGTCTTTCAGATATAATGAACTGGATATCCAGTAAATATTATCAACTCACCAAGTCCCAAATTGAACTCATTACCTTCTCCTCTAAACCCTTTCCTTTATTGTAGAGGGCAACACCAACCTCCTGGTCTTGTCAGGCTCAAAACTTCATTTTCGCAGCATCTCTCAAATACGCTCACTTCTCTTCTGTGGTGATCAGAATTATGCATAAGAAATTCACTCTCTTCCATAGACTTGTGACAACTAAGCCCCATACTACACAGAGATTTTGAAATATTCTAGAGAACCCAATAAGTACAGGGAAAAGAATATTTTCACAGACCAAAGTACTTCTTACAATCACCTGGATACAACCCTAATCTATAGATATTTGACTTTTTTAAAATAATAAATGTCACTATGCCAAACTCTCAAAATCTCCAATCTCTAGATCAAAGAGGTGTTTTAATACGGAGACCTAGCAAAAGACTTCAATATCACATGGGGACAGAATGAGGTACATATCATATATGCTGCCCTGTTTGTTATTTGTACTTGTATCCTTGCACCAAGGATGCTATTGATGAACCTACACAGCATGAGATCATGTCTTAATATTGATATTTAACTACAGAAGCAGTTATTTTATCCAAATCTGCAATAGTCTCTCGAACATTAAGTATAAAAAATAATAAAAGGAAAATGGCATGTTTTAGGATTATTTCTGTTTGAATCATATTAAAAATGGGAATGAAATAATAATGGTAAACAAAAACAGAAACCACAATAATTGTATCTCATTGCTGTTAATTATGTCTTAGTAGTCTTGCAGAATAAATCCAATCACAATTCCACATGATTGTCCTTGAAATACTTGAAGATAGTTACCATTTGTCTTCTAAGTCTTCTCTTCCAAAAGCTAAACATCCTTCAGTTCCTTCAACTAATTCTCAAATGGCATAATTTCCAGCCACTGTGGTTACTCGCTTTTGCATTTGCTCCAATTTGGCAACATTCTTTGCACAATGTTGTTCTCAGAACTAAACACGATATTCCAGATGTGGCTGGACAGGAGAGAGGACAGTGAAACTATGACATCCTCATGCTGAATATTATAACTATCTTAATAAAGTCTAAGAGCAAATTAACTTCTTTTTCCTGCCATGTACTATTTTTTCACCAGGCTGTACTCAGAACTTCCCATCATGCCCTAGAAAATTCTCAATCCTGAAAGATCACCTCAGTGCTGAAATTCAGACCTCAAAATTACCCTGAGACCCTGCGTCCCTCCCTTTGATTGGATGTGTCCTCCCAGAACCTCCATTTAAGAAATATGCCCAAGCAAGTTATTTCTTCATTTCTCAGGAGGTATCATGTTTTCACCCTTTTTCCTTCCCTGATTTTTCACATTTTTTTAAGTGTGGTCTTCCCCTGTTTGAATGCAAACTCCCTGAAGTCAGGAGTTATCTTTCTTTTTCTTCGTGTTTGTATGCCCAGTACTTAACACAGTGTCTGGCACATAGAAAGTGCTTAATAGTTGTTGTTGACTGACAACTCATCATACACTTAAGATAAAAATCTCTCAATCTTTTTTCCCATGAACTATTATCTACTCATATCTCCCTCACTCTGATTGTAAAGGTGACTTTTAAAAGTATAGAATTTTATTTTCATCACTACTATATTTCATCATTAGTTAGCCTGCCAAGATCTTTGTGGATCCTGATTTTCTCATCCATCATGCTAGTTATTCTACCAGGCTCTGTACCATCTGAAAAGTTAGTAAGTATAATACTAATGCCATAATCTATAGAGATTAAAACAAGACCTGTCTTTTCTATGGTATAAGGAAGTCCTGGTGAGAAAACTCATATCAAGACAAGTAGGCATTTTCTCTGCAAATTATAGTCTTAGAGTGTTGTCTAGATCACTAAGAGCTTAAGTAAATTGCCCAGAGTGAAATAAGCAGCACATGTCATCTGGACTTAAACCCAAATCTTCCTAGTTATGAAACATACTCCCTATTCATTACATTGCACTACCACTCAATAAAAATGCTGAATGGCAGTTGACTTAGTCTAGATACTTGAGACATTTCATTAATATTTCCCTCCAATTCGATGAGTCCATTGATGACTTCTTTGAGACTCATTGTTTAACTTGTTTTTAATCCACTATTCTGAATAACAAAAATGGCTGTTGGATACATTACCCTTTTCTTTAAGCAGTCAAAGGCCTGCTAAGAGTTAGTTGGTCTTTTATTATTATAGTCTTATTTTTCAAAGAATCATAGGGATTTGAACAGCCATTTGGCTTAATTCATACATCTCTGAAACTGCCATTATAGCATATCCAATAAGTATAGCTTCTGTTTAAAGATCTCCAAGGTGGGGACCTTTCTACCTCTTGAAACAAACGAATCTCCTTGCGGCCTATAATGTTACTAAGTTTTCTTGACATTAAATATAAATTTTCTAATTTGTGACATGCCCATTGTTTCAGGTCTGCCTTCCAGGCCACATAGAAGTATAATCCCTTTTCCAAATGATAGTACTCAAACACAGTTATTATATCTCTCATGAGTTCTCTCTTTTTTTGGCTAAACATCCTCAGTTCCTGTAACTGAACCTGTGCCACAAGGCATAGATTCAGTTCCCTTCATCATCCCAATTGCTACCTTCCCCTTTTTGGATACCTAGAACCAAATACAATATCCCAGGTGAGATGTGAGATGTGAGAAGGACAAGGTACAGAAGGTCAATATTCCTATAAGATAGGCCTCTCTTAATGAAACCTAAGATCACATTAGCTTTTTTTTCAGCTGATACATCTACTGCAGGTTCATATTTTCATATAATCCATCTTCTGCACATTTCTTCATTTTAAATCTACCTTTTATTAAAAGAAAGGTAGGTTTTTTTATCCACTTCACTCCATTTTTCCCACTATCACAGCATGAGAGACTCTGTCAAGTACTTTGCTGAAATCTAGATATAATGTCTACAGAATGCTCTGATCTATCATCTTAATGATCTATGTCCAAAAAAAATAGCAAAAAGATTAGTTTGGCATTCCTTATATTTGATGAAGCCAAACTTGCTCTTAGTGATCACCATTAGCAAACTGCATTAGCAAACTTTAATAAGTAAATATAATTTAAATGCCTACTATTTGCAAGGCATTCTTCCAGGTGCTGGAAATACACAAGCAAATCTGAGACAGTTTCTTCCACTCAAGAAGCTTCCATTTCCTGGGGAGAAAATAGCCTCTACACAGATCCTAGAATTCTGGTAGAAGTCAAAAGTCAGTCGTATAGTGGGAAGACTGAACCCTCTTTCCTTTTAAAATTGTATTTGGGATGTGCAGAAAAGGAGATTTAGGCTTAGTACTCTTCTTCAGTCTCTCATCTTCTACAATCTTTCAAAGATCATTGATAGAAATCATTTCTGCCAGCTCTTTTAAAGCATGCAGAGATGTGAGTTGTCTAGGCCCAGTGACAAGAACTCACTAATGGAAACTGGATAATATTTAACCATATACTCTTTGGCTTAAATTTCTTCTAGACTATTTGTTCTGCTTCCTCAATGTGAAGCCCTATCTCCTTAGAAAACGAAAGTCAACAATAACAACCGTAAACACTTATATAGAGAACTTTGTTTGTGAAGTACTTTGCAAATGTCTCATTTTATATTCATAACAACATGGAGAGGTAGGTCATGCTATTATCCTCATTTTACAGTTGAGGAAACTGAAGTGAATGCAGGTTAAATAGCATGTGCAGGGTTACACAGCAAGTAATAGTATTTAAGGCAGTGTTTGAATTAAGGTCTTTTGTACCACATAACTACCTAGCAATTCAGACAACCCTTAATCTCAGCAGCTTCAGAAAGTAACTGGGTCTGTAGAAATACACCAGACCAGTACGTACCAATGATGTAAGTCTTTGAATCACCTTACATTGTGTTCTCACCTCATGTTCTGAACATGAATGGTTCTGATTCTGGGATTATCCTATTACTACACAGTAGTACCAACCAAAAGTATCGATGAACTCAGAATCATAGTGGCTTAAGGAGAGTGGTATTAGCTGCAACATAGGGAGAGAAATGGGCAATCATTTCATTTGGGCCTTAATTTTCATTATTTGAAAATGTCCTCACCTTCTATTCTACTCTTGCCGAAAACAAACATATCAAAAAAACTTGTCTTGCCAAGATTGGTGTCAATTAGAAATTGTTTGTGGATCCTGGCTTTTGAGATGGAAAGTGTGAATTTATCTAAAGAAATTAGAAATTCAATCCATAGAACAGGGCACTGTGGTAGGGAGTTAGGTACAAAATGAAGAAGGAGTGGCAAATTGGAAGTGGGATGCCTGAAGGATGGATCCAAGAAAATGAAACTTACAGACAGAGTCTCAGTTACACTCATACTTCAGTGTCTTTTCCAGGTAAATGCCAAAGGCAATGTGCTGGGTATGGAGGAAAATGTTTCTATTACCAGGAAAAGAAGGCCCAGAAATGTTATCCTGTTTAATAGTAAAGCCACCCTAAAATTGGTGAAGGTCTGGTCCCTAGTTAGTCACCCTGGCATCATTATTCATTAGCATCATGGCCATATCATGTGTTAAGCATAGCACATTTCCATGGCTCTTTCCATGTCAATAATAATCCCTTTTGCAGTTTCCTGGACCCCAGCATATTTCAAAAGACTAAAAGCATGGACAGAAAAGAACAGCTAGTAATCCAGCCTTCCTTCCCCAGGGCCCACTTCCTATTTCCACTACCCAACCACATGAACATGCATATTAACCTGGGGGATATGGACATGGAGAAATGAAGTCAACTACATGGTACTTTCTTTCCTTGGCCTGAAGCTCATTAACAACTGAGCTTAGGGAGGGATTTAACAACTAAGTACCTAGTGAAGAGCATTTAAATTTTTTTTTTCTCTCAGGCCTGCTTTCTACAGAAAAGCTATTAGTCTGGCTGCAAGAGCTGGACAAGAGTACTTAATTAGAGCTATAGGGAACTGCTTGGGGTCTAAGCCAATTGGCTCAGACTGACCTATTTGTGACTGGAAAGTCAGTTTGGCTCCTACAACATCTTTGGTACTTCCAAATTTTTCTTCTCTTAAATGACATGATTTCATAAGCTCCAGAAAATCAGAAATAATGGAAGCAATAAGCAAACAATGTGGCCAACATTCTGGCATGGGGACATTGAGCCCTAGTTAAAACTACCCTGAACCCATCCTCACTATAGAACCTGCTCCCTTTCTTGTATCTACCCCCACCTCAGCCCAGAGCAACCTGCCAGCAAGAACTACCAGATCATATCTCAAGTTCTGTTCTGAGACACTTCCATGAACTTTGTCAGGCTTGAAATAAATGAAACCACTTTGGGGATCTATACTACCACAGTGGGAACACAGCTCCATTACATTTAAAAGTAAAACAATATGAAATCTGTAATGCCTTGTGGTGAGAATATGAGAAAAAAATGGCCCCTGGGGTTACAAAACTGAAGAAGGCTAGCTACATCACATAACTGTTATATAGGATGCTTCTTTTTGGAGCAGTTACTGGATGGAGCCAAAGCAGATGGAACACAAAAGGTAAAGTTTTCTTCCCTCAAAGTTTTGCCAAAAATAGGTCCTAGTCACTTCCTGGAGGCACCACCAAATATCTTCAGTGATTTCCAAAGGGCAAGAGAGTGTATTTATGTATGCTTAGGAACATAGGAGACTTATTAACACATGCATTTTGTAGAGTTTCCCTTAAGTGCACAGAGGTTCCTAGACGTATAGGATTTAGAGATGGACTAGTGCACTAGACATGCCTAAGGAGGCAAGGTGGAACAGTGGAGAAGCATTAGACTTAGAGTTAGAGAGTCTGGGTTCAAATTTCATCTCTCATATTATGTTAACCATACTGTGACTCATTATTTTCAGTTTCCTCATTTGTAAAAGATACTAAGTTGTCATTGATAGCCCTCCTAATTCTGACTCTGCGATCTTATAATCATCCAGGCCAATCATCTAGATTCAATTAATTTTTAAAGCATTTATCAAGATCTATGGTCAGCAGAGCATTGTAGGCAGTAGAGAAATATGAAGATCACAGATTAAGAGTTTGAAGGGACCATTGAAGCCATGGAACCGAAACCATTTATTTTTACAAGTAAAGAAACAAGATCAGAAGACTAAGTGATTCACTCATGGTCACACAGGTTATAAGTTGCATGACTGGTATTTAAACACAGCCCACTTGACTCTGAAGCCACTGAACTTGCTCTACCAGAACTCATAGTCTAATCATTGTAAATGACACATAGAAGCAACTATAATTCAAAATAATACTGGATAGATAACTGCATATGTCTGAAATGACAGGGGACAATATTTTAGAAATAGAGATAAGTTTAAATAATTTAGTCATTCTCTCACAATGGTGTTCTTTGTAACTATGGAATTAAAAGAATTATAGAAAGGTAGTTGAAGGATTTTGGTGGTCATCTAGTGCAAATCATTAACCCACATCATTATAATTTTATTGGACAGGTGGTTAACCAGTCTCTAATTTTAACACTATTGCTGATATGGTATGTTCTACAGGGGAAAACCACTGGATTTTTAGTTCAAATCCTGGCTGACTGGTGTGACAAGCAACTTAATCTCTCTGTTCCTCGTTTTCCTAATATGTCAAAATGAGGAGGTTAGACTAGATTACTTGTCATGTCTCTCCTAACTCTAAATCTCTGACCTTATGATTCTATCACACTCCCTACCATGGGGCCATCTTCAGTCACACTTATCTATACCTGACCACTGGACCCAGATGGCTCCAGAGAAGAAAAGGAGGCTGGTAGCCTTGCCCAGCCTTCCCTCACTTAAATCCAATTCACTTGCAAATCATAGCATCATCTTCCTGATATTATGGTTCTCTTTGAGAATGAAGGAAAAACAGCAAGGATAACTACCTTAGGAGAAAGCCCATCCCATTGTGCAAAGTTCTATTTGTCAGAAAGTTTTCTCCTTGTGTAAAGAAGAACCAGAGATAAAATCTTCTGGCAGAGAGCATCCTCTGTTAGAGCCCCTAGAGAGTCATTTGGATCTCATGACTAATAAGGTAAGCCATCCCTATGGGAAGATGAGTCCCTTATCAACAAGTATTTATGTGCCAGGCATTATGCTAAGTGCTGGGGATACAAAGAAAGGCAAAAGACAGCCCCCGCCCTTAAGGTGCTCACATTTTAATGGGAAAAACAATATGAAAACAACTACGTAAAAGTAATACATATATAAGAATATATATCTATATCCACCTATTGATATGGATATAGATGTAGACATGTCTAGATATGGGTATAGATACGGATACTGATACAGATACAGATAAATATAGATATGAATATAAGCATAGTTATAATTATAGAGCTAGCTATCGATATAGGTATGGAGGGACACAGACATAGGCATAGATATAATTAACAGAGGGAAGGCACCAACACTGAGGAGGGCAAAAGTCTCATGAGAGAAGAAAAACACAAGCATTTCTGTAATGCAACCTAGGATTACACTCACTGTCTTGGGTTCCATGTCCAATTGGCAATTTACATGGATCTTGAAATCTGCTAAAACACCCACATGTTTTCCAGACAGCTCGCTGTCTATCCATGGCCCCCTTATTTTGCAAAGTTAAGTCTTGAGTCTAAATATAATACTTTGCATTTATCCTTATTAAATGTCTTCCAATTTGGTTCAGACCATTATTTTAGCCTGTCAGGATTTCCTGATTTTGATATTCAATATGTTAGATAATTCTATATTTATATTTACATACACATGTTCTATATGAATCATGTACATATATAACTACATGAATATGTACATGTGTGCTTATATAAGTGTATATGTAGATATGTATGTATTGTATAACAAACATATTATATACATTTAATATGCATATATTATCTAGATATAGAAATATATCTACACACATGTGTATATCCATATGTATATGTGCACTGTATGTATATGTGTGTGTACACACATGCACACGCACACACACACACACACACACACACACTCCTTCATTCCAGTTATGGATAAAAATGTTAAGCAGCACAGGGCTAAGGACAGATCACTTGATTACTCTACTTTCCTCCAAGAGGGCATCAATTCACTATTGTCTGCTCTTTGCATCTGATTCTGAATCCACCTAAGCTATGACCTAGACTATTCTCTTCATCTTCCCCATTAGGATAGCATGAGAGTTTTGTTAAATGCTTTGTTGACATTGCGATAGACTATGTCTATAGCTTTCCACTGACAGACTATTCTAATGACCATATCAGCAAAAGGAAATGAAGTTATTCTAGTATGACTTGTTTTTGATGATACTAAGTCTATACTTGGTGACTACCTCTTCCTTTCTAAGACTCAGAAATCATACTTTCAACGATATGTTCTAGAATTTTGCCAGGAAAACTTACAAGTCTCTGCTGATATCACTCTCCTTTAGAAAAATAATGGGTACATCTGCCTTTCTCCAGTCCAGTAGCACACCTTCCATTTTTTTGTGATCTTTCAAATATCACTGACAAGTACTTATCCCTCATATGTGACAGCCTGTATACCAGAATGTATTTTGCCAGTCAATTCATACTGAAATCACTGAGGGAAATTGGGCACTTTCCTTCTATCGTCCTCAGGGATCTTGAGTTTTATATTACTATTAAATACTTTCATTTTGTATAAAGTAGATTAAGTGGTACAAATATCTTGGTTTCATTCCATTAATTGATTTTCATATACCTAGCTATAGCCCCCAAATAATTGAAATCCTGTCCTACTTTGTAAATTTATTTTATAACCAGATACTTAGTAAATATTTGCATATTAATTTATGCTTAATAAATATTTGCGGTGTTGAATTGGATTGAATTGAAAGTTCTCTAGAAGAGGACACCTTTTACTCTTACTTAAAAGTAAAGGATTGGGAAAAGTGATCACTAGAGAGAGTTAAATAGATAAATTAAATAATTAGATAAGTTAGAAGAAAATGGTTCATAAACATTAGACAATAGGGTCAGCTGGTGAAGAATTTTGTAGATAGGAGGAAGCCAGTGAGAGACTGTGAGTCATGGAGTATCACGGTCAAAGTATTGGCCATGGAAAATGATGTTAGCTTGATCTCTGGCAGTTAAGAGTAAATGCTCATTTTAGAATTGACAGGGAGGTCCCTGTGGTCTCCAAAGGTTCCATAAATGTCTGTTGACAGGAAGCAGCTGAATGAAGGAGATCTGTTTAGGGTACCTTGGGGCCTCTAACACTCCAAGGAATGTTGTGTTAATAAGGAATCAGGGAAAGGCCTGAGCTGGTCACAACAACCTTTAAGTAATGACCAAAGACAAACAGCTCTCTTGCAAGCTGAGACCAAGAGGATGGAACCTGGCAGACTCTCGCCCATCCTGTGCCTTCCTGCACCACCCTACTAAATACCCTACGTTGAGCTATATGGAACACACGCTCTTTGTGAGTTGCCTAATCTGCTTGCAAAATAAATGTTTTAAGTCATTGGGGGAAATTTTATGTGTACCCAGGAGCCCATTTTCTATTGCCATTCATGCTTTCTGAGCTGTTGAACTCTACAATCATTTATGGCAGTGATCTAAAACCAAAGGGCTTACTGAAACATCTGACTCGCAGCCTTTTGCAAGGCATCATATGGACAAACAAGATGAAGATGGAGCTGGGGATAGTGATTTTAAAAGCCAAGGAAAAGTGGCGATCCCAGTTACTGGCATTCACATTCTCATCAAATCAGCAGTTAGAGCCTGGAGCCTCAAGTTTTCATTAGAGCCAAAGAATTAAGTCATCTCCCAAGAGACGCATTAAAGCTAAGCTCTGAGCCCAGAACTTTGCCATCTATCCAGCAGGACATTAAGATTGAAGCTTGGGGCAGGGAAGAAGGGGAGAAGAAAGAAAATGGACTGAACACCGGGAGTGTGAACAAAAGGAAGAACGTTATGTAACTGCAGAAGACAGGAAGGAGAAGGAAGGAGAGGGTAGCTAGGTAGAAATCACAGACTGTGCAAAGAAGTAATCTGTGGTGGAACTGGGTGAGCATCTACTACTTGGGCGCTTGTTGATGATTTTTAAAATATCAAATTATGGTAATTATTTGTTATTTCTAATATTATTACTACTAATAGCTAGTGTTTTAAAACCTTGTAAGGTTTATAAAGTTCATTATACAGGTTAAATAAAGTCCTGCCTTTGCTACTCACTGATCACAGCCCTTTGAAAAACTCATTTCAACTCACTGCCGCAGTTTTCTCATCTGTAAAATGGTGATAAAACTATCTGACATACCTCCATTACTGAATTGTTGTAAGGTCTGAATGAGATAATGCATGTTACACTACTTTGTAAAGAGCTATTTAAACACAAGGAATTATCACTGTTGAGCAGGGCCAATCGCTAGGAATAGCACAGAGACCTGGAAAGCTCATTCCTTTCCTTATAACTGTTTGTAGTGCTGTTGGGCAGAACCCTCATTTCCTTGTGAAAAATGATTACAGACTTTTGCCAAACACATCTCAAATAAATATCAATTAATAGAGTGTATTATCTTGAGATGCTAATATACAATACATACATACAAAAGTAACATCCAATACACTTTATTAGAGTAGAAATAAAGTTCAATAAGCCTTTTAGGGGAAAAAATCCATTAATACATATAAACCTGTGACTTCTTGGTTATAGGAGACTTTCAGATTTTGCCTATGCAAGTCAGTACCCTCTTGGCAATTTAGAGTCTCAAAGAGACTGGGTTTAAGCCCCACTTCTGATACATATTGGCTGTACGTATGTATGTATGTAAACCCTGGGCAAATCATCAAAACTCTCAGTGCTCTGAGTGAAGTTATCTAAGACTAAGGCTAGTGCCCTAGCCTTAAGGAAAACTGAATGGCACCAGGATGCATTGAGTGAAGACTCATCTTCACAAATTCAAATCTGGCCTCAGAAATTTGCTAGTTTTGTGACCCTGGGCAAGTCACTTAACTCTGTTTGCCTCAGTTTCCATATCTGTAAAATGAACTGGAGAAGGAAATGCCAACAAGTCATTCCAGTATCTCTGTGAAGAAAATTCCAAATGGGGTCACAAAGAGTTGGACATGACTGAAAATGACTGAACAACAACAGAAGAGTAGAAGTTGCTGACCTGTATTGGTAGAGGGAGTTTCCTCATCAGTTAGTACTCAGATCTATTTCATATCCATCCTGGCTTTGAAGCCAGCTTTCTCTCTACTATCCTACACTGCCTCTCCCCACTGTAGTTACAGTAGATGTTGTTACCACTTTATCTTCACTCTAACAACCATCTAGTAGTTGGAATTGGTTAGCAGTTGGAGAGTTGGAGCTACGAGATAGAGGATCAAAACCTCAGTCTACTCCTTATCATCTGTGGGACCTATGAAGGAGTATGTATAGCCAATAAAATATTAATTCAAGGTCATAGAAAGCAACTCTGCAAAGGATACATGGATGATATCTTTAAGAAGTGGAAACTTTTCAGAGTTAAATATTGAAACATTATCCTCAAATCTCTCTTAGCTTCTCCAACTGGTGTGGGATGTGTAATTTTTTAGACAACTGGTAAAACTTAAGCTCTTAGATCCAGGTGCAGACCACCCAAGATTCTTAAGAATTTTACAAGACCCTTGGTCTGGCCAGTCTCAGGAGGGAATGGGTTTAGGGGCATTCTGGAGTCAGCTCAGACAGAGTAGGGAGAGCCCAACTAAATTTTCAGTGTGAGCAATTTACACCTTGGAAATCAGTAAATGCTCTTAATCAGGGCTTGATTTATTGTTGTTTTTTCCTAGACTTGAGAAAGTGATGGGGGAAATGATTATAAAGTAGATTAAACTTTAAAAGTATGTAATTTTTTTCAAATCGCCAGTTGTTAAGCATTTACTAGTGCTCCCCTGGTTTAAACCCTTGCCCTCCCTACAGGTCATCAAGATTGGATGACCACTTGCAGGGATTGTGGAATCACAGCTACATCTGAAAGGGATGTTTAGAGATAATCAAGTCTAACTCCCTTATTTTTCACATTATGAAACCAAAAATCTTGAGATGTTGAATTACTTACCTAGAGTCATAGAGTTTGAAAACAGTAGATTTGGCACTTGAATCTAGGTCCTTAGACCCAAATTCAGTTTCCTCACTACTTGTTTTTTTTCTGAGGCAATCAGGGTTAAGCATTTTGTCCAAGATCACCCAGATATTGAGTGTCAGATTTGAACTGAAGTCCTCCTCACTTTAGGACAGTAGCTGTATCTACTACATCATTCAGCTTTCCCTAGTTTCCTCACTACTACTTATCAACCCCTAGGTGAACAAACTCTCAAAAAACTTCCGGTAAAAGGCCAGGTTTTGTTTGTTTTCTTTGAAGAAAAGGTGTTACCTCATCTTTTAGCAGGAGAATCTAAGAGGGCACCCAATTGTGTGGAATGAAAAAAATAGATTCATTCTTTCTCTCTCTCTCTCTCTCTCTCTCTCTCTCTCTCTCTCTCTCTCTCTCTCTCTCTCTTTCTCTCTCTCTATCTCTGTTTGTCTCTCTCCCTCTATCTCTCTCCCTCTATCCCACCTCTCCTTCTTTCCTGTCCCTCCTCAAAATTTCCTCCATTTAATCCATCTTCCTTTTTTATCATCCTCCTTCCTCTCCCAATTGGGTAAGATAGATTTTTATTATGCCCAACTGAGTATGTTACACACACACACACACACACACACACACACACACACACACACACACACTCTTTCTTCTTTCAATAAATTCCAATGAAAGTGAAGTTAAAAAATTACTTGCCACCACTCCCCTTTAACTTTCCAGTGTAAAAACTCTTCCTTGTGTGTCTCTTTGATGTGAGAAAATTTTCCTCACTTTACCTCTCCCTTCCCCCTTCTTTTAATGCATCCCTCCTTCTCACCCCTTCATTTTTTGAGATCATTCCAACATAATCAATTCAAATCCATCCCTCTCTCTATGTAGACTACTTTTAACTTCCATAATAATGCCAAAGCTCAAAATAGAATACTTAAATAACCCTATCATAGAAAAAGAAATTGAACAAGCCATCAATGAGTTATGAAAAAATCACCAGGACCAGAATGCTTCACAAGTGCATTTTACCAAATATTTAAAGAATAGTTCATTATGATACTATATAAACCATTTAGAAAAATAGAAAAAGAAGTCCTACCAAATTTCCTTAACAACACAAATATTATTCTGATATCTAAACTAGGACAAGTCAAAACAGAAAAAGAAAACTATAGACCAATTTCCCTAATAAATATTGATGCAAATATTTATATAAAATGCTAGCAAAGAGATTACAAAAATACATCACAAAAATCACACACCATAAACAGATGAGATTTATACTAAGAATGGAGGACTGGTCTAATATTAGGAAAAATATCAGTATAATTGACCACATCAATAACAAAGTCAGGAGAAATCATATAATCTTTTCAATAGATGCAGAGAGAGGTTTTTAACAAAATACAATACTCATTCCTAATAAAAACACTAGAAAACCTAAGAACAAAAGGAGCTCCCCTTAAAATGATAAGTATTATCTATCTAAAGCCATCAGCAAGCATTATCTGTAATGGAGATAAGTGAGAAACCTTCCAGACAAGATAAGAGGTGAAACAAGGATGCCCATTTTCACCACTATTATTCAATATTTTACTAGAAATTCTAACTATAGTTATAAGGGAAGAAAAAAAATAAGGCACTGGAATAATTAATGAAGAAACACATAATTTGATAGTAAACTTAGAGAATCCTAGAAAGTCAACTAAAAAAACTAGTTGAAATAATTAACAACTTTAGCAAAGTTAAAGTATACAAAATACAACTTCAAAAATTATCAGCATTTTTATATATTACCAGCAAAATCTAGCAGCAAAAGATAGAGAAATTCCATATAGAATCTTCCTTTTGTTCTATATGAACACAATTACAAAACGCTTGTTGCACAATGAAATCATACCTAAATAACTACAAAACATCAGTTGCTCATAGGTAAGCCAAGCCAATACAATAAAAATGACAATTCTATCTAAATTAATTTACTTATTCAGTGTCCTACCAATTAAACTACCAACAATATTTTAGAGCAAGAAAAAGAAGTAACAAACTTTGCCTAGAAAAGCAAAATGTCAAGAATATCAAAGAAACTAATGAAAAAATGTGAAGCCATACCAGATTTCAAACTGTATCATAAAGCTGTAATAATCAAAGCAATTCTGGTACTGGCTAAGAAATAGAGTGGTGGATCAGTTAGGAATATGATGTAAATGACCATAGTAATCTACTGTTCGATAAATCCAAAGAACCAATATTTTGGGATGAGAATTCACCATTTGACAAAAACTATTAGTAAAACTGGAAAACAGTATGACAAAAATAGTATAGACCAACATCTTATACCATATACCAAGATAAGGTCAAAATGGATACATGATTTAGACATAAAAAATGATGCCATAAACAAATTAGGAGAGCATTGAATGTTTTTACTATCAATTTATGAAAAAGACTTTATTACCAAAAAAGAGAGAACATTACTAGATATAACATGAATAATTTTGATTATAGTGAAGAGTTTTGGTTTTTTTTCACAAAAAAAACCATTGCAGCCAAGATCAGAATGAAAGCAGAAACCTGGGGGAGGGGAAGGAGGATTTTACATCAAATGTCTCTGATAGAAGTTTCATTTCTCAAATATGTAGAGAACTCAATCAAATTTATAAGAATACAAGTCATTCCCTAATTGATAAATGGACAAACGGTATCAATGAGCAATTTTCAGATGAAGAAATAAAATCTCTCTATAATCACATGAAAAAATGCTCTTAATCACTTTTGGTTAGAGAAATAAAAACGAAAACAACTCTGACATACCTCCTCATACTTATCAAATTGGCTAATGTGACAGAAAAGGAAAATGAAAAATGTTAAAGGGTATATGGGAAAATTGGAACACTAATGCATTTCTAGTGGAGTTATGAACTGATCCAACCACTGTGGAGAGCAATTTAGAACTATGGTCGATTCTGTTTTTTAAGGTGTTATTTTCTTCAATGATTTTTTGACTCTTTTACCAATCTACTAATTCTCTTTTCATCATTTTCTTGCACCACTCTCACTTATTTTCCCAATTTTTCCTCTAACACTCATCTCTTTACCTCTTTAAGGAATTTTGGTGGGGTTTGGGTCTAATTAACACGTTGCTCTGAGGCTTTTTTTGATAGCTGTTTTCACACTATTGTCTTCTAAGTTTAAATCTTGGTCTTCTCTGCCACTACAATAGCTTTTCATGGTCAAATTTTGTTCTTTGCTTATTTTCCAGTCTATTTCTTGACTTTGAACTTTATGTTAAAGTTGGATTTTGCTCGCTTGGGGAGTACAGATGCACTGACCTAAGCATCAGGCTTTTTTGTGCTGCTGTTTTCAGACCTAGCTCTTCAAGTTTTTGGTGCTTCCAAGATGGTGCAATCCTAGGAGAGGTTTGATCAGTCATCTCCTGGTCTGAATTCTGGTCTATACTCAAGAGAGGCTCCTGTTCTCCTATTCCCCTGCAGCCACAAATGCTAGCCTTAGGGTGCCTGCAACCTTGTGACTGAACACCAACATTGCTCTCCACCCAGGAACTGTGATCCAGAACTGCTTATGAGCCACAGAGTTGCAAATAAGTAACAACTATACTCAGGGCCAGCAAAGGGTTCCCTGTAATCTCTTTCTGACCAGTTATCTGATGCCTTCACCATCTCTGGGATGAGAGCTCCTGAAGCTGCTGTTACCACCACCACATGTGTGGGCTCTGAGTCCCCACCCTGATGTCATCGACTTCTCCTGCTGACCTCTTAAGTTTTCTTAGGCTGAAATAATATCTCACTTTGACCTTTTGTTGCCTCTGCTGTTCCAAAATTTTATTTGAGGGGCTATTAAAAATTGTTTGGAGAGAAATGTTGGAAGAGTTCAGTTGGGCAGCTGCCACTAATCTGCCATCTTGTCTCCAGCTCAAATGTGCTTTTTAAATCAGAAATTACATTGGAAGGATTTTTAGTTACTCATTAATTGAATATCCTCTTCACTTACACTGGAAAAATCAACAAAATAGGTTTACCCAGCTCTATATCACTGTTGTTTTAATTTAGGTATATAAAATGACTAATATCCAGACTGTGACTGGGATAGAGAAGTGGGGTGTCTATCTACTCTGCTATAACTCATTTGTCTTTTCATTTATGTCTTTGAAAAAAAAGTCTGATGAAATAAAACATAAGCATGGCAAAATACTGTCAGTGAGTTAGAAATAAAACTTATATTTAAACCATTTGAAGTAGAATTTTTTCTCAAATATATTACTCACTTCCCTGCCTTCTTAAAAAGAGTATGTAAGAGTAAGTTTTCCTTGATGATATAGGATCTTTATTATTAACATGGTTTATTTACTAGGCTGAATTATTCTAGTCTAATTAGACTCTTTCCCCCGGTGTGACATTACAAGATGAACTATTAAGAAAGGGAAACTATTACTCAAAATATGATCTACTATTAGAATATTTCTAATAGAATGAATCCTCACTACACCCAATCCACCCCACCTTGTCAGTCTTTATTCATTCTTATACTTTATTTATACTGTTAATCCACTGATGTGATAGTAAATATTTTCTGGCCACTTCAAGAATTTGTGTTAAGGTGTTTTGAAGAGGGTTTACTCCAAAGCCTGTATAAAGCCTTTACCCTAGGCATCTACAAGGCACCGTGCTGGGAATAGAGTCAGGAAACCCTGAGTTTCAATTCAGTCTCAGATATTTATTAGTTTTTTACCTTGAGTAGGTCATTTTTTTGCTATTTGCCTCAGTTTTCTCATCTATGAAATGGAGTTAATGATAACAGCTACCTCGAGAGGGTTGTTGTGAGATAATATTTGTAACATACTTAGTACAGTACCTGGCACATAGTGGGCACTTAATAAAAGACTTGTTTCCTTTCTGTCTAATCTGTACATTTTGCAGACATGTGACCCAGTCCCAGTTTTCAAATAAGCCATCCGCTAGTCTTGTCTCTAAATAAATGGTATGTACATGCAACATTTAAAACTTGCTGAATTATTTTCATTGAAATAATGATATTCAATAGTCCTACACAATATACACATGGTAGATGTTCTTTCTCATGAAACATTTCCTCCATGACCATTTTATATTTTGAAAGACACTTAAATCCATAGCTTGATTCAATGAGGAAATGTTCGTGTTGTTCAGTCATTTCTGACTCTTCATGACCCCATTTGGAGTTTTCTTGGCAAAGTCACAGTATTGCTTTTCCATTCTCTTTCAGATCTTTTTGCAGATGAGGTACTGACACAAGCAGGGTCAAGTGACTTGCCCAAGATCACTCATCTGGAAAGTATCTGAGTTTGGATTTGAACTCAGAAAGATACGTCTACCTTACTTCAGGGAAAACACTCTAATTTCGGAGGTGACACAGGAAGGGAAAAGATGGCAAAAATATTACAAAACTAGTAGTAACCCTGCTCCCTCAAGGTAAGCTCTACAATTATCTGGCAGTGATATAGTTCTACCATAGCTACAAAATAGGTGGCACATTTGAAAGAGTTCTGGATATGGTGTCAAGAATACCTGTCTTCAAATACTACCTCTGACACTTGATCACTGTGAACCTTAGTTTCCTCATTTATAAAATGGGGATAATAAAAAAGCCTTTATCAAAGGGTTGTTGTGAGGACCAAATGAGATAACTTATGTCTAGGCTCTTTTTTTGATCATGGCTTTCAGGTAGTCCCATAATTTTTAAATTGTCTCTCCTGGATCTCTTTTCCAGGTCAGTTGTTTTTCCAATGAGATATTTCACATTCTCTTCCATTTTGTCATTCTTTTGGTTTTGTTT
>CM053770.1:481165172-481198858 GCA_028658325.1 Potorous gilbertii
GGAGCTGCTGTTGAGCTCCTGCCTGCTCTGGGAGCCTCTGGCCTCAGCTGCCTCTGCCTCTGCCACAGTGGCTGCCTCCCCTGGGGGTCCGAGTCCCGGAGATACCCCGCTCCCCTCTCAGCCCTTCTCTCTCACTGACCTGCGAGTCCATGGGTGGAGGGACCTTCGTGGCCACTGGAGATTCGGGTCCCTGAAGCCTGTTTGGGTCTGCTCGCTCCTCTCAGTGTCATGTGGCCGGGGCAGGGCAGGACAGGGCTCTGCTCCTGTCCGGGGCTTGATGGACCTCTGGGGTCGGCTTTTCAGGGCTCTCTGCAACGGAAATCTCCTTCACTGTGTTGCTGTGTTGCTTCCACTGTTCCAGAATTTGTCAGGAGTTCTTTTTAGAGGAAATCCATGGACTGTGGGTTCAGAGCTAGCAAATGTGAGTCTTTCTACTCCGCCATCTTGGCTCCGCCCCCCCAAATGAGATAACTTATGTAAACTTACATATTCTTCCTTTGTAATCTTTGAGGTGCTATGTAAATACTTAGCCTATAAGCCTTTAGTTCCAATATTACCTTTCACTGAAGTTATAAAAAGATGATTACTAATAGAAAAAAAGTCATTATCCACTCATGTGTTAGTTGGAGGCATCATGGTATAGTGGATAGGGCACTGAACTTGGAGTTAAGAGGATCTGGGGTCAAATTCTACCTGGGACAATTACTAGCTACGTGACCCTTGGCAAATCAGGTGAGGGAGAAGGATTGGTGGACTGCCTTGTCCCTTCTAGTTCTAAATCTACAATCAGTGATTTTGTGTTCTACTTCAGGAAGTGAAGAGTGGGATTTTTGACCCACTGCTCTGCTCTTAACTTGTTGTCATTCTATTCATCCTTTGAGGTCTCACTCAAATACTACCTTCATCAAACCTTCCACAAATTCACAGTCCACAAGAATGTTGATAATCAATTCCTCCCCACTCCCCAGAACTGGCTCCGCATGTCAGACCTCTGTCACGAACTTCTCATGTCCTGATTTATAGGAGAGTTGTTTGGGTCTATGTCCATTGTATCATGGGGCACATCCAGTAAATCTATTTTTTTCCTCATCATGCCCTGGTTTAAGACCACTGGTGTCCTACTTTAGCATTAGAACCTCTTCTACCTTCTCTCAACGTACAGTGCAAATGACAGCAGTGAAGCAGTGCTCTGCATAGGATTGCAAGATTTGGATTGACTTCAGACATTAACAAGCTGTGTGATCCTAGATAGGTCACTTAATTTCTCCTTGCCTCAGTTTCCTCATTTGTAAAATATATAGCACTTACCTCCCAGGATTGTTATGAGGATGAAATGAGATTGTGTGTGTGTGTGTATATATGTGTGTGTCTGAATGAATGTATATATGTGTGTATGTATACATGTACATGTGTATGTTTGTATATGTATATAAGTACACACACGCATATATCCATACATGCACATATGTATATGTATACACACATGTATATATGCATAGATATGTGTGTATGCACATAATCTCACTTGCAAACTTTAAAGCACCATCTAGCTATCCTTGTGATGATGAATGATGATGACTCTTACTACTAGGTAACATTTTTAACAGGCCATGGAGAAGGATCAGCTTCTTCCTTCACCCTTCTTCTTCAGCAAGAAGTTGTACATAATCATTGTCAGGTTTTTATTTTAAATGCCTTTACTGCTATGAACCATTGCAACAACACATTTAGAGGGTTATGGGAGGCAGCTAATCCTACTCCTAACAGTAATCATGACCAATATTTACATAATGCATTAAAATGTATAAAGAGCCTTATGTATATTATCTGATTTGACCTGACACATCTTGTTTTCCTCTCATCCCACCTCTTTTACCTGACTTCCCTATCCTTGCTCAAACACACTCCCTCCCCCAAAATATAGCTGCATTTTGTGCTCTAAGCTGAGGAATTTTAGAATTCTCTTTCTCCTTCCCTTCTAGCAAGAAGCAGAATAGGAAGGCTCACTACTTTTTTGGCACTGGACCTTCTTCACTACTCTTCATTCCCACAGGTAGCATCTTATGCTCAACACCAGATCAAGATATGATGAGATCCATTCAGACCCCAGAGCAATTCATTTACATTTCAAAGGATATTGCAGACTATCAAGATCTATATTAAAAATGCTCTTACCTCTATGGAAGGGGTATATCTTAGACCATTTTCTCCAGAATGTCCTGTATCCTTACTGATTTATAAATTTCATGAAAGCAGGGATCATGTTATGTTTAATCTTTGTATGTCCTGCCATCCTTAATACATTATAGGCAGCTAACAAATGTTTGTGAATTAAGTGATGCCTTTTGAAGTTCAAAATGATAGCATTTTCTAGTTGCCGTGGTAGAATATAAACTCCTTAAGGGCAGGATACATCTGTTTTGTCTTTCGCTCTTACTTTTATCTCCAGAGCCTAGCACAGTGTCTAGTGCAGAATTAGTGAATTAGTGCAGAAAAGAAAAAGAAATTCTTTTTCAGCCTGAAGACATTTGATTCATGGATATTATCTAAGGGAGAAAAGTTAGCAAACATCATCCACATCAATCACTTTTTATAAGGAACTGAACTTCTCTAGCACATAAAACTGTTCAGAAATGAGATCCTTGGAAAACTACACAACATTTCTCTAGATCCTTTACAATTAGCCTGGAGCTCAGGATATAGGTACTCTAAACTTGTCAAGAATGTTATAATAGAGCTCTTATATGGTCTGTTGCCAGAAGAGTGATTCTGAGAGTGGGTTTAAAACAACTGGTCATTTCAAAACTTACTTGTGTGCATAAACATTCCTCATATCTTCTCATAAAGGCCCTGGATTTTGATAATTCACCTTCTATCCATTCAAACATTGAGCTGAACAACTACAAAATCGATCCCAGGTTTGTCACTCATAATGAAAGCCAATGCATGGATACTCCAGCTCTCCTGATTCCCCTTCAAGTCATTTGAGAGATGTTATCTAAAAGGGGAACAGAAAAAGCATAAACAAAGAGGCTATATCTACTCAAAAAAAGAAGTTAGGGGAAAAATCCAAAACTGGAAGAATGAAGCTCCCAAATATGTTTGCTTAAAATATCTAGACAATTTTTCTAACCTGATGTTTCTTTTGGCTAGAATATTTATCTGTATAATTACTCCAACATTCTGTCTCACCTTCTGCCAGAAACCAAGGAATTGTTCAGGAGACCCTCTTGAAAGCATCTTATTTTTCTAATTTAAGCAGAACGTCATCACCTGGAGGAAGCCAGGATGTGTTGGGAATCTTCCTGTGGCCCCAAAAGTTCCAGCTCACATGATGCAATGGAAAAGAAACACAGGAGAGAAGGAAAAGGCTCAATTTTGTTTTTACAAACTGAGACTCTTGGGTGGGCCATATACCATGTGAGAAATTGGACCCTGCACCCTGGGATGCGATCATTGTCTCTCTGCCCTCTCATTTTTCTCTGTCAGATTGCTGGAACCATAATTACCTTCAAGAATTTCCTGGCGCCATATATGTTCAAATATGTGCAATCATATTTCCTTATTGTACTGATGCAGATGATTCACAGCATGAATGAAAAACAAACAGCTACAGATTAAGGACCTCAGCCCCAGAGGAATAATGAAATAGATTATGTGTCTTGCCCCACCCACTACACCTCTTCCTTCACCCTCCTAAGACTCCAAAGGGTCTAGACCCTCTTCTAAATATTCACTATAATAAGACTTTCTCGAATCTACATCAAATCCTTCAAGTTCTTCACCCCATTTTATTTGCCTTGGGCTAGCTGTCAGGGTGGAAGTGATCCAAGACCCTAATTTATTGTAAGGTATGAAAGACTAATAATGGTGATGTGGTACCTTTTCCAATACCCTAAGAAAGGTATAAACCAAGCATTATGGGAGTTCTGAGGAAGTAAAGATTACTTCCAGCTGTGGTGATCAAGGAAGGTTTTCTAAAGAAGGTGATGATTCTAAATCAGTTTCATGTATATATAGCAATGGGACCCCTGAGAACATCAAGTAGTTGAGGCCCTCATTACTTCTTGCCTGGACTATTGCAGCATTCTAATTGGCCTCCAGTTTCTTCCTCCTCATAATCCGGCCTAAACACCTGCTAAATTAATCTTCCCAAACCATAGCTCTGATCATGTCATTCACCTCTTTAAAAAGTCTTCATGACTCCCTGTTGAGTACTTCATAAAGTTGAAGTTCTTTAGCCTGGTATTTGAAACCATGTCTCCAACTACCTCTCGAAGTTTATCTTGCTCTATTTCCCTTCATGTACTCCCGCTTCAGCTAAACCTGACCATTTCTTGAATATATTGAGTGTTTTCCTAACTTTAGGATTTTGCTTCCAAAATTCCATGTCTTAAATGACCTTGTCCTATCTTTGCCTATGGAAACTTTTCTTATCCTGTGTAATACAAAATAAAATTCCCACTCAGATGCCAGTCTTCTAGTATGTCTTCTCTGTCCTTCATATCCAGGAGTAACCTCTTCGTCATATTCTACATTATCAGATGACTTGATCTGTACTATTCACACAGCATTTATCATCAACATCTATGCTTCCTTTCTACCCTATTAAAATGTAAGCTTTTTGAGAACAAAGGTCATGTCTATAGCTTATACAGCACAAACTTAGTGCCCTAGTAGGCACTTAACAAATGTTTGTGGAATAAAATAAAAACTCATCAAAATTTTTTAAAGATAAGAAAGTAAGAGGATAAATGGGTAATTATTAAGATTCTCTCAGGTCCTCTTTCTGGAAGGAAGAATATTTATGTTTTTCCCATTTTGGAAAAATTCCACAATTTTTTGATATCTTCCATTTTTTAGATAGTATTACAGCTAATTCCTTAACACCTTCAAAGTTGTGTAGACCTACTTTGATTGTGCTTATTCTACTCCTATCTTAATTTTCTTTAGTCAAGTCTGATCAACAAGTATGTATTTATAAAGGCATAGAGATGGAAGATGGAATGTTATAGAAAAAGGGAAGCAAGAAGGACAGTTTGGATGAAGCCAGGCAAAATGTAAAGGAAAGCACTATATACAGAGCCTGGAACAGTAGGTTGAAATCAGGTTTTGGAGGTATTTAAATACCAGATTGAGGGGTTTATATTTGATATTAAAAGTAAATGTGTAAAGGGACACTTAAGCAGAGTGTTTGGCACATAGTAGGAGCTTAATAAATGCTTGACTTGACTTCAGGACATAGTGGGCTCCTCATTGCTGTACATATTTAGTGAGACAAGGATAAATCATTTTTTAATTAATTTATTTATTTTTAGTTTTCAACATTCACTTCCACAAGATTTTGAGTTCCAAATTTTTCTCCCCAAAGTACATTCTGAATACACCTTCCCCCCCAATCTGACCTCCTTTCTATCACACCCCTCCCTTCTTTTATCCCCATCCCCTATATTTTCTTGTAAGGCAAGACAGATTTCTATACCCTATTGCTAGTATTTTATGTTTCCTAGTTGCACATAAAAATAATTTTTGGCATTAATTTTAAAACTTTCAGTTACAGCTTCCTCCCTCCCTGCCAATTCTCACTGAGAAGGCAAACAATTGAATATGTTATAAGTGTGTAGCCATGGAAAACATTTCTATAACAGTCATGTTGTGAAAGACTAACTATATTTCCCTTTATCCTATCCTGTCCCCCATTTACTCTATTCTCTCTTTTGACACTGTCCTTCCTCAAAAGTGTTTATTTCTAATTACCCCCTCTTCCTACTTGCCCTCTCCTCTATCATCCCCACCCCCCCACTTATTCCCTTGCCCTCTACTTTCCTGTAGTGTAAGATAGATTTTCATACCAAATTAAATGTATATGTTATTCCCTCCTTAAGCCAAATTCAATGAGAGTAAGGTTCACTCTTTCTGTCTCACCTCTCCCCTCTTTCCCTCCATTGAAAAAGCATTTTCTTGCCTTTTTATATGAGAGATAATTTACCCCATTCTATTTCTCCCTTTCTCCTCCAAATATATTCCCCTCTCACCCCTTAATTTTATTTTCTTAGCTATCATCCCTTCATAATTCAAATCACCTTGTGTCCTCTGACTATATGTACATAATCCCTCCAACTACCCTAATAGTGAGAAAAATCTCAAGAATTGCAAATATTATCTTTCCATATGGGAATGTAAACAGTTCAACTTTAGTAAATCCCTTATGATTTCTCTTTCCTTTTACCTTTTCTTGCTTCTCTTGATTTTTGTGTTTGAAAGTCAAATTTTCTATTCACCTCTGGTCTTTTCATTAAGAAAGCTTGAAAATTCTCTATTTCATCGAATGACCATTTTCCCCCTGAAATATTATACTCAGTTTTACTGGTTAGGTGATTCTTGGTTTTAAGCCTAACTCCTTTGACTTCTGGAATATCATATTCCAAGCCCTTGGATCCCTTAATGGAGTAGCTGCTAGATCTTGTACTATCCTGATTGTGTTTCTATCATACTCAAATTGTTACTTTTTGGCTGCTTGCAATATTTTCTCCTTAATCTGTAAGCTCTGGAATTACGCTGCAATATTCCTAGGAGTTTTCCTTTTGGGATGTCTTTTAAGATTCAATAATGGATTCTTTCAATATCTATTTTACCCTCTGGTTATAGAATAACAGGACAGTTTTCCTTGATAATTTCTTGAAAGATGATGTCTAGGGTCGTTTTTTGATCATGGCTTTCAGATAGTCTATTTTTTAAATTGTGTCTCCTAGATCTATTTTTCAGAACAATTGTTTTTCCAGTGAGATATTTCATATCGTCTCCTATTTTTTTCAATCTTTTGTTTCTGTTTAATAATTTATTGTTTTTCATAGTCATTAGCTTCCATCTGTTCCCTTCTCATCTTTAAGGAATTATTTTCTTCAGTGAGCTTTTGGACCTCCTTTTCTATCTGGCCAGTTGCACTTTTTAAGTCCTTTTTCTCCTCATTGACTTTTTGGATCTCTTTTGCCATTTGGGTTAGTCTATTTTTAAGGTGTTATTTTCTTCAGCATTTTTGGGTCCCCTTTAGCAAGCAGTTGACTCAGTTTTCATGATTTTCTTGCAGCACTCTCATTTCTTTTCCCAGTTTTTTCTCTACTTCTCTTACTTGATTTTCAAAGTCCTTTTTGAATTTTTCCATGGCCTGAGACCAATTCATATTTTTCTTGGAGACTTTGGATGGAGGAGCTTTGACTTTGTTTTCTTCTGTTTGTATATTTTAGTCTTCCTATTCACCAAAATAAGATTCTATGGTCTGATTCTTTTCCTGGTCTTTGCTCATTTCCCCAGTCATTTACTGTTTTTGTCAAGGTAGTTCTCTGGTTCCAGTGGGGATGACAGGTGAAATGTCAGTGGCTTGATTTCCACTCCCCCACTCTGTGGGCCTAGAGCTCCAGAAACAGCTACTGTCAGTGTTCCTGCTGCTGCTAAGCCTGCTGAGGGCTCTTCCACTCACTCTGCCACCTTGAGACTGGGGCCAGATCACTGTATTCTTTCACACAGGTCTAAAAGGTTTTTTTCCACTGGCCTTTCAATTTGTCCCCCAGTTGATGTTATGAAGTCTGGAAACTGGCACAAGTGCCAGAGATTCAGTCATTCTCCCCCCATCCCTCCTGCTCAAGTCCAGTATGCGCCAGCATGGCCCACACTGGACTGTGCTTTGTTCCTAGTGTAGCATGATAGACCCTTCCAATCAACCTTCCAGGCTCTCTTGGACTAGAGATTTGCTTCACTCTATCATTCTGTGGGTTCTGAAGTTCCAGAATTTGTTTAGAGTTATTCTTTTACAGGTATTTGGCCGTCCCTGATTTTACTCCAAGGATAAATTCTTGTCAGGAATGTTGCAAACTGTATTTATGAATCTGGTAGAGATTGGATTATATAGGCTTTGGGGTCCCTTCTAAAATTCTATACACTGAAACTGAAGAGTTTTTAAAATACTCAAGGACATCTTAAAGTCATTTCAGCCTGCTACAACATCATCGAATACAATATTACACAGTAATCCTTGATCAATCAGCTAAGAAGCATATATTAAGCACCTACTATGTATTAGGAGCTAAGGATATAATTAAAAAGTAGATCAGTCCTTAGTAGGAAGGAAGGAAGGAAACAAGCT
Source organism: Potorous gilbertii (assembly GCA_028658325.1). Classification (NCBI taxonomy): domain Eukaryota; kingdom Metazoa; phylum Chordata; class Mammalia; order Diprotodontia; family Potoroidae; genus Potorous; species Potorous gilbertii. Next base: position 481,173,313 of record CM053770.1, read on the forward strand.
TACTATATGCCAGGCATTGTGCTAGCATTTTATAACTATTATCTCATTTGATCCTTACAGCAACCCATATTGCAGTTGAGGAAACTGAAGCAAACAAGTTAAATGACTTGCCCAAAGTCACAGCTAATAAGAGTCACAGATGTGAATTTGAACTCATTGTTCTGACACTATCCATTGATGCAAGAAGCATACTATCATTGCTCTCTTTCTGAAAAGTTTTAGTCAAATGAGATATATTTGCTACTTTTGCAACTTTTAAGAACACTTAACAACCCCTAAGTAACCCGGGGTGTTTGAGTAGAATTTTAGCAGAGTCAGCAAACATTTCTATATTCATGATAACACCGAGTGAATAAATTCAGTATTTTATTAAAGAGTTTAGTATTAGATATTCCATACTAGAATGTTTGCACAACACCATGTTAGTATATACACCAACTCTCCTCAAACACTGGACATTTAAAAATATATATAACCTGAATCTGTGCACATGTTGTCCCTCTTTAGACTTTTTCTGTCTCTCTGTCTTTATATCTTGACACTCTGATTCTTCCTTTTCTGAACAACCAAGTGTTATGGTAAATTGAATGTTCTTTGAAGGTTTTCAGAAACTCCTTTTTATTTTGAATCCTCACCATAGAATATCTTTCTTAAATGCATTTGCTACCTTTCCTGCCTTAGTAAATATAACATAACAATATAATTCAGTATTTCTTCAATATTTAGTATTTTCCAGTTGTGGATCATAATTGTGGTTATCAATACTTCTAAAATACAGGTCACTCCTCTATCAAAGAAACTCCAAAGATGCTCCGTTGCCTTTAGGCTAAAATAGAATTGCCTCTTTCATTTAATGTCTTCAGAAATGTGGTTTTAGTTTCCCTTTTTGTGTTATTTTCACTTTGCTCCAGCTACCCAAACACACACACACCTCCTGCACACAAGCTAAATTGTCCTGCTGACTGTTTCTTATAGTTAACCTTCCATTTCTAATCTCCAAATTTTTACATAGGATCCCCACCATTTGGCTTGCCCTCCTTTGTCACTTATGCCTCTAAGTTAAGCCTAGCTCACTTCAAAGCTCAGCACCTATCACCTCTTTCAAGAGAACTTTCTTGATTTTCTCTTCCTCCCCCCACCATGTTAGTATACCAACTCTCCTCAAACACTGAACTTTTAAAAAATATATATAACCTGTATCTGTGCACATGTTGTCCCTCTTTAGACTTTTTCTGTCTCTCTGTCTTTATATCTTGACACTCTGATTCTTCCTTTTCTGTCTCTGTCGTTGTTTCTGTCTACCTCTGTGTCTCAGTTTCCTCCCTCCTAAACTCCCTATATATAATATAAAATATTTCTCAGTTTCTTTGACTGTCTTTCTATCTCTCTCTGTATTTGTCTATCTTTCCTTCCTCCTCTCTCCATTTGATCCTTTCTTTCTTCTCTCCCTCCTTCTCTCTCCTTCCCTTCTTCCTCTTGCCTCTGTGAATTGGGAAGCCTGAGAAATTCCTGTTATATTAATTAAAATCCACTGTAACCTTCTTTACAAAGATAATTTTGTGCCTTTTCCCCCAGAATTCATTATATAGAAGTAATTCTTCATTATTGAGTTATTATTTCTCATAACCAAGTTATATATACATACATATATATATCCTTCTTTCCTTTCTTCCCTCCTATATTCTCTACATAGGACATATAATATGTAGTGTAATATATATACATACATTTATATATACTCATTTATATAGCTCTTTATATAGCTCATTCATGCTCATTTTCTCCTGTAGTCCATATTTATAATTCCCACATTTATAATTATAAATTCCCAAATTTATAATTCTTTCTGGGGAAATACTGTATAATTGTTTTGTGGATTTCTGCTTTTTCAGATATTCTTTGAACAAAACCTAAAGGTCTCCGGAGTCCTGGTCCCATAAGGTTTTGCAATATAGTCAATTCACTCACTCAGTGTTTGACAACATTATAACAGACTGGTTAATATTTAGCATCTCCTCGCAAATCCGAAATTTCTATGATTATTCAGTTATAGACAACAGATTCTGGAGAGAAAGAAAGACTAGTCATGGTTCAATATGAAAGAAAACCTGCAAACAATTAAAAATGTCCAAAAAGTGGAGGGGTTGTCTGCCTCCAGAGGTAGCTTTATTTAATTTTATCACTGAAAGTGAGGAAACAGATGCTGAATGACAACCTACGTTTTTGTAGAAGGTGTAAATATATCATTAGGGACTTAGCCTATATGACCTTTGTGATCCTTTCCAACTCTATATTTTATAATTCCATGAGAAGTTACTTATTTCCATTTTATCTAGAGTCATGGAAAATTTCAAATTTAAGATTCCTTTCAGTCCCCATTTTCTTGTACCAAATATGCAGAGGTTATAATATTAGGGAGATGGAAAGATGTGGGGTCCTACTGACTTCACACTGAAGCCTTTCATGTTCAAAAAAACATACGATTACTATTACTAAACAGCTGTTGAGTAATCAGGGAATATTAGGGATGTACTATTATTCTTTTAAATACTAAATGATTAGGATGCTATTATATTGTCATCACTAAATCTAGGGAGTGAAGGCTAGAAAATTGCATCATCAGCACCATGTGAGGTCCAGAAAATTAATCACCACTTTCACTGCTCAGACATCATCAGATAACCAGATTGTTATTGAATCTGGGTCTCCAGGACCCTCCACTAATGTGAACTTATATTCTGAGTTCCAAATTCAGATGTACTGGGAATGGTCCTCTCAGATATACTTTGAAGAACTTCTGTTCCCAGGTTCCCATACAAAATGTATGGGAACTACTCTTACCGGTAGTCAAGATCACTTCATTTGCATCTTCAAAGATCAATAAAATTGTCCAGAGGGATTCAGGTTATCATTTTCCTTCTTAGAATTTCAGAAGCTGCATAATTTAAAAAGTCATGTTTCACTTTTCCACATTTGTGTGCTCAATTAACTTTCTGCAAAGACAAAGTCAATGGAACATTGGACATCACCTTATGTCTGTTTTAACAATGCTCTAGTGCAAGAGTATGCAAGGGCCCCCAAATATTCTGTGAATATATTTCAGGGGGTCTATCTGTGATTTTAAAAAATTATACTATATATTTAATCAATATTTGGATATAATTCATTTTCTTTATTTTAATTCATTTTTTGCACTTTCGGTATACTTTTATATTGCTTACCAAAAGTCTGGGTCAATTTATAGCTCCATGAACAGTGTATTAACATATTCGTTTTCTCATACCCTCTCTAATATTTGTCATTTTTATTTACTGTTCTTTTTTAGTAAATTTTGCCAATCTGATGTGTGGGCAGTCAAACCTCATTTGCATTTCTCTAATAGTGGTTTAGTGGACTTCTTTATGACTGTAGATAGCTTTTATTTCTTCATCCGAAAATTACCTATTCCTATCCTTTGACCATTTATCAAATGGGGAATGATTCATATTCTAATAAATTTCACTCCATTCTACATATATTTGAGAAATGAGGCCTATATCAGAGACAATTACTACAAATATTTCTTTTCCACATTTATCTGTTTCTTTTCTAATTTTATCTGTATTTGTTTTGTATGTGCAAAAATTTTTAATTTACATTACATTTTAATTTACATTTAATTAAAATTTTCCATTTTACTTTCTGTGATCCTTTCTCTCCCTTGTTTGGTCATGAATTCTTCCTTTACCCATAAATCTGAGAGGCAAATTATTCTTTGTTCATCTAATTTGCTTGTAAGTTCCCTCTTTATGTCTAAGCAATATAGTCATTTGGAGCTTATTTTGCTAGATAGTGTGAGATATTCATCTATATCTACTTTCTATCAGATTGCTTTCAACACCTTCAACAAATAATGAGATCTTGCCCCACCTGATGAAACATTTGGGTTTATTGAATGCTAGGCTACTATATATATATATATATATATATATATATATATATATATATATATATATATATATATATGCTACATGCATATGTTTGCTTCTGTGTATAGTCTGTTCTACTACTCAATCACTCTCTTTCTTAACCAATACTAAATTATGCCTCAGTTTCCTTATCTATAAGTCTCTTTCAATTTTATATTTATGACTCTATAATATACACAACCACCATAATGTAAATGGAGAGAATAACAAAACCAAAACTGAATGCTGTATAATTATAATGATGAAATTGCTCCACCATTCTTTGCAGAGGTGGAAGACAGTGGGTGTACAACATTGCTATAATGTCACGCTTTGTTGAAGGGAGAGACAACATGGTATGGTGGGAAGAGAACACTGACTTCCAAGTCAAAGGATCTGGATTCAAATCCCCAACTCTGATCTCAAGCAAGTCACTTCTACTCCCTGGGCCCCAAATTCTTCAACTGTAAAAAAAGGGATTGGATTAGATGACTTCTGAATCCCCTTCTATTGATTAGATCCACAAGTCTATGTGCTTATAGGTTAATTTTGTTGAATACTTTTCTTGTTTTAACTTTTCTTCATTGTTATAAGGACTAGTTCACATGAAAAAAAGAGAAAGAAATTACATATTTGGAAATGAAGATAGTATAAAGAAAAATATATTAATAAGGTTAAAAATCAAACAAAGTATTTTAATATTTGGATTTATGCAGTTGTTGATATCAGAGGACTGGCACTGAAGCATGTCTCCCACAACTAGTTAGAAAGTTTGTTATTGTTTAGTAAATTTTTTCCAGGCATATCTGACTCTTTGTAACTCCATTTAGAATTTCTTGATAAAGATACTAGTGTGATTTGCCATTTCCTTCTCCAACTTACTTTACAGATGAAAAAACTGAGACAAACAGAGCTAAGTGACTTGTCCAGAGTCACACAGTGAAGAGTCTGAGACCATATTTGAACTCAGGAGGATGAATCTTCCTGACTTCATTGCATCACCAAAAAAAGTTAGAAGGAGGGCAGATTATACATGTAGACTGAGGCAAACATTCGTAGGCATGCCAATTGTTAATTTGTTTGGATTTACTATACTTTTGTTGTTGTTGTTTCAGGAGAATGTTTTATTTAAGTGGGAGGAGAAAAGTAGTCATTTAAAAAGGAGCAGTGATATTATCTTACACCCTAATGAGTTCTTAGCTATATGACCACCTGAATATAAAGAGTTATTTCCTTAAAAAGTTGATGAAAAAGATCATATATCTTTCATGACTATGGCTAGCAGAAACAATTCTTAACCAGATATGGAATGAAGGAATTTACTATATATTAAATCAATATCATTGAGTATATACAATTAAAGCTCTTTTGTAGGAATAAAATCAATGAAGACAGAATTAGATGCACAGATTTAGAGACAAAATGAACTTTAATGGACATTGAGTTCAATCTCTTGATTTTTCAGATGAAGAAACTGAGGCTGAGAAAGGTTAAGTGACTTTACCAGGGTCACAAAGTTTAGTAAATTTCTATGGTGGGATTTGGATTCAGGATTTCCTGATTGCCAGTAGAATATATTATCCATTTAAAGGACACACTGCCTCTCAGAGAAATGATAGAGTCATAAAAATATTTTCATCAAAATCACTATTAAAAGTTTGACATTCAAAATATAAAGAGATATGACACAAGTACATAATGCCAAAAGCTATTGCCCAATAGATAAGTGGTCAAAAGATATGAATAAATAATTTTCAAAGGCAGATCTACAAACCACAAAAGACCATGTGAAAACATGCTTCAAACCATTAATAATAAGATAAATAAAAACTCAAGTAACTCTGTTCCTTCCTTTCACTTCATGCCAGTTGACAAAGATGAAAACTATGAGAATAGTTAATGATGGAAGAACTGTGGAAATATGGATACCCTGATGCACTTTCGATGCTTCATATGAAGTGGCCCAGCCATTCTGGATATCAGTTTGAAATTATCCAAGAAAAGTGAATAAATTCTCCAAAACCTTCAACTCAGCACTCAGGCATATACATTAAGGAAATAAAAGACAGATTAAAAAGGTCCAACATATATGCATTTAAACAACCAGATCATGCATATGTTTAGAGTAGTCTTCTTTGTGGTATCCAAGAACTACAAATCTCTTTGATTGAGATGAATGGCTGAAAATAACACTTTGTTGGAGAAGTATCAAGGCAAAGAGAATCTGGATTCAAGTCCCATATTTGACATATATGTGTTGTGTGACCCTGGACAAGTCACTTAACCTCTTGGTGCCCCAGATAACTCTGTAACTCTGTACAAATTTGAGAAAAGTCATCAGTCAGTACTGGAAGAAAGAATTCTTTACCAGAAGTTCTCTATGTTGAAAACATTACAGGTCCTGCTAACAATAATCACACATAACAGCAGTAACAGCAAAACAGCATCTATATAGCACTTAAAAGTTTTTAAAATAATTTATAATTTATGTTACCTCAGTTGATCCTGAGAGTTCCCTATGAGGTAGGTACTTTTTTATTATTCCCATTTTACAGGTGAGGAGAATAAGGTTGAGAGAAACTAAATTTTTTGAGATTTGTCCAGGGTCACATAGCTAGGAAGTATCTGGAGCAGGATTCGATAGATGATAGGTAGACGACAGCTAGATAGATAGATAGATGCATACATACATACATACACACATACACACAGACATAGACAGATGGATGTGCATGAATGGATTTTACATTAATACATATAATAGACATAAACATGTACATATGTACACATATATCGCTATATAATATGTTCATGTATAGTATATATATTCCATTCTAATTCTAAATCTATGCATATCATTCTGTTTTTATTTTATTTATGCAAAAGAGTTTAAATTTTATATACTCAGCATTGTTTTTTTAATCTTCAGTAATCTTCTTCAGAACTTATCTGGTTAAGAATTTCTCCTCATCCATTATTATGAAAAGGATGTGGTCTTGTTGTCTTTTTTTTGTATCTATGGAATGACTTTTTATATATACACACGTGTATGTGATATATCTACATATATACATAAAATATAGTGTACATATATGCTATATATACAAATATGCAAACATATATGTATGCTAATGTATTATATATGCACAGGTGACATTCATGTAAAAATGTAATAGATTATATGGGACAAAATCATGAACATAAAGAATGCAGAAAAATGTTGGAAGACTTATATGAACTTATGCAAAAGGATACAAAAAAAAGCAAGGGAATTTGCATGATCACTACATTATATAATCACTTACTACAACATTGTAAATGAAATGTCACTAAAAAGAATTTAATCTCTGAGTCACTGGCAAAGCCAATGAAGATTCTGGAGAAGTGATGAAAAAATCTATGTACTCCCTCAGAGAGGTGAGAGGTTACTAGGACACTGGGTTTCTGTATCACGTTTTTCCTTAATTGGTTTTCTTTGTCATAAAGAAGAATATGAAGGGAGATGTGAATTGACTATAATAATATGACATAATGTGTAATATAAATAATCTAATATATAATATAATAACAAAGAATAGCAATAAAAATTATAAAATAAAAAATGTCATGATGGTGGAAAAGGATATCAATAAAATTGTTTTAAACAAAAGAGAGAATTCAATAATTCAAGTACTTGTTAGGAAAAAATGGGTCCTTTTAGGGCTCTGTCCCTGATACGATAGACTTAATAACACCTCTGCCCTCCTCCCTGCATTTGCATTTCAACATTGTTGAACTGACACCTAAACGTGTACACCAATTCCAACCCAGGCCATAACCTCTTTCAAGGCATTTTACTTGTACAAGAAAAAATGTTGCTGCTCTTATAACTTCTTCATGTATATCCACACTGGATTTCCTAGCAAGTGTTGACAATAGCATGCTTCCTTTTTCAGTGGAGGATGGGGGACAGGGAAGGGATATAAGGCTGATTTTTTGTATTCTTTTTTCTTCATGTCATTTTAGGAATATGCCATTTCAATTCTCTTTGCAGGGACTCCTGTCAACGGAGGGAAGAGTTAAAATGGTCTTGTTGATCTCAGTCATAATCATGAAGCTGGAAGCTCCTGCTCGCTGATTGATGGGTTCATATGGGGTGACCTTCATGCCAGCAACACAATTTTGGTTGCTAGATAAACACACGCAGATGGATCCATCTCCAGTGTGTTCAAGAGTGACGGATGGCAAAGGCATTCATGATTCTTATTGCACCATGGAGAGAGCCCACCAGAATGACTTGGCAAGAGGGGGAAAAGTATTAGATTCAAATGGCAAATAATTGCTTCATATCAGCTGAGGTTCCTCTGAGAAGTTATCATCAAGCTGCAAATAGCCAGTGTTCCTGAATTTGCTTTTGCAAATGTACTAAGAGAACTAACTCCATAAGTCAAGAACATGGTGGGGGAGGTGGAATCACTAATAATTAGAAAAAGGTAAACTATAACTGGGACATACTTTATACCTAAGATACTGGCAAAAACAACAGAAGCCCAAAGCAACAATTGCTGGAGGGGATACTAGAATATAGAAACATTGGTGCACTGTTGTCAGAGTTGCAAATGATCCCGACCATTCTGGTAAGCAAATTGGAACTGTTCCTCAAAAGTCACTAAACTGTGCATATCCTTTGGCCCTGTGATATCTTTATTAGACCTATATCAGCCAAAGGTATAAGAAAAAGAAGGAAAAAATGCATAGGTACAAACATCTTTATAAAAGTTGTGTTGTTGAAACAATTAACTGAAAACAAAGGAGGTAATAAGTTGGGAATGGAGAAATAAATCACGGTATTTGGATGCAACAGAATGTAATTGTGCTGTGAGGAATAATGGAAGGACACTAGAGAGCACAGGAATAAATGGAGTCTTCCTTAAAATGATGAGTAGCATCTATCCCAAACCATCAGCAAACATTATACATAATGGGAATAAGCTAGAAACATTTCCATTTCAACATGATCAGGGGTGAAATAAGGATGTCCATCAACACTACTATCATTCAATATGGTACTAGAGATATTAGCTTTAGCAATAAGAGAAGAAAAAGAAATTGAAAGAATAGTTAACGAAGAAACAAAGTTATCATGCTTTGCATGATGATATACTTGGAGAATGCCAGAGAATAAAGTAAAATCCTAGAAAATCAAGTAAAAAAAACTACTTGAAACAATTAACAACTTTAGTAAAGTTGCAGGATATAAAATAAACCCACATAAATCATCAGAATCTCTATATAAATTACTAGCACAATGTAACAGCAAGAGAAAGACAGAGAAATTCCATTTAAAGTTTCTGTAGACATTAAAAAGTGTTTGTGAGTCCACCTGCCAAAACAAATCCAGAAATTTTATGAAAACAATTACAAAATACTTTCCACATAAATAAAGCCAGATCCAATTAATTGGAAAAACATCAGTTGCTCATGGGTAGGTCAACCTAATATAATAAAAATGAAAATTCTAACTAAATTTATTTACTTATTCAGTGTCATACCAATCAAACTACTAGGGCTAGAAAAAAATAATAAAATTCACCTGGAAGAACAAAAGGTTCAGAATATCAAGGGAATTAATAAACAGAAATGCGAGCAATGATCCCTTAGCCATATCCGATCTTCAATTGTATTATAAAGCTGCAATCATTACATCTAATTGGTACTGGCTAAGAAAGAGGTGAGGATCAGTGAAATAGGGTAGGTATACAAGACACAGCAGTCAACGATTATGGGAATCTATTGTTTGATAAACCCAAAGTCTCCAGCTTTTGGGATAAGATCTCACTATTAGACAAAAACTGCTAGGAAAACTAGAAAAGAATATGGTAGAAAGTAGGCAGAAAACAGCATCTTACACTATATAACAAAATAAAGTAAAAATGAGTTCATGACTTAGATATAAAGGCTGACAATATAAGCAATCTGGGAGAGCAAAGAATAGTTTACCTATCAGACTTACAGAAGATGGAAGAATTTATTGCCAAACAAGAGAAAGAGAACATGATGAAATACAAAGTGGATAATTTTGATTACATTAAATTGAAAAGTTTTTGTATAAACAAAGCCAATGCTACCAAGATTAGGAGGGAAGCAGAAAACTGGGAAAGAATTTTTACAGCCAGTGTGTCTGATAAAGTCCTCAGCTCTAAAATATGTAGAGAATTCAGTGAAATTTATTAAAAATACAAGCCATTCTCCAATGGTCAAAGGATTTAAACAGGCAGTTTTCGGAGGAAGAAATTAAAGCTATCTATAGCCACATGAAAAAAATGCTCTAAATAACTATTGATTAGAGAAATGCAAATCAAAACAGCTATGAGATACCATATCATACCCAATAGATTGACTAATATGACAAAACAGGAAAATGATAAATGTTGGAGAGGATGTGGGCAAATTGGGACACTAATACACTGTTAGTGGAGTTGGGAACTGGTCCAGCTATCCTGGAGAACAATTTGGAACTACATCTAAACGGCTACAAAAATGTGTATACCCTTTGACCCAGCAATTACCACTTCTACGGCTGTATCCCAAAAAGATCATACAAATGGGAGAAGAAGACACATGTACAAAAATATTTATAGTAGTTCTTTTTGTGGTGGCAAAGAATTGGAAATTGAGGGGATATTCATTAGTTGGGGAATAGCTGAATGAGTTATGGCATATGAATTCAATGGAATACTATTATGCTATAAGAAATAATGAGCAGACAGCCTTCAGAAAAACCTGGAAAGATTTATGTAAACTTATGCTGAATAAAGTGAGCAGAACCAGGAGAATACTGTACACACAGCCACAATGTACAATGACCAACTTAGATAGACTTATTTCTTCTTAGCATTTCAAGAATCCAGGACAACTCCAAAGGACTCAAGATGGAAAATAATGTCCACATCAAGAAAAAGAAGTATGGAGCCTGAAAGCACATCGAAACATTATTTGCTCTCTTTCTTTTCTTTGTGTGTTTCTTCTTTCTCATTCTTTTCCCCATTGACTATTATCCTTCTTTACAACATGATTAATGTGAAAATAGGCTCAATATGAATGTATACATAGGGTCTCTATCAAATTACATGTTGTGTTGGTGTGGGAGGAAGGGAGAGAGGGAGAAAATTTGAAAGTCAAAATCTTAAGGAAGTAAATGTTGAAAACTAAAAAATTAGTTAATTAATTGAAAAAAGAAAGAAACGATGAAAGTGTCAGTTTCAGATAAACCTTGGAAGATATATAAACATATGCATGATGAAGCGAATACAGCAAGGATGATAATTTATACAATAGTATATTCACAAACCAGGTTTAAGCATACAAAATACCTGAAACAAATAGGGAACACACTTTATTCTCCAAGCCTTCATCAAAGACATGGAAAATTCAACTGGAGGCCCAGAAAATAATCTCTAGGTATCTCTTCCAATGTGAGACATAACAAAATACTCTGGGTCTCTGAAACAATATGGATGACCATAATTTTCTCTATGAATCTCCTGGATATAAATTACTCAATTAATATTGATTAGCTCATACAAAGAGATATTTTCTGGGAAGTTAGATTAAGAATAGAAATACAAACACATCCCCCTAAAGTAGTACATAGATACACTGCCTTTCTCATCTATTCAGTCCCTAGCTGGCTTATATGTAAAGTGGTTCTACAAAGCAAAGTATTCATGATAACATGGGGAACAAATGGGAAAGGAGTTATTCCACATGGGAACTCACAGAATTTATTCTTTCTCACTCAGAAGTCATCAGAGAGAGAGATTCTGTCAGTGCCTTTTGACTGTACTTGACACAGACGCCAATTAAAAGACATTTTATCACCAAGGCAAGCTGAATAAAAAAAAACAGAATGCCTGCAGATCCTCTGAAGTAAGGAGGGAAAGAACCAATCCTCTATCACACACCAATGGAAACAGAAACCTAGCATTTTGAAATGGGAATGTTCTAAGCACTACTATAAATTCATCATCCAGTACTGTTGTTACATAAAGAAAAACATCTTAAAAAATTTGACTATGCAATGACCAAACACAATGCCAAAGCACTGATCATTAAGCACAATATCCACCTTCTGACAAATGGGCAAGATGAAAATGAGACGTATTTTTGGACATTTCAAATCTATGAATTTGTTTTACTTGATTACAAATACTGATTTTCCCAGGTTTTGTCCTTTTAAAGACAATCTGGTGATCCCCCACTATGTAGGACTCATTATACTGATGCCAGACTTTATATAGATACATGGTTGGCATAGCTCACTATAGCTCAAAACTCCTGAGTTCAAGAGATCTGCCAAGCACAGTCTTCAAAGTATCTGAGAGTTTTCAAGCTGCTTCTCTTTATATTTAAGAAGAATTTAAGCATAAAAAATAAAAAGGTACATGAAATAGAGATGAGGGATAAGAAAAAAAATTCTACTTCACAATTTCACCTAAGGCCATCCTTTCTACGTATAGGAATGGAGAAACTGTAAAAGAAGAGAGAAGTCATTTTAGAAATATGTTAGGTGACTAAAATGACACCCTTGCTTTTGTCTCTGGGTTTTGTAATCACACCATCAGCCCAGGGGAGCAAGTAGGTTATACAACAAACTCTTGAACCCATCATTATGGAAAGTCCAGTAATTAGCTTTCCTTGTATGGCATAATAACACCTCATTGGTTCAATTAAATGATGCAGAATGCTACTGATTGGTTATATATGCATGCCTGGGAAGGTACATATACCAAATCTTTACTCTAGAGGTGAAGGTGTGTGTGTGTGTGTGTGTGTGTGTGTGTGTGTGTGTGTAGACACTATTCAGTTTATTTTACCTCCATTCTTGTGAACCCATTGGTGGGCCAAATTCTCCCTATGGCTAAAGAAATTTTCCAACACACAGTGACAAAATATGGAAACTCACACTTCATATGTAAGAAACCTTAACAGATAGATATTAAATGGCTTGTGAGTAGTAAATGTCATTTTCAAACTTTATTTCAGTTCAGATTTCTTAATATCTTTTTCTATTTTTCTTCATTAAAACCATGAAATAACGACAAATCTGTGTGATTCACAAAATTAAGCTGGGAACTTCAACTGGGAACTCATCACTGCAATGCAACCCTTCCATTCTACTCTCATTGATTTCCTATCTCATTCCTCATAATGACGATATCTTATCTTTTCTCTTTCTTCAAGTCACCAACTCCATCCCTAAGCTCAATCCTACATATTCCTAAAGTCAGTTTATCATCTTATTTCACTCAAAGGATTGAGGGAATTCATAGAGGTTCCTTAAATTTCTTTCACTCCTCAAAACTTCCTAGAATTACCATGCATTATCTTCATTTTTATCTCCTGTCTCAAGACAAGAATTTGCTTTATTCTTTATTAGTATTAAGTCTGTGACTGTGCCACTAGTCCTACTCCTTCCTGTCTCCTTTAAGTCCTTACTCCAGGTATCATTTTCTCTCTCTCATTCATCTTTAATCTTTCTCATTCTTCTGACTCCATATTATATGACTACAAATATGATCAATTCCTATCAGTCAACAAAAAACCTTCCCTTGATCCTTCTAGAACATTCAGGTATCATCCTATCTCTCTCCTTGTCTTCACTGTTAAGCTTGTTGAAAAAGTTGTCAATACCTGATGCCTCCCCTCCCTTACCACCGTCACTGTTTCCTCCACAAATCCATGCAAACAGACTCTAGCCTCCAACATTCTATCAAAACCACACTCTATTGACAGATTTTGCTTTTATATCAGCTGCATTTCTTACTGTTTCCTTCTTGTCCCTCCTCTTCCATAGAGCCATCTTTTATAAGAAGGAATTTAAAAGACAGAAGATAAAAAATGGAGACAAAATTAATCAATATATTGAAAAAAGTCTGAAACAATATGACCTTTTCCACATTTCTAGTCTACAAAGACCTGGGTGAAAGTGTCTTCTCATATCTCTTCTTTGAGGCTAAATTTTCAATTATAATTTTAAAGTATGTAGTTTTGATTTGAAGTATTGTTGCTTTTTCTAGTTACATTGTTGCAGTCACTGAGCACATCATTCTCCCAGTTCTGTCGACTTAACTTTGCATCAGTTTCTATGAGTCTTTAAATGATTCTCTAATCATTTTATTTATCATTCCCCACAACACATGTAAAATCCATTACATTCATGCACCAGACTTGATTAAATAGGTATTTACTTATTTCTTATTCTTTACTAACATAAAAAGCACTGCTATAAATATTTTGTTGCATATTATGTCTTTCTTTTTGACAATCATCTCCTTCATACATGTGGCTAGCAGTAGAATCTCTGGGAGTAATGGAATAAATATGTTAATCACTTCTTCACACAATTCCATTTACTTTCCAGAATGGTTGGATGAATAGACAGCTCCACCATAATGCATTGCTTTTCCTGTTTTCTCACAACCCCTTCCTCATTGAAAATTACCATCATTTATCACATTTACCAATTTACTGAATGTGCAGAAATCTCAAGGTTATTTTGATTTCTAAATTTTTGTTATTAACAATTTGGAGCATGTGCTATCATAGAAAGTTTAGGGTCAACAAATTTCTCTTTTTCAACTCTTGACCTACTCACTTTCCTCTTGTACTCTCACAGATATACATAGGGGATAAAATTGTGGGATGTCCATCTGAGTGCATAAGATTAGAGAATCATTTAAAGACTCAAAGGGGTCTATCCAGTTCCAGCTTTGGCTTCAGTGACATTAAGCTAGAGTCAAGAAGGAACTAGCTATTGTTGCATAGTATATTGTGAAGATTTAATTAATTTGAAAAAAGCAGTCAGAATTTTAAAAAATGCCAACTCAAAATTACATATCCAAAAGTTAAAAAAATATACTCTATGTGTATGTGCTAACTTTAGTACTCTCAGAAACTGTGGTTTCCTTAGTGTTAGAACCTATTTCACTGAACCAGGTCACAACCCCTCCAAACCACAGAGAAAAGATAAAGATCCAGTGGTTAATTAATCTCTCTGATTTTGGTGAGGCTGGTTTTTGAATAGCAGTCATATGGTCCATCATCATCTGTTATCAGAGCTGTTCAAGTTGATAGTATCATCAGAATTTCCACATTTGCCTTCATTACTAACACAAAATACCATTAAAAATTGCTAATCATTCTCTTTGAGGATCAAGAAGTTCTAACTCATCCCTTCACTCAGTCTCATGCACAAAGACCCTCCTTCACTTGCAAAGATTTTTGCCTGTTTTCTTCAGCTGTTTCCATTGTTCTTTTCCTATTATCCAAAGGAATTGATTTTTTCTTTTTTGTTGTATTTCTCAGAATTTTGTGTTTGACTTTTTGAGAACTGTCCAAAAAGCTCACCATTTTTACAAATAAAATTGATATATTATTGAAGGCCCACAGGACCATAGCATCGCAGATTTAGAGTTGGAAAAGACCTTAGAGCTTTGTTTTTTTCTTTTAATCTAAGCCTTCATTTTACAAATGAGGAAAGTGAAGGTGTCAATTTGTGAACCAGTCTACCATCTTGAAACAAAATAGATAGAATATAGATAGATACAGAATAGAATAGATAGAAACAAAACCAAAATAGATAGATAGAATAGACTAGATAGAAACCAAACAGATATTTCTGCCATTGCAAATAGCTTTCAGTGAAATCTGGCATATAGGTTTAGGTATATAAGTCCAATTCTCAGAGATAGCATTGTAATAAATGATATCTAAAAGTTCATAGGACTATAAGAACAAATGATGGGTTTGGCTACATCCAAATATAATCTTAAAGTGGTCTAAGGAACACTGTGTCCTCTCATAAGATAGAAATATCACACTGTTTTCAAATAGGGAAGAAGCTATCAGAGCACCTAAGGCCTAAATAAAATCTGATCCAAATTTACCAGGGAGATTGGGTAAAAAATTCCAACAGATGTCTCTTTCCTAACACAGACCTAGTAAGGGTCTATATATGTTAAGATCTTAATTCTCCAAGGAATTTTTGACAAGGAAGCTTCACTGGCCATGGAATGAGTTGCTAGCTCTTAAGTTGACAGCACCTAGGCTCTTCTTTCCATGTGCCTTCCATGAGTGTCATCGGTTTTCACACTTGTCTCAAGTACATCAACACTTGACTTTGTTTCTGTCTTCTTGAATTCCCTGTCACTGAAACAGACATCCTCCTGTTTGGCAAGCAGTATACCTTTGGCCCTGTCTTCAAATCATCCATATCATTTTTCAGCTGTTACATTATTACCATTCTTCTCCAAAACCTCAAATGACAGGAACTTAGTTTTAATGCCTCTCTTTACTTTCAACGAATCATCAACCTTTGGTCATCTAGTTCTTCTCACCTCTAACTTTACATCCTTTTGTGTCAGGTGCTCATTTCTATAGAAAATTTTCCCCTAGGAGCCTTTCAAAATGCCTCCTTTTCTCAGAGTTCTCTATATCACATCCTTACCGGAACCAATCTGTGTCTTCAAAAATTGTTCCCATGCTAAAAAGCATGAAATAAAATCAGGAACTACCTGACCAATGCTAAAAAGGTTTTCTTATTTGGCTATCATTTTCACTGCTCTTATTTCCCAGCTCATAGCCACTATCATTGAATTTCTCTCACAATAGAAAGTTCCCAAACAAAATACAATACAGCTTTTTTCTGATCAGCTCAGCAGCTGTATGCCACACCCACCATTAATTTTTATGAGTTGATTTTGGTTTTCCATGTGCTCTTCCACATGGTTTTCTAATGCTGACACTGGACTTTTCATGCTGTTTGGTTTATTTTCCCTCATTGTTACAGGCAGATCAAGAATCATTTCAAGGGTAAAATAATAAAGAAGGGCTATAATTTCAGGTTGAGTCATCCACAAGCAGAGGAAAGTTGGATATCAAGGATGGACATGCTCCACTTTCCTTTATGATATGAATCCCAAATCAAAGCCAGAACCCAACTCACTCAGATTTTGCTCATCTTTAATGAAGATGAAAAACTTTCTTTAAGAAGTTGGAGAGGAGCCAGAAAGGATCATATGAGGAATATAATCTTACTCTAAAAGGAATTACAGTGGAAATGAGGAGCAGCAACTTATGCCAAGCATCTGCTGTTTCGTTTTGGAGAGGCCTTGCAGCCCAGCTCAGGGCTGCCATAAAGGACCTCAATGAGTTGGATACCTGCTCCCTAGAGTCAGCAAAGGTGATGATGTCTGAGTACTCTACCAAAGTCCTACCCTAGCCTAGAGGGACTTCCAGGTTGTGTCTATTCTACAGAATGACTGCTTCTCCAGGTCCACTATTTTAGGAAAGTTCCAGCTGCAATGTTGTATTTTCTCTTCAGGCACTCCTTAACAACTATACTAACTCTTTGAAAGAGCATCTACATACTTAACTCATTCCTCTTCCACAACTCTGCTCTCCAGTGTGGAAACCATGAACTCCAATGAAATCATATTAAATAATCTAGATAATTATATCATTTTTTATATTATAAACAATTACATAGTAATATAAACAAATTATATTATTCCTGTATGGGATATGTCAACCCTCTCACGATTTTTATAATTTCCTAACCAAAGCACTTTCACCTTTTCTCCCCCTGTATGTGTTGTTTCTGCCGTTAGAATGTGAATTCCTTCAGGGCAAAAATTATCTTTGTTTTTGTACT
Organism: Potorous gilbertii; assembly: GCA_028658325.1. Taxonomy (NCBI): domain Eukaryota; kingdom Metazoa; phylum Chordata; class Mammalia; order Diprotodontia; family Potoroidae; genus Potorous; species Potorous gilbertii. The sequence continues at coordinate 481,190,953 of CM053770.1, forward strand.
TGTGTTCCCAATCTTATCACAGGGATTGACAAAGATTATATGATATATGATTAATGCATTTTTCAATCATTTATTCACATGCCAGGCATATTCCATTATAATTATCTCTCAAGTTCTCAATGGGATGCTTGGTCAGGGACAATCCAACAGCATTTTTAACTCTCATCCTAATTCTGCTCGGGTACTTGTTCTTAGCCTAGCAACAGAAAAAGAGAATTCTCCCCAAAAGACTTCAGAACAATACATTTTAAAATTGTATTTGTTATATTTCTTTAATTTTTGAAATGAAACAATCTTTCTAAAACATAGTAGAATTGTTTTAAAAAGATGATTGCACAGGAAACTGCAAATCTATTGTATACAATTTGCTATTTCTTTAAAATATATAATAAAGTCAGCACGCAAGTTTCTTTATTTCTCCTTTTTTCCCCCTCTAATAAAATTTTAAAGCTTAAAAAAACCTTTAAAATTACTTTATCCAATCTCCTCATTTTACAAATGAAGAAATGAGACCCAGCGAGGTTGAGTGACTTGCCTAAGATGACGTTACTGAGAAAGAGACAGAGAAGGGAAGAGAGAGAGAGAGCGAGAGAGAGAGAGAGAGAGAGAGAGAGAGAGAGAGAGGGAGGGAGAAGGAGAGGGAAAGAGGGAGAGAGAGAGAGAAAGAGACATAGGAAGAGGGAGAGGGAGGCAAAAGAGAGAAAGAAAGGGGGGAGAGACAGAGAAAGAGATAGATTGGATATGGAGAGGATGAGAGAAAAAAGAGGGAAATAGAGTCAGAGTAGATGGAACCTAGTTTTGCTCAGTGATTCTCAAGGGTCTTTCTACTATTCTGAATCTAATTAAAAAGGTTAGCCCTGGAGTCTTCCCAGGGAACCTCTTGTTCAACATATTAAAATTCTGAAAACATTTATTAAGTATTTACTATGTCTAATACACTGTGCTTGATACCAGAGATACAAACATGAGATAATACAGAATGTCTGTCCTCAAGGAGTCTATCATTTCTTTGGATGGATTTGAGAGAAGGGAGATGGAACATGACATATGCACAGAGAAGCCTGTAGCCTCTTAGTTTCAGAAGACTGCACAACCCATCAGACACAAAGAAATTTTCATTTCATGCATTCTAGAGCATAAACTTACATGGGAATAAATGAAATAAAAGCATATTCTTTTTATTTCAATTAAAAATTTGTCTCTAAAACTCACCAGAAATACAGGGAATTCTCATGAGCTAGGTTCCACTTTGATCTGCACAGGAGCTTGTTTCCAACTTAGACTAATTTGCCCTTAAGACAGTCTAGTAACACCCTCATCCACACTCAACTCCCAAGGGTCTAACATGTTATTGCCCAATATAGTGAAGCTGCCCAATCATCTTAGCCCACTGAAGGGCAGAATATCCCAGCTCAATAGATCCTCCACCCTCAGCTTCCCTATGGAAGGGATTATAGGCTTGTGCCACCACACTCAATGAAATGAACCATATATGTTTCATATGCACTGATTTCCATGGATGATGCTACTAACTTTGAATCATTTCTAATCAAATATTCCTTACCACCTTTGGGTGCATAGTGACACAGTGAAGACCTGGAAGAGTCAAGATAAGAATTTATAGCTCTTTTCTTTGGAGCTTTCCAGTTTGTCCTCTGATCCATTAAAAAATAGTATGATTTCCTAGCAGTTCCAAGTTTCTGAAGGACATTACATAGCAAAAGGTTGGAAACATCCATCGTAATAAAATTATCACCTCTCCATGGGAAGAAAATGATGGAGGCCTAAATCAGAGCTTGTAAGGATTAACATGGGAGAAGATAAGAGCAGCTGGTAGACATGCCACCTCAGGCACATAATATCTCGGCTTTAGATGAGCCTGTCAGTCTTTCCCTGAAACCACACGCTCCTTCCACTCCTTTCAACAGCTGAGTTTCCCAGCTGGGAGGCAAGGGCAATTATCTGTCTTAGAATGTTCTCCCGTTTAGCAATTGATTTTCTTTCTCTTTCCATGACTCTCTCCTTCCTTCTCATTTGATGAGATAGAATAGCATCAACTGATCAGTATTAATTTACATAATATATATAAAGGTAGATACCTAATAAACATTTGTTGAATGAAATGAAATGGATAAACAAAAACTTTTCATTGAAGGTCAGTTCTTGGTCCTGAATTTTCATGAATACTATGCAAAATTAATGCACTTAAAACAGGAAGGGAAATGATTGAAGGGGGCAAAAAAATCTTTGTCAGTTTTCTCTGATACAGATTTGGTATTTAAGATGTAAGTAATTAACAAATAGATATAAATAAGTGTATATATCTATATCTATCTCTAACATAGATCTGACTAATAATAGCCCTTTCCAAATAGATAAGTGGTCAAAGGAAATGAACAATTATCAATGAAGGACTCAAAACTTTTAACAACTATATTAAAGAATGCTCCAAATCACTTGTAATAAGAGAAATGAAAATCAAAACAACCTTGAGGTTTCACCTCATATGCTGCAAGTCCGCAAAGGTTACACATAGACACACTAATACGTTACTGGTAGAATTGTGCAATAATACAACTATTTTGGAAAGCAATTTGAAATTATTCAAAGTGACTAAAATGTCCCTACCCTTTGACCTAGAGACTTCATTACAAGGTTTATACCCAAAGGAAGCAATTGCTAAGAAGAAAGTCACATAATATCAAAATATTTATAGTAGCACTTTTTTTTATAATTACAAAGATTTGGAAACAAACCAGACACTTATCTACAGGGAATGACTAAACAAATTGTAGTATATGAATGAAACTGAAGGTTTCAGTTGCTGCAAGAAATTATGTATAGGTTGAATATAGAGAGTCATGGAAAGAACTACATAAATAATGCAGAGTAAAGCAAATAGAGCCAATAAAATAATAGACACAATAATAGCATCAATGCAAATGGAAAAACAATCATGTACCCAAAAAACCAAAAGTGAATGTAGTAAATTTATAAAGATCAAGCATGACTCAACTAAAGAGGTATGAGAGAATAGATGTGAATGATGTAGAGATAATAAGATTTGACGATTGATTATGTAACATGAAAATGAGGGAGAGGGCAAGGATAACTGACTTCAAGTCTTCAAATCTAGATGACTAGAAGAATGGTGATTCCTTAGATAGAAACTGGAAATTGTGGAAGAGGTGTAGGTTTAGAGGGCATGAGAGCAAGTACTGTAGGGATTGTCTCCTCTTTTGTATTTGTATTCCCAGAGCCTAGCACAGTGACTGGTACATGGTAGCATATTGGTAAATGGTTTTTGATTGATTGTTTTGGCTATATTGAATTTGAGATGCCTATGGGATATACTATTTTAAATGCCGAGTGGGCAATTTGTAATAGGGAACTAAAGCTCAAAGGAATAACTAGGGGTGAATGTATAGCTGTATTAGCCATAACCATAACGATGATTATTAAATCACTGTGTGCTGATGAGGTCAACCAGAGAGAGAGAGTTGGTTAGTTGGTGGTTGTCCTTCATCCACAAAGAGGACCAAAGTGATATCACTATGTTGGGGTCAAAGTACAGTGAGTCCAACTGTGGCTGATCAGACCAATATAACCTCTCTGAGTCTTCTCATTTCTAGGCTAAACATGCCCAGTCCCTGTAACTGGGCAGCCAAAGAAAACTAATGTGATCTTAGGTTGCATTAAGAGAGGCATAACTTCTAAGAATAGGGAGGTGATAGTCCCAGTGTACTCTGCCCTCATCAGATCTTATTTGGAGAATTGTTCCATGGTTCTCAGTACCATGGTTTAAGGATACTGGAAAGCTGGACACCATTCAGAGAAGGATGACCAGAATGGTGAAGGGCATTAAATCCATGTTATATGAGGACCCCGTTGAAAGAACTGGGCATATTCAACCTGAAGAAATGAAGGCTCAGAGGAGAGAGGGGACATGATAGCTCTCTTCAAGTATTTGAAATACAATCATGTGGAGGAGGACATAGGTTTATTCTATTTGGCCCCAGGGGTCAGAACCAAAAGTAATGTTTCAAAGATTCCAATGTTTGCTTGGATGTCAGAAAAAAAATAATTTCCTAAGAATTACACCTTTCCAAAAGTGTACTTGTCTGCCTTGTGAAGTGGTGAGTTTCTCTTCCTTGGAAGTCTTCAGGCATAACTGGACAAACAGATCAGATAAGTTATAGTAAAGATTTCTTTTGTCTGTGGGGTGATCTGGGTGATCCTAGAACTTCCTTCCCACTTTCAAATTGATTCCCTAATCCATATGGAATTTTTACCTTCCCACTCCACTAAGTGTTTAGCATAGGTCATAATTAAAAATAAGGAATTCTCATCACCTGCTTAAAAAGTAATAGAGAGACCCAAATCTCCCCTAGTTTATTTTTTTTACAATTAAAAATTCATCATGTTTCTACCTGTGAGACGTGACTCTTAGAAAGTACCGTAGAAGGCTAAATAAGACTCTGACATTCCAGTTGAGAGCTACCATCTACAGTGAACCGCAACCAGAGAAGATGGCAACAAGAAATGCTTCTCCACTCACATTCCCAGAGTGCCTCCCTATGCTCTAAAAATATGCCTTCTGCCACTGTAATTCAGGACTAATTGAATTTTCACTCTGCCTCCTGTGAAAGATTCTCAGCCTAGTTTACAAAGGGTCATCATCATTCAACAACTGTTAGAGCATTAGCTATTCCCTGTCCCCACCCCACCTCATTGCATTACTGCCTGCTCACATATAGTCCATATTTCCTCTTCATGCACAATAAAAGATCAACTCTCTTATGTTCTGGACCAACCAACACACAACAAAAACAACAAAAATCACAATTTCAACAGACCATCATTCTTTTTCTTTTCATTTTCTAGGTTTGAAAATGTCGAGGGAGGAGTTGAATCCAGATTCGTAGTTTCATCAATGCTAGGGAAAATTGATTTGGAAAATCTCTCCATGCTAAGCAGTGGCTCATGCATAAATCATTGTCTGAGAGAACTACTAAGGGTACTGAGAATTAAGTCAGTTATCCATGATAAGCATTAATCTGATGGAGATGTTAAACCCAGGTCTTTCTGATGCCAAGGATGGTCCTCTATAACTCATTTCAGGCGGTGTTTTATGCTACACCTATTCATATTGTGATTTATTTAGCTTTGTACTCTTAGTTTTACTACATTGCCTACATTTTTCCCAAAGAAACTTTTTTCCCCTTTCCCTCCAGAAAGCCATTCTTTATAACAAATAACTAAAATAAAATATCTGGAAGGGGGAATAATTCAGCAAAAGTATCCAATGATATAGACCTGATAAAATAAAATTTAACTTTAGAAAAATTAGTTAACATATCAGAAAGGTATAACATTATTGAGTGTTCCACACTCATAGTACCTCACCTCTGAAAAGAAGTGAAGGAGTCTCCTTATAAAATCTCTTTTTTGGAGGGCAGGCTAGTTCATTAAAATTTCACAGTACTCACTTTTAATTATTATATTGCTATTCTTTCCTTTTGAATTTTTGTGATTATTGTATATACTGTTTTCCTAGTTCTACTTACTTTACTTTGTATCAATTCTTAATAGGTTTTTCCACGATTCTTTCTACTCATTCTATTCATTTCTTATAGCATACTAATACCCCAATACCGTCATGCACTACAACTTGTTATACCATTTTTCAAAGGACATTTACCTTTTTCCATAATTCTTTGTTTCTAAAAGAAAAGAAATATGCTACTGTTGATATATGTGGGGTCTTTTTATTGACCATGAGGTATATGACTAGCATATATTCTCTGGGTCAAAGAATATGGACATTTTAGTCATTTTTTTGCATAATTCTAAACTAATTTCCTGAATATTAGGCCCAATTCACAATTTATTTTTTCCTATCCTTTCACCAACTTACACAGGCTAACAGCTTTTATTGTCATATAGTTTCTTCTAGCATTCTATATCTCTTAGGTATAAGACTCTTTGCTGGAGATATTTGATTTGCTTTTCCTCAGTGCATTCTTTCCCTTTTTATTGTGGTTGCATTAATTTTGATCTTGCAAAGGTTTTTGAATTTCATATAAATAGAAATTCAAATAAATAGAATAAAATTATTTGTTTTATTTTTTGTTGCTTCCTCTATGCCTACTTTGCTTAAGAATTCATCCAATGATACATGAGGTACACATAAAAGATCACAGTATAAACAAATTAGAGTAAGATAGGGAAAAAATCCTCTTAGATCTATGGATAAGAAAGATTTTGTAACCAGACCAGAAATAGAAATTATAGAAGATAAAATGAACAATTGTGTTTACATAAATTTTAAACATTTTAGCAAAATCAAATCAAATGCAGTTAAGATTATAAGTTACTTGGAAAAATTTTTTCTCAAAAAGTTTCTTTGATAAAGGTCCCAATTCCAATATATCAGCATTATAAGAAGAACAGTCATGGAAAACAATAGTAGCACCATTATACAATGCCTTATAATTTGCAAAGTGCTCTACATACATTTTCTTATTAAATCCTCACAACAACCCTATAGAATGTTTTTGTAATTAATACGTCCACTTTATACATAAAGAAACTGAAGCTGAGTGATGTTAAGTAACTTACCAAGAATCATATAATAAATGGACTTGAAGTCACTCTTCCTGACTGCAAATCTAGCAGTCTACCCATTTTGCTACCTATCTGCTTCTAAATAATCAGACATGAACAGACAATTCTCAGGGGAAGAAATCCAATCCATCTATGATAGACAGATGAGAGATAGATAGACAGATGATAGATTAGCTAGAGATATATTTTAAACTCAAAATCACTAACGATTGGAAAAATTTAAATTAAAGCAGGTCTGAGATTTCCCCTTCTACCCATCAAATTGACAAAATTGATAAAAAAAAAAAAGAAAAATGATAAGTTTTGAAGGGACTTCAAAAAAAAAAAGACATGGGGCGGAGCCAAGATGGTGGAATAGAAAGAATCACATATGGTAGCTCTGAACCCACAGCCCATGGATTTCCTCTAAAAAGAACTCCCAAGAAATTCTGGAGCAGTGGAAGCCGTGACAGTGAAGGAGATTTCCGTTCCAGAGAGCCCTGAAAAACCAACTCCAAAGGTCCATCGCGCACTAGACAGGAGCAAAACCCTCCCCTACCCTGGCCACGCGGCACTGAGAGGAGGGAGCAGATCCGAGCAGGCTTCAGGGACGGAATCTCCAGTGGCCACGAAAGTCCCTCCACCCACAGACTTACAGGTTGGTGAGAGAGACGGGCTTAGAGGGGAGCGGGGTGTCTCTGGGACTCAGGCCCCCTCGGGAGGCAGCAGCATAGGCAGCAGCAGAGGCAGCAGGCTGCCAGAGGCTCCCAGAGCAGGCAGGAGCTAAGCAGCAGCTCCATTACAAAAGGTCTCTGCATAAACACCCTGAGGGAACTGAGACTGGGAGGCAGCTCCGTCCCCACCTGAGCACCAGGAATTAAGCTCCCATTGAATAGCAGTCAGGCCTGACGCCAAAAGCCCTGAGGCTGGGAAGCAGCATTTGAATCTCAGACCCGAAGCACTAGCTGGGCAGACCTAGGCGGGGGTGGACAGGAATCTCAGAAGTCAAGTAACTGGCTGGGAAAATGCCCAGAAAAGGAAAAAAAAAACTAAGACCATAGAAGGTTATTTTCTTGCGGAACAAATTATTCCAAGCTTACTCTCTGATGAGGAAGAAAACTGCTTACCATCAGGTAAAGACATAAGAGTCAAAGCATCTGTATCCCAAACATCTGAAATAGATATCCAATGGACTCAGGCAATGGAAGAGCTCAAAAAGGATTTTGAAAATCAAGTTAGACAGGTGGAGGAAAAACTTGGAAAAGAAATGAGAGAGATGCAAGAAAAGCATGAAAAACAG